>CM052896.1:42884081-43097659 GCA_028534135.1 Potos flavus
TGAGAGCTAAAAAATGGGAGGTTTATGATTTGAACCCAGGTCCATCTGGCCTTGCTGCAGCCACACTCTTAGCTACATCGCGGTATGGTAAGGTCTATGCCCTTAACGGAAAAAGGGGAGGGGTTGTCTACAGTAAGTTTCCAGAAACAGCAAGGCCGGAAGGAACAGACAGAATGAAAAGTCATTTTTAGCAAGTCCATCTGACACTGAATGTGGAAGTGCCGAATTCCTGCTGATTTCCATTCCACAAAGACAAACTGGAAATCACTTAAATATTCAAAATAAGAAAACCGTTAAATCAGTTATGGCTCATCTGTGTGGTAGAATACAATTTAATCATCAAATCATATTTCCTAAGAATATGGAGAAATGTTCAAGGTAGAGCATTAGAAAAGGCAGATTATAAAAAAGCCAACATACCATAACTGAATTTTATTTTGTTTTTATATATTCTTTTTAATTTTTATTTTTGGAAGTAATACATGTATAGAACTTAAAAAGTAATATACTAGTACAAGATTTGTTATGAAAACCAGTGATCCCTTGACTCTACCTTTCTTCCTCCCTAGCTCTTCTCTAAGTATAAATCAGAAATAAAGAATATTCACATTCCTTAACTGTTTCTTCTTGCATTTGCCTTCATGTTTCAGACCACTACCACCATCAGACCAGGCATGGATCTAGTTCCGGGACAGTGGCCTAATATCAGATCACTCCTGCTGGACAACACAAGTATTTCTTTCGTGGGATCTTCTAAGATTGAACCATCAGGATGGTGCTTACTTGCTGATTTGGGGTGACTCTTTCATTTCTATCAGATACAGGATGAGTTCAGACCCTGGACTACCAACTTTCCACTCTTGACCCTTGGCCTAGAGCCACATATACAGGTCTGTGCCAGGGATCTCGGCCGCCCATGTTCTGATTATCCTACCACTTCAGGAATATAGCACCCAAATGTGGGGTGTGTAGTGTTGGTGGTAATGGCAGGAATTCTTTAGCCTGCGTGACCTTGCCACTGGCGCTGTCCACTGTCAGGCAGTCCTGCAGGACTGCTGGGCCTTCTTCTTCAGTTCCTGAGACTCTTGCTCCACAATACCAATAGGTCTCTCTCATCCACTTTCTCTAATTGTCTCCAGTGGATGAAGAGGTCGTGTGCTCCAGGGTCTGGCTTCGGCTGTGCCAGACAAGAGACAGACAGTCCTTTCATGAACGGGACTATTCTTCGTCCTCCACGCTATTCCCCTTATTTACCTTTTGCTGGTGATGGTGGATAGAAAATAGAGATGTGGCCAACATCAAAATAGATCACATCCTAGGAAGAGGGGCACTGTAGTTTAAAGCATTCCAGAGAAGACAGCTGGAAGGATGTCGTGAGACATTTACGTTATGAAATTCTGAACTGTAAATTTAACAAAACCAGAAAACTATTTTTCATCCCCATACTCCTGTGTACTTTAGATAAGACTTGCATTTGTGATCATTATCAATGTAACACACTAGCAGCTTTTCAGAGTTGCTGAAAATCAGTATTCACAGAAAGTAGCGACTTAACCGTCATTAAATAAGTGGAATTAGGGAACTGCAGAGCAAGATCTATATTATTTCAATACAAACAGATTCTGAAGAAATACTGCATTAGGAGTAGTAACAGCCTTGCTATCTTTTTTCTCGGGGGGGGGGGTGGGGAGATCTAAAATTAGGCAAGGATGTCACAGCTGACAATAAAGAACACAACGCTAAATAACTCTTCTTTTCCCTGCATCTACAATTAATCAAATCCGGATATTTTACATGGGCCCATGAACTTTATCACACATTTTAAATTGAATTCTTTATGTAAAAAAAGGCACCATGGAAGTATTATTCTGCATTCTACATACCTTAGGGGAGGCCCTATTTTTAACTCACAGTGCTGCTGCTACTTCTTGATGTCATAATTTTAGACACTATCTATTGAGCTCCTTTCCTAGAAGATCAGAAATTATCTTTCTTAAACTTCTTTGACTTCATCTATAGATAAACTTATGTGTGTGTGTGTGTGTGTGTGCGCGTGTATACATACACATGCATACATAAATTCAGACCCCCAAATAAATAACAGGTTTGTTTCTATAACACTGCTAACATACTAGAGTCCCCAGGGAAGTACTAGGTTTATTTTCACAGCCAATTTTTGCCTTTTGGAGGCCCTGGGTTCTGGCTTCCTTCCCAGATTAGGTCTTGGCTCCTGCTAGAAGTCAACCAACTGCTGAAAATGCAGAGACTTAGAAGCCAAAGGACTGGAAAAGAAGAGCTTGCAGAATGAGCCAGCCTGTCAGCTATCCAACAGGCTGTATCGGTGGAGGGGGATCATGCCAACCATCACAGGGATTCCAGGATAGACCACAGAACATCAAGCTACAGGGAGTTCAAGGGTGGAACGGTTCTAAACCTGCGTCCTGACAGAACCTAACTCCACTTGATTACGTTCCGTGAGGGTCTTACTTTTTATCTCTTCCTCTCATAGTGTTTTCTCCTTTTCTGTACCTTTCAACAGTAACTCCCACTATTAACAGGTAATAAAATTCCTTTCTGCCTTGTTTAATAGCCCCAGTAGAACGTGAATTAGATTTATTAGTTATGCCTTGCAGATTGCCCAAAAAGTCTATATCCAGGGTAGAGCGTAAGCCTGAGAAGTTTCGAGGTCCTCATAAGATTAGCAGGATGGCCCTTAACCTTTCTATAAACTCTATAGAAGTCAGAAATCCTACGAAGCCCAAGAGCTTTGCTGAAATATGAGGGTCACACAGCGTCAGCTTTCCTGTGTTCACAGACACAGAGTATGAGCAATAGAGAACACAAGGAGTGTTGAGCAAACAATATGTAGATGTGGGGGTTAAGCAATAAGGAATGGAAAAACAGCCTGTCCTAAGAATCAGAGGCAGCAGTTTCAAGCACAACCCTCCCACAATGCCATCTCTAAATGTAGGTGGGAGAAAAACCTCTCCTAATGGAATGATGGGGTTAATAGCAGCATTTTTGTCTCAGGAAGCATTTTCCCTTTCAGAAGTGTTCTCCATTGTGATCTGTTACTTTATTCTTAATTTAGCCTAGACCAAACATTTAATTTTAATACACTTCCCTTCATATGTTGGGACATTCTACCTGTCTATATATTGAGAAGTAATAAATCCACAAGGAGTCCTTGTGGTATGAGAAGTGTATTGACTATGGTAGCAAATACATGGACCTAGGTAAGTGACAAAATGTATAGAACCTAATACACACATATGTAATGATGAGTACAAGTAAAACTGGGGAAATCAAAATATAATCTCTGGATTATATAAATGCTAATATCTTGGTTGTGATAGTATGCTATGTTTTGCAAAATGTTACCTTTTGGGGGAAACTAGGCAAAGTACACAAGAGATACCTCTGTATTATCTCTTACATCTTCATGTGAATCAGCAATTTTCAAATTACAAATAATCTTTAAAAATAATACTGAATCAAGCTAACAACATACTAAATACAATACAGTCTATCCTCTACCTTAAAAAATATGCTTCATAATTATCTAAAATTCTAGGTTCCATTTTCATATTCTCTTACTCCTTGGGGTTTTTTACCCTAGAGTACCCATGCCAGGTGCATCCCTCTTTTCTTACCTCGGGCTCCACTTACCCTGCACAAGACACCTGAAATGTACATTGTGGATCCCCAGTAGAACATTCCCCTTCCACTTCTGAAGCAGCCCCTCCTTGGTCATCTCAGGTAGGCTCAGAGCCCCACAAGCCTGAAATTCTGGAGGCCTCAATGCTCAGGGCTGGGCTGTGGGGCAGAGTTGGGGCACTGCAGCCTCATAACTCCTTGCTAACTCTTCACACTTTGTGGAGGGCCATAGTCAGAATAGGACCAGGGTGGAGCCTAGGCCAAGGATCTCTCTTGTCAAAGTCTAAGAGTGGTGCCAATTATTATTACCATTTTATAGATAAGAAAATAGAGACTTAGGAAAATTATGCCCCATGCAACTGATAACTGGTAGTAGCAAGTTTCAAGCCAGATCTCTCCAAGTTTAGGGCCCTCTGTATTGCTAAGATAGAGGTTTCTGTGATTTGTCCTGCATAATCAACCACCTAGACCTGCACATATGCAGGCAGGCTAAAGAATGTTGTTTGTGAGACTTCTGCTGCATAAGTGACCTTGGGAGCCTGGTTAGTTGACATTAGCTGGCCTTCCAGTCAGAAATGGCCCTTTTGGTCTGGACGCTAAGAGCAATAAATTTTGCCTTGCATTCCCCTGGCTCCAGGTTGGGCTGGCCCCCCCAGAATGGAATCTGGGATGAGAGGCAAGCACAACTAGCCCAGGCTTGAATATGTAAAAAGACATGATAACATTGAAATGCAGCTTGCTCCAAACTGCATGTATGCAAACAAATGTTGAACTTCAGACCCCCATCATTTGCCCTATAAATATGGCCCTTATGAGGATGGTCAGTTGGAAGCCTCACTTGAGGAGAGGACACTACCCAGGCCCCTCAATCAGGATTCCAACCAGGCTGTCTTCATGGGGCTTCCGCAGCTACTGAGGCTGGATGTTGTAGGTACACAATTTGATGTACCTCTGACTTACCCTCCCTCACTGCTAACTGTTGCCCTCACCTAGATGCAGATTTCCTTTTCTTCTTTCTGTTTCTGTTAGATTTTTATATCAGTAAAGTGGTTTTTTTCCCCCTTCAAAACTGAGAGTATGGCCGCCATGAATCTTTTGTTTGGAACAGCCTCTTGGAAACCTGAGTAAAACATCCATTTCACTCTCTTTAAGGAGTCTACCAAGGGCTTTCCTGTGTTTTCACAGCTGTCATAATTATGAGCTGGATTTACAAGTTGTCTTTCTCAGGATTTATATATTCATTTAATGGGACGGATTAGTATTGAAATTGAATTCATTTCAGGAGACATTCATTGAAAACCTATGCCACAGTTGTTTAGACACTGTTCATTAGTTTCAGGGCCAGCTCATTATTCTTGATTAATTCAGGTACTAACTCTTCAACATAAAAAATAGATGCTAAACTTAAATGTATTATGCAGTCACCATTACAAAGACTAGTGCATTAGCAGGCATTTCTGAGACACTTCCATGCATTTTGTCTTATTTTTTCATTATTTCCAGAAATTTCTCTCTAGTTCTTAAATAATAAACTGATTAGATAGACTAATATACAAAATCTACCCTCTTTTCCCCCAGGTAGAGAGACGGAAATGAGTTAGACAAAGTGGAAGGTGGACAGTGGAAAGAAATGGAAGTGGAGGAGAATAACAGAACTTAAGAGCTAGAAATGCTTCTTCATTTGTCAACTATAGCCCTCCTAGAACCTCACACTTCTAAACTTTAAAAAATGTCAGGTACATCCTTCCTCCTTCTGGTCAAAATGTCCTTTTCAGTTCCTCTGGGTATCCTAACTATTTCCTACTGATGGAGTGGTTTAGATGTATGGGACTGAGTTTACCTTACATCACGCTGAGGGAACTGAGTGGTCTATCCTGTCAGCTGGGGAAAAACAAATTCTCCTTCACACTCAGTGAGATAAAAGTGGGATACCCAGAAATAAGAAAGGAGGGCAACTTCTTGCCACAATATGCCATGGGCATTTATCATATATCTCTTCTAAAGGTCATTTGTGGAGATGAAACTGTAAGAGGAAAACATGCAAACTTTAGGGCATGGATTTGAGGTATCTTTTCTGGCAGACCAGAGGCTTATTTTTCTGGATTCTCTTGTGCATTCCATTTAGATAAGACTTTGTCGTCAGAAAACTCCAAGTAAGAATAACATTACTTTAGTAAGACAGAATAATCAAATTTAGGAAGTCATTCTCAAAATAATGGATTTAGTTGTCAGAAACCAAGAATGTTAAAGTACTCGAAAGATGTGAAAAGAAGTCACCTGCAATATTAAATAAAATGTAAAACATGTTGAACATGAATGAAATCAGTCCATGAGATGAGCTGAGGATCACAAAGGACTGATTAAGTGGAGAGGAATGGAATGATGCTGAATAAGGAGATGAGAGTAAAGATGAGGAAGTGGGAATGCAGCGATGCATATCAGTGAGGCAGAGATGGGTCTTCTAGACTGGACAATGGCTAAAGCAAGAGTACCTCTTCTCTCCACACTTGATGGTCCCCTCCTACTCTCAACACAGCCACCAATCCCCCTCCCCTACTCCAAGGGAGTCATGACAAGGTATAAGTCAAAGGCTTATCATGCCCCACCCCCAATCTCGAATGCTCTGGCCCCTGGTTATCTCTTCAATTAAATTTCTCAGACTTTCTTTTCCCTAGTTTACTTCACTTGTCCCCTTTGGTCAGCTTACTATTTCACAAATACCTCAAGCATGTTCCTACTTCAACAACTTTCCACTTGCTCTACCCTCTGCCTAAAATGTTCTTTCCCTAAATAGTCACACAACTTCCTCCCTCAATTATTCAAGTCCCTATTCAAATGCCCACATGATCCAAGAAAGCTTCCTTAATCACCTATCCAAAATAGCACACATATTCTCCTAAATTGCTCTCTTGCCTCCTCTCTTTCTTATTTCTTCACAATAAGGGTTATTAACTGATAGCATGTTATTTTGTTTGTTCATTGTCTGAACCCCATAGTAGCTTTAAAATTCATGAAAGTAGAAACTTAGTTTACATTGCTTCTGTATCCACAATGCCTACAACATACCCAGCATGTGATTAGCACTCGGAAGCATTTGTAGAATGAACAAATGAAGTACAGTGAGTGGTTCATACTAGAATATTATGTGAGAGGTAAGTGTGGTCAAAAGGATGAAGTAAAAGTTATTAAGAGACCTGAAACACAGCATGAGTTTACAAGTGGAGGCAAGCGATTTTCTGTTCAAGTCCCAGGACACAGCATACCATGTGCTTCCTACCACACAGGAAGATGTTCGTTAAATGTTTTCATGACAATAACAGATTAATTAAACAAAACAGAGAAAGTCCTTTGATGTCACATGACAGGGCAAAGAAAATGCAAACTCAGAATGTAGGATTGACATTCCCTGAATTCCTCTTCACCTCGACAGTACATGGGAGCTACTATGAACTGAATTGCCGTCCTCCCAAAATGTGTATGTTGAAGCCCTGACCCCCAATATAATACAATATATTTGGAGATAAGGTCTTTAGGAGGTAATTAAGGTTAAACAAAATCATAATGGCAGAGCCCTAATCAGATAGGAATATAGCCTTTGAAGAGATATCTCTCTGTGTCCCTCTGTTCCTCGGTCTCTCTATTTCTCTCTATTTCTGTACTATATGAAGACACAGCAAAAAGGTGGCCATCTGCCAGCCAGGAGGAGAACTCTCACCACAAACCTAGTCTGTCAACAACCTTGATCTTGGACTTTCAGCCCCCAGAACTGTGAAAAGTAAATTTCTGCTGTTGAAGCAACCTGGCTTGTAGTATTTTCTTACAGCCCCTTGGCTGACTAAGGTAGGAATCTTCTGATATTTGTTTCCCAATATGTTAGAGCTTCTTTCATGCTGAAGAAGTCTTCTGGGAACTCTATCCTGAGAGAAACAAGATAGCAACTGGTGATGAGTGATAAATGGGACTGTTTCCCTTGGAGAGAGTGGCTTTAAGTCACATATCTATCACTGAGGCAGCCAGCATAAGGAACCCATATAAGTGGCCTCTGAAGACACATTGTGGGGAAGGGTGTCTAATTTCCCTTGAGACAAGCATCCAATTTTCAGTTACATTATGCTTTCTCACAGATGAGGAGGGCTGTCCTCAGCAATTTATACCAGTGTTCTAAGATACTCTAGAAAAAGCATTTTAAATGGCTCCCATAATCAGAGCAATATTTGAGTCAATATGTTATCTGTAGGGTTCTTTTTTTTTTTTTGCTACAAAGAGTGTGTAACAATTTTGTAGTCATAAAAATTATTAAAAATTGCTTTCAAAAGAAAAGCAGGATACACATATATACATACAGCCATTGTTATTATAGTAAGTGTTGAAAATACATGAGAAAAAGGCATAATAGCAAATCTTCAAAAGTGGTTGTTTTGGATGATATTAGCTAATTCTAAATGAATACTTCCTGGAATCAGAAGGTTTTTCTGAATTGCTCATTTTATTTCATAGCAAATCTAGAGCAGAGTTACTGTTAACATCATCTCTATTTTACAAATGAAGAAACTGAGGCAGAGACAAGTAAAGTAACATTCCCAACATCACATAGTTAGTTGGCAGCACAGTTGGGATTTGAACCTAGTCAATTAAACAATAAAATCTGTGTTCCTACCATATACGTACTGTCGAAGATATGGTATTTTATTCCTTTGGCTTCCACCCTTTTTATATGATAAGCATACTTTACTTTTACAATGAAAAGAAATGTAAGGTTATCCATATTTCTTGTATGCCATATGGAAAAAATAAAATAGTATTAAAGGATCAATATACCCAATTCAAGGTGATGTACAAAATATATTCTAAAATTACAACCTGTTTTATAGAATTCTGCCTTGTATAAATAAAATCCATTGCCCATTTCTTGCTGAGACTGTTTTTAGAGAACAGGCAACTGCATATGTCCTGATGGAATGACCCATACCTTGGAAAGATAGCCTGCTTTGACTACATCTGCAACTTGAATCACAATTTTCAAAAGAATTAAACTGGAAAAAAACAAAAACAAAAAAACTACAGTCCCATGAAGTATGTGATTTGAAAAAAAAAATAGTGAAGTGACTTTATCTTTTTTAAAATCATAAATCAATTCTATTTTAATTTTAATATTTTTCTGGGGGGCGCCTGGGTGGCTCAGTGGGTTAAAGCCTCTGCCTTCGGCTCAGGTCATGATCTCGGGGTCCTGAGATCGAGCCCCGCATCGGGCTCTCTGATCAGCGGAGAGCCTGCTTCCTCCTCTCTCTCTCCCTGCCTCTCTGCCTACTTGTGATCTCTCTCTCTGTCAAATAAATAAATAAAATCTTTAATATTTTTCCGGGGAAAATATATCATTTAAAAAGTATGGATTTACACAATGGAATATTACGCCTCCATCAGAAAGGATGAATACCCAACTTTTGTATCAACATGGATGGGACTGGAAGAGATTATGCTGAGTGAAATAAGTCAAGCAGAGAGAGTCAATTATCATATGGTTTCACTTACTTGTGGAGCATAAGGAATAACATGGAGGACATTAGGAGAAGGAAAGGAAAAGTAAATTGGGGGAAATCGGAGGGGGGACACGAACCATGAGAGACTGTGGACTCTGAGAAACGAACTGAGGGTTTTGGAGGGGAGGAGGATGATGGGATGGGTGAGCCTGGTGGTGGGTATTAAGGAGGGCACGTATTGCATGGAACATTGGGTGTGGTGCATAAACAATGAATCTTGGAACACTGAAAAAATAAAATTAAATTTAAAAAAAAAAGTATGGATTTTTAAATGTTACATTTTTCTGAAAGAAATATTGACCCTTTAAGTAGGAAAAATTAAACAGGACATCGTGGTATCAATTGAAACTCAGTAACTATAAGCCTTTTTAGAAAGAACTCTACAGAGAAATAAGTATGTTGAAATCTGTATATGATTTATACTGGAAGAATCAGTGACTGTAGGTTCCATTTTATACAAGAAGCAGTTTAGGTCCAGATCTAAAGAAGGCCATAATTTGGGATGAATCTGGTAGAATAGCCAAAGTGATATTGTACACTGCTACCATCCAATGTCTCGGCTGCATGTTTTGCATGATCTTAAGGAAGAGGTCAAAGATTTTTTTTTTTTAAGATTTATTTATTTATTTTAGTGAGACAGAGAGAAAGACAGAGAGAGAGACAGAGAGAGTGCAAGTGGGGTAAGGGGTAGAGGGAAAGAGAGAAACCCAATAGACTCCAAGCTGAGTGCAGAGCCCAATAAGGGACAGATCCCATAGCCCTGAGATCATAACCTGAGCCGAAACTATGAGTGGGACACTTAACTGACTGAGTCACCCAGGCACCCCAAGGTCAAAGACTTTTTTTTTTAAGTTTACTTCCAATCAACATTACATTATAAATAAAAATATACATATATTGGAAATAAGTTAGAGATTTTAAAAAGTATTTTCTTAATATTTATTCAGCGTTGGAAAAGACACGTTTCACTAACTTTTGCCAAAAGATCACTGAGTACTATAAAGCCATATTTACTTTACTTGGTTGAAAGCCTCCCGCTTGCTGTCACTCAGCCACTTATCCAGTATTTAATATATTCTTGTGATTCATATATGAGATTTAAATTAACAGGAATATGTTATAGACTCTTCTGTAAATAGTACACATTTTATAAACACACAGTTAATGATGACTAATACTCTCTTCTTTGCTGTTAATTTCTGCAGAGTTGATTAAACTGCACTCTTAATATCCACTTAAGTATGGGCGTAGAACAAAATGTTCCCAAATTACATGTTCTGAACTATAGAAAACCAGCTTTGGTCAATTAGGATAGATTCCTCCCTCTCAGATGTTGATAGGATGTGACTGTTCCATCAAATGCATAATTATAAATTAATAGTTTTAGCCATGAAATGAAATTACAAATATAGCCATATATAATAATTCTTAAGGGTACATCTCTCTATCATACTTATTAAGGTGTAGGTGAATGACCTATACAATTGAAATTTGGCTATACAAAAAAATCCTAAAGTATACAATAAGAATGGAAGTAATGCTGGATCTTGAACCCTGTCTTATTCTAGCTGTAAAAAAATGTTACAATCCACAGAAATATGATCTAATTGAAGAGAATTCCCATGTGTTATCGCACTAAGGGATGATTTTACAAAATAATTTCACTTGTTATATTTAATAACTGAATAGTTAAATATATTTAGAATTATGTGACATTTTTATTTTAACATGTTTATTTTTTTAATAATGCAAGGAAATTTTCTCCAATATTTATTCTTAGCTGTCCACTTTTAAATACCTAAGGGCACTTGAATAAAAAGTGTGAGGAACATCCCAATAAAGAATTTTAATTTGTGGGATTCTTAAATTCCACATATGTGTGAAATCATATGGTATTTGTCTTTCTCTGACTAAGGATAAAGGCGAAAAAAGAAAGAGAGAGGCAAACCAAGAAACAGATGCATAACTATTGAGAACAAACTGATGGTTACCAGAGGGGAACTGGTTGGGGCTATGGGTTAAATAGGCAATGGGGATTAAGGAGTGCACTTGTGGTGCAGCAGGTGTAGTATGGAAGTGTCAAATCACTATATTGTACAACCAAAACTAATATTACATTGTATGTTAACTAACTGGAATTTAAATAAAAATTTTAAAAAATATATTAATTTAAGTGCAATAGAAAGCTCTTAAAGGTTTATCATAAAATCACCAAAGTAATAAGATTCACATTCAAAAGATCATGGTGGTTGATATATGGGAGAAGAGGTTAAACCAGTTTTTCATTCTTTCCTGAGAAAGGATGGTACATGCACTGGGGTTGGTGGCTATAAGAATTGAGAGAGGAACTGAATATGAAATGTATTTTAGAAGTAGAATTTTTAACAAAGCTTATGATAAACCATGTAGATCAGTGGACTAACTCTTAGGTCCTTGTTTTTTGTTTTGCTTGACCAGTGGAATGAATAATGGTGTCATTTATTGAATTAAGAAGGCCAGAGGAAGAGAGATGTCAAGATTCTACTTCTACATGTAAAGTTTGGGCTGCTTTTCAGCAATTTAGTCAAGCTTTCAAGAAAGCTATTGGGTATAAAACTTGGGAACTAATAGGAGATATAAGAGCTGGAGATATAAACTTAGATTCATCAATATCAGATGGTATTAAATCCATGGACTAAGAAGAAACCACCTATGGAGTGATAGTGAACAAAAAGAGAGAACATTTGACTCTATTCAGATGCTCTCCTTCATTTGGGGGTCAAGTAGAGGAAAGTGGCCTGTAAGGAGACCAAGAAGTGGTAGCCAGTGACACAAGATGAAAACCAGGAGAGTGCAACACTGCAGGAGGAAGAGAAGAACGCTTTTTCAGACACATTCACTAACATGACTATCTGAGCCATGCCTTTCAGTGGCTCATACCTGCAATGCAAGAAAGTTTGAAATAAGCAATATAAAGAATGACTTTGTAGTGAGGTAAAATGGAAAAAAAGAGAAATAATTTGGATCATGATTAAAGAGACAATTTAATCCTTTTATTTACTAAGCTGGCATTTATTAACCACAGGTCAGTTTGGGGGCTACTGAACCTGAGAACAAGAGGAAGTTGAGAAAGCTCTTCCCAGAAGTGTCTACATGCCAGGATCTTGAGGAACAAACTTAAAGGAACCTTTTTCACTTGCAGGGCTGTAGTTACTTCAAGTCATGGCTTGGCCAACAAGTGCCAAGTTTAACACTCAGAAACATGAGAAGAAAGACAAACAAGCAAGCAAAAGTAAACAAAGCAAGGTATGAGAGAGATGAGAGTAGTGCTCCTTCCCTCTCTTCACCACCCCCCTCACCTGCCATAAACATCTGCATCAAGTAGCCAGGCAGTAGGTACTAGAGGGACAAATACAAATGAAAAATAGAGCCTTAATTCTATTGAAAAGAAAGGAAGAGATTTCCCTCTCTTCCTTTTTCTTTGAGCATTTACTTTAGAAAAATTATGACTTTAAGTACCATCTACTTTTAAATGTATAAATCCCTTTAAAGTCTACATCACTGTTTTGTCAGCTTTATGATCTAGGAATGTCTTTCTCTAGGACTTGGAGTCATCTGTTTGAAATGTAAAAATCAAGGAAGATAGCACCACTATCTCCAGTTTCTGTAGGAGGGTAATTTCCCTGTCCACCTTGCTTCACATTGCAAAACTACCTCTTGTCATAAAGACATGAAAAGTTTGGTTTTCCTCTGGATAAGGCTAAGTAGATATCACAGATGGTCACCCCAATTTTCAAGTAAGGTTTGGATGAACTGTGTGTGACAAACTACGTTGTCAAGTTCTCCCATTTGAGGATTAGTTATTGTTTATCCTGAGAACTTGTATGTAATGGGTTGTGTCTGCTTGGCTATATAAAAACAGGCTGGGGAGGCAGGTTTCCCAACTTTGCAGTCTCTTAGTTGATCACCTAAGGTGCACATCACATTCTGTTTTAATGCTTATTCAGCAGTAAAGTATCTTCTTTTTCAACTAACTTTGTGAAGAGGATTTCTGGGTTGGAGGAAATTGTGTTTATATTTCTCCAACAATACCTGTTTACCACTTAATTTAACCATCTTCCTTAATTAAAATTAGTAACAAAAATGCTCCTGTTCTTACCAAATGATAAAGGGGAAAAAAATTTAAACTGTTAGAAAAAGTGGATTAACTACAAGGAAACTCTGTGGATCTGCAATGCATCAATCCTGATGAGATAGCTATCCTATTTTTTCCCCAAATAATACATTATGTAGCATGGTAATTAATATCTATGCTATATGAGATAAATTATATAGCAGGATAAAGATTTTTAAATTAGAGGAAAAGTACATTTTTAAATAAATTCAATTTTATTCTACAATTAAACAAATAGGAATTAAGTACTTTCTGTGTTTCACTTGCTGAGTAGGCAATGGGCTAACCAAACAGAATAAGATAGCTACTGTTTCAAAGGTGCTCAGAGTCTAGCTGGGGAGAGACTGTTTCATCTTTAATCAATTTTGTATACATAAACAGCAACAAGTAGAAATTCTTAATTCCAAGTAGAAATGTCTTAATCCCTAAATAGATAATTTCTAATTCTATCTGATTGCTTCATTTTGTTTTCCTTTCATATTCTATGTATTTTTCCAATTATGGTAAAACGGGAGGCCAAAACACTTAGCTGTGTTTCAATTTAAAATATAAAAGGAATTAAAAATATAAAAGTTTCTTTGTGTCTAAGTTATGGAGGAGAATATTTTTAATAAGTGACAACCTTGGATAAGAGTCACCAAGGTTTTCCTAATGGGAAGAATGAAAAAAAAAAAAAAGTAATTCCAAGGCAGGTAAAATTCAATCTGTAGCCTATAAATTATGGTGAGAAATGGAAGGAAATAAAACAAAAGTACTATCCAGGTCTTGTATTTGTCCTCCTGGCCCCAAAATGCAACCAACCAAGTTGAATTCCTATTCCAAACAGGATTTTTTTTAGTGGGGGAGGGACAGAGGGAGAGAGAGGGAGAGAATCTTAAGTAGGCTCAGCATCCAGCACAGAGCCCCAGGTGGGACTCAATCTCAGGACCCTGAGATCATGACCTGAGCCGAAACCAAGAGTTGGATGATTAACGAACTGAGCCACCCACACGCTGCCCCAACATGATTTTTTTTTTTTTTTAAATGAAGAATGCAAACTGGTGCAGCAGCTCTGGAAAACAGTATGGAGGCTCCTCAAAAAGATAAAAAATAGAACTACCCTACCATCCAACAATTGCATTACTTGGTAATTACCCAAAGGATACAAAAATATGGATTTGAAGAGATACATGCATCCCAATGTTTACAGAAGCATTATCAACAATAGCCAAATTATAGAAAAAGCCCAGATGTCTACTGACTGATAAATGGAATAAGAAGATATGGTGTATCTTCTTATTGTGTGTATCTATTGTGTGTATCTTCTTATGGTGTATATATAGATATATATGTGTGTGTGTGTGTGTGTGTGTAATGGAATATTATTCAGCCATAAAAAAGAATGAAATCTTGCTATTTGCAATGACATGGATGGAGCTAGAAGTACTATGCTAAATGAAATAAGTCAGAGAAAGACAAATACCATATGATTTCCCTGATGTGTGGAACTTAAGAGATAAAACAAATGAATATGGGGGGGCAGAAAGACAGGCAAACCAGAAAGCAGACTCTTAACTATTGAGAACAAACTGAGGGTTGCTGGAGGAGAGGAGGATGGGGGGGATGGATTGAATGTGTGATAGGTATTGAGGAGGGCACCTGTTGTGATGGGCAGTGGGTATTGTATGTAAGTGATGAATCACTAAATTCTACACCTGAAACTAATATTACACTGTACGTTAACTAACTGGAATTTATTTATTTATTTATTACTTTTTTTTAACTAACTGGAATTTAAACAAAGACTGGAAAAAGAAAAAAAGAATAGAGCCATGTCTGAAAATAGTGAGCTTTCAAAGAGTTATCTTTTTACTGCTGGAAAGTCTTGCCTCAATATTGATGGCTGCTGACTGATTAGGGTGTGGTTGCTGAAGATCAAGATGGCTGCAGCAATTTCTTAAAGTAAGACAAAAATGAACTTCACTGTGTGGATTGACTCTTCCTTTCATGAACAATTTCTCTGTAGCATATGGCACTGTTTCATAACATTTTACCCACAGTAGAACTTCTTTAAAAATTGGAATCAATTCCATCATCCACCCTGCTGCTGTCTTATCAACTAAGTTTATATAATATTCTAAATCCTTTGGTGTTATTTCAACAATCTTCACAGCAACTTTACCAGGAATAGGTGCCATCTCAAGAAACCACTTTCTTTCTTCAGTCGTAAGTAAACTCCTTATTCATTTAAGTTTTATCATAAGCTTGCAGCAATTTGATCACATCTTCTGCCTCCATTTCTAATTCTAGTTCTCTAGCTATTTCCTCCAAATCTGTCGTTACTTCCACCACTTAAGTTTTGACTCCCTCAAAGTCATTCATGAGGGTTACAATCAACTTCCTTCAAACTCCTGTTCATGTTGATATTTTCACCTCTTCCCATGAATCATAAATGTTCCCAATGACATCTAGAATAGTGAATACTTTCTAGAAAGTTTTCAGTTTACATTGCCAAGATCTACCAAAGGAATCAACATTTAGGGCAGCTATAGATTTTTGAAATGTATTTCTTAAATAATGAGACTTACAAGTCAAAATTTTTACATGATCTGTACATGCAGCCTGTGGGCTGCAGGATGGATGTTGTGTTAGCAGGCATGAAAACATTAACCTCATTATACGGTTCATCAGAGCTCTTGGGTGACCAGATGCACTGTCAGTGAGCAGTATTTATATATATATATATATATATGAAATATATTTGAAATATATTTTATATATATTTATATAAGTATACTGAGTGTATATATATATCACAGTACAATGATATATATATATTTGAAATATATCTGAATATATATTTTATATATATTTATATAACATAATATATATATTTGAAATATATCTGAATATATATTTTATATATATTTATATAACATAATATAAATACTTATAATATATATAACATAATATATATAATATATATAATATATATATCTCAGTATACTGAGTGTGTATATATATAAATACCACAGTACACTGATATAGATATAGATATATAGATATAGATATAGATATAGATATATTTCAGTGCAGTCAGTGACAACAGTGAGCTTAAAATATTCAGTAACCCATGTTGTAAACAGATGTGTAGTCATCCAGGCTTGGTTGTTCCACTTATAGAGCACAGGCAGAGTAGATTTAGCATCATTCATAAGGGCCCTAGGATTTTCAGAATGGTAAGTGAGCACTGACTTTAACTTAAGTCACCAGCTGCATTAGCCCCTAACAAGAGAGTCAGCCTGTCCTCTGAAGCCTTGAAGCCAGACACTGACTTCTCTCCAGCTACGAAGTCGCAGATGGCATCTTCTTCCAATATAAAGCTGTTTCATCTACACTGAAAATCTGTTTAGTGTAGCCACCTTCCTTAGTTATCTTACCCAGACATCACTGCAGCTTCTACAACAGCACATGCGGCTTCATCTTCACTATTATGTTATGGAGATGGCTTCTTTCTTTAAACCTCATAAACTAACCTCGTCCAGCTTCAAACTCTTCTTCTGCAGCTTTCTCACCTCTCTCAGCCTTCATAAAATTGAGGACAGTTAGGGCTTTGCTCTGAATTAAGCTTTGGCTTAAGAGGATATGTGGCCTGTTTGATCTTCTATCCAGACCACTAAAACTTTCTATCAGCAACAAGGCTATTTGGCTTTCTTATCATTTGTGTGTTCACTGAGTAGCACTTGTAATTTCCTTCAAGAACTCTTCCTTTGCATTCACAGCTTGGCGAACTGTTTAATGCAAAGACCCAGCTTTTGGCCTATCTCGGCTTTCAACATTCCTTCCTCGCTAAGCTTAATTATTTCTAGCTTGTAATTTAAAGTGAGAGACATGTTGCTGTTCTTTCACTTGAACACTCAGAGGCCACTGTAGGGTTATCAACTGGCCCAATTTCAATATTGTTGTGTCTCAGGGAAGAGGGATGCCCAAGGAGAGGGAGAGAGACAGGGGAACAGCCAGTTGGTAGAGCAGTCAGAACCCAAACAACACTTATCTATCGATCAAGCTTGCCATCTTATATGGGCATGGTTCATTGTGCTTTAAATCAATTACAATAGATTTCTGATCCCAGATTACCATAACAAATATAATAATAATAATAATAATGAAAAAGTGTGAAATAGTAGGAGACTTACCGAAATGTGACACAGACACACAACCTGAGCAAAAGCTGTTGGAAAAATGGCACCGCCAGACTTGCTCAATGTGGACTTTCCACAAACCTTCAATCTGTAAAAAGTGCAATATCTGCAAAATATAATAAAGCAAACCAAAATAAAACCAAGTATGGGTATAGACATACCCATTTCCTTCCATTCTTTTGAATGAGAGATAAGTTAGAGAAGTGATTCTGCATCTTTTTGGTCTCAAGAATCCTCTACAACTAAAAATAATTGAGGACCACAAAGAACTTTTGTTGATATGGGTTATAACTACCAATATTTACCTTAATAAGGAAATAACTAAGAGTCTAAAAAATATTAGTTATTTACTTTAAAATAATAATAAATCAATACATTTCAACACTGAAAAGCATTTTTTAAAAAACATCTATATTTTCAAAAAAGAGTAAAAAATTGTGACATTGTTTTACAATTTTGAAAACCCTTTAATATCAGGCTTAACAGAAGACAATTAAATTGTCACTTCTGCTTCTGCATTCAATCTGTTTTAATATGCTGTTTTGGCTGACATATATAAAGAAAATCTGGCCTCACATAGATATGTAGTTGGAAGAGGGAGTAGTATTTTAATAGTCTTTCAGATAATTACGAATATTCTTCTCTGACACTATATCAAAACTCAAGAGATGGCAGTTTTTTAGGTAGTTATAATGTAGAATATGAAGCCATATCACTGAACTTTTCATACTCTATTGTGTTAAAATCATTTCTTCTACCAAATATTTTGAACAGATCCTTTACTTATGCATGACTTTGTAGTATCACACATTGATCATCTGTAAAATATTTCCAGACATTCCAAAATTGACATCTTATTATACAATAAAACAAACCATATTTGTTGTTACAGAAAAGGATCTCATTTAAAAAAAAAAAAAAAACTAGGTTATGGGAAACTGTCAAGTTCACGTGACATATGCCACAAAGTACTAGTACAGTTTAATAAACTAAAGACCTAGAGAAACACAATATATTACTTTATATGTTGAGGTCTACTAATGCTAGTATCTTAGATGTACTCATTTTATAATAATAGGAATAGCTATAAAGATCCTAATAATACATAATCTAACCTTAAATGATGTCTGTGATTTGCTTCAAAAAATTCAGAGGAGGAGACATGGAGGTCAGTATATATAAAACAAGATTAGACATGGGTTGAAAATTATTATTCATCATATTATTCCCTTTACTTGTGTACATGTTTGAAATTTACCACAATAAATATTAATATATAATTTGAACTCTTCGATGGACTTACTGGCTTTCCTTTCTGGATGCTAATATGATCAAGAACTAAAGTTTTTAATTTGGATTAGATACGATAGATTAGATAACTTAAAATGATCTATCTTATGATGATGAGGGATTGTACAGGAGTACTTAACACATTGATTTCTCATACTCTCCTGAAAGAGCAATTTTCTTCCACAAATATCATCTAACAAGTTTGTCTTTACCTCAAGTTACAGGCAAAAGTAATACTATCTGCACTTTAACAAACAAATAATATATGCTCAAATCATTTTCCAGTAATGGATTTTAACAACTTTACATAGAAACACATTTTTTTCAATAGAGGAAAGTCAAAAAGTTCTGCAGGTACTTTCCTTAAAGTAACTAACATGTTGTTTCCTACAACCCAGACACCACTTTTCTCAATTTAAGCAGTAATTCCAACATGATTTTTATGTTTAACTGAAATGAACTGCCTTCTAAAAACTAGGTTAATCTATTGAATTACAAAGATTTGAGATCAAATTTGAAAAATGAGGACACGATGCATCTTACAGCAATAGCAAGCTTTTTTTCCCTTCTTTTTCATCTTGGAGGATTATTTTCCACATCTTCTTATGTTATTACAGAACTGATGACTACTGAAAAGTATCGGCAAAATGAGGTGGGACACAGAAAGGTTATGGATGCTCCTTCACAGTGTTCTCTGGAGGCATCATAGAGGACTTACAACTTTTAAAGTTAAAGTTTCATTGAAGTGCAAACATCAAAAGTGCACAGCTTTTCTTTACAACTCGTGCACTTTAAAAAAAAAAAAAAGTTCTTTAGTTTCCTTTAAGCTAGAATAGTTCCCTAACTGTTTTTGTCTCTTATGACATTAATATTTTTAGAGGCCAGAGCAATTGTTTTGCAAAAATTTGGTCAAAGGGCAAAACTATATTAAAAAAAAAAAAAAAAAAAGGGAAACAAAGAGAAGTTCCATTCTATTCCCACTCTACCCATTTAAGTAACCATTTTTCAAGAGCTTCTAGTTTATAATTCCTGTTTTATTATTCCTCCCCCGCCCCCTCCTCCTCCTTAACAAAAAATAGGTGTATTTATTTTTATAACCCCTTCTTTCTTATACAACAATTAGTATACTATATATATCCTTTTATACTTCTTTTTCCAACTTAAAAAATGTCTGGAAACACTCCATATCAGGGATCTTCCATTTCTAGATATCTTCCTCATTTTATTTTTTGGCCACAAATAACTGCATTGTGTGGACGTGCCATACTTTATTTAGTTACTCTCCTGTAGATGGGGATTAAGGTTATTTCCAATCTTTTGTGCTCAGAAGTAATGCTGGAATAAGTAACCACGGCTCTGTTTTGTTTCATATTAATGGATGAACACTTCAGGGTAAATTTCTTCAAGGTAGTTTTCCTCTCATATTTTATTCTAACTTATACTTTCCTTCTAAACTATATGATATTTTTTACATTGATATGATCCATTTGGAGTTCATTCTTGGTATGATCTAGGGTGATCCAGTGACTTTCAAGTTGCCACACCATCATTTCTTTAAAAGCCCATCTTTCTCCCCAGGGATTTGAGCATCCACACATAATATATAATATACTTCTACATATACTTTGGTATATTTCTAGACTTGATATTTTCTCCACCAGTCTCTATTATCCACCAATACCATGCTGTTTTAATTACAGAGACTTTACAGTGTTTTAATATCTGGTGGGGCTAGACCCACTTTTTCCCCCCTCATTTTATTTAAACAGGACTTCCACAACTATCCTTGCAAATTTATTTTCTTATATGAACCTTAGAATCAATTTCCCTTGCTCCAGAAATACTTGTGATATTTCAATTGGGATAGCACTAAATGTAAGTGCTACTTGAGGAGAACTGACATCTACATGTCATTGACACATCCTATCCATAAAGAAGGGATGCCTTTTAATTTGCTCAAGTCTACTGTGTCTTTCAAGACTGCTATGAAGTTTTTCTCATATGGGTTTTGCACATTCTTGTTAGGTTTACTCCCTAGGATGTTATCTTTTTTGTTACTACTCTAAAAGAGATTTTCTTTATTATTAAATCTGTTAGGACTAATCCTACTTTGAATATCAAAAGCTACCTATTACATTTCTTTTGGCAGTAAAATAATTTTACTTCAGTGAAATAATTTTAATCTTTCCCCAGCGCAGATGGATATCTAGGGCTGAGTGGACACAAATTCATGTGCCATACTTAAAAGGGCAAAATAGAGCGTCTTTCTACCTTGCCAGTGAGCTCATTTTGTTTTCTGAGGGCCTTTTTAGATCATTTCTGTGCCAGAGTGACACCTAGTGGCCCACTCTGGTATAGTCATTGGTAGAGAGGTGACGGATTCTTTTTTTTTTTTTTTTTTTAAGATTTTTATTTATTTATTTGTCAGAGAGAGAGGGTACAAGCAGGCAGAGAGGCAGGCAGAGGCAGAGGGAGAAGCAGGCTCCCTGCTGAGCAAGGAGTCCGATGTGGGACTCGATCCCAGGACCCTGGGATCATGACCTGAGCCGAAGGCAGAGGCTTAACCGACTGAGCCACCCAGGCGTCTCGAGGTGATGGATTCTTAAGAGAATTAGGGACTACAGAATTTCTTTGCACATGTTTGAATGTTAGATTATTTCACATATAATTAACTATTACTAAACCTATGGTAAGAATAATCACATCGATTAATGGATACTGATATAAGAATCATTGCCTTAAACAATAGAAATTTTCCTTCGAAATAAAAATTTATATGGGTGCTTGGGTAGTTCACTTGGTTAAGCATCTGACTCTTCTTGATCTCAGCTCAGGTCTTAATCTCAGAGTCGTGAGTTCAAGCCCCATGTAGGACTACACGCTGGGCATGGAACCTACTTAAAAAATATATACATATGTAAATTTTCATCATTTATGTGGCTTCCTATCTAATGATAAGTCAAATCCATTTTATGTTATTAGTTTCCCTGCCCACTATATGAAGTTGGCAAATACTTCAGAAAGAAAAGTGAATAGAAATAGCTCTGGTTTTGAAGGCAGACAACCCTGAAGATGTGTCTCTGTGCCATCATCGTATTTTAAGCAAATTA
Organism: Potos flavus; assembly: GCA_028534135.1. Taxonomy (NCBI): domain Eukaryota; kingdom Metazoa; phylum Chordata; class Mammalia; order Carnivora; family Procyonidae; genus Potos; species Potos flavus. Next base: position 42,906,010 of record CM052896.1, read on the forward strand.
TTAAACTTTCTGAATCTCTGTATGACTGACATTTGAAGGGAAATAAAAGAAAACATTTTGTATTCTATACTGGGTTTTTAAAGAGCATAGAGAAGAATAATCATAGAAAGAAAAATACAAGTAAGATCAAGAATTCAGGAGCACCTGGTGTTGTACGTAAGTGTTGAATCATTAAATTGTACACCTGAAACTAATACTACACTGCATGTTAACTAAGTGTAACTTAAATAAAAGTGTAACTTAAAAAAAAAAAAGAAAGAAAGAAAGAAAGAAAGAAAGAAAGAAAGAAAGAAAGAATTGAGGATGATAGAGCCAGAGATGAAAAAAAGGAGACACCTTGGGCCCTCCCCCACCAAGAATCCTCAGACAGGTGGTATAGGTGGTATTCTTTACTATGCATGGCACAGGGTTTTCTAACATCTTAAGCAAATCTCAAAAAACTCAAGAGAATTTAACTAACTTATAACTTACATATGTAAAGTTCCTGACATATAGTAAATGCTATAGAAATTTTGGTTCTCTGTCCATGTGTACTTCCTTTTTTCCTACTAAATGAACTCTAATAAATAAATGGATTAATTTGTCTTTGGTATCATTTGCCTTGAAAAGCCAGAAAATTAATTTAAAAAATTAAAATACTGAAATGCAAATTTTGGAAAATGATGGAAAACGTCTGATGAAGAAGGCCCATCTTAGTTCCTCATTACAGAGCACACACACTTGTTAAAATATATATTTTAACAAGACTTTATTCAGCACTATTGTAACAGGTGTCAACACTATAACAAAATGGGAGATTGGGCTCCATTCCAAATATAACAAAGAAAACTGGGAATTTATAGCAAAGGAGAAGAGTGAGGTGTCAGTGGATAAAAAATTACTAAAAGGAGCATCATGGGTAGAGGGATTTTTGCTAAACCAACTAACAGGATTCTTGCTGAAGGCAAGTCAAGGTGATTAGATATCAAGGGTGGGGGATTCTCGCTAAACCGAGTTTGTAAGACTCTTTTTTTTTTTAAAGGATTTTATTTATTTATTTGTCAGAGAGAAAGAGAGAGAGAGAGCACAGGCAGGGAAAGCGGCAGGCAGAAGGAGAAGCGGGCTCACTGCTGAGCAAGGAGCCCAATGCAGGACTCAATCCCAGGACCCTGGGATCATGACCAGAGCCAAAGACAGATGCTTAACCAACTGAGCCACCCAGGCATCCCGAGTTTACAGGATTCTTACAACAAATGGAATAGATGGAACAAAGACGAGGCCCCAAGACAAGGCCTAGGTGAAAAGACGGCTCAGAGGAGTGGGACTAACATTTGATCCAGAAGAGAGTCTTTGTCATAATCCTCAAAGACTGTCACTATGGATGATGTTTGAATGGATACTGCTCTAGAATTAAGAGGACTCTTACAGGATCCAGAAAATAACCATGCATTTTAGGCTTATCTGTAAATAACTATATTTTAATTATTAAAAGAGTACTTTTATGAAAGAGTTTATCATAACTAAGTAGGGAGAGAAAAATTTGCAACATTATATAGGAAAGTGTCTGTCAGGTAAGCAGGAATGTGGAGAAACATGAAGACCTGAGTTTTGTCTCCAATCCTGCCCCTCTCAGCCCCCAGTACATTAAGAAATTAAATACCACCAGTTTATACATGCACTATCAAAAAATAACCTATTAGGAAAGTTAGCTCTTTTGTTTTCCGTGGAGCCTAAGATGTAAGGGTGACATCTGGTGGACAAAATCCTAACATATTTAGCGAGGTAGTGTAAATTTCTGTCTGACTCCCCACTCCTTTAAAAGTTGTGGAAAGGTTGAAATTTAAAAAGGAAGTACCTCAACTAGGCAGAAACACAATGCTTAACCCCAAACATGAACTATTCAAGGTGGGTCCTCATAACTGAATGATTGGATCTAGAGATACCACAAACTTTCTCATTTCTAAGAAGAAATGTGGCTGTGAATGAAAACAAAAGTAAACAAACAAAAAACGAAAACAAAACCAAAAAACAAATTGTGTGTTTTGTCTTGTTAAAGGATAGTTGCTAAAAGAGGGTATAATTATGACTCATACAGATATAAAATGATCCTGTGTCAAAGATCTTACTTAACTCATTAAATAATGAGAATACCAGTAAGTTCTCATAACCTGTTCAAAGAAAACTTCAAAGAACAAATGTGTATAGTCTGATAAGGAATGCCAAAATGAAACAGATCAACACTTAATTACACTCCACCAGACACAACTAATTTTCATTTCCATGGACAAAATCATTTGTACTACTATTAATTTTATATAACTCATTGTGTTGTAAAATAGCCAAATACATTGAAAGGCAGAGACAACTGGAATGAGTGCCCATTTCAAAGTCTTTCATTAATTTTTCTGACACTGCAGATAATCAATAATTACTTATTAAACACCAATTATACACAATGCCAGAATAACTTAGCGGAAAAGAAAAGAAAGTCACATACACTTAAGGAACTTAAAATACACTTGATAAAATGAGGGTACTACCTAAAATAGATCTTTTGGAATTCTGATAGATCCTTTGAAGTTCCGTTCTTCCTTACTTTTTTCCGTAAATATTTATGGAGTACCTACTATTGATATATTGTTCGTAGGCACTTTCTAGGCATTAGGTATGACATGTGAAAGAGAGACATGTTCTTCTCTCCAATGGCATTTTCCTTCTAGTGGGGGAATGTAGACAATTAACAGGCAATTACAAAATCCAGGTTAAGGGGTACCTGGGTGGCTCAGTCCGTTAAGTCCGTTAACCTAAGCCTTTGGCTCAGGTCATGATCTCAGGGTGCTGGGATCAAGCCCCATGTTGGGCTCCCTGATTAGTGGGGAGCTTGCTTCTCCCTTTTTCTCTGCCTGCCACTCCCCCCGTTTCTCTCTCCCTCTCTCTTTCTCTCTCTGTGAAATAGATAAATAAAATCTTTTTTTTTAAATTCAGGTCAATATTCCTTTTATCGCCTTGACATTACAATTCTTCAAAATTCTCAAAACCAATGACCTTCACCTTCATGCCGCAGAAGTTCTCCACCTACGGTATAGTCCAGAGTAGTATAACATGCAGGTTCTGGTGTCAGGTGGATGACACTGTCTTCTGATCTTTTGGGGTACACTGCTAGAGTTAAATTTACTACCACTCTACTTTATAGATAAGAAAACTGGGGCTGAGAGATAAGAAACATGATATATCAAAGTCATGTGTAAAATTAATGGGAGAACCAGCCCTACAATCAGGATATCTTGAGATAGGCTTCTATTTTATTTACTTCCCTCAATTATAAAGGGCAGCATAATGGCATGATTTGAGGGGCATTTGTAATCCCTGGATCAACCTTTGGCTTTTTTAATACAGAAGAATGAGCTCTGGCTAAATAGTGGGCTGGGTTCAGCAATTAGCCCATTTGCCAGCTGGGTAAACACTGGCAAGTAACAACCTCTCTTTACTTCAGTTTTTCTGTTGGCAAATGGGAATGATAATAGCAGTTTCCATAGGGCTTGTCTGTAAGAAATAAATGAGTTAGTATTTGCCAAGAACTCAGAAAAGTTCCTGGTACTTAGTTAGCACTAAATAAATACTTATGGAATAAAAAGCAAGAAATAGGGCAGAGTTCTCATTTTAAAGTTAGCTAAACTAGGGGTGCCTCAGTGGCTCAGTCGGTTGAGCGACTGCCTTCAGCTCGGGTCATGATCCTGGGGTCCTGGGATGGAGCCCCATATTCTCTGCTCAGTGGGAAGCCTGCTTCTCCCTCTCCCACTCCCCCTGCTCGTGCTCCCTCTCTTGCTGTGTCTCTCTCTCTCTGTAAAGTAAATAATAAATAAAATCTTTAAAGTTAGCTAAACTTTGCTGAACCTCCAAAAGGAGTTCATGGACTAGCTCTTCAATCTGATAATGGTAGAGTAGCTTGGATAGACCAAATGGACCACAGATTAAAGTTTCAAAATTTGAACAAAATTATTTAAGAAGAAAATCCATTTGGAGACACTAGAGACCAACCAAAAGCAGGTAGAAACTGGAAGAAAATCTACTCTGGTAAAACAAGAATTGCTCCTGGTGACAATGGGGAATTTGCAGCTTCTTGCCTGAGGACAATTCCCAATCTGCACAGCAGTTTAAGGCAGCAGAATGCCAAAGCCTTAGGGCTCTGAAGGATAGGAGGTCAGAGTTCGGGGACTTAGGAGCAAACAAAAACCTACAGAAGAGAGCTTGAAGGGAAGAACCACATAGAGAATGAGTCCCCAAATATGCACTCAATATTGACCTGAAGTGTTGGCCAACCACTAAACTAACATTCACAGGGGAGACCACAGAGGAACTAGTAAAAGAAAACACACACACACACACACACACACACACACACACACACACACACACAAACTCCCCTGAAACAAAACAAAACCACAGAGTCTGAAAATCACAGATCTGAGGGCAATGTCAGCACTGCAGAGGGGAAAGAGTATGAGTTTGAGTATGGAGTCAAGGTAAGTGTCGACTAGAATAAAAGTCACTCTTCCACAGGTTTACTGTAGAAGGTATCCAGTGAAAACTTGGTAGACATGCAAAGAAACAGAAACATGTGACCTATACTTAAGAACAAAAGTCAAGTCCAAATTGAAATGACACAAACAGTTCCATTAGGAGAAATAATTTTTTTGAAGTAACACATATAAATAAAAGGCAACACTTAGTAAAAATTGCTCCTCTTGGCTATAACAGTTTCTCAGGCTTTCCTTGTTTTTATAATTTTGCCAATTTTGAGGAGTACTGGTCAGATACTGCAGGACATCCCTCTATTAGAAACTAAGTTTTAATCATGATTAGGCAAGGGTTATGGGTTTTGAGGAGAAAAATTGCCCAGACATTTTCTAGTTTTGTTTTACATTTAGGTCTATGATCCATTTTGTTTAAACATGCAAGGTCTGTGTCTAGATTATTTTGCATGTGAATGTCCACTTGTCCCAGTACCATTTGTTGAAAAGATTATCCTTTATCCCTTGAATTGTCTTTGCCCCTTTGTAAAAGATCAGCTGACATTTGTGTGGGTCTATTTCTTGGCTCTCTATACTCATCCACTGATGAGCATAAATATATGCTTTCGCTGATACTACACATAGTCTTGATTATTGTAGGTTTATAATAAGTCATGAAGTTGAATAGTGTCAGTTCTCCAATTTTATTCTTCTTTAGTATTGTATTGGCTATTCTGGGTCTTTGTCTTTCAATATAAACTTCAGAATCATTTTGCCAATATCCACAAAATAACGTACTAATACTTTAGTCGGGATTAAATTGAATCTATAAATCAAGTTGAGAACTGACATCTTAATAATATTGTTTTCTTATTCATAAACATGAAATATCTCTCCATTTATTCAGATCTTTGATTTCTTTTTCTTTTTTTTTAAATTTTATTTATCTGTCAGAGAGAGAGCGAGCGAGCACAAGGATGGGGAGTGGCAGGAAGAGCAGGCAGAGGGAGAAGCAGGTTGCCCACCGAGCAGTGAGAGCCCGATGAAGGACTCCATCCCAGGACCCTGATCATGACTTGAGCCAAAGGTAGACGCTTAACTGACTGAGCCACCCGGGCATCCCTGATTTCTTTCTTAAGAGTTTTGTAGTTTTTCTCATTTAGATCTTATACATATTTTGTTATTTGTATGCGAAGTACTTCATTCTATTTATTTTGGTGCTAATGGAAATGGCACTCTGTTTTTAATTTCAAATTCCACATATTTGTTGCTGGTATATAGGACAGCAATTGACTTTTGTGATTAGCCTTATGTCCTATGAGCTTGCTATAATCACTTAGTTCCAGGATTGACTGATTGATTGATTTTTAATTTTTTTTCGATTCATTGTGACTTTTTAGGCAGACAATTATATCATCTGCAAACCAAAACTGTTTGTTTTATTCTTTTGTTTTAATCTGTATAGTGCTTATTTCCTTTTCTTTTCTGGTTGTACTTGTTATGACTTCCAGCACAATGTTGAACAGGAGTGGTATGAAGAGACATGCTTCCCTTATTACTAATTTTAGGGGAAAACATCAATTTCTCTCCAATAAGTGTGCTGCTGATTGCAGGTTTTTTAGATGTTCTTTACCAAGTTGAGTTGAGGGCGTTTTCTCATGAATGGGTATAAGATTTTGTCAAATGTTTCTTCTGCATCATCGATATAACATTTTTCTTCCTTTGCCTGATGATGTGGTGAACTGCATTAACTGATATTTGAACGTTGAGCTGGCCTTAAGTAACTAGAATACATCCTGCTTAGTTATGGTCTACAACTCTTTTTAAACATTGTTAGATCCCATTTGCTAATACTTTGTTGAGAATTTTGCGTCTATGTTTATGGGAGATATTGGTCTGCAATCTTCTTTTTGTAATGCCATTATGTGGTTTTGATATTAGGATAATGCGGGCCTTTGGAATAAACTAAAAACTATTCCTTCTGTTGCTTATTCCTAAAAGAGAATATAGGGACTTGGTATCATTTCTCCCTTAAATAGTTGGCAGAATCCATCAGTGAAACCAACTGGGCCTGGAGCTTTCCTTGTTGAAGGTTATAAATTCTTGATACAATTTCTTTAATATAGGCCTATTTAGATTATCTATTTCTCCTTGTATGCATTTTGGTAGTTTGTATTAAAGACGATTAGAATATGTCATCCTAAAACATGCCTCTTTGACATAAACATTATTTTGAGCTGAAGACAAATAAGAAGCAGGAAACATAGGAAAAGCTCTCTCTATGCTCTTTTTTCTCCCGAAAAGCAGGTGTATGTTTGCCTTTTTTGAGGATGAACCTAGACTCTGATCAGCCCAGAATGGCACCATAGGAGTCAGAAGAAAAACCCTACTCCATTAGTTTTCCCTCCATATATTTACGTTCCCACAGTTTGCCACCATTGGAAGCCTAAAACTATTTTCCTTTATCGCTCTTCTAAAGATGTATTGTTCTTTGGTTAAGATGCTACATAAGTCAGAGCTATATTAACCACTTCTTTAAGTTACCCATCTCTGAATTTTTCCCCTGTAAATATGAGGTACACGTGTGAAAAAAACTTACTGCTTTTCTCTTGTTAATCTGTGTTTTTGTTACAGGTGAGAACCTAAAATGAGTAAATGTTTTTCCTCCCCTACAGTATTTTTCAAGTAATTGGTCAATTTCATCTATGTTATCAAAATTGTGGGCACAGAGTTGTTCATAATATTTATTATCCATGTAATGTCCATGATATCAGTAGTCATACCCCCTCTTTCATTCTGATATTAGTAATTTTCATCTCTCTTTTCATGGTTACTCTGTCTAGCTAGAGGTTTATCAACCTTATTGCTCTTTTCAAAGAATCAGCTTTTATTTTATTTACAAGAATTTTCTTTACTAAACCGCTTTTTTCAATTTCAATTTTATATCTCCTTTAATTTTTATTATTTCTTGTCCTCTACTTGGATTAAGCTTATTATTCTTCTTTTTATATCTTCCTAATGTGGAAGTTTAAAATTATTTTAGATGTATCTTATTTTCAAAATATGTGCGTTCAGTGCTATAAATTTCCTTCTATGCATTGCTTTTCCTATAACCACAAATTTTGATAAGATGTATTTTTATTTTCATTTAGTTTAAAATATTCTAATATCTCTAAGACACTTCTTTGATACGTTATTTATTTAGAAATATATTGTTGAATCTATATTTGTATTGCTTTGATTGATTTCCAGTTTGATTCCATTTGGTCTGAGAACATAATGTGAATGATTTCTATTGTTTAAAAATTTAAGGTGTGTTTTATGGTCTAGAACATGACCTATTATGATGGGTGTTCCATCAGTTTGAGAACATGTATAATGCTGTTATTGGAATAAATATTCTATAAATATCACTTAGATGCAGTTGATTGATGGTGCTGTTTAGTCTAATTATATCTTTATCAATTTTCTGCCTATTGGATCTATCAATTACTGAAAAAGGGAGGTTGAAGTTTCCAATCATAATTATGGATATCTATATTTCCTTGCAATTGTGTCAGTTTTGCTTTATATATTTTGATGTTCTAAGACACAAATATGTTAAGTATTATTATGTCTTCTTAGAGAATTGAATGATTTATCATTATGTCATATCCTCTTTATTTCTGGTAATTGTCCTTGTTCTTAAGTCTGAATTGTCTGAAATTAACAATAACTACTCCATCTTTTTTCGGGGGGGGGGAGGATTAGTGTTATCATTATCTGTCCTTTCATGTTCTTTAACTTATTCGTGTCTCTTTAATTAAAGTGAGTTTCTTGTAGACAACATGGTTGGGCCTCGTGATTTTATCCACCATAACAATCTCTGTCATTTAGTTGGTGTATTAAGTGACTACTGATATAGGTGAATTAATATATACCATGTTTTTAACTTTTTTTCTATATATTACATTTGTTCTTTGCTCCTTTCTTTAAAATCTTCTTTTTCTTCTTCCTTCTGTTTTTAATTGATCATTTCACATGATTTCATTTTTCTGTTAGCAAGTAAATTACACTATTTTTCCCCCTTTTCTGTGGTTCCCCTACAGTGTACACTATTTACAGCTCATCTAAGTTTACTCTTCAAATAACACTATTCCACTTCACGGGTTGCACCTTATAAGAGTATTCCTGAATCCTCTCTCTCATGACTTATAACACTGCTGTAATTCATTTTACTTATCCATTTGCCATAATCATCTGTTACAATCATTATGTTGAACATAATAGAAAAAAAGAAAAAAATTATACTTTACTTTCATTTATTCCTTCTCTGCTGCACTGGCCCTTCATGTAGATCTGAGTTTCTGATCTATATCCTTTTTCCCTTTCCTCTGAAGGACTTTTTTAACAGCTCTTGCAGGGCAAGTATGTTGTTGATAAATTTCCTCAGCTTTTAGGTTTTCTAAGAAAGTATTTATTTCTCTTTCACTTTTGCAGGAAAAGTTTGGTGAATACAGTATTTTAAGTTGGTGTTTTTTATTCACTCAACATGTTAAATATTTTACTCCAGTCTCTTTTTTCTTATATGGTTTCTGGTTTATACCACTGTAATTCTTATCGCTGTTTATTAGTGGTAAGGTGTTTTGTTTTCCTCCAACTTCTTTCAAAATTTTCTCATCTTTGATTTCAAGATATGATATGTTGTGTGTGTGTGTGTGTGTGTGTGTGTGTGTGTGTGTGTGTCCTGTTTAGTGTTCTCTAAGTTTCCTGGATCTGTAGTGATTTGTTTTGTCATTAATTACAAAAAAAAAACAAAAAAACTTAGCCATTAATTCAAATATTTCTTCTGCTCGTTTATCTCTTATTTAAGTATTCCAATTATGCATATATCACTTGTAATTATCTCTTAGTTCTTGGATATTTCACTCTTTTATTATTCTTTTTCTTCTTTGCATTTTAATTTGGGAAATTTTACTGATTTATCTTCAGGCACGCTGATCCTTTCCTTGGCTATGTTCAGTCTGATGAGTCCATGAAGGGTATTCTTGATTTCTCTCATTGTTTTTGATTTCTAACATTTCCTTTCAATTTTTACTTAGAGTTTCTATCTCTCTACTTACATTACATATCTTTTTTTTCATGCTACCGTCTGCTTCCACTGGACCACTTCATATATTAGTCAATGAATCATAGTTACTTTAAATTCCCTGTCTGATATTTCTAAAATCTGTGCCATATCAGAGTCTAGTTCTGAAGCTTGCTTTGTTTCTTCAGAGTGTTCTTTTTCTTGCCTTTTAGAATACCTTGCGATTTCTTGTTGAAAGCAGGTCAGGATATTCTGAGAAACGGGTATGGAAATAAATAGGCCTGGAGTGTGAGGTTTTATGTTGATCTAGCAAGAAACTGGACTGTGCTGAAAGTTCACTATAGCTGTAGGTGCAAAGGCTTTGGTTTCTTCTAGTGTCTTCTAATTCTCCTCTTCTCTTTTTTTTGGGGGGGGGGCGGTGGTTCTTTAAATGCAATTGCTTTCTTTTTTTAAATTATTTTTATTATGTTATATTAGTCACCATACAGTACGTCATTAGTTTTTGATGTAGTGTTCCAAGATTCATTGTTTATGTATAACACCCAGTGCTCCATGCAATACATGCCCTCCTTAATACCCATTTCTTAAATTAAGTCTGTGTCTTTCAGTTTTCTCATTTGTAATCCACTGTTACTATACCCATGCCCTGTTGATGTGACGATAAGGTATGGGAAGGGGGAGTGTTCTATAATCTTATGATTATATCTCAGGCTTTTAGTCCTTCTAGGGTCTTTTTAGAATATATGTCCCTGGGCTGCGATGTTCATAAATGTTCCTTAGTCTCTTTTTTCTCCTTTTAGGTGAGACAAGAAAGCTAGAGGGGCTAACATTGGCCTATTGCTTTGCCTCTGGGTCAAATGAGGGTCTGATAAAGTATTTTCACTTAAATTAAGGACAGCCCTTTGTCATGGAGTCCACTCTGGGAGTATTTCAAATGGTTACTTTTCCCATTGGCACAATTCAAAATCATTAATTTTCCCACTTCCTACCCCCCATTTTTTTTTTTCCTCAGATCTATACCTAGAAAACCTGGTAGATTTCTGTAAATAAAACTCCGAAAAGGTTGGGGATACCCTAAACCTGGGACGATGGTAGTTTCTCACTCTTGGCCTTGTCTACAATAAGCCTCCAGGAATTCATCAAAATTATCATTTAAGTGCTTTTATCCTTTCATAGCTCCAGCGGTTTCCGCTCCATGTAAGCTGATCCTGGCTTACGTGATTCTCTGTATTCACCTGTCTCTCCAGATTTGGGGGTGGCAGTTACCCTGTAACCTCAGTTCTCTAATGGGTCTTTTTACAGCATTTTTGTCTTGTAAGAATGAAAGTGATGATTTCCCAACTCTCTACTTGTCAGAACTGAAACCCAAAAAGTATCTCTTACGTATATTTTAATCTGTAAATTCTCCCTCACAGTTTTTCTTCCTTCATAATTTATTTGTTGAAGAAAGTAGATTTCCACCTTCTAAACTTTGCTGATTGTCTCCCTCTGGGGACTTTTCATACATTCTTTTGGCTCTTATATTTTCTGAGAAGCTAAAGGCTTGATCAGATTCAGCCTGGATTTATGGCAAGACTATTTTATAGGAGTGTTGTGTAGTTCCATTAGGAGACACAGAATACCTAGTTGTTTCTCATTTTGTGACATTAGGACTGGGCAGTGGGTTTGCAGTTATCAGCCTGTTCCACCATTACAAAGCTCCCCGTAAGCAATTCACTGAATAGTTTTAACAGCCATTGATGATCATGATCTAAATCCATTATTTCATTAGGAGTTCAATGGTGATATTCTAATTCTGCCATTGCTTCCATATTTATTCACTGAAATTCTTTCAGAAAGTCTTTCCCTAATTAACTATTTGGCACCTTTAAATACTATTTGTACAAGAAATGTGATATAAATGCTTGATTGTTTCACTTCATTTACCAGTTTTCAGAATAAAGTGTTGATTCCATAGCATATTCAAAGGTGACTAATGAGAGTTTTTGTGTGCAAGTATCATTAACAACTAATGGATTTTAATATATTTGATGCATCTCAATTCATTATCATTATTATTCTTTTCATTGCTAATATTATCCCATCTTTGGCAAGTGTAACCCTCTCCAAATTGGCTCTGGTATCCACTAGACATGAACCCACTTGTGTTTAATAACCCCCTTGTCCTTCAATATGACAAGAAATTCCAGGCATATTTTATGCATTTCCTGGCCTAGAATTGGTATCAGCCATTTCTCCAGGGATCTCTACATTCTTCAAGCTCTACACCCTTACTACAAACCAGAGTTAGAAATATCAGTAATGATGGACTGAAATTTGCTAATATTTGATACCATTCTGCTGGTTGTCTGCCCTTAACTATATATAGGATGTTTATCAAGATAATAAATGTCATTACTGAAGATATTTCTGTAAAACAAAGGTTATGTCTCAGTCAATAACCTACTTGCTTCAAGTAACATTCCATATAACACAGTTTCAGTGCACCAAAAAAATATTTATCTCTCTGGAAACTAACTTGGTATTTTCCCTTTCTGGCTGCCATTTATTTAAATAACATTATTTATAATTCTGCAACATCAGCTCCCTAGCCTTATTTTAGCTTTCATCCTCCATAACCGCATCCCTCTTCCCCCAATCCATTTAGATCTTATTCCCATTTCAGTTCCACCCAAATACCTAACAGCCATCCTAGACATAATGATCAATGAATGTGTGGAATTCTCAAACTCAGATGACTTCTATTTAGTATTTTTTTTTTTATCCCACTCATATTCTGCTACTGTCCCATTAAGGAGGACGCACAGCCCGCTCTTAGTGTGTACACAGGAATAATCTGTTCCTCCCCATGACCCAACAATTCTACTCAACCTCTTGAGCAGTGCTTTTCAAACTTTATTCTACATTGGAATTCCTTGTAGTCTTGTTAAGATGCAATTCTGGTTCAGTAGGTCTAAGGTAGGGACCAATATTCTGTATTTTAGGGGCGCCTGGGTGGCTCAGTGAGTTAAAGCCTCTGCCTTTGGCTCAGGTCATGATCTCAGGGTCCTGGGATCGAGCCCCGCATTGGGCTCTCTGCTTAGCAGGGAGCCTGCTTCCCCCTCTCTCTCTGCCTGCCTCTCTGCCTATTTGTGATCTCTCTCTCTCTGTCAAATAAAAAATCTTAAAAAATAATAATAATAATCATGTTATCTCTTAAAAAGAAAAAAAAAAAGATTCTGTATTTCAAACAAGCTCTAGGTGTGCAGATGCTACTGGTCCTAGACCATGCTTTGAGAAGCAAGGCACTACTGTGCTGGGGTCACATGCTCCTGTGTAGAGAAATTCCAAACACACACCTTTCTCCTCAATGTTACTCTTTGTTCATTTTTGTTTCTCCTTAATGGTACTCTTTGTTCAAGATCACCACTGGTGATCTTCCCCTTACTATGTCTAAAACAGACTGACAACATCAGGTGTGAACTTGGATAACTGACACACTGCTGCTTTTTTAACAATGAGAAATCTGTTGCATCACGTGGTAGTTTTAAAACGTGCTACAAATTATTTGGCATCTCCTCTCTTCACAAAGGTAAGTCTAATCCCCCTCTACTCGAGCATGGATCAGCTTTAGACACCTGCTTCTAAAAAAGTGCAGAGAAAGTGATGCCGAGTGACTTCCAAGCCTGGGTCATAAAGGAAATACAGCTTCCGCTTGCCCTTTTTTGGACCATGTACCTTTGAAAGTACCCTGAAGCTGCCATGCTAGAGAGACCACGAGAGATGAAGACACCTGAGGAGCCTTAGCTATTCCGGCTCATCTGTTTGAGTATTCCCAGCCCAGGTACCAGATATGTGAACGAGCAAGTCTTCAAATGATTCACACCCCAGGCCACTGACTACAACTGCATGAGAGACCAAGAGCATGAAAGTTCCTGCTGAACTACAAGCAACTCACAGAACTGTAAGAGATAATCACAAATGATTATTAATGTTATAAGTCACTGATGTGAGGTACCTTGTTACATAGTAAGAGATAACTGGAAACATCACTTTTGCCCTTTCTTCAACGGCCAAAAACTTCAGAGCCAAATATGATACTGAATCACTTGAACTATATTAGACCTCATGATATCATATTTGTTTCTTCCTCCTTTCTGAGTCCTCAGTTTTTTTTTCCCATTTAACTTTATTATTCCTGTGCTTTTTTTACAAGCTGCCTCAAAAGCAAATTCTTTTAGAAAACAGAGGTATAAATAAACAATAATTTCTGTTTCTTACCCATTACCGTCTATGTTCTCATGTCTCAATTTATTTTGTTTCATTCCTTCATGTTGTCTCAGAAAAAAACAAATGTCCCATTTCTTTTCCCTTCTCCAGTATCTTTAATCTCTTGCCACCTGTCTTCTTGTCATCTGATTTTAAGTGAATACAAAGGCCTTCTATCTTGAGAAAACCTTTATTCTTTCACTATTACCATGTTTGTTAGTTTTTTTCATACTCAATCTTCTGAAGAATGTTTTACTTCTATTTTATTGGCGCTCAAACTGAATTTTCACTTGTATATCAGCATGTGAAATTTAACAACTTCTATGAAGTAAACATGTAAGGTTGGGGCTTTAATTTAATGTAGAAAAAAGTCAATAAAGGGCTACTATTGTTACACATAAAAAACGTTCCTTGGTCAACATACAAAATACCTCTGTAATTATTGCATTTATATACAGTGGACACTTTTTGCCTACCTATCCTTTAGCAATTTGTGAAAACACATTTTTTTAAAACATTGTTAATTACATCTCCAATATTCATTCAGATAGAAGTAATGCTATATATCTTCCACCATTTGGTCTAGTAGATTATCTTTGCAAATCAAAAGCCTGGTAATGACAAGAAAAGTACCATTTTTCAGTAATATTTAATTGTGTTGTGTGTACGATAATGCAATCCTCCCTCTTAAACACTGTCCTTGAGCACTCTGAACTAGCATCTCCTCATTCTTTACTATGACGACATTTGTCCCCAGCACTGATGAGCACTAATGAGGAGTACTGGTTGGGAACAGGGGCCTGTCACTGAGAGTAGAAGGATAGGATCTGAGCTAAACTCACTCCAGGACCAGAAACACATTTTACAACATCGATGGGAGTGGCAGGGATGATTTCAACAAGAATGTCAACAAGAATATACTGTATCTAATAAGTGTATCCTATGAAGCTCTGACTTTTAGAAGCTAATGATTTGTTGAAAATTCTATTTTTATAATTATCAATTCTCTTCTTAAAACCATTCAATGGTTACTTATTTCCCTCAAAATAGAACCCAAACTCCTTGGCCTGGCTTATCTGTCTCATCCAGTCTCATCTTTGCCTCTTTATCCCTTTCATTCCATTTCTCAACTGACAGACAAGCTTATCTATGTTTCTGCCAAAGTAAGCTATTTGCTTTTCTACAGTTGCAACACATTTCCCTGTTTAACCCTTTTCAGATGCTATTCTTTGTCTAGATTTCCATCTTCTATTCTTCCTACCCCAACCTCTTTCTTACTACCACTTGCCTGATTATCACCTGTTACCACTCAATTCTCAACTGGGACATCAACCCTCCAGAAGGCCTATCTGACTGCCAACATAGGGATTTAAGTGCCCTTTCTCAACATTCATATAGCATCCCATAATGTCACTATAACCACTATACTGAACTCATCTTCTCACATGTCTGAGGGAGGAATCATGCTTTTCTTTTCTTCTCACAGCATATCTCCTGCACCCACAGAACCTAACATAACATCTGGGACATGCTACTCTTGCAATGAATGCCATATGTTGAATGAGAACTGAACGTTCATTCCTTTCAATGTTTAAAAATAACACATTATATATACATTTGAAGATAGGTTTGATGTCCTAAAGTGGTCAAAAGTTACTTGGACTAAGTAGAGAAAAAAGCAAATGATCAAGTTTTAATAAAAGCATTTTTGAGGGCATAAACAATGTAACTTACCTCCCCTCTCCAAAAATATATTTTAAAAAGTCACTACTACAGAATGAGATTGGTTTTCTTATGTAGTTTTTGAAATGTCACTGAAAATCATCCCAAAGGATTTAGAATGTGAGGAATACATTGGAGGAGAATGAGATTACACCTTAAAGAAACTCTTTTGAATGGGACAATTTTCCTTTGGCTGTATAGGGAGCAGTCATGTACAAAAGTTGGTCTAGTGAGAAAAATCCCGGAATGGAGTTCCAAGCTGTCTCTAGCTGTGCCACTAGCTGGGCATAAGACCATGGAGCAACTATTCCACCATGTGTTTCCTTTCCCTTGGCAAAGAAATGAACCAACAGTGTTGCTTATACTCTGGGTAACCAATGTGCTTCTGGGCACAGAATGGGCATTCTGGGCCCCTGGCACTAAATGCCAGAAGCAACTAGAGGCATTGGCCCCCTTTTGATCTTTCCAGGTCCTTTGCTGTGCTATCATCCTACAAAAGAAGCACAGGCTTCTTAACTTCTCTAGTCTTTTATAGTCATTACTTTGATTTGTTTCCAGGAAAGGTTTTCAGAGGTTCAGCCAATTGGATTCTCTTTCTGAATGTGAATCTTTCTCATTATTTGGACCTGTTAGGATATCTGAAACTTCATCAATACATTCTTAACCTGGGTTAAAATAATGACATTTTAGAACTCTTGCACATACACTAGGTCTCTGAGAAACACAAATTATCTTAAGTGAGGTTTAGCTGTTATCTGGAAGTGAGTGGAGAAGAAAGGACTAATCAGTAATGAATATAGCCTAAATTGGGAAGATTTTGATAAGGTTTTGGGAATTAAAATATTTCCCTCTAAGAAGAGAGATAAAGGTAGTAAGCACAGTGATCAATTAGTGTACAAGTTAAAAATACCTTAATCCACTGCTAAGGGATACAGAAGACTTCAATACCTCTGGCCTTTCCTATGACACACAATGGAGAATGAATAATAAAAAGAGAGAGAGCAGCTACTAAGGGAGAAAGAAAAAAGAAGCACTAGAATCAAGAAGCTGACTGAGGAGAAATTCTTCCTAGGTGTTCACAATGTCTGTCTGAAAAAATGTATCAAAGTCTACAACATAGCACTAAAGTCTTATGGATTGTTCATTGCTTTTTTTCCTCCCAGAACCTAAAATATAACAGATGTTCACTACATATTCATTGAGTGAACAATAATAAGAGCCTAAACATTTCCTGATTGTTTTATTTAAACGCATGGGATAGCCCATTTGCACCACTAACTCATCAGCACAGGTTAATTTGATACACTGGGTCAAAATGCCCTTTCTGATGAAATGAGGTTTAGGAGAAGGAAAATTAGGAATAAGTATGGTCTCAGGGAGGTAACAAGTTGAAGTGAGAGCCAGAACAAATAAACTGGCTGAAAGCTCCCAAAGGGTCAGGCTCCCCAACTTTTCCCACTTGACAAGTTTGTCAGCAGCCAGACCTGTTAGTAAACCATTTTGGGTAGTATCACTTTGCAGTAACCAAGGAGATTTGAGATGCTCATTAATGTTATCTTGGGAGTTCTAAATTGACAAGAGCAATGCATTTTAACAGAAGAAAAAGCCTATAAATCAACAGACTAAGCATAAACTTTAGAGTTAGGTATTAAATCCCACAGGAGGAGTATACATCACCATGTTTCCTTCCCCCATTTAAAATCCATCCCTCCTCCCCCCACTTCAGGAATAGATGCATTCCATTGGGCATTAAGGAAGGCATATATTGGATGGAGCACTGGGTGTAGTGCATAAACAATGAATCTTGGAACACTGAAAAAATAAAATTAAATTTAAAAAAATAAATAAAAATAAATAAATAAGGAAGGAGCTAATCAGATAGATTAAAACACTTCAGGATATAGAACACTTAGTTTATCTTCGTACTTAGTTTTTACCTTGATGAAAAATAAATAATATTTACAATCATCTCAAAAAAAATAGAACTCCACTCATGTCTTATATATCTTACCATACTTGGAATCAAGTATGTATTTGCAAGTACCATCATGATTTATTATCACATCTTTAACAGAGTTGCTCTCTCTTTGGGATATTAATTAGTGATGTAGCGGGCCATACTATAACCCCGGGAACATGTGATCATTCCACCTTATCATCAACTGAAGCTATACCACTACTGCAAAATTACAGTTGTATGGCCTTGAGCAATTTATTTAACTTCTGCAAGTCTCCTTATTTTAAAAGGGGGGGAGGTTACAAAAAATATAGAGCTTAGTAGGTGTTAAGTCCTACTCCGAACACTTTATAATGTATTACTTAATCTTCATAACCTTCCTGGGAGGTAAGCGCTATTATCCTCATTTTATAGAAGACAAAACCTGGGGCCCAAAGGTATTAAATCCATTGCCCAAAGTTACATGGCTTTTAAGTGGGGTAGCTTGGATTCAACTCCAGACTGTCTTGTTATGGGGTCCAAGTTCTTAGTCACAGCATTACAGCTGTTTCTTTTGCTTACCTCCAAAGTATTCCATACAGCAACCTTTATAACCAGATCTATTACTATGCTTTAAAATCTTACAATGGCTCCATCCTGCTGTTGGGAAAGTAACCAAATTTCTATCAGGAACTAAAGGCCCTCAATGATACCTGCATGCTTCTCCAGTCTCACTTACACCGCATGGTTTACTTGTTAACACTCCCTAGGATGCCTTCTCTGACTTTTTTCATATATATGACATATGGAATATATCCTGTATCATAATATGTATCACATACGTGAAGTCATATATGTGACATATGATATCTATTTCATATACATGAAAAAATTTAAGATGATACATGTATATGTTTTATATTATATATTACATAATCTTTTAATAAAAATCGAATCATACCAAACCCATCATTATGTGACCTGCTTTTTTTTTTTTACTCAGAAATGTATCATGAGGGATGCCTGGGTGGCTCAGTCAGTTGAGGGGCCGACTCTTGGCTTCAACTCAGGGCATGATCTAAGGGTCATGGGATAGAGCCCTGAATCAGGCTCTGTGCTCAGCAGGGATTCTGCTTAAGGATTCTCTCCCTCTCTCCCTCTGCTCCTCCCCCCACTCATGCTTTTTCTCTTTCTCTAAAATAAATAAATAAATCTTTAAGGAAAAAAAAAACAAGAAATGTATCATAAACAGCTTTTCAAGCCAATAATATAATTTTGCAACATCATTTTTGCTACACCACAATTTACTTCATCTCCTCAAGTCTAGACAGTCATAAGCAAATTTTTATTATGATAAAAAATTCTGCATTGAGATGTTTATGGTTAAAGCTTTGTACAATTCTTAGTCTCTCAGGAAATTTTTAAAAATTAAGTTGGTGGTTCAAAGAGCACATGCATTTTTGAAGCATTTTGTGCCTATTGTTAACTGCCCTCCAAAAACATCAATGTTTACTAACACTACAAATATAAGAGCACATGTCTTCCTAGTATAATATATTTTATTTTGGTTAAGTTGATAGGCAAAACAAACACCCAGCTAGAATACTATCCCAATTTGCATTTCTTTAAATATTAATGGAATTGGAGAAGTTTTCATATACCTACTGGATATCTGTGCAATGGGTAAAATGCCTATTTATTCACTTTGCTCATTTTTAAATTGGGGTATTTGGTTTTTTTTGTTTTTTTTTTTTAATTTTATTTATTTATTTGACAGAGAGAGATTACAAGTAGGCAGAGAGGCAGGGGAAAGCAGGCTCCCTGCTGAGCAGAGAGCCTGATGCGGGGCTGGATCCCAACACCCTGAGATCATGACCTGAGCCAAAAGCAGAGGCTTTAACCCACTGAGCCACCCAGGCGCCCCAAATTGGGGTATTTGTTTAATTGCTTATAACACCTCATTTGTTTATCATCAGATATATATTTAGCAACTATACAATTTTCTGAACACTATGCTATGTGTAGGGATATAATTCAGTTTATGATCAACCAACTTTTACAATCTCTTTGAGGTCAATCCAGCTTTGGTTCCTAATCCAGTCTCAAGGCCAACACCACACATTTTAGATTTTTCATCTGTAGCACTTTTAGCTACTGCTACGGACTAAATGTTTGTTTCCTTTACAAATTCATACATTGAAAACTAATGCCCAAATCGATGGTCTTTGGGATGTGATTAGGTTGTAAGGGTGCAGCTCATGAATGGAATTTGTACTCATAAAGGAGATCCCACAGAAATTCCTAACACCTTCTACCACGTGAGGTTACTAGAAACCAGGGCTTATGTACTAGGAAGTGAGCCCCCACATGGCACTGAATCTGCCAACACCATGATCTTGGATCTCTCAGCCTCCAGAACTATGAGAAATAAATGTCTGTTGTTTATAAGCCACATGGTCTATGGTATTTCTTATAGGAGCCCAAGTAGACTAAGAGAGGTAACTAATTCCATTTCAGTTGTTGATTGCTGCCTTAAATATCAATCATTTTATTATGGTCTTGAATTTGGGGTTGACTGGGCTCAGCGGGATTATTCTACTGCTTTTGCTGTGATCCCTCACAAGGATGCCATCAGATGTTGTCTCAAGTTGGAGTCACTTAGAGTCTGGAATTGGCCCTCTCTTCCTCTCATTGTACCATCAGATCTCAGAGCCTCTCCTTTCCACATGGCTTCTCCAGGTGGTCTCTTCATGTATCTCTCCAGCAAAGTAATTATACTTCTTCAATAGAAGCTCAGTACTCTCTAAAGTACATTAAGTGGAAGTTTCTTAAGGCTTTGTGGCCTTCTTCTTAAGGTTTAGGTCAAAACTGACACAGTGGCACTTCTGCTACCTTCTATTAGTTAAGAAATCACAGAGTTGGGCCATATTCAAGAGGGTGGGAAATATATATACTCCCTCAAAGGAGGAGTGACAGAGTGTGCTGCCATATTTAGTCCACCATAGATCATAATGGTTTTAACATGACTTGAAAGTATTTTTCTAAGTTTGTCATTTGCCTTTTAAGTTTGCTTATAATACGTCTGATACACAGTTGATTTTAAATTTAATCGACAGTAAAATTTATCAATATTTTTCATCAGTATGATTTCAGCTTCTGGTCCATATACAGAATGCTTTCCTCAAATGAAAAACAAATAAAAATATTATCTTGGCTTGTGTGGGGCATGGAAGTAAATGGGTGGATGGAATACAAATGAACTTTCGTTTTCTTGACAGTATTTTTGTATTTTTTAAAGATACTAAATGAGTATGGTTTTTCTGTGTCCATGCTAAAAATAGAACAAAAAGAAGAAGGTATAGAAAGAGAAGATGGAGAAGATGAACAAATAGAAAAAGTGGAAGAGGAAGAAATATGACAAAGAAAAGCCACGCCAAAGTTTTAATATATTTACTACTATCTAACTCAGAAAATTCTGCAGTTTCATTTTTTTAACTTCTAAATTTTTAGTTCATTGAGAATTTACTTTGTAAGATGTGAGTTAGGATCCAACTTTAATATTTCTACAAGTGGTTAACTAGTAATATAAGTTTATTCATTTTATTATTCAATAGATTTTATTAAGCACCTACTATGTACTAAGCACTCTGGTTGTAACTGAATATGCTGTTAGTGAAAGAAACTGATTGAGTCACTACCATGATAGATCTTATAATAACCCAATGAGGAGAAACAAGTAAATAAGGAAATGGATGTATAATCATAGTTTTGGCATGTGCCATTAAGGGAAAAAATGGAACAAGGAGGTAAATAGTAGAGTGGAGGAGAAACTTAGAACCAAACAGAGCATCATGGGTGGAAATAGAGAAGACTGAAGAAGCAGAGAGAGTGAAAGGAAGCATCAAGAGATAAGAGTGGGCAAATGGGAAGTGATCAGGATTATTTCTGAGGATGGAAAGTTAAGAATTGAGAGAAGTTTATATCATCCATGAATTGAGCTGGATTCAATTAAAGGGAGCAAGACATGAAAGTCTAAAGGAAACAACTGCTTAGGATGATAACTAGATTCACTTCAAAATGACATTATGCAGAATTTCCAAATGCAATGCAAAGTCAAAAGTAAATGATTTCTAACTCATGTCCTTTCTCTCTTATTTGTACATCTCCTACATCAGTTAAAATATACATGTGATATATCATTTACAAATATCTTCTCCTGTTCAGTAAGTTGCCTTTTTGTTTTGTTAATGGTTTCCTTTATGTGCAAAAGCTTTTTATTCTGATGTAGTACCAATAGTTTATTTTTGTTTTTGTTTCTCTTGCCTTAGAAAATATCTAGAAAAATGTAGCTACAGCCAATGTCAAAGAAATTACTGCCTGTGTTCTCTTCTAGGACTTTTATGATTTCAGCTCTCACATTTAGGTCTTTAATCCATTTATTTGTGTGTATGGTGTTAGAAAAGGATGAGATCCTGATATTTGTGACAATATATATGGATGGACCCAGAGTGTATTATGCTCAGTGAAATAAATCAGACAGAGAAATACAAATACCATATGATTTCACTTATATGCGGAATCTAAAAAGCAAAAAAATGAATATACAAACAAAAAGCAGAGTCAGTCCTGATAGTTGCCAGAAGGAAAAGGGTGGGGAGATGCCCAAAATGGGTGAAGGGAAGTGGGAGATACAGGCTTCCAGCTACAGAATGAAAAAGTCATGGGAATAAAAGGCACAACATAGGGAATATAGTCAATGATATTATAATAGCATTGTATGGTGACAGGTGGTAGCTACACTTGGGATGAACAAAGCATAACATACAGAGTTGTGGAAGCACTACGTTGTATACCTGAAACTAATGTAACATTGTATGTCAACTGTACTCATATAAAATAATTAAAGATAAAAAAGTATTACATAACAAAATGGAACATTAAAATATATATATATATACATATATATATGTATATATATGGAAGTTTGCTGAAGAAGCAATATCCAAAAATAAGGTATTGTTGTTATAAATTGGAGTTCAGTTCTAGCTTATGAATTTTCTCAGAATAAAGTATAAAGTACTAGGATACTAACTATAGATTACTCTGTTCCTTGACCCTTTCTGGGATGTTAACATAATTAAGGTCTGTGAATTAAGCTTCCCTTCATGTCAGAGTGTGCTAAAATCTATAGGACAGTTTTTCTTCTGGAAACTTCCATTTCCTGATGATTGAGTACACAATGTTACAATCATTTATATAGACAGCTGAGGAGAATACACAAGAAAACTGCAAAATCCAGATTGCATCTGGGTCATTCATTTTCTAATACTGTCTCAGGTAATTATTCTGCTTTTGCATGAAACATTTAAAGCATGAAAATAACTAGGTTTGGTCACTGCTATAATAACTTTAAATTGCTTCAGTATCTTTTTTAACATCAAGAATTCTATCATAAAAATATATTTACTTGTCTTTTCTCATTTTGCTTTCAATGTAGGCACTTCTAAAGTATGAAGAAGAAATATATTTGACCTTGAAATCAAATGTTAGAAAAATAACCTGTCTAAATATTACCTCTTCACCTAAAATATTATATTAAAGGTTGCTCAATGGCACTACTATAATCGAGAATCTGCCATCACTTTTTTTTAAGCTTCTAGTTTCATAGTTTCTAGTTTGTAACTTCTTTAAGAGTTACCCAAGGATTTTCAATCTCATTTCCAGTTCAGAAAAGCATGCACATGTGCATGCACAACCACACACACACACACGTGCACACACACTCCACAGTCAATAGGCTATCTATTCAATTTTCTTTTTTTAACACATTTTTTTCCCCAAACATTAAGTGCTTGATATGAGGAATGAGCAAGAAGTTACTAGCATGATCTAAATCTGCAGAGATGATGTGAGGTGGTGGAAAGACCACTGAACTAATGTTGACATGTGAGCCCAGCTCTGACATAACAAATGAACAACATTGAGTGAATCCCTTAGCTTTTTAAAGTTTCCATTCTCCTAGTTAAAATGTCATATTGGACTTGAAAATGTTTAAGATTCTGTAATTCTTGCAGTTTTAGCTGAATAGCATAAAAATTGTAAGTCCCAGACTTCCCTTTCCAATGTTTCAGTCTCTACAAGTTTTTGCCACTGCAGCTGTTACCATGGTTCTCAGAACACATAGTCTGGGTGTAGGGGA
Source organism: Potos flavus (assembly GCA_028534135.1). Classification (NCBI taxonomy): domain Eukaryota; kingdom Metazoa; phylum Chordata; class Mammalia; order Carnivora; family Procyonidae; genus Potos; species Potos flavus. Next base: position 42,929,673 of record CM052896.1, read on the forward strand.
TTATAATCTAGCAAAAGAATGCATGTGAAATGCCAACAGTAAATGCTAAATTCTTATTATCCATTGTTAGGTTTAGTTGTAAATGACAGAAACACACTCTAGATATTTCAGCAGAAAATCTATATTAAAGTATATTGTGGACACTGCCGAATACAGCCACTAAGTTTAGAACTGCAGTGTGGAGATGTGAAGGCCACAGCTGTTGGGCACAGGCACAGGCGGCAGAACTCTCATCCCTGCTGAATATGTAACAGTATGACTGTTACATCACAAAGTAAGTGTTTGACTTTGTAAGACACTGATAAACCATTTTCCAAAGCTCTGAACTGCTTGACAATCCCACCAGCAAAAAAGGAGAATTTCAGAGGAAAATTTCACATTCCCTGTACCTTCACCAGCATTTAGCAACGTCAATTTCCTTTTTTTTAAGACTTTATTATTTTGATAGGGTTTTAGTGATATCCCATTGTGGCTTAATTTTCATTTCCTTAATAACACTGCTGTCAAGCGTATGTTTCATGTATTCATTTTCCATTGTAATTTTTTTTTTCTTTTGGTAATGTGGCCAGATCTTTTGGCATTTTTTTTTTTTATTCAGTTGTTAGTTTCCTTATTACTGTTTGGAGAGTTCATTTTTTATTCTAGATACAAGTCCTCCATCAGATATAAAATCTGAAAATGGTTGCTCCCAATCTGTGACTTTTCTATATTTTCTTTTTTTTTTTTTTAAGATTTTATTTATTTATTTGACAGAGAGAGAGAGACAGTGAGAGAGAGAATACAAGCAGGGGGAGTGGAAGAGGGAGAAGAAGGCTTCCTGCTATCAGGGAGCCTGACGTGGGGCTCAATCCCAGGACCCTGGGATAATGACCTGAGCCGAAGGCAGATGCTTAATGACTGAGCCACCTAGGTGCCCCTTCTTCATTTTCTCTTACTAGTGTTCATCATAGACCAGAAGTTCTTAATTTTGATGATATCCAATTTTCCCACCTTTTTTTCTTTTATGGATTGTGATTTTGTGTCATATCTAGAAACCTTTATTAATTCAAGATTGCGAAGATTTCTCCCCTATGTTTTCAAGATTTATAGTTTTGTGTTTTAAGTTTAGATATGATTTCTGACTTAATTTTTGTATAAAGTGCAAGACAAGGATTAAAGTTCACTCACTTATCTATTTATCTATTCACTCCTTATTCATTCGTTTATTCATTTAACATATGGATGACAATAGTCCCAGGACCATTTGATGAAAAAATGTCCTTTCTCCATTTAATTGCCTTGTACCTTAAAAAAAAAAAACCAACTGACTGTGTATGTGCAGTTCTGTTTCTGTGCCCTCTACTTCATTTCACTGATGTCTCTTTCTTTTCACCACTACTACTACAGTATAGCGTGTTACTGTACTTTGATAATAAGTTTTGAAATCTGAGAATCTGAGTCTTCCAAATTTGTTCTTTTTTTCAAAATTGTTGAATCCTGGGGTGCCTGGGTGGCTCAGTGGATTAAAGCCTCTGTCTCCCGCTCAGGTCAAGATCTCAGGGTCCTGTGATTGAGGCCAGCATCAGGCTCTCTTCTCAGCAGGAAGCCTGCTTCCCCCTCTCTCTCTGCCTCTCTGACTGCTTGTGATCTCTCTCTCTCTGTCAAATAAATAAAATCTTTAAAAAAAATTGTTGCATCCTAGTTCCTTTGTCTTTTCATATGATTTTTAGAATCAGTTTGCCAATTTTTATGGAAATATTCATGCAAATTTGATTGGGATTACATCAATACTGTGGTTTGGGAATATTTTTACAATATTGAGTCTTTCCCTAAACGTATGTACATATGGCTCTATCAGAGTTTGTATATTCACTATTTGAAGGACATCTGAGTTATTTCTACTTATGAATAAAATTGTAATAAATATTTGCATACAGGATTTATTTTTATTTTCCTGGGCACACAGGAGGCTTTTCCATTTAAGATGTAAAATCTTTATTTCTGTTAGATTTTCCTCTGTTATTTCTTGGACCTATCAATCTTATTTCATGTTTTTCACTGTTCTTTCTTCTCAGAATGATTGGTAATGTGTTGGAACTCCTGGATTAACTTCTAGTTTGCTTTTTTTTTTTCTTTCCCACTGTCAATGTCTTTATCTTTTTCATTTACTTTGAGAATGACTGACTTAACTTTGTTTTTCAACCTTTCTATTAAAACGTATACATTTTAGGACTTCTGGGGAAGATGACAAACTAGGAAGATCCTAAGCTCACCTAGTCCAATGGAAACAACTAGATAACACCCACATCAGTGCAAATTACCCATTAAACAACCTGAAGACTGGCAGAACAGACTCTACAACAAAATGTAGAGAAGATGCCACATCAAAGAGAGTAAGAAGGACAGAGGTGTGCTTTCAGGAACTAAATGGAGCTGTGGGACTATCCACAGGACATAGGGACACTGCAGACACAAAGAAAGGAAAGAGACACTCACAGCAAGCATCCCAGGCATGGGGAACCTGCACGGGGAAGACAAAGCCCAACATTTGGCTTTAAAACCAGAGGGGCCTAATTTTGCAAGTTCTTACAATCAGCAAGGCAAACAACTGGAACTTTAAAAATCAGTTGACTTGGATGTCCAGAGACTAGAGAGTGATAGGAATCTGAGTCCCTGCTCTTAAAGAGACAGCACAATAAATAGCCCTACCGAGATACAGCACAAAAGCAACAGTTTGACAAACACCTGGGATGTATAGAAAGATTTGTTTACTAATCTCACAGCATGTTTTGGAAGGGCAAGGATCTTAGGATACTTCTCTAGGAACAAAGGAGCTGGTCAATTCCATATCCCTTCCCTACCTCCCGGCCCAGACACAGGGAAAAGCTCAACACCAGTACCACCCACCGAAATTGCTAACACCATGCCCTACCCCTTCAACATAGCAAGCCTCAGTCCGGGGGACTGTAGGTCTCCTAATGCAGGAGACCAGCATGGACCTTGCAGATATCCTGCAACAGAATCTTAAACCCCCCGCTCTATTGCAAAATCACCCCCTCCATCCCTGTAGCAGGAGTTTTCTAAAGCAGCTCCAGATCTCCCCCCACAACAGTCCTGCGCAAACCTGCTAACACCACATGTCCCACCCCCGCACTCTCCAGTGGACCTGCCCCCTCCAATATGTCCTTGGCCAAAGCCCATCCAAATTGGTGTCACAAGCCTGGCAGTGTGCAAGTAGCACTGAAGGGGCCAGGACCACTCCAAAGTGACTCCTGCCCCGGGAAGAGAGAAAGATAACCATACACACCAGTCCAACTGAAGCCCCAGTGGACGGAAGACATCTGGTCTGACTGTAGGCTCTGCCCACCAACAAAAGCTTCTCAAGGGACAACACAGGGAGAGCACCCTATAATCCAGTAATACTAGATCTTTGATAAACATCTGGTCTGACTCAACTCATGCCCAAAGTATCATCAGACTGGCCAACTAACAACACAGGCACCAAACCCTGATCACAACATATAGAGAGAGCTACTGCAGATAACTGGACTGAAGGCAAAAGCAGGTCAGCCACAACAGCAGGGTGCACATATCACACATACAAGACACACCTGAAGCATTAGGGTCTGGTGAATAGGGGACATTGTGCTACAAGGCACTATAGGATCTCTTCTTCATAAGGCGACTCTTTTCAAGAGCAGGAGATATAGCTGACTTTTCTAATACATAGAAACAGACACAGGGAGTTAAACAAAATGAGGAGACAGATGAATATGTCCCAAATCAAAGAACAGGACAAAATCACAGACAGCTAAATAAAATGGAGAAGTGTAATATGTCTGATAGAGAATTTAACGTAATGGTCATAAAGATATTCACTGGGCTGGAGAAAAGACTGGAGGACGTCAGTGAGACCCTCAAAAAGAGATAGAAACCACAAAAAGAACCAATCAGAGATAAAGAACTCAAATTAAAAATCAGATCACTATCACAATTTGCAAGGATGTTAATAGAACACACAAAGTAGCAGGACAATCTTATTTTCTTTTTCTGATACCTTAAGCCAGATAAGTAAATATAATTTACCTACATATGAGATTAAGCTTTTTGCAAATTGAAAATATTATTAAAATGGTAGTTATTGGGGTGCCTGTGTGGCTCAGTGGGTTAAAGCCTCTGCCTTCGGCTCAGGTCATGATCTCAGTGTCCTGGGATTGAGCCCTGCATCAGGCTCTCTGCTCAGCGGGGAGCCTGCTTCCCCTTCTCTCTCTGCCTGCCTCTCTGTCTACTTGTGATTTCTCTCTCTGTGTCAAATAAATAAATAAAATCTTTAAAAAAAATGGTAGTTATTATGATGATAGAGAACAAACTGAGGGTTGATGGAGGAGAGTGGGTGGGGGATGAGCTACATGGGTGATGGGTATTAAGGACGGCACTTGAGCACTGGGTGTTATATTTAAGTGACGAATCACTAAATTCTACTCCTGAAACCAGTATAACACTATATGTTAACTAATTAGAATTTAAATAAAAATCTGGAAGGAAAAGAAACATTAGACATGGAATACATAGTAGAACAGAGGAAGAACAGACAGGTGACCTGGAGGACAAAGTAATGGAAAGCCGTCAAGTGGAATGGAAGGAAGAAAAAAAATTAAAAAGAAATGAAAATAGACCTAGAGAACTCAGTGACACCATTGAGTGTAATAACATTTGCATTACAGTGTTCCCAGAAGGAGAAGAGAGAGAAAATGTGGAAAACAATTTATTTGAAGAAATAATAGCTGAAAACTTTCTGAATCTGGGGAAGGAAACAGAAATCTAGATCCAGGAGGCACAGACAGCACCCCATAAAATCAACCGAAGGAGGTCCACATCAGGCCACACAGAAATTAAAATGGCAAAAGTAGTGATAAAGAGAGAATTTTAAAAGCAACAGGGGTGCCTGGGTGGCTCAGTCAATTAACTGTCTGCCTTCAGCTCAGGTCATGATCCCCGGGTCCTGGGATTGAGTTCTGCGTCGGGCTCCCTGCTCAACAGACAGTCTGCTTCTCCCTCTCCCTCTGCCTCTCTCTTTCTGCCTCTGCTCTCTCTACCTCTCCCTCTTCCTCATGCACTCAAATAAATAAAGTCTTTAAAAAAATCAACAAAAGAAAACACCGTATGCTAACTATACTGGAATTAAAAAATTTAAAACATAAAATTTTTAACATTGTTTTAATTTAAACAAACTTTTTCATTCTCTGTTTGTTTCTTTTTTAAATATAGTATCTTAGGGGGCACCTGAGTGGCTCAGTTGGTTGAGCTGCTGGCTCTTAATTTTGGCTCAGCTCATGATCTCAGGGTCGTGGGATAGAGCCCTGGGTCGGAGTCCACAATCAGTGGAGAGTCCGCCTAAGGATTCTCTCTCTCCCTCTCCCTCTGCCCCTCCCCCCACTCATGTTATCTATCTCTCTAATAAATAAATAAATCTCTAAAAATAAATAAATTAAATAAATAAACATAGTATCTCAGTCTTCCTTAATAGATTCAGGTCCTCTTCTCCCTGTGAATATTTTATTTGAAATTTTATTCTGTTCTCTGAATTGTCTTTTTCTTCCTGTTCCCTTTTCCAATTAGAATGTTTTAATCTCTTTCATGTTAGAGACTTTCTATAAAACTCTGATGATCCTTTGTTTTTCATCAAAAAGTGAAAGATACTAAAATCTAAGTGGACAATCTGCATAAGGGTTGGATTTGTCAAGTACTGACATTCACAGTCAGATGGGTACTCACTGATTTACTTGAGAAACTTGCACATGTAATTTTCTTAGTTTTTTTCTAGAATCATTCAATTTTACTTTGGGAAAATGTCTCTAGTGTCCTGCATGAGGTTATATACCTAGCTGTCACCATTCTTACCCTTGACTGTATTAAAGCACTGGGATCCTATTCAATAAGTAGATTTTGTCCTAAGCCCCTTATTTTTCAGGACTCTTTTGTTTGTTGGGCAGAATCTGGAGTCGTTCTTTTTCTTTTGTTTGGATGGGGTTGGGTTGTTCAGACAGGTAAACAAGCTTAATAAAAATTTTATCATGGATAGAAACAGAACCCTGGGAGAGCATTAAAAGTGGGTGAGAAGAATTACCTCTTCCTGAGGGCTCAGATGAGGGTGCAAAGAGGAAGTATCACTAAATCTGGGTTTCGAAGTAAGAGGAGGCAAATTGATTGAAATGTGTGAGAGGCAGGGATGGACAGAAAGAAAAGTATTTACAAGAAGAATCTGTATAATATCAAGGAAATTTGGAAGAACATGGTCCATTTTGTAGCAATTAGGGGTTCAACATTGTAACATTGGGTCAAGGCAGAGAGCCAGCTTTTCATCTGGTTTAAAGAAAAACATTTTTTTTTAGTAGCGCTTTATCTTTTAAATGCTAAATTTCTTTTTTTTTTTTTTTTTAAGATTTTATTTATTTATTTGACAGAGAGAGACACAGCCAGAGAGGGACTACAAGCAGGGGGAATGGGAGAGGGAGAAGCAGGCTTCCTGCCAAGCACGGAGCCCAATGTGAGGTTTGATCCCAGGACACTGGGATCATGACATGAGCTGAAGGCAGACGCTTAATGACTGAGCCACGCAGGCACTCCTTAAATGCTAAATTTAAATGTTTGTTTGCTTAACTCAATCTATACTAATCAATTTATTTCATTGGTTATTTATACAACTCCTTGTATCTAATGATATATCATTTAACAACTCTGCTCCTCAACATTCTCATCTATAAAATAGAGATAGTGTCTGCCTGCATCAGTCAGGGTTTTTCATTGTTTGTAAGAGAAAGCAATAATTGGTAATTCATGCAGAAAAGGATTTTGTAAAAGGATATTAGCTCTCTCTCAGAAAATGAAAAACTAAGATTAGATATTATGCAGTCATGACAAAATCCAAAATCACACTGCAGCACTTTCCCATGGAGGCATCACTGCCACCAGCACTGGGCACAGACCTTGATGCCTTCATGGTTTGTCACTGGATGCTGCTGTGAGAAACACTGCACTGCTGCCACCTCCTACATCAGGATGTATCTTGTCTGGGCCATGAGTCTGCCTGGCCCAGCCGACAGCATGTGTCTGTGCCAATGTATAATGGAGAACCAAACGGTATGCAATGGCCCTGCTTTACAGCTTCTTCAGAAAGACATAGGCTCAGGGCACCTGGGTGGCTCAGTCAGTTAAGCGTCTGCCTTCGGCTCAGGTCATGATCCCAGGGTCCTGGGATTGAGCTTCACATCAGGCTCCCTGCTCAGCGGGGGAGCCTGTTTCTCTCTCTGCCCCTCTTCCCTGCTGGTGTGTGCTCTCTCTCTCTCTCTCTCTCTCTCTGTCTGAAATAAATAAATAAAATTGAAGGAAGAAAGACAGACATAGGCTCTACCTCATAAGGAGGGTGGGATTCTCCAAGCACAGGAAATAGGAGCAAATACTGGATAGGTAAGAAGAAAGACTAATGTCCACATAGTTCAGGCTATCAAAGGGTTTTGGAAGATGTATACGACATTATAATGAAAAAAAAACACACAACTCTAAAAATGCCTGATCTAAAGATGCCAACTCTAAAAATGGCTTCAGTTCTTCAATGGCTATTCGCAGAAGACCTTAGTCCCTAACCACATCGACCTCTCTATAGAGTTGCTTGACTATCCATAACAACATGTGAGGTGGCTTCTTCCAGAAAGAGTGATCCAAGGGACAGTGAGAATAAGGTGAAAATTACAACATCATTTTGTGATGTACATTTGACATTTACTCTCCATCATTCCTACCACAGTCTATTTGTTAGAAGCCAGCCACTAAATACAGCCAAAACTCAAGGGGAGGGTTATTAGGATCCACCAAAGAGAGGAATATCGTATAAGTTTCAAACATGTATTAAAGCCATCACAAGGTATTTTTTATTATTTCACAGAATTAGCCAAACCAATTTCTTTATACATTCTTTCTATTCATATTCATATTATGTCAGAGAATCTATTCTGATCTGAAGTTAAATTACCACAGACCCACAGGGATATTCATTTTATCTAGTAAAAGTCTTTCAGTGCTTAAAAAGGAGAGAGTGTTGCACTGGATAGCATCTTATCACCAAAGAAACACATTTCAACTGTAAATGAAATATTTGTCCTTTCATTCAAACACCTAAATGCTACAGTATAAAGATTAACAGACATCAGTGCCTGGCTACCCTTATTGATGTGGTGGGAGAAAAGGGAATTTTGTAATTCTTACTTTTCTGAGGGCACAAAAATCTTCTAGGGACACAAACTTAAATGTTTTTGGTGGTCAAACAGTTAATTAAAAGGGGAAGACTATAGGGAGTAGTAAGGACTGAGACATTCAAATTCAGTTAAAAACAAACAAAATAGCAACAATTACCAGGCTAGCCAAAGAAAATATCTCGAGTCCTCAGTTTGGCTCTCACCTGCCAGCTTGCTTTTCCAGCTGATTCTATAAAGGTCTGAGTTACTTTTTTTGGAAATTCTGCTTCTGAATTCATTAGTTTTGGAGCCAAGAAAGATCTTGGTCTATCTAATCCAACCTCTCTATTTTACAGACAGAAATCTGAGGAAGGGCACTTTTACTTTCAGGACCCCTTTCTTCATAAACAATATTAAAAATTATATTTTACAAGATCAAATAAAAAATAAAAAAAATCAAATAAAAAAATTATATTTTACAAGATCAAATAAAAAGGATAAAAAATCCTTACTGAGGTAAGGAGACTTCATCCAAAATGATGTTATAAGGGACTGCAATAGGGAGACTGCTTTAACCCTTAGATTGGCAAGCCTTTCAAAAGTTAGATGAAAAATGTCTTTTTTGTTCTCCAAAGGGAGGGATGAATAATGCTGGAAAGAACAGGAAGTGGGGAAGTGGGATGAGCCAGAGTGGCATGCTCTTGTAGTGAAAAAGAGCAAGTTTTATCCAGAAGTCAGCATATTTTCAGCTGTTAAGCAGGATTTTATGCTGGTTCAGGCTGAGAGTAGGTTAAAGTTTAGGGCCTGGGAGAAAAAGAAAAGCCTAACCAAAGCTTAATCAAGTCAAGGTAGTAGGTAGTTTGTCCAGATTGGTTACTGAGCACAAGTAGTTCAGCAAATCACTTAAAATGCAAAGAATGGGAATTTGGAGGACCTGTATCCAGCCTTGCCATAGATAAACAAGGCAAGTCTTATCAGTAAGGTAAGTCTTAAAAGTCACTGGGAAAGGGAGAGTTTTTGCAGTAAACCATCTACCATTTTCTGGAAAATAAAGAAGTGGGGAAGAGTACTTGTACTTTTTTCCAGGATTACAGGTTTTGGGAAGTTCAACACTGTCAATGATGACATTGGCATGAAGATCAATAAATTAATATTATATATTCTTAAAACTTTCTTCAACGTTAAAGTTATTTTTTTTTATTATTTTTTTTTCCATTTTCACAGGTCCTAAAAATATCTAGGGCCCTGATTTGAGACTTAGCATGGCTGAGGGCCTTTTAAAACCACTAGGCTAGTTACAGCAGAGCTGATAAGAGGAACCATACCTGCACCTCTATGAAGACTGAAGGAGAAGGTTCTGTTCTAGGGATAAAATGAAGACTTGTGGATAGTGATAAGGATGGGGATATTAACTCTGAAGTAAAATCCTGCAGACTTAGAAGGTAAGGATAGGCGAGAAAAGTTTATTTAAGAACTGGGGTCTGAGGGCACCTTAACATTCAACTGTTAGATGCATGTCATCAGCCCACAATATTTATTTATTTTAAAAAATTAATTAATGTATAATGGCCATGCTAGTGTCTTATTAGCTTCAGGTGTACATATAGTGATTTGATATTTTTATACATTACAAAGTGATGCCCACAAGTCTAATCACCAACTGCACCATACAGTTATTCCAATATTATTGACTATATTCTCTATGCTGCACATTACATCCCCACGACTTATTTTATAATGGCAAGTTCATACCTTTTAATCCCCTTCATTTATTTCTTTCAACACCTAATCCCTCCCTGCTCTGGTAACCAACAGTTTCCTGTATCTATGAGCCTGTTTGTTCTGTTTGTTCGTTTGTTTTTTAGATGCCACATATAAGTGAAAGCAAACAGTATTTGTCTTTTGCTTATTTTACTTATTAGATATTTACTATACCACCTTTACTGTCCCCACCTACTGTCCCCATCTTTATTGAGCTTACAGTCAAGCAGGGGAGGCCAACGCCACAAAGAATCCCAGTAAGTTGTGACAAGTGTCATGACAGCGGAAGTGAGGGGTCTTGGGAAGAACAGCAGGAACACCTAACCTACATTCCAGATGAACTAAGAATAGGAACTAACCAGACACAGAGGATGATGGAGGGAGAGGACCGTACTAGGCACAGGGGCTTCACACAAGAAGACCCAGGATAGGTGCAGTTTACCCTCTGAGGAGGCTTACAACCTGTGGTCTCACGAAATAGTCTTAGTTCTTGGGAAGCCAGGTATCAGTGAAAAGGGAGTGTGGTTAAAATCTCTCCCCACCTGTTTCCAGGAGTCTTAGAATCCAGGGCTAAGTTGCCCACAGGATTTCGTAAGTAAAATCAAACTGAGAAACCTCAGAAAAACAAAACGTCCCTCCCATTTTTCTAAACCATCCAGTCAGTTGTGGTACTTGGTCCACTCACAGCAGGTCAGAACGCTGGTTTCATGTTTGACTGCTGGTCTTCAATGAGAAAGTGGATTTTTCACCCATTCTCTACACCTGGACTGACACTCTCCCCTGCTGGGAGGATGAGGTCTTGAGCGGACTTCCTCTCACCGCTCCTCAAAGGTCCTGCGGCTCCCAGTCCCGGCCAGGGCAGGGGCTCAGGGTCCACGCCACGTGACCTACCTTGATTTTCCTCGCTTCAACTGAACTCTCTCCAGCCCTGGAAGGACGGGGCGCGTCGGAGGCTGCGGGCGGGCCTGTTCCAGCCGCCGCCACCAGGGAGATGGGGAGGGGCGGCGGGACAGCGCGGCGGGAGCTCGGCCCCTGCGGGGCAGCTGCGGCCGGAGGAAGCCGGAGCCGGGCGGGAGCGGGGCGGGGACCCGAGGGCCGGGGCGGCGCGGGGCTGGGGGCGGGGCCGGGGGCGGGGCCGGGCCGGGGCGGGGCCGGTCAGTCCTCTGGGGCCGCCCCGCTGTTCCACAGCTCCGCTGCCTGGCTGCCCAGACACCTGTGGCTTCGCCACTCCGCGGCTCGGGTAGGTTGGGCGTCCCCTGGGCTCCGCTCAGGCTCCCCTATCCTAGGCGGTGGGTGTCTGACTGCTGCTGTGGGGTTGTGCTGCCGCTAGGCTTCCCGCCCTAAGAGTCCGCGCACCCTGAGCTTGGATCCTGAGGGGCTGGGAAGAAAGGTGAGCGCGCGAAGTTGCTAAAACCTTTTCTTTTGCTCCAAGTTCTTGCACGTGGGAAATTCTCTGTTCAACCTTTCGTCCAGGTGGCACATCAGTAGTGACCGAAGCCACGCATCTGTCAGATTGGTCCTTTCGGGTGTGTGTTTGTGTGTGTGTGTGTGTGTGTGTGTGTGTGTGTGTGTGTGTGTGTGTGTGTAGGGAAAGAGGGGAGGCGGGAAGGTTGGTGAGGGCCTTGTACAAGTGGTCCTGGGAGAGACGTCCGCTCCCAGAGACCTGTAGGGGCCCACTATTCACTACTGAGAGAGTTTCTGGGGACTCGGAAGTCGGACTTCTATGGAACAGGAGTTGGTTGGAGCAATTTAAAAAACAAAAAGCAAAAACAAAACAAAAAAAAAAAAAAAAAACGAGTCTGGTGTCTGGGAAAAAGCCGGTGGACGCGGGCCAGCGCGGGAATGATCCCTTGGAGGCTGTGGGGAGGACGGCATCCGGCAAAAACTTCCTTGCCTTGCACCTAAGGCTGAGCCAGTAATAAAGGCTGCAGGCACAAGACTTTGCCACTTGTAGAGTTGGACAAGGGGCAGGAAAATAAAGAGGCAATAAATGTCTGCACTGACAGAAATCTGGAAAAGTTGTAGTAGGAATACTCCCTTTAGAGACCGGTGCTTCCTCATTCCGCCCACCTCATTCATTATAGCATTTTGCGTGCATTTTTAAACAGTTAACTAAATGCAAACAGAACATTGTGGTACAGCCGCGTGCACTTTTTCTTCCTTCCCCTCCCAGTTTTATTCTAAATGAGTTCAAGGTCACCTTTTGGAGACTAGGTACCTGAAGAAAACTTTAGAAACTGTCGTTCCTTTCATCCTCCTTCCCTCCCCATCCCCACTTACCATTCCCAGCCCCTCCCCACCTTTCCCCCCAAAACACTATGCACTCATTAACTCTCTACTCTCCGTAATTCTTACCATCTGAAGACCTGAGGAGAAGAAAGCAACCACATTGGTCATGCAAGTACTTGTGGTTAATTTGGTCTTGTGACTCGTTGTTCCTTTGCCCTCTAGTTCCTTCAGTATTAAAATGCACCAATAGTGTTTTCTGTAAAGAATACAAAGGGCTGGAGGAGAAAAGGAAACTGTCCCTGAAGTGATCTAGTAAAGTGATTATTATTTTTTCAAACCACAAATATTGGGACTCTGTGTTGAGTTCCAATATTTTTTCCTCCTGTTGGGAAAGATAAATTATAATTATTTTATCAATAAAAATCAGCTGTTAAGCCTCTCCCTGCGTGTAAAATCTTACATTAAACAATCTCCCAACAGAGTGAATACTTTAGAAATCTGAAGTTCCAGTTTATAGGGGCGGCCTGGAATAGAAGTGTATTTAGGTTATGAAATAACGTCATGGAACCTTGAAAATAATGGTATTACAAATATTTCAAGATTTCAAGATTTCTCTCTTCCTGGCTTGACAACTCACTATTCTTTCTGTTGTTTAATCTTACTCACAATATATGGCATCTCTTATTAGTAATTTCATCAGTGCATTATAAAGGACATCTCTAGAGCCCTGTTCTGAATGTATAGTTGTAATATCCCAGTTGTTAACATTTTTAGATTCAGTTCTGCTCTAGACTAAATTGGAGGCAGGGAAATGAGATGGGGATCAGGAATAAAAGAATCTATTCACTGAGTTCTAGTCCAGATCCTCTCTGAAGCCCTGGCAGAGCCCCAAATTAACTCTGGGGTCTCATCAAGCCCTGTATGTGTATTGTTGTTATCTTCAAAATAAGATTGTCTTTGGTCTTAAAGGACGTTCAGGTCTCTGAACTCTTCTATAAAAGGCAAAACCTCATTCCTAGAGCAAGGTATCACTGTTCTTAGAGGAGTATCTCTTCTAGAGTTTACTTACATTTCCAAAGTGTCCTAACCTGCTAGGCACACTTCCCTGCCCCACTTGAGCAGTGTGTTGTAGTGGTCAAGGGCATGAGTTTTGGAGACTGATGTATCTGTCTCTATTTTCTAGCTCTGATTTTGAGCAAGCTACTTCTGTTCTCCAAGCCTCTTCATGTTTAGAATAAAGATAATAGTAAGGCCTGGGTCATTATGAAGAGCAAATGAAGTGATGCATATCGTAGAAGTAGCAAAGTATCTACAATTTAGAAGTCAATAAATGATAGGAAATTTTTTTTCAACACTGACTTCCCCTCCTCTTTTTTCTTTTAATAAGATGAAATTTAACCTGGAAAAATATGAAGTCCTACACATGGGTATTTAACAAGTAAGGAAGTATAGGGTGAGGGAATCGTAATTAATTGAACCAGTCAACCTCATAGTTAATTGACTGTATGTTTTCTCTGAGTCAGTGGTGAGTTGTGAGGGCCTAGAAAACTGATTTGGTTTTAGGCTGCTTTGGTAGAAGTTAGAATGAACATCTATAGTCAAGGATATTTTTGTACATCTGCCTTTTGCTTTTTGTACAGATTTTAGAGTTATACAAGTTGATCATTTACATACTGACTTCTCTGGGGGAACAAAGGAAGAAAAGAGGGACAACTCTTGAATCCTTATCACATTCATTCATAACTAATACATTAATTCTTTGACTTCCCCTTTGACATTTTTTTGACCTCTTGTTATATGTAAAACTTCCTGCCAAGTCGATTGCGTAGGAAAAAATAGACAGGTTTCTGCCTTCCAAACATTTATAATATAGTTTAGGGTAACAGACACAGCAATAATTATAGCAGAGTAATAAATGGTCTGATAAAGGTAGAAAAGAGAATGCTATGGGGAAGAGTGGTGCTAAATATCAGCCAGAGGATGCTCAAAGGAGTTAAAATTTAGTTCCAGTTCAGAAGATTCCAGTTTTGTGCAAGTTTGCCAGGCAGAAATGCTGAGAAAGAGCTTCCTGGGCCAAGGGAAAATTGTGCTTGAAAGTAGGACAGGGTGAGAGAGCGCAAGAAACAGAAATCATGGCACGCTGTTCCCATGTTGCCCCATCCTCTCCTGAGAACAGGACATTGGTAAATTATTTTGCCTCTCTGAGCTTTAGTTTTCTCAAACGTAACATGAGGATCATATATTATTTTACACAATCGGGCACAGATTTAATCTTCAAGTCTCTTCTACAAGCTACCTTACAACTTTGTTGGAGGACTTAGTTGCATATAAAACAGAAGACTGTCTGATGTACAGGTGACAATCAATCAGTATGCTTCTGTCTACCATCTCCTTCTCTAGAAAACACTAATCTAGCCTTGAGTGTAAATGGGATTTATGACTTTCACGCATGTTCTAAGTGTGCTTACTGTTCAGAATAAAGTATGAAGTTCTGTGTACTTCCACTACCCCTAACAACCCCATTCCCCAACCACTGCAGGCTTTCCTTCATCACAGCAAGGCTGTATTGCTAGCCTACTTTCAGGGTCTGGCTCTGAAAAAGTTCTGCCCACATTGAGAGTTCTTTGTTGGCAAAGGTTAGCATTCCTACATTTGCAGGATAGGATCTCTGACTATACATGTTATTTAGGCCTTCCTTGAGGCTCATTGTTTCCATCTAAGCTATTGCAGTGCATCTTAACAAAAATTTACATGGGGAGGGGATATTGAAAATTGGTTATTTATTTAGGAGTACCAAAATGCAAATTGAACATTTTGAGAGGAATTCTTTATAGGATTTTGTCTTCCTGTGACTTTTCCTTGGTATTGTTACCTTTAAAATCCTTTAAATTTGGTAGACTTTGCTTCAAAATCCAACTTGATCATGCATGAGTTATCCCTCTTGCAAATGTACAAATTTGCTGAACAATTGAATATCCAGAGTGAAGCCACGTGGATTTCAAAGGGAAGATCTCAGGCTGTTTTGTTGCAAAGCAGGGAAGATTTCCACAAGCCATTTAGACAACAAAAGAAT
This sequence comes from Potos flavus, assembly GCA_028534135.1. Lineage (NCBI taxonomy): Eukaryota > Metazoa > Chordata > Mammalia > Carnivora > Procyonidae > Potos > Potos flavus. The sequence continues at coordinate 42,944,946 of CM052896.1, forward strand.
TTAACTACTTTCAGTTTCAGTCATTATAGGGAAAAATAGTTGCCAGGCACAGGCCAAGCCTGTTTGCTATGAAAGACCTATATCAGGCCAGGGACTGGTATTCTCTCTAAGCCAAGCAGACTAGGCCCTGAGTAAGACCTTTTTGAGGGAATTGTTGTTTCCGGTCATTCACTTAGCGAATATTACTTTAATTTCATGAGTTAATTTCAATATTTCATTATCTGTGCTCTACGTGCAGAATGCTGAGTTTGATTCAAGATCCTTAGCCTCAAGTATGTAAGAACATGTTGGAGAGCTCGTTAAAATGTGAATTTCTGGGGGGCGCCTGGGTGGATCAGTCGGTTAAGTAAGGTCTACCTTTGGCTTAGGTCATGATCCCAGGGTTCTGGGATCCAGCCTCACATGGGGCTCTCTGCACAGCAGGGAGTCTGCTTCTCCCTCTCCCTGCCCTCCCTTGCTTGTGTGTGCTCTCTCTCTCTGAAATAAGTAATCTTTTTAAAAAATTCAAATTTCTGGACCCTGTGCCTTAGAGATTCCGAAGTACTACAGTCATTCCGAGGCCCAGGAATCTGCATTTTATTAAGTCCCATGGTGCTGCTGATGCTGATGGATGCTTTTACTTTTTTTAACCAATGTTTTTCCAACATTGGTATACAGGCACATTTATATACTCCTTGGTGAACAGTGTAGTCTGTCTAGGCCTTATCATTATTGTTCAAGTGTCTAAACAAATCCAAGCTCTAGTCCACTCCCTGCTTTTAACCAAGTCAACTTACTTTTTGTTGTTTTTAGTTCACAAAATAGGGACTTGCATTTCTATAAATTTCTACTCTGTTCCTTAATTTGATGCTTTTCTCTCTTTGGATATGACATCGAGATTGAGATCATCACAGACCAAGATCTTTCTTTGTAGAAATGGACTGGGTGAGAACTACTCAAAGTCCTCTGAAATCCTTAGACTCCTTGGGGTATCAGTATACCCACTTTCTTTAGTACCACCTTCTTAGGTTAGGTATAATGGATTGATGATTTCAAGAGCACGAAGGTGAGAAGATTTGGTTTATAGAAAGCTGGTTAGATACTAAGCTACCTTTTTAAAAAATTATTAAGCTATGGATGTAAATTACCAGCTGAATATTTTAGTTATTGAACTTCCCTTTGAGAAGCCTTCCTGGATTCCTTCCCCAGACAGGGTTAACTTTAGCCTTCCCTATGCACTCCATATGCCTGGTGGGAACCAGGCCTCAGCCCTACTCACTCTGTGGTGATGGAGGTTCCATGGTCTGTCATCATGGTGGGCCAGAAGTAAGGCCTTCCTCCCAGTCTAGAGTGGTGACCAGTAGGTGCTTCATAAATATTTTTTAAGTGAACTAACTGCCACTTGCAAAACTACTGTCAAACAGTTCATTTATTTTCTATAACCCGTTTCTTAATTTTCTTCTCTTTTTAAAATGTGAAAACCTCTATGCTAATTCTGTATGTTTGTCTTTGAGAAATACAATGTACGCAGTTGTGATCATTATTTAGAAATTGAAAATAAAAATAGATGCTCATAGCATTGTATTCATTTATATTTTTATTTATATATTTGTTTTTAGTTAGGAGAAACAGTGACTGTGATTCCTAATAACCCATCATTCCACATGGGCACACAGACACTTATTTTTCTATTTCTTGAGGTAGTGAAAGGTGTGCATGTGAAGCAACATTTTCATGTGTATTTTGATTTCCTTTTGAACCAAAAATGCAAACAGGAAGAGCTTCAATTTTTTTTTTTTTTCAATGAGATCACAGAGATAAACCAAGTCCGTGCAACTCTCTTGAATAGCTAATGTGTGTCGCCTGGAGAAAGAGAAAATTATTTTCTGCCCTCTATGTTGATGTGTATAGAACATGTGTTCTGAGTAGCTGCTATTTTCACAGCCTCTTTTTCCAGTTGAAGTGCAACATAAACTATTTTAATTAATATTGTGTCACCAAAAGGGATTGAAATAGCCAATTGAATTCTACCAAGATAGAGTCTTTTGATGAAAACATATCTTTATTGATTGCGGACGAAAAAAAAATCATTCTTAAAATGAAATCCAGAGAAAAATCATATCCCTCAGAGAAAATTTCTGAGTGGCAGGCTGAGATTAACATCATAAAATTGAATTTGTGCTGCGAGCCTTTGATGTAATCAGCAGCTGGGAGATGGTGTTGCCCTTGCTGTGCTCCCTCTGATTGTGGTGAATTATTGTGTAGAATGAAATAAGTGTTTCTGGTGTCCCTCCTCCAAGAAATACAAACAAGGTATTACTAGGTAGTTTCTTGCTAGTTAAAATGGGTTGGATCGATTCCAGGCCTCTTGGGCTCTCATACACCTATGAACTATAGGAGTTGGGCATTTATTTATGGCCTAGGGACAGAATTTCTTGATGCCCCTGGACAGTGACTTCTTTGGTCAGTAAAAACCCAGCAGAACAGAGGCCATGAGAGGAATCCCCCTTGCCAAGGTTTATTTTTTTAGAGTAAGCAGGGGTTGGAAAGTGCCATAGCTGCCCGGAGATCCAGTATAGCCCTTACCTGTCTCCCTCAGCTACCTCTTGAAACATACACGGCATCGAAATCATTGCAGTATGGCATTCTTCTGTGTACTAAGACTCCTTTTCCATGATATCAGGGTTACAATGGACTTTTATTTTGTTTGTTTTAGTATTAAGTCCTCATGCTTAGAAAACATGCTTGCCTGTGCATGTACTCCCGGGCATGTAATGGATAGGTTTTGCAGATTAAGCGGAGAAAATCTACTCATGTATTTACCTTCAGATTAAAGAGTGATTCGGCCCCTTAACCACTCCTGTGGTTGAACGAAGTTGTTTTTGTTTTGTCTTTAAAAAATAGGAGGACTGGTTTGTCTGTAAACAGAAGCCATAAACTGTAAACCATCAGTAAGTAGCGGTGCCTTTGTGTGTAAGCTCACTCTCAAGCCCTATGAGAAGTGAGATGGGCCTTGTAGTCAGACAGATCTAGTGATGTAATCCTTGCCTAGGGATTTAGACTCACCAGCCCTCCTTTTCCTAATAACATCAATGGTGAGTGTGACAGAAAATCTTCAAAAATGAGAAGACTGGCTACAAATGGCTCACCTCCTGTGTCTTGAATTAATGCTATAATGCACTGGGAGTCCCAGGAAATATCTGTTTTTAAAAACTGAATTTTTCAAGAAGGCTAAAGTCCCTTTGGATTATGACCTTCAACTTGTGTCCCTCCTCTACCACTCTCTCCAAACCACCATGGAATTCTGCATTCATGAGCTTTTTTTAAAAAAATCTATCTATCTATCCACCCATCCATCCATCCTAAGCCTTCTTGATGTCATTCTATTTTCCCCAAGCTTCTGCTGGGATCCTGGAATGGAAAAGGATGGTTTTGCAGTCTCTACTGGATGAGGCATTCCTGTTATGTGGGCAAAGTCAAAAAACACCAGAATCATAGGCCTTAGGGAAGCTTCTCCAAACAGGACTCAACTACATAGTTCATATTCCTGCCTATGGGAGTGCTTTCCGTCTGTTTTTTTGGGAGGAAAGGATCATCATAATGGCAGTGGACTGACTTCCAATGTCAGCTTGTGCTGAAGTTGGGAGAAGCAAAGTAAATATCAGGACCAAAGAAGGAGGCAACTGGCCCATAGGAAAACACATAATTTTTCTAAAAGAGAACACTTTGCCATCAACGGCTATGGGATTAAGGTGTGGTTTGGTCTTATACCTGGGGAAGACGTGTCCCAGCAAACTTTGCATCAGTTATTTACGTGCTTATGTCTTGACTCATAGGTTGTGAATTCTTAGAGGTCAGGAATCTGTGTTTTTTGTTTTTTAATTTATTTGAGATTTCAGTAAATACCTGTGGAATGAATAAAATGAGTATACAACTTCCTCGGGGAACCTATAATCAAAATCGAAAGGTGATTTATACAAAAGAAGTAGAAAAGAAAATTTGGTGTATGACCAATTATGTGATTTAGATTAAAATTTAAGTATATATCTCAAGAATAGTTATATGTAGGGGCACCTGTGTGGCTCAGCGGGTTAAAGCCTCTGCCTTCGTCTCAGGTCATGATCTCAGGGTCCTGGGATCGAGCCCTGCATTGGGCTCTCTGCTCAGCGAGGAGCCTGCTTCCCCCTCTCTCTCTGCCTGCCTCTCTGCCTACTTGTGATCTCTCTCTCTGTCAAATAAATAAATAAAATCTTAAAAAAAAAAAAGAATAGTTATATGTATTGTTATGAATTGTTAAGATCTACATTTTGACTTGAAAGAAACAAAATCTGGGGCTTCTGGATGGCTCAGTCGGGTAAGCAACTGCCTTTGGTTCAGGTCATGATCTGGGGGTCCTGGGATGGAGCCCCATGTCAGCTCCCTGCTCAGCAGAGAGTCTGCTTCTCCATCTCCCTCTGCTCCTACCCCTGCTTGTGCCCTCCTCTCTCTCTCAAATAAATAAATAAAATCTTAAAAAAAAAAAAAAAGAACCAAAATCTATGTCAGATGGTATATTAGTTGCTAGGGCTGTCATAACACAGTACTACAGATTGAGTGGTTTAAGTGACAGAAATTTATTATCTCACAGTTTGAGAGGCTGGGTGTCTGAAATAAGGGGTCAGCAGAGTTGTTTCCTTCTGAGGGCTGTGAGGAAGGATCTGTTTAAGACCTCCCACTAGCTGCTGGTGGTTTGCTGGCAATCATTGCCATTCCGTAGCTTGTAGAAGTATCACCCCATTTCTGCACTCATCTTCACATCTCTCTCCCTGCGTGTGTCTGTCACCAAAGGTCCTAGTATTATATGGATGCCAGTCTTATTGGATTCTGGCCCTACCCTAATCCAGTATGACCTCATTCTTCACTTAATTAATTGTATCTGCAATGACCCTGTTTCCAAATAAGGTCACATTCTGAGATACTGGGGATTAGGTACTTCAACGTGTAAATTTTGGGGTGGGCTCAAAATGGATGGAAAGATGATAGATTTTGTTCTACGTTGACAATTTGGTACCTTTGGAGTTTTACCTTTATCTTTCCTGCTTAATTCACTTACTAGATGGAATTTACTATAAATTATGAATAATAAAATAAAGAATTATAAATGACAAGGATTCTGCTTGTCATTTTACTATTTACTTATGCACATATTTCGAGATTGAAAAAAGCCTTTTAATAATAGCAGCTAACATATATTGAATGCTTACGATGGAATGTAATGATTTCCAAGGATTATCTCATTTAAGTCTTGTATCAACCCTATTATTTCTTTATTTATTTTTAAAGATTTCATTTATTTACTTGACAGAGAGAGAGAGCAAGCACAAGCAGGGAGAGCAGCAGGCAGAGGGAGATAGAGAAGCAGGCCCCCTAAGGAGCAGGGAGCCTGATTCGGGGCTCCATCCTAGGACCCCAGGATCATGACCTGAGCCAAAGGCAGATGCTTAACCAACTGAGCCTCCCAGGCATCCCTCATATCAACCCTATTAGATCGATATTATTACTTATTTTCATTTTACTGGTGAGGAATCCAATACAAACAGTTGTAAAGTAACCTACCTGAGGACATACAGTTGTAGAGTTGGCATTCAAATCTAGGTTTACTAATTCCAGGGCCTCAACACTGGGTGCATGCTGTCTTCTTAGTCTTATTACAACCAAGTAAGGTAGATATTATTCCCATTTCGTGGGTGAGAAAAGTTTAAAGTAACTAAGAACTTGCCCAGGGCATAAAGCCAGCAAGTTGTATATGATTTAGGGTTTGAAATTAGGTGTTATTTAGGTGTTATTTTCCTGGGGAAATCCTTCCCATGTTTGATTTCAAGCTCCACCAACACACTTGCATTTACCTTACATATCACTCATTACACTGTTGGTGATGCCAAACATGCCTGTGTCCTTAGACACCCTTGAGCATCTTGAGATACGTGACTTTGTCCTTCTGGTCTATATCCCTAGAATCTTACATAGTCTCTGACACATAGCAGACACTCAATAAATATTTGTTAACTAAATGTATATTAAGTAAAGGCAGAGGGGCCAAGGAAAAAGGAAACCAGTTGAGGATATAAGAAATAAGGGTAAGGAAAGGAGTAACTGAGGTGACAGAAGATGAAATTTGGAATAGGAATAAAAATACTATTATAGGAGGGGTGCCTGAGTGGCTCAGTGGGTTAAAGCCTCTGCCTTCGGCTCAGGTCATGATCTCAGGGTCCTGGGATCAAGCCTCGCATCAGCCTCTCTGCTCAGCAGGGAGCCTGCTTCCCCCTCTCTCTCTGCCTGCATCTCCACCTACTTGTGATTTCTCTCTCTCTGTCAAATAAATAAATAAAATCTTAAAAAAAAAAAATACTATTATAGGAGCTTAGTATGGGTATCTTAGAAAAGGGAGCTAAAACTAAGGAAAAGATGCAAGATGTTAACATGATGAGAGGAACCTCATGTTTAAGTGCCTTGATTTTCTTGGTTAATTGGAAGGAAAGACCAAGCCCACAGTATTGGGGTATAAACAATTGCCCGGGTTAGCACGAGGTTTTGGAGGGGTAGAAGATAAAACTACAGTATGGTAATGGATAGGAGACATATTTCCCAATGTGATTTTAGGTAGTACATGGCAAACATTTATGTTCGTGGACTAGTATTTATTTTCATGTGCATTTTGCAAAAAAAAAAAAAAAAAAAAAAAAAATCTAACCAGCACATCAAACTCGTTGATTTTATGGATATTAATGATAAAATAATTTTAAAGGGTACTCTTAAATCACTTGATTTATTCCTAAATAAGTTAATTTGATACTAAAAATGAAGTGAATTAACTTAAAGAAATATATTAGCCAAACAGTTTTACAATTGTATTTAGCAAAACAAACAAACAAAAAAAACCACTCAAGATTGGAAATAGGTTTTCAGAATTCACAAACTCACACACACACACAAATTATTTCATCTAATAGCAGGAATACTTAGTTAAAATTAATCATAAGATGTCTCAGTGGTAAATACTTTGAGGTCAAGGACTGTGTTTTTCTATTCTTTGTGTTCTCTGCGGCCCAACCCATCACTTAACCACATATAGTTCTCAATAAATATTTGTTGAATTTATTTGAACGGACTAGTATGGTGGCATTTTTTTTGTTCATGTTAGATACTCATAGGTTAAAAAAAAAGAGTTTGACTATAATTATTCAGAGAGTTAAATATAGAATAAACTAAAGGCGGAAAAAATCTACTTCGTGTAGCCTAGAACTAGGGTTTTAGACAAGAGGATTGGAATTCCATGAAGTTGTGATTGATTGAATATAAATAAAAGTAAAGGAGTCACCAGGAAAGAAATGAGTTGTCTTTCTCATGTTTATTTTATCAGCCTAATGCTCATCTCTTTGACAGTGACTATAAATGGAACACTCTTGGCATTAATTTGGCTGTGTTAGCTCTGTTTCACTATGGCTTAATGAGCAAGCAGGTCAAGTTGGAAGGTAATATTTTGTGAAAACCTTTGACCCACAAGGCTGAGAAAGCTGTAAGCTATGATGGAAACTTCGTCAGTATAGTGATAGGAATGTGATTTCTTGGCTGGTTTGTTTTACACAAGTTCTACATCATGGGTGCTTGGAGTTCAGAGATTTTGCATTATCTATTTAATTCGTTCCTTGATCCCTGGGTTATTTTACCATTGACTTTACCTGCTAAGGCATTCCCAGCTAGGACACATTACTTTCTAGAGATTCCTAGGTAGCTGTTAATCACTCAATAATAACATTTTTGGAGGAACTTGGCTTTGATGTTTAGGGGTTAATTCTGAAATAGTCAAGCTCCACTGGGTAGACCAAGTAGAATTTTATGTGTCATTTAAATATGCCTGGGGCAGTCTCTGACTTAGTAGAAACATTTTTTTTAACCTTTTGTAAGGAGTGATCTGATTACAATCTGTTGATAAAATAAGACCTTTTCTTAGGGAGCATCTGCAAACAGACAGGTTTTGGCAGACAAGACTTCTGCTGAGAGCAGCTGTGCAGGAACCCTTTGATTCCTGCAGACTCCTGAGGCTCCTTGCTTCATGTTCCTGGGAGTAAAGTAGCTCTCACTGTGGCCTACCGTGACACCCAGATATTTCCTCTCCAGTTTACTTCTACTCCTTGTTCCTTCTTAAAGCCCTGTTTGCCCTCCCCCATTTATTGTCACATACTAGCTAGCCATGTGATGTTGGCCAAACTACTTTATTCTGATCTCTAATCTATTTGTTTTTTCAACTTTATTAGGGTAAAAATTTGCATACAATAAACTGCACTCACTGCAAGCGTACAATTTGATGGATTTTAATATTCCAAGCGCTTTAACCTAAACCCTAAAATTAGAAACAAAACTCCCTCTGGGCTCAAAATGAAGGAAAGAATCATGAAATAATTTATTTAGGTCTTTCAGCACCTAATATATTGGATTTTGAAGAAAGTCGTTGGGATCCCCTTCCACTTTGGAGATGGGATTCTGAGAGGTCATAAAACTGTCTAAGCGGCAGATCTGAGATTCAAACCCAGATCTGTTTTATCCCAAAGCTTAGATTGTTAACTGCTATACTATTTTTATTTTCTTCACATATGTTTACTTTGGTCAGGAGATTATTTTTCAGAATTCATGCATGGTGACTGAGGACTTTATCATTTGTATATTTTTGGTTGGCTGTCCTTAGTCAAGGGGTTCGAGATTTGTATCTGTCTTTGAGGCTGGTGAGGCAGAGACTCTCGGTGTCTGGGCGTGTCTCTGAAGTTATTTATGACAAGGTAAACAATTCCAGTGTCCAGTAGACACCAGCCACAAAACCACATTTGCATCATACTCATTATCTTGCTAGCCCCAGAGAAGTCAGAGAAATCAAAACAAATTGTTATAGGGAAGAAGATGGCGGTGAGAAGGATGAGGGCTATAATGATGTGTTGTCTTTTCTTATATTTGCTAGGTATCGTATTTGTAGAGAAAGAACCAGGAGTGTGTTAGCCCAACTTTGAAAGGCCGTGGAGGCCATGTTGGAGCTTGAATGCACAAGAGGTTTTATTATTGTTGTTTTGCTTGACTTTTTATTTTTTGTTTATTTCTTTGTTTAAACTTCAAAGAACTACCAAAATAATAAAGGCTTTGGTGAGCAGATTACTAAGACTTTCTGGAAGGGAAGTCTGTGTTGTCTTCGTCATGGTGTACATGGGGGAAAATTCTGGGTGGGCTGGTGGGAGACCTGGTTCTGGTTTTTACTCACCTGCTCTCTTTGAAGTGGGCTCAGTAAGCAACTCTTCTGGGCCTTCATATTCTCATCTGTGGAAGAAAGGAGAGCAGTGACTGTGATCTTCAAGGCTCTTTCTGGTGGGCATAGTGTAGGATCCTACAGTGGCTGTAGGATGCCTACAGGCTATCTGGTTAAATTTGAATTTCGGATAAACAATAAACAATTTTTATAAGTACATTCTATACAGTGAAAGCATTTTTTTTTTTTTGGTGTGAACATGACCAAAATATTGCCTGAGACATACTTAAAAAAATTCATTTTTCTTTATCTGAAATTCAAATTTAATTGGCCATCTTGTATTTATATTTGCTGAATCTGACAACCCTAGTCTGACCTGGAGTCATTAATTTTAAGATAATCATAGAGTTTATTTATTTATTTATTTTTAAAGATTTTATTTATTTACTTGAGAGAGAGAGAGATCACAGGTAGGCAGAGGCAGGTAGAGAGAGAGGGGGAAGCAGGCTTCCCGCCGAGCAGAGAGCCCGACGCAGGGCTCGATCCCAGGACCCGGAGACCATGACCCGAGCCGAAGGCAGGTCCTTAACCCTCTGAGCCAACCAAGCGCTTCGATCATAGAGTTTAGAATAATAATAGTTGTACCTTTTCATGGCCAAATGTTCTAGTATATAACCACAGCATCGAGAAAAGAAATTGTAGTGACAGTATTGCAAAAGTAGGGAAGGAAATCTCACACTAGGAAAGCTATTGCTAGAAAGTAATTTTCTAGCACATTCTCTGCCCATTATGGAAAATTCTAGTGATTAATATCCTCATTCATTCATTCAGCAAACACTTACTGAGTACCAGTTATGAACAAGTAATTATGACAGGTGTTTTCTGTACAGAAATCACCTATTCTCTATAGAATCACCTTTCTTCACACCAACTCTCCAGAGTAATTATTTTCCCCATTTTGTAGATGAGAAAACTGAGACTCAAAGACTATTTGATAGCCAGTAAGGGAAGAAAAAGACCAAGATTTATCTGACTCTATTTTCTTGCCTCTTTTCTTCACAATAAACTGTTTTAAACTAAGTTAATGGAGATGGTGGTCTGCTAAATATAACCTAACAATGAACCTATACTGAGAAATTGTATTATTTCCATCCATTTGGGTGGCAAACAAAGAGGGATGCCAGGGTGATTATTTCCCCCAAAATATAAGTTCTACCAGAATAAGAAGACTCTGGTTCTAAGGAAGTCACATCACCTTTCCTCTACTTCCTCATCAGCAAAATAAGAGTTAAACTCCACATCCTTAAATTTTCTTCTAGTTTCAGTAAAATCTTGCTCCAGTTTAAGGTGAAACACAGTCATTTAAGGAATATTTATTGAATGTCACGTATGAGGCCAGGAGTGTGACAGGGACTAGGGATCAAACAACGAAAAGACATACCCATTCTTTGTCATCTATAATTTACACCGTTGCAGATGTTCTACACCCTGGTGACTTAAGAGCCAGTGGGTTTGGGAGCCGATCAGGAAGCTCATGTTGTTGGAGTGAGAATGTGAAAAAAAAATAGCGCCCTTTGCTATTTTTACCTAGAACTATATTACTTAAAAACGTTTTCCCTTGAAAACGAAACAACTTGGGAGTTCCCAAGTACTCATCATGTGAACTTGTGCCATGGTGAGTGGCTATCAGCATGGCTGCATCCATCAAATAGGCTTATTTCTTAGTTGTGAGTATGGCTTTCCAAAATCTGTAATGCCTTGGACCTTCTACAGCTTTAACTCATTTATGCTATTTGACAAATTTTACTTAATTCAGTGTTTCTCATCCTTTTTCATGCCAAAGCATAAACACAGAAAATCATTATCTTTGTACACATACTGGGTTGAAGGTTTCAATGTCTCTTACTCCTCCTAGCAACTCTTCACAACCCAGTATGTGTCATGGCATACAGCTGGGAAGCTCTGATTTATTTAATTTCTGTCATGGTTACAGGAAAGAAGCACAGAGAATTCTACTATTGAAATCCTGTGTCAATGAGAATGAAAACAGTAACAATTGTGCATATTCCTTAAGTCTGTTGGGTGCATTCATCTGATAAAGATTCTTCTGAGGAACATCCAGCTGTTACTAGTACTTTAAAAATCAATATTATATTAATATTAATTGATATTAAATATGAAAACTAGCATAAATATAAAAAGGAGGAAATTATAATCATTTCACTGAGTATGGTTTTTTCTAGGAAGTAAATATAGTCACAAACTTCATGTGTTTTGAATGACTAAAAACCATTTGGAAGTAGCAGTCTGAAATCTCTCTTATTTAGAAACAAAATGTTCTTAAAATTATAAAAAATGGTTTGACTTTATTAACCATACAAAGTAGGAAATCTGTTACAAATGTAGTTTTGGTCTTGTTTGACATATACCTAAAGTTTAATCTATTAAATATTATATGGGTAAATAACATGTTTAAATTTAATATTATGTTCTTTTTTCAGTTAGATATAAATTGAATTTGCCTTTGTATATATTTAAACTGTATCAAAACCAGCTTTATAATACACACTTTGATAATTACTAGACTCCTAAAAATTATGTTTTTCATTATACTATTCAGAAATGACAAAGTAATATGTATATGTGTGTATCTATATATGTACATATATATATGACAGGGGTTTTGAGAGATTATATGTTATTGAAGAAGGGACAAAAATCAAAAGGAAGGGGAAGTTGAAACATCAACTACTTTCTATAGGTCACAACACAGGCTCTGTGTTCTCATAAGCAATTGGATGTGTCCACAGTGCTTGTTGCATAGTATTTAAGCCATTTTGTGACATTAGGTGGGATATACATATATAACTATATACCAGGTGAGTGAGTCATTTACATGTGTTTTTTTCCAAAGAATTTAAAACTGTGGGTTGTGAGCTTTTTGAAGGCCATTCATTTTCTCATCCTGAAAATTCATTGTGATATCTGGGTAGGCCGCTATTAAAATTTGTGTAGAAATTATTTGAGAGTCACTGAAGAGTAGAGTTTGGTGTGTATTTGTGTGTGTTTTTTTATGTGATTATTTTCATACTATACTGATTATTGATCATATTGCTTTATATACATTGCAAAATACAGTATCAAAATATAAAATGTTGTACTTGGTGACTAGATCTAAATGAAGGACATTTATTTACCCTTTAGAACAGAGCAACTTAATCCCTGGCAATGGAAGTGGTTTTTGTTTTGTTTTGTTTTGTTTTGTTTTTGAAGTCACTTTTTTTTTCTCCAATAGGAGTGTTTATTTTAAATTGCCTTTAAATAGACCTGATTTGGAAGTCATTAAAGACCTGTAGACATCTATACATAGACATTCTGAACTATCATTCAGGCCCTCAAATTTGAAATACAATAGTTAAAAATTGAGGGCTGTGATAGAGATTTGTAATCCCTTTCCAAATCTTTTAAAACTCATCTAGACATGTAATTATTTGCAATAGGGCAATATTCTCCTCCATATCACAGAGTGTCCCTTAGAGACTCTACAATAGACTGTTTTTTTTTTTTCCCTTTGAGGTTTATTTTTGATTACCAATTTCTGGGGAATTGTACAGGGTATCAAGCTGTGGATTTGCTCTCTCTCTTATTGCTAACAAGGCACTAAGTTTCTGGAGTTACTTTTTAATTTTTTTTCCAAAATAAAAAAAAAGAAAGAAAAGGAGAGTTTGGAAAAAAGTGACTTCTGAGATATACAACCTTTTAATCAGTTAGTTACTCTCACTGTACAATTTGCTTAGACTTTCGGAATCTCTGAGATGGAAGTGATCTTAAGAGTTACCTAGACCACATTTCTCCTTGCTGACTTATAAATGAGAGGGATTAGATTAATGATCCCTAAGACCCACAGGCTTTTATTTATATCATTGAATTTATTCCTAATAAGAATACTGAAATCGGGGGCACCTGGGTGGCTCAGTCAGTTAAACAAATGCCTTGGGCTCAGGTCATGATCTCAGGGTCCTGGGATCGAGTCCCACATTGGGCTCTCTGCTCAGCGGGGAGCCTGCTTCTCCCTCTCTGCCTGCTGCTCTACCTACTTGTGCTTTCTCTCTCTGTCAAATAAGTAAATAAAATCTTTAAAAAAAAAATAAGAATACTGAAATGTAGGCAATGCAGGTGATAGTGTCGTTTTACTACATATTAACTTTATAATCTGGAAATAAAGATAATTATGGCAGCCCTAGACCCAGGTCTCTGAATTCCAGGTCTGTTTTCACCATATTTAACAACCTAGATCATTCAGGATGAATTCGGGTTGAGATCTGATTTCCTGTGGCTTTGGCCTTGGTGCTTTTTGTTATCTAATTTGGATGTGTTAGGAATCCTATGACTTTTAAGGGTTTTAATCTGTGAAATTCTGGACTTATTCGATTTTCTAAATTCCAAGTGCCTTGCATTTTGTTAGGTATTAAACATTTGTAAACATTTGCCTGGGAGGACACTTTACTAGACCTGAGTTTTCAGACTACAGTGTACATTCCCTTTCGTGTATTTATTCATTCAATAAATAGTTTTTGAGTTCCTGCCTGTCCTAAATCCTTTTCTGGGCCCTGAGAATATAGCGATGGATAAAACAGACAGAGGTCCCTGCCTTGGGAGGATTTAAAATCTAGTGAATTTGAAATGAATTTAATTTGAATAAGAATAAAGCAAAAGTATAATGGTGAAAAAGTTTGATACATGGGTAACTCTGCCATGATCCAGATACGTGGAGATAAAATAACAATAATAGTAATTTGCCGAATACCACTCTGTTTTCCACATTATAAACATGATCTCATTTCACCCTGACAATAACCCTGACTGAGGCATCATTATCATTTTTCCAGGTTACAGGTGAGAAAATGGGAGCCAGAGTGATTAAGTGACTCACATTTAAGTCTAACCTGACTTAAAGTTTCTGATCTTAGTCAACTCTCTCTTTTTGAAATATAGCACTGTAAAATGATAAAGAAAATAATTTATTCAAGCAAGATTTATTGTTTTCTGATATTCAAAGCACTGTGATTCAGGCACTGTGAGGAATATAATAATGATTGAGGAATGATTCCCATGTTCACAAAGAATATAGAAGAAAGAAGCATCAAAATTATATAATGTAATAATATTATTTAAATTTAAAATAACATTTTTCAAGTACCCACTATGGGCTAGGCACTTACTACCAAGGCCTGCTCGCTGCCTTGCAGTAGTGTTTCATTTCATTAGGGAGACATCACTGCGGAGCAGATAATGTTAGGGGAAATTAGGAAACCAGAATAATACAAAGTGACTGGTTATTGGGTAGACAATGTTGCAATGATTCAAGTAAGAGAAGCTAATTTTCCAGAGTAACAGAGATATAAATAACTCACCTTAGGAATTTTTTATTGTCAGCATAATGATGGTTAATCATTACAAATGTATTAATTCTCTGGCTAATGTTCCCCAAATTTGTTTCTGCTACAGTTCTGCTTAGCAGTCTAGACAAATTTCCTTGACTCTGGTTTCCCAGGTAAGATTGAAAAGGTGACAAGAGAGTCCTTTAGACAAGAGCCGAGTGCACTTTGCCTATGGACACAAAATGCCCAGTTTCCCTCGGAACAGTGTGACCCTGAGTACACCCTTTTCTACCCCTTCTTAGTTCTCAGAAGCACACGATAGTAAGCCAAGAGTGAGGCCAAAGTGCAAATGATTTTCAGATCAAAGACTAATACAAAGACTAATATGCAATATGCAAGACTAATGCAAAGACTAATACAAAGTTGGGAGTAGTGTTTCTTAGGAAGACAATGTTAAAACACACCCAGGTGGTTCTTCTCACTATTTTTCTGATCTTCACGTGTATCACATTTACCTCCTCTCCAGGGTAATGAGCTATGCTCCCATGGTGAATTTCCCTGATGAGTGAAACTTACTATTTAACTCTGGGGCAGAGGGAGAGAAGGTCTCAAGCAGACTCCATGCTGAGCGTAGAGCCTGACATGGGGCTCGATTTCATGACCCTGAGATCATGACTAATGCTCAACCCATGCACCATCCAGGCACCCTGCTTTTCTGCCTTCTTAAGCAGAGTGTATTGGCCATCTCATCATCTTTTATTCAGCCAGTCAGTGCCATGATGCATAATAATTGTCCTGGGAGTGATGGAGATTTGGGCCCATGATTTCACAACTCGAATAACAGGTTTTGTGGGGGTTTTGGTCTTCTTTTTCTTTGCTATGATTTACCTTTTTTTCTGTGCTTTTTTTTAGCTGGGAATTATTATGCTCCCACCTTCTTTGCTTCCATTTAAGGTATTAATTTTGATTACAATCATTTTCTCTTTATATATATATATATATATATATAGGGTTTTTTAATTTCTTCTTTATCAAATGTGCCATAGATTTACTCATATTATTTCTCCTTTCATAGAACTGTGTTTTACTTTTGTAGATTATTTCCTTTTAAAAAATTATTATTACATTAATGTATGGTATTGTCTGTCTTGCTTTCTTTGTATTTACCTTGGTCTTTTATATAAGGTTTTAATTTAGATGTTTAGCTCATTAATTTTTCATAATAATATATGCATTAAGGCTATATTAATATATATTAAGGCTATAATTTCACTTCTAATCTAAAACATACATCTGGAAAGATTTATTATACAAAGTTTTCACTGTCTTTGGGTCTTAATAATATTAATTTGTATTATGTTATCTTGGTAGCCCAAGGTATATTTAAAAAAAATACATATATATATATGTATATATATGTATATATAATTTAGTTCCCAAATATTTAGAAAGGGAGCGTTTGAAACATTTGTCTGTGTGTGTATGTGTTGAGGAGGGGAGGTTCAGATTTGTATTCATTTTGGTCAGGTAATGTTGCCTATATAATATTAATCGTTTGGGATTTGTTGACATGTTTCATGGTCTGACATGGGCAGTTTTGTAAATGTCATGTGCATGATTTAATAAAATGTGCTTTTATTTAATATCTGGGTGCAGGAGTCTATATATGTCCATGATATTACAAACGCAAATTCAAGTATTTTATACCCTTACTTTTTTTTGTCTGCTTGATCTGCTTATTACTGATTGTGATGTATGAAGTCTTCCTTTTTAATAGTAAATCTATCTGATTTTTCTTTGTAGTTTGGCAACATTGTGTTTTATATATTTTGCAGCTTTGCTATTGGGTACCTAGAGAGTAGAGACTATCATCTCATTCTAGTGAATAATTTGTTTAATCATCATATAGTGAACATTTTTCCCCCAATAATACTTTTACCTTAAAGACTATTTGTCCACTATCATACCAGTTTTCTTTCATTACTATTTGCCTGGGATAGCCTTGTCTGTGCCTTTATTCTCAATCTTACTGTGTAAGTACTTTAAGAATTTTTTGTAAATAAGATATCTTGGTTATTATTATCATTGAAAATCCTTGTTTTTTAGCTAGTAAGTTTAACTCATCTGCTTATTGTAAATTCTGTTATGTTTAAATATGAATTTACCATTTATTTTTGCATTTTCTATTTTCTGTGTTTCTTTGCTTTAATTTTTTTTTCTTCTTCTATTGGTTTCTTTATTGCCTTTTACCACACTACTGGTTGGAAGTTACGTACGATTATTTTTAAGTTTCTTGTCATGAATTTTATTTTTTAAGGTTTTATTTATTTCTTTGACAAAGAAAGAAAGATCACAAGTAGGCAGAGAAGCAGGCAGAGAGAGAGGGGGAAGCAGGTTCCCTGCTGAGCAGAGAGCCCGATGCGGGGCTCTATCCCAGGACCCCAAGATCATGACCCGAGCCGAAGGCAGAGGTCTTAACCCACAGAGCCACCCAAGAGCCCCTCTTGTCATGAATTCTTAAGAAAATTTAAAGTATTTCTGCTCCTTCCTCACATGTACAAGAATATTAGAATGATACATTTCTTCTTCTTTAATGTTCTTATCTAGAATTTTAGTTTACCTCTTTAATTCCCCAATTAATCATCTTCGTCATTATTAAAATTATTATTTAATAGGTAGTGCTCGTTTCAATTTGCTTGTATGTTTACCAGTGTCCTTGCTCACTATTGCCTCTGTATTCCATTTTATTCCATTCTTTTTGATTTAATATATATTTTCCTAAAGTACATCCTTTTTGTAATTCTTTCAGCAAATGCTGTGCATGCTGTATTCTCTCAGGCCTTATTTGTTGGAAAAACATTGCCCTCACTTTGAGTGATAGCTAAGTATAAAAACTTAGGTTGACATTCACTTTCAGCACTTTACAGGTAATATTCCAGTAACTTCTGGCCGTAATTTTGCTGTGGAGAGATCTGCTTTGAGCAAGCACACTGCTGTTCCTTTTTCAGGTTGTTTTGTTTTATTTCTTGCATGCTTTGGCTTTAGTATACTACAGTTTCTCTAGGATGTGCTTTGGTGTCCTTTTATTTCTATTTTAATCCTTCTTAACACATTGGATTCTTAAATCTAACTTTTCATATCTTTGAAATATTCTGGGAAATGGTAGACCCATTAACTTTTGAATAATATACTTTAAAAACTATTTCAAACTTAAGGATAAATGATAAGTATTGTACACAGAACTATTTTCATGACGACTTCTTAGTGGTAAGTTGCCAATCTATTACTCCATCTTCTAAGAATTTAGTTTGTACTCCTTAGAACAAAGATATTCTCCTACACAATCACAATGAACCCTTCAAAATTAGGAAATTAGCAGTGATATACAACTTCTGTGCAGTCCCAGATCCCACTTAAGTATTGCCAGATATCCCAGTAATGTCTATTGTAGTAAGGGAATCTAGGTGAGACCCATATCTTGCATTTAGTCGTCATGTCTTTTGAGTCTTCTGGTTGGAGCATTCCTTAGTCTTCGACTTTCTTGACCTTACCTGGCCTTTTTGAAAATTACAGGTCAGTTATTTCGTAGGGCTTTTCAGTTCATGTTCATCACGATTAGATTCAGGTCACACATCTTTTGCCAGGAACACATGTTCTTCTCACAGCATCCTGTTGGGTGGTGCGTGAATCTGATTTGCCCCATCAGTGATAATTTTTACTTCCATTACTTGCCAGCCTCTTCCTGTGTGAAGTTACTCTTTTATCTCCTTTATAATTAGTAATTATTAGTACGAACCCATGGTTTCCCATTTTATTCAATGAGTTTCAATCTATTCCTAGCGTGATTCACTTTGATGCTCATATTATCCATAATTTGGCCAGTGGGCACCCATTCAAGCTGTGTCCCCTCACTCTGAGCACTTCCTTGCTCTGAACAATAACATGTGCCAATATCATTTTGTATTTTCCCTGCTCCAGGCCTTCCATCAACAAATTTCCCAAGAAATGCTGGTTCCTTTTAGTAAAGTATTTAGTATTCAGAAGATGCTAAGTGAGCTTGCTGCTATGGGAGTGTTGTTGCTCCTAAGCCCTCAGGGAACAGAGATGAGAAATGTGTACGTGGGTGTGTGTGTATGTTCATACCAATACCTCTGATTCCATTGCAACACAACAGGGATTGTTCTAGTTCTCTTCCTTTCTATATTTCCAACTGTCTTTTCTTATAGTAAGAAACCTGGTTCCTGTTATCCTCTTCATGTATTAATTATTTAATCAATTACTCTGAAGGGAACCAATTTTCTATAAATGCCGCTGCCCTGCCCTCTGTTTGGGTGTCCTCCTGATCCTTATATGGCTTTGTCATCCCTCGTAGAGCTGTCTCCTGACCCTAGATGTGAGTACTCTGCTCAGCCACTGTATTCCCTATGCTTGGTTACACTTTCTGGTAGTACCCTTCCTCATACCACCTGGATGTGCTGAACTTCCCCCAGCATGCATGCCTTCCTTATCCTTCCTGGGCTCCCACACTCTATTCCAAGGCATCCCTGTAAATGGATGTTCACCTTACCCTGCCCATCCTCTGACTCCCCTACACCAATACCTCCTTAACCAACCCGAAATCCATCGTCACCCTGCTTGGGCTCTGGCCCTCCGCACTGGCTCTCCCTTCCATACAAACACCCTTCTCACCTTGCACTGGTTTCTGATCCCCACACCAGGGCTACTTCCTTTATCGTCCTCATGGTGCGAACGCCTTCCTTCTTGCTCAGGCTCCAACACCCAGTATGAACCAGCCTTGCACAGGTTGTCTCTTTTCTCTCTGTTTGCGCTGTGCATCTCACGTTTGGGCATCTTACTCATCCTCCCTGGGCTCCAGATCCACGTGTTCTCCTATACAGATGCCCTCCTCACGCTACTGAGCTCTGACACTGCAGTCATGTTTTCTCTGCCTAATGGTTTTAGGACTGAACTAGCCAGGAAGGGAAAGGGTTCTACCTTTTTTGGAGCTTATATTAGATAAATGTTGGGTGTTCTCATTCTATCATCTCTAGTTCTTAATATCTCTGATTGATCTTAACTCTGATTTTTTTCACGCAGCATATATTTCTTAATCACTCCTTGCCTTTTTTATTCTGTGTAATTTTTTGAGAATTATCTATAAGTCCATTGATTCTCTCTTCACTTGAGTCTATTTTGATTTATTCTCTTGACATTTGTTATATTTCAATGATTATATTTTATTCTAGAAGTAGTATTTGTTTCTTTTAAAATTATACCTGTTTATTTTTCTATAGACTGTCTTTTTCCCTAAGATTTCGAGTTCCTTCTTTTGTCTTTTTAATAGTTTTTTTTAAAGATTTTATTTATTTACTTGACAAAGGGAGAGAGAGAGCGCACCAACAGTGGGAGTGGCAGGCAGAGGCAGAGGCAGAGGGAGAGGGAGAAGTAGATTCCCTGCTGAGTAGAAAGCCTGACATGAAGCTCGATTCCAGGACCCTGGGATCATGACCTGAGCCAAAGTCAGATGCTTAACTGACTAAGCCACCCAGGTGCCCGTCTGTAATAGTTTATCGAAACTTAACATATTTGTTCTTCTTTCACAATCAGTTTTATATTGTTCCCTTATTTATTAGTTCTGGCAGTACTGATTGTTCTGTTTACTAATGGTTTATTATTTTCTTGAATGATTTGTTATTTCTTATTGCAAGCTTATTTGCCACTGGAGTGATTTGTTTCTATGAAAACCATATGCAATCTTGGTTGTGAAAATATCTTCCAAATGCTTTAAAAAAAAAGCTTTATTCAAGTGTAATAGACATGCAGTATATTTATATGTCTACATGTATGTATTGAAAGTGTACTATTTTATATGTTTAAACATATGTGTTGAGACAATCACAGCAGTCAAAATAATGAACATGTCTACCATCCTCAGAAGTTTCTTTATTCTCCTTTGCAATCTCTGTGATCCCTGTCCCTTTCTCCTGTCCATAGGCAACCACTAACCTGCTTCCTGTTGTCCTAAAGTAATTTGAATTTCCTAGAATTTTAACCAAATGGAGTCGTACTGTATTTATTCTTTTTCACTGTTTTCTATCAGTATAATTATTTTCAGTTTCATCTATGTTGTGCAAATTAAGAGTTCCTTCCTTTTTATAGCAGAATAGTATCCCAATGTGTGGCTATACCACAATTTATCCATTCACCTCATATGATGGACATTTGAGTTGTTTCCAGTTTTTAGCTCTTATAAATAAAACCCTACATGTAGAAATCTTTGTATAAATATTTGCTTTCTTTTCTCTTGGGTGAGACCTAGGAGTAGATTCGCTGGGTAATGTACTGAGCACATGTTTTCACTTTGTAAAAAAACTGCAAAACTATTTTCCATTTTGCATTTCTAACAACAGCATATGAGTTCTAGTTGTTTTACATTCTTTTTTTTTTTTTTTTTTGACAGAGAGAGAGATCACAAGTAGGCAGAGAGGCAGGCAGAGAGAGAGGGGGAAGCAAGCTCCCCGCTGAGCAGAGAGCCCGATGTGGGGCTCGATCCCAGGACCCTGAGATCATGACCTGAGCCGAAGGCAGAGGCTTTAATCCACTGAGCCACCCAGGCGCCCCAGTCATTTTACATTCTTAACACTTGGCATGATTTTTTTAAAAATTTGAGATATTCTAATAAGTATGTAGTGTTTTTGAGAGGTCTCCCACTGGTATCATTGACCTGAGAACAATTATTTACATGTATTTCTGCATGTGGGGATTCTGGCAATATATAAAAATATATAACAATATTTTTTATTCCAAACCTGTTTTGTGGTTTAGATTTGGCATATTTTTCTTGGGAGATTGGGAAATGAGCTTCCTTATCTTTCTGAGTAGTGTTGGAGTTTTTCTAGATTCCATTTCATTGAGAAGGAAGGCTTCGTATCCTTAAGTGGGGATTAACATGTAAACTGACTCAGCTCATGTTTCAGATTTTTCTTAGATTTGTACTGCTTGGAATTTCCTAGACTTATTTACAAGCATGGCCATGAGACAACAATTACAATACACACACACACATATGCACACATGTGCACGTTATTGTTTCTCTGTGTTTGAAGTAGAAGTCCAAGTTATTGAAACCAGAACTCTTTGATTAGCTTAGTAAAGTGATTAATATGTGTGGTCCTGATAGTCTGAATTGCAAAGCTCCAAATAGTTCCCATAGAAATCTTGGTTTCATGGTACCTGGGGACCACTTGTGTACTGAGCTAAGAAGTGAACCATAGGAACTGGTACTGAATACCAAACAATGGAATAACAAATCAAATTTTGAAAGCAACCAGTTTATGGGTTAAGCACTGCCTACATCGAATTTGGGCTAATGGTGTCAATGCATACTCATGTTTATATGTGTGTGTGTGTGTGTGTGTGTGTGTATTCAAACATTATAAATAATATGTACCATAATATTTAATAACTTATTTTGGTGTTTATCCTTTTTATGCTTCAGAACCAGAAGTCCTATAGGACAGAAGGTTTTCATTTTGTTAACTTTCTCAAGCCAAATGTGGAAAGTAAGCTAAACGCGGGAAGTAAGCTTGGTATCTTCCTCCCTCTCTTATCTTTTGACATTTTTAATGAGATTAAATATATAGCATTAAGTCATAAGAGGAAACTTGATAATCTACTCTAAAGACTTAAAGCATTCTTCATCACCGAATTATTTGTATTTCAGAAAAGAAGGGAGGAAACATTTAACTTAGTGTGTCACAGACTGTAATGCACATATCACTAGGTATAGTTCAAATCATTGTGGGTGGGACACAGGCAAGCATTTTTTGACAAGTACGTATTCATCTTAACCCTTGTAACTAACACATGAAGGTGGTAATTTCACGAAAATTCGTGTTGAAGATGATATCAAATACAAACACAGGTGAAATAAAAATTATTATTAGAAGTAGTATGGGTGAACATGAATATGACAGGTATCAGGAGAGTCACACGTGAATCTTTGAAGACTAGGAAACACGGTTTTTATAGAAAAGATTTACTTCTTAACCAGAAAGTTCAGATATTTATTACTTAGGTGAGGTGATGACATTTTTGGGGAGAGACAGTATGCAAAGCTGTCTTCAAATTATAGAGTGTAGCCAGCTCTATTCTTCTTGAGAGGCCTCGCTGGACTTTGGGACAAGTCAGGATCACCCATAGCCAAAGCCATGTGTGGAGTGGGTATACTATTCCTAAAACTGGGCTAAAAGTCATTGCTGTTGGATGGATTAACACTGGGCATGGTAATTTCAAGGTCTCCTGACTGCCTTCCCTTCTAATTGACAGGGAAACACCCTTCTACCCATCTCTGGGAGAATGCATCCCAGAGCTTAGATCATGGTAAATCCTTTTGTGACATGATCAGTTCCCCCAAGTTTATGAATGATGACTGTGTCCACTTTCTTCTCTGTTCAGGATCCTCTCAGCATGAGGTCCTCCTTGCAGGCAGTAGCACTCTGGGGGAAGAAGGCCCCTCCGCACAGCATCACTGCCATCATGATCACTGATGACCAGCAAACCATTGTGACTGGAAGTCAAGAAGGTCAGCTCTGCCTCTGGAATCTCTCACCTGAACTAAAGGTTAGTGAAAATGATTCATATCGAAGCAGAAAGCACTCACACGACGAAACCAGCACAATGAAACCAGCGGAAGCACTCACAAAATAAGCACAACTTGGTTCTACCTGCCATGATGGTGGGAGTTGTGATTGTTAAAAAGGTACTCACTGAAGCAATAAATTGGTGTTACTTCTGAATCTGGAGAAAATGAAGTACTATATGATGGATCAAGATCATATTTAAAAATCGGATTATGAATATTGCTAATCTTAGCTACCAAGTGTTATCACCCTTTAAGCTATGCTGAGTTTTACCATTTTACATCTTGAATTATATGTTTAAGTAACTGAACTACAGACATGTAAGTATAATTCTAAAAATTATGGCTCATTAATCTAAACAAAGGGCACCCTTGAAAACTGCTATTAACGAAATGAGTAATATCTTAATTATCTGGGTGTTTCTGTCAGTTTGGCCTTCTTGCTATTCTTTTGGTCTCTGCTTGCATGTGATTTTTAAAGATCACATCAAAAAGCTCTAAATCCAATTTACTATTGTCGTCTTCCTATCTCAGAACCTGACCTCACCTAGGGTTTGGCCCATTGATTAGCAATTAATTGTCCCTGTCCCAAGTCATAAACATTTAACATATTGGAATAGATATTTGCTTAGTGCTAGCAGCCTCTGGACCCAATTTGAACATTTAAACTAATGATGTACTTAAAGTATACTGCCCTCATTAAGAAGCCTTTTAAAGATCAAAGACTATTTTTAGCCTTTAAAGTTTGTCACTTTAAAACCTAAATTAACAATTAATTGTAATTCTATTTTATAGTGTAATTAATTAACATCTCCCATCACAGAAGAGTTACACTACAGGACTGCCAAGATCTGCACAGCAGAGCAGCTCAGCTCAATGTTTATGAACATTCCTGAAAGAAGGCACTGGGATTATTGCAACAGCTGAGCTTTGAAAAGTGGCCCTCACATTTATTATCTCTTAGAGTTTAAAGTCACACTTCTAAGTGGCTTAAATGGTCTTACTACCCTTTTTAATGTTTCAAGTATAGTATTTTCCAGCTGGAGTAGTTGTCTTGTACTATGTAGGTTGCAATAAGCTTAAGAAATTTGGAATCCTAGCATCTGTATCTTTTTACATATGTTCCTGGTGTTTATTCAGCATTTGTTCAACATGCATTTATTGACCAAATGTTATAAGTTAGGGCAGTATGCTAGGTACCTGCGTTCAAACACAGACGAGACTTGGTGCTGGCTGTGCCAAGGACTGCACTGTAGTTGAGGAAGGACATAGGCTGATGCAGTGCACTGATGTGATCTTACAAGGTACTCTGAGTAGCTGAGGTACTAAGGGATTTAGATTAAAAAAAAAAAAATTAACTAGCAAGAGCTAATGCCACATGCTAATTAAAAGCAGTGACAATATTAAGGGGTTTCGAGATGATTTATGCAAGGAGATGACATAATCTTATATTAGTATATTTGTGATTGAGACTATCATTTGGTATTAATGTGAAGGGCGTACTGAACAGAGGGGGAGAAGAGATAAGGGGCAGTGACTATGGTAGGAACTTCTACATTCATTTAGTCAGGAAAGATTCTGAGCAGGAACCAAATCAGTGACAGAAGGGGTGAAAAGGAGATGAAAAAAGGAAAGATGTTAAGAAGAAAGATGCGCAGAAATGAACAACTGATTGGCGTGTGGGTAGAGGGGAGGAATAGTTAAGGATACCGTACAGATTTGGGGTTTGGGTAATGGGTGAGACTGGTGGTGTGGTGGTATCCGTAAAAGTAATAGAGGTGATTAGGGAATAAGACTAGGAAGGGAAAAGAGGTGATTTAAGTTCTGGACATCTTAGAGTACCCAAGTATTTATCAATCTCAGTTTTTCCCTGTCGATGGGGCATGGGATTGCAGGCTACAGGGGAGTAGAGAATAAGCTTCTCATCAATGCCCAGGTTATGCATGCTGCTTCCAGGCTCAGGCTCCGACACCCAAAGACCTCTTCATGAGGCCTGCCAGTGAGGAGCTTCTCCAAGTTTGAGGATAGGAGCTACTTCACTTGTCTTTCCTGATATTGATTGCTGGTATTTATAACACCTTTAAGTGTAGCGAAAGCTGAGCTGAATATCCTCCCAGATATACTCCCTTAGTATTACTATGTTCTATTTTTCTTCCTATTTAATACTCAGAAGGAAACACAACAATGACAAAATGAAGAATAGCAAGAATAGCAATACTGTGTACAGGAAAATAATGGAGAGCTTGGTCAATTCTAACTCTGATATTTACCAACTTTCATATGGCACAAGTGACATATTATTTGAGCCTCATTTCTTCATCTGTGAAATGGGCATTAAACCCTGTTCATAACTGCACGAGTGCCTGGAGATGGTGAATACTCATCAAGTTGTGTGCTCCCATTTGTGCTATTGGAAGTTCCTGAGGTGGTGGGAGAGGGAGGAATGAGTCGTAGAGGTAGAACCAACGAATAGAGGTAAAGATCTGGATTTCATCATGACAATGAATAGGTGTGATTATGGATTTTTTTTGTTGTCTTTATTCCTTACAGAAGTTCCAAAATATGATAAAATGAAGAAATTATAATGAATTGTCACAGTTTACTTAACTACATGTGGGGATTTAGTAGTAGAATGAGGATTCCATTTGCAAAGCAATGGAGTACCATTATGGTATTTTGTCCCTAGCATATGTTCTCTGGAGAAGAAATCTCCTTGATTTGCCCTAATTCTTTGCTTAATTTGGCCTGTAATATATGGAAAGATATTAAATTCATAGGGGTATATTTCAAAATGTAATGATGGGGAAATATAGTATGTTGTTTCCTGAGATGGAACCATCTGGATTTCCCAGAAAAAAGGTAGAATAAGGTAAATGGTTCTAATTAGCCACAAAACTTCTTTGTAGCACCGGAAATTTAGTCTAACAACAGATCTTTAGAGAAGCATTTCTGATTGTGATAGAAATAAGATGAAGGCAGAGAATGATTGCAATTTGTCCTCATCGGTATGACTTGATTATCATCTATGGATATTTTTGCATAGTTCAGAAAAAGCATAATGCATATTAATTCATTTGGAAATAGATTTTTATCACCTTCAAGACAAATTTTATTACCTACAAATTGTCTAGTCAAATTAAATTTTTAGTCCCTATTGACAACCTTTTCTCTCTTTGTGGGGATCCTGCTTGTCTTTTGTTTTGTAGTTTGATATTCATAATCTTGTTTTATAAAATAACGAGCAAAATACATCTTTCACACATGAGATAATGGAAGAATTAGCCCTTGGTGCTGTATTTTTAAATTCATGTACAGAAGAAAGACATTGGCATTTTCAATAATAGTTTAGTTAAAATTTTATTTTTAATGTGGAAAAATTAATTTTTACTATTTCTGAAGCAGGAATCCAAATAAGGTCACGATAAGGTTATAATGGTTACCAAAAAGGTAATATTTTCCTTGTATTATTTTGTAAACTCATTTCTGAATTCTGAAATTTGCTCATTAATATGTTACTATCCATTGAGGCACATTTTGTGCATAAAAACATCAACACTAACTTATTTGTATTCAAAACCTAGATGTTGTAAAACAGATCTGGTGATTATTTAGGTTTCATGATGGATACAAAACCAAAGCCAAAAACAAGAAAAATGTGTACAGCATATCTCTTGTATCTAAATGTTTATCAAGATTTTTTTTTTTTTTTTTTTTTTTTGAGAGAGAGAGAGAGAAAGCGAGCATGAATGGTGGGGAGAGACGGAGGGAGAGGGAGAACCAGACTCCCCGCTGAGCAGGGAGCCAGATGCCAGGACCCCAAGATCATGACCTGAGCTAAAGGCAGTCACTTAACCTACTGAGCCACCCAAGTGCCCCTGTATCTAGATGTTTCTTATTCTGTGAATTTTGATACGGCATAGATCAGTTTTCCTGAAATCTACGTAGAGCAAAAACGTAACAGGATTTTCTAATCAGAATTACGAATACTTATATAATGTGATGTTTGTGTACTTCAAAAATTTATAGCTGTTTAAAAGTTTACCCTCATGATTTTCAGATTTCAGCTAAAGAACTTCTATTTGGTCATTCGGCTTCAGTAACATGTTTGGCAAGAGCGAGGGATTTCTCGAAACAACCCTATGTCGTTAGTGCTGCTGAAAATGGGTAGGTAAGATGTGCTCAACTTGGTGACCATCTCTGTTGCCTCTCCCTTTTTAAAACCAATGATGGGGTACAGAATTCTGGGGCTGAAGGAAATCTTAGCGACTATCATGTTCCTTTTACATAGAGGAAAATTTAGATCTTGAACGGTAGAGTAATTTGTGTGATGATCCTAAGGAATATGATCAGTGCTGTGTCTTCCAATTTAACTCTTTTTTTTTCCTTGCTGAATTAAGACCAAAATAAACACATCAACTTGTGTATCAGGCTTTGTGTCAGCCTCACTGTGTAAAGGATAATGACAAATGCCACCTGTTGTAGAATTAAAAATGGAAAATTCTGGGTGCTTGTCTTTTTCATGTAATGACTCACTTTGAGCTCTTCAGCAAACCTATCTAAGCCTTCATTGTTTTGTAAAACAACTCAGTAGTTATAATCTTCATGTTATACACTTGTCTGATATCATTATAGGAGAAGCAGAGGAGAGGGCTCAAAGGTAAGAGGGATCGGGGGCTGGGGGAGAGAAGGGAAAGGAACATAGACTGTGAATTGGGTGCGGTTTCACAGAAGCAAGGTTTATTCCAATGAAATAGGACTAAACTTTAAGAAAAAGCCTCACCGATGGAAGAACTACTATGAGCTGGACTCTGCTGATGAGTTATTTGCCAAAGTAGACTCAGGAATGCGGAATCGATGCAGTATGCATTTGTGAATCAGGGATTGGATTACTGGTTGAAACAAGAGAAACCCCTCCTTTTTTTGTTTTTAACCTGAGGAGAAAGTACATGGCCCTGAACTCTGAAAGAATAATGAGTGTCCAACCTGGAGAAACTGAATAGTTTAACAAAATACTAGTGAAATGGATATCAAAGAGGTACCTATTCTCATAGTTTACAGCAAAGCCATCATTGTTAAACTTAAAGAGATTGAACTTTGAAAGGCTAGAGTGAAATGCCCTGGTACATTCTTTTCTTAACAATTGCTAGTAGCTTTCTTGTGCTAGGGCTGCTGTAACTCATGCTACACAAGCTGAGATATTTATTGCCAGTCTAGAGAATTTGGAAGATGGTGATTTTTTTTTTTTTTTCCTGAGACTACTTGGAGAATTGAGGAAAATTAATTGCTAAATGAGAAATAGCTCTGGAAAGTAATTGAGTTCCAACCTGAGGTTTTTGCCCATGGTAGTCTAGCTCCAAAAAAGAAACTGAGGTTAATGGACATATTCTTGATGATCAATGAATTCAGCTATACAACCCTGCAAATATGATTATTTTTTTCAAATATGATTATTAAAAAGCCAAGGAGTCTAGTTTGAATTTTCATGATTTGAATTTTCTAGAATTCTGTTCCTTCAGGATGCAAAACTTGGCCTGAGTCTCTAAGATACTTTTTAGGCAGCATCTACATTTTAGCTACTGCATACTTTACAAATCCTAGCTTAGTCTACTGGAAGTTATTAAACTTACTAGGCTTGGTCGCTTATGTCCCAAACAATAATGATTTTTTAGCTTTGCGAAGACTCAGGAAGTGACTGTAGACTTAGCATTTCTGCTTCTAAAATGTTCAGAGGGGACCCTAAATTGCTGTGATTCAGGTTTTCATTTTTTCCCTGAAGTATTAGTTCATCAGTAGGCGTAAGTCATAAATTCAGGAATCCCAATGAATTCCAGGATGACTGAAAGGAAATGCATACTTGGAGACCTGAGGTTGAAGCAACAGAACACCAAAGAAAAAGAAGATCCTGAAAGTGGTTAGTGGGAAAAAGCAGATTATTTATAATGGAATGTAACTAAGCTGACTTCTCAGCAGTAAAATGAAAACTCGACAGCAGTGAAATATTTTCAAAAAGTTGAGAGAAAATATCTGCCAACTTAGAATTGCATGTCTAGCAAAAATATCTTCCTAAAAATGAAGTCAAATAATAATGTTTAAGACAAATACTGAGAATGCTCAGTGCCAACAGATCCTCTATTAGCAGCAGAATTCTAAATGATATTCTTCAGTAAAAAGCAGTGATTTGAGAAGAAAGAGCTGAGATGGAAGAAGGAATATTGAACAAAACCAGCAAATTTTTAGAAAGTGTAAATAAATACAGACTATTAGACAACAAGGTTTACGTTTCTCCCATGCCCTGCTCCCATACATATACACACAGTCCTAATCAGCAATTGCATAGGTTAGGGTAGTGACCAGATTCCACATGTTCTGGTGTTCTAAACATGGGTAAAAACGTTGATTAACTTTAGACTTTAAGCTTGATGTACAACTGCTAAAACAACAGAGAGAAGAAATAAAAATAAAAGAAATAGAATACAGAACGTCCAACTTGGAAAAAAAAAATGTTATTTAATCCAAAGGAGACAAAAATAAATGGGGCAAATGGAAAGCACAAAATAAGGTAGTTGAGATAAATCTGACTAAAACCGTAATCTTCCCAATTATGTAGAGGGACTGAGCCCTCTAGTTAAATCACAAAGATCATCATACAATTTAAAAAACAAAAACAGCAGAAGGACATAGAAAGGTTAAAAGTAAATGAATGGAAAAAGATTTATCAGATGAATACTGACCAAAATAATGTTGATATAGCTGTATAAATATTTTATACTAATAAATACACATAGTTAATAAAACCTTGAGGCACAAAAGCCTTGGCATTGATAAAGAGGGTTATTACTTATTAATAAAACTTTCAATCAGCAGCAGGAGATGAGACCAGAGAGTTAGGCAGGCACCCAGTCTCAGAGACTTACAGAACAATGTTCCTCCAACCTGATCTTGCATCAGGACCACCTGCAGAGCTTGTGTAAATACAGATTTCTGAGCCCCACTCCCAGAGGTATGGGTTCAGTAGGTCCCGGCTGAAGTTCAAGAACTTGCATTTCTAACACGCTCCTTGACAATGCTGAGGCTGCTTGTTCAGAGAACATATCTGATATAGCGAGCTTCCTACAATGGGGGCAGTGAGAGAAAGTGTGATGTGAAGAATGGCTTGGGAAACTCATTGGTGATACCAGTTATGAGGATAGGAAACTAAGGAGGACAGATGTTATGCTTTATTGTGACTATGAGGAGTGTGGAGTCTCCCACGCCATCCACTTAGAGAGATATCTAATAGCTGGTTGCCTATGGAAATCTAGAGCTCAGTGAACAGGTCTGGGCTTCCAACGTCATATCCATGGTACCTGAAGGGATGGGAGTAGATAATTCATCCAGAGAGAGTGTGAAATGTGAGAATGTAAGAAAGCCCAAGACAAAAATCTGAAGGAAAATCAGCATTTAAAGCAGCAGAAGAATGGAGCCTGAAAAGGCTGATGAAATCCCGAAAGTATAATTGAAGACAAAAGAAAAGAGGGTTTGAAGAATATAAGGCACTTGGAATTAAAGATGACAAACCATGTTTATCTCCTCTCCCTGTAGATGTTGCATTAAAATAGAAATCATAACAGTTTTATAAGCACACAAATATAATAGGAAGGGGGCCAGGAGAAAATAGTGTATTTCTGAAAGTAGAAAAATGGACGGAAGAATGGTGACTGATCTATTTATCCACTGGATGAATTTTTTATTGAGGTGCTGAGGTGGGGATGTAGAATTGAATAAGGAAAAAAAGGCCTTTTCTCCAGGAATTTAGTGGGTATTTAAAAATTTTGTAACTTTATATGTTGTAGGTATTTTCCTCCGTGTTCTTTTCAATGAAATTTAAAAAATCAAGAATATAAAAATTTTGGAAATTGTTAAACTTTTTTTATAATTAAAGGTGATTTAATCTCTGTAGAAATGTTGGGAATCATATTTCAAAAGGAAAAGAAGAACGTACATTTTAATAGTCAATTTTCCTGTGTTCTTATTATGTTTGTTACTTATACAATTCCAGCTAAAATGTCAGTGCTGCTTTTGATATACAACACATTTGTTTTCTTTCCTTAAAAAGAATTGATAGGCAAAGAGTCGGTTTTTACTTTGTGATATTTTTGTATTTCTTTTTTTCTTTCTTTTTTTTTTTTTTACTTTAAGATAGAAAATAAGAGATAAGAAAACAAATAGGGAAAGCATTAGAATCCAAAAGAGTTTAGAAACAGCATCACCGAGAAAGCTTTTACTGATGCTCAGGCTTCAACCTTGGAAAACGTGATTTATTTATTTATTTATTCGTCAGAGAGAGAGAGAGCACAAGCAGGCAGAGGCAGAGGGAGAAGCAGGCTCCCTGCCGAGCAAGGAGCCCGATATGGGACTCGATCCCAGGACCCTGGGATTATGACCTGAGCCGAAGGCAGCCGCTTAACCAACTGAGCCACCCAGGCGTCCCGGAAAACGTGATTTAATTAGCAGGGCTTAATGTCTGGGTTGGGTCCCAGATATCAGTATTTTTAAAAAGTTCACCAATAATTCTCAGGTATAGCCAGTTTAGAACCACTGGTTTAGAGATAGACTTAACTAGAAACAGACTAACCAACCAAGAGCTTTGTAAAACCAATACCCCGGGACTCTAACACAGAGCTGCAGAATGAGACACTCTATGGACAATTTTTGAAATATGCACAGGTGATAGAGTTGAGAACCGTGCTAATAAACTCCAATTCCTTGTGAAGCTAAAATTTTGTATTAATAGTAAGTTAAGATTCTAATTTTTTTACCTTTGACACTTTTTTCTTACCTTTGAGATATATTATTTCAATTTCTACTTCTTTCCCAGTTTTATTTTTCACATACACACACACACACACACACACACACACACACACACACACACACACATTTTCCCCTTGTTTTATTGAGTTTTCGTATTACCTCAAATCTTTTTTTGGAGTAAGGTCAAATATAAACAGAGGAAAAATTATGAATATTTTGTTTCTATATCCAGGATAGGGTTTCTCAACCTTAGTACTAATGACATTTTGGAGCACCAAAAAGCACTTTGTTGTGGGGCCATCCTGAACATCTGAGGTTATTAGCAGCATTCCTGGCCTTTCGCCACTAGATGCCAGTAGTGTGTTCCTGGCTGTGACCATCAAAAATATCTCATCATTGTCGAAATGTTCTTTGGGGGACAATATCGCCCTAGATTGAGAACTACTGATTTAAAGATTGATTTCCAGTGTTTGGCCAGAAAAACGAAAAAAGTCCAGCAAACACCAAATGCATCTAGCATTTACTATTATTAATTCATATCTTTTGCTTCTTAGTAGGAGCTTCTCCCTTAAAGTGAATAAAGCTTTCATTTATTCTTTCATGGGAAGTTTTGCTTATCTGTTGAAAGTGACAAAACTGAAAGATATTATTACCAAACAACTCTGAGATAGCCATTCTGGTTTTCGTGAACTGAAATCATGTAGATTTAAATTGCCCTACGCTAGGTGAGGTATTTTGTAACTGTATTTCATAATTTTATGTACATCCTTGTAACATATAGGAAAGCAAGCCAGAGTTTTCTGAGCAATGAGAATTTCTATATATGTAGTGACAAGTGTGATTTCAGCATTTCAGGGTAAGCAAAGAAATAAACCCTATCAATGATAGACCAAATGCAGCCTCTTGGTGGCACTGTTTATTTTTATAAAAATGATAGCTCAGTTCCAGAAGATGCAGCCCTTGGTGCATTATGCTTTTCAGAATATGTAGTTTAAGTTCAGCGAAATAAGCCATTTTCAAGAGGATACAGTTTCCATGGAAAGATCATTGTACTGTCGCTCTAACAGACTGTGAAAACTGGATCCACACAATTTGTTTTAGGTCAGGTTGGCACTAAAGTAAGGTTTGTAGGCTGGCGGCAGAGTGTAATTACCCAAACAAAAAGACACAGATACAGTATGTCATCTCTGCTAATGACCACAACATTTTCTTGCTCAGTAATCTGTAACAAAAAGCCACATAAACGATCAGGTTGCATTTAAGTGCAGCACTAAAGAAAAACTTGGTGACACAAAAATTATTTCAGCCAATTGAGTAGAAATGACAGAGAATAATACAAAGTTATCTCTGCTAGGGAGATGTGTGTTTGGAATGTCAGCAACGGACAGTGCGTGGAGAAGGCCACACTTCCTTACAGGCACACTGCAATTTGTGTAAGTACCTTCACTTCCTTCAGAACATTTCTGGATTTTCTGGAACTCCTTTAGAACATTTGCTAAGCACACATTTAAAGAAATGCCTTTGGAGGATATTCTTTTCTTTGACTTTTATTTTGTCCCCGGAGTAGAATAGTGTCAGTTATCATCTGTTATTTTGGCATTTTTCTTTCCCAAAAGGGACTATTCAAGCTTTTTTTTTTTCTGAGTCATACTTTATTTCACTATCTTTCTAACATAGACAAATTCAAAAGACAATTTTTAATTTTTTCTTTGTTACACTCACAACACACACACACACAGAGACACACACATAGAAAGATTAATTTTAATGACATGCTATTTTATAAAGCAAAAAAGTTTTGTTTTTTTTTTTGTCTTCAATTTTAACCTTTTTTGGATGGACAGGTTCTTAATTCCTGAATTTCTTATTTATGAAAAGATAACAGAAAATATCGCTGCACCTTTATAATCATTTCTCGATACTTAAAACAGATTCTGGCTTTGGTAAATGGACTCCAAGCATAAAGGTGACGCAGTTGCATTGAACCAATGGTGCTCACAGTGTTTTTTGTTTGTTTGTTTGTTTTTATATTTTACTCATTGCTTTTGGCATTGATGACTTGCACTGCAATATTCACAAACTCTTTTCTGGGACCGGAACTTACACAGTGAGAGAATTTGTCAAGGGCACAATATATTACTCAATCTTTGATAAAAGCTGTTCTCAAAACTTATTTGGCACGAGAATTCCTCACACACTTTTCAAACACTTTTATTTCTTCTTAACGTATAATAATGTTGCTAGGAGAAGGAACCTGATTTTTTTGTTGTTGTTTACTTCTACATAGCATTCTAGGAATTAAACTATTGTGAGCTTTCCATCACTGGGAATAAGATTCTTTCTTCCTAAAAGATCCCCCTTTTTCAAGAAAAATGGTGAATTACAAATGAGATTAAAGTCCCAAATCAATGCTTCAAAAGTATGGAATAACTGAACTAAAAGAAATTTTACTTACTATTCAATAGCAAGTAAATACTTTAATTAAACAGATACTAAAACTAAAATCCAGAGAAGTCTTCACCGTAGCCCAAATTATGTTAATTGCTAGTGATAATTAACTTTTTGCTTTGAATTCCATTTTCATAGTTTTACCACTGCTCATTCCGGATGACTGGGGAAGGCTGGCTTTTGTGTTGTGGAGAATATCAAGATGTTCTTATCATTGATGCCAAAAGTTTGGCTGTTATTCACACTTTTATATCGTCTCAGTCTCCTGATTGGATCAACTGCATGTGCATTGTTCACTCCATGAGAATTCAAGGTAATAGTTGGGTATATATAACACTAAAAGAGTGCCTATTGAAATATCACTTTTGAATGATTTGTTAAACTAAGAGTTCAGAATACTTCTGTAGGTTTACCTATTGGTGGGGACCGTTCTCTAAGCCAGACCAAGAAAACTGAGAACACACATGCCAGTGGTTCAAGTCATTAGAAAGTAGGCAAGAGGTCAAGATGAAATGAAAAGAGGAGACTCTTTCCATGACCCAGTTCATTGGTACATTTCAAGAGTGACAAGCAGGCATTTGTTGTGGATTAACAAGACTTTTGGAACTGTTGCCTTGCTATGTCTTCTGCGTGTAGTAGAGAATTCAGATTCTGTAATGAGGGAAAGCTGGCTCCTTACTTGTTTCTGAAATAGGAAGGTGTAATATTGACAACATAATGATTTTCAATGTAATTCTGCTCTTAGTGGTGATCTTCTATTACATGGGGGGTCACTTTGAAATTTTAAAACAAATTTAAAACATGATCTAAAATGTTTATTTTTTATAAAAAAATAAAAAACCCAAAGCTGAGTAATTTCCATTTATGTAATCCTGCATAATCCTTAAATGATTATGCTATAATCTTTATAGCAAGCAGTTATAACAGTGGTCACTTTATATGGGACCTTTATTGTTTTTACACTTGATCTTAGCCAAAAGGTCGAGAAGCGATGACCTTTATTGTTTTTACAGAAGATTCTCTCTTGGTGGTGTCAGTAGCGGGTGAGCTCAAAGTATGGGATCTCTCTTCATCTATCAACAGCATTCAGGTTGGCTTCTGAAACTCTATTTTTTATTCTGTAAATTCAAGCATATTTATTGAAAATTTTTTTGAATTATAAGGATGTTACCCATTCATTGTTAAGAGTTCAATAATGTTGAGGCACCTGGGTGGCTCAGTTGGTTAAGCATCTGCCCTCAGCTCAGGTCATGATCTCAGATCCTGGGATCCAGCCCCACGTCGGGCTCTACACTCAGCGGGGAGCCTGCTTCTCGCTCTCTCCCTCTCCCGTCTGCACCACCCCCGCCACTTCATGCTTGTGTGCATGCGCTCTCTCTCCTTCTCTCTCAAATAAATAAAATCTTAAAAAAAAAAAAAAAGAGTTCAAATAATGTAGAAGTGTATAGATTTTATCTCCATGTACTTCCCTCATCACTCCTCCAAGGGGTGGGCATTGGTAACAATTAGATTGTATCCTTCCAACCTGTTGTCAGGGCATATACCAATGTTTTTATTTATACGCACACACACACACACACACACACACACACACACACACACTCACAGGCACCTGTGTGCACACACACATTGGTTACGTTTTAAAAGAAAGAAATAAATCTGTCATAGAGGAATATCTTTCCAACCCTTAGAGCAGAAAGAAAGACCCCTTTCTTCTGAGTGTATGTGAGCGGTGGCAGGGAGATGGCTCTGACTGGCTGGCGGTGGGGGAGTCACATGCACCGAGAGTCCAGTGTATTTACCTGCTCCCTGCATCAGGCTACAAGTTGAGGTAGTGGATGAGAGAACAGTCATAGTATTTATGCTGATGATAAAATTGTTTCGGCTGCCCCATGCTCTGAACTCTCCTTTGGAATTTCTTGGTTGGGGAATCCTAGGAATTGTGGTAGCATAATGAACCCAATAAACACACACTGGCACTACAGAAACTTATTGTGAATATAGTATTCTAGTGTCCTATGTTGGCCACTCTTTTTTTTTTCTCAAAGCATTTTATTCATTTTTCTGTTTTAGCAATTAAGGTACTGAAGGTTTTTTCTTCAATATTTTTTGTTGTTGTTTTATCTTTCTGCCATGTCTGAAAATTAGAAACCTACTCGTATCTTTACATTCTCAGAACCCAGCACAGTCCCCACTGAATGTTTGTTGAATAATTATATAAGGAATCCTGTTCATGGTTTCCTTTGCAAGTAACTTCTTAGTTCAGAAAACTCAAAAGGAAACTGGGGTAGTTTTTTATAAAAATGATGCAATCTACTTCAGGTGTATTTTGGGGCAAGTGTTCTCATACAGTCATGAATAAATTACCTAGAACTAGTACTAAAATGTTCTCGCTCCTTTTGAAGGAAAAGCAAGATGTCTATGAAAAGGAATCCAAATATCTCGACTCCCTGAACTG
Source organism: Potos flavus (assembly GCA_028534135.1). Taxonomy (NCBI): domain Eukaryota; kingdom Metazoa; phylum Chordata; class Mammalia; order Carnivora; family Procyonidae; genus Potos; species Potos flavus. Next base: position 42,981,914 of record CM052896.1, read on the forward strand.
CCGGACAATACGATTTTGCACATATACGGAGAGACTTTTACTGGTGGTATTTTCTAAGTGTTGGAAGGTATAAAATAACAAAATAAATACCATTGATATACAAATGTAATTTTTTTGCTCGGTGCAATAATTATAAGAATATGATTTAAATACGGTACAAACTCTATATTATCAGAGCATTTTTTATCAATTTTCTTCTCCCTGCACTCAGCTGTTTTGCTTCTCAGGAGATTGTATATCTAAAATATATTCTAATTTTATTAATAACAAACTATTATGATAGTGATGATTTATCTTTAGATTATTTTTAAAATTTGATGCCTGCACATTAGAACTAAAAAGAAAACTAATACTTTTCACCTACATACACTGATTTTATTTTTAGACTTTTTTTTCTTTTTCTGCTTAGTCACCACATTCATTTTTAAGGAATAGACAGTCCTTTCTTGTGAATGTATTCACTGATATCTCCACTAAGAAAGAAAACTAAGTCATTATATCATTCGATGGCATCCGTTTTTTCTTTGATGTTCCATATACCCGGCCCGGTTAACAAAACTATATTGTCTTAACTTATATGTTGATAATATATTTTTAAACCAAAATATAAGGTATGTGGTTAACAAAAGATTTCAGCTGTATAAACTTTTGTGTAATAAATTTTCAAAAGCTTAAGTTGGACTACCATACAGAAGAAATAAAATTACATGTAAATTTTGGGATTTTTAGTCTCTGTGCTTAATGGGCACATTCTGGAATGGTACAAAGCTTATTCACTGAAACCTACCTTCATATAAATGTGAAGAAATAAGTCCCAGTAAAATATCATCTTGGTACTTGAGTCCAGTGTGTCCTGTATTAATATTTAATATTGTGTTGTATTAACATGGCCATCTAAATGGTCTTGATAAGCATAATTTGTCTTTCACCTCATTGGCAGATTAGATTAGAAGCTTTTGTTAATGTGTGTCATTAATTTTATATTTTAGGTTTATGATTATTGTGATTTTTCCCTTCTGCGGACTGAAGTTAGCAGAAGTGGGCAGTTTTTTGCTGGTGGAGAAGTGCTTGCTGCTCACAGAATCATCATCTGGACAGAAGATGGTCACAGTTATATCTATCAGCTGCTGAACAGGTGGGCTCAGATGGGAGCGGCATACAAAACATTCAGGTAGAAAATGAACTTTGGGAGGTTTATTATGGAAAACTCCCCGCATGCCGCCCATGATCAAAAACCAGAACAAAACAACTTTGGCACTAGAAGATTTACTCTGGGCTTGGTAGGCTTCAGCCTTTGTATAAAACAGCAGGGGACAAAGGAATGAGATTAACCATGTATAACTTGTACAGCTGGTGCTGGGTTTTCAAAAAGTCACTTGTAATTATTAACCCAACAATTTCTAACTAGAGTTTAGAAACTTGAATGGTACCATCCGGCTTTTGAAAGTGGGAGGAGAAAAAAAAGAAAAAAAACTAATAATGAACCCCAAAGTTCTAAATTCTGCTTTTTATTTTTCTCCATGCAGTGGGCTTTCCAAAAGCATATCTCCTGCTGATGGAAGAGTGCTTAAAGAGACCATTTATCCTCATTTACTGTGCTCTACTTCTGTGCAGGAAAATAAGGTAATGCAAGGAGAGAGTGACTGCCTCAAAACTGTTTCAGTCCTCATCTTAGATAAGTGTTGCTTTGTAACAGAGTCGGACTTGAAAAAGTTGAATTGAAGAATCACAGCAAGTTAGCAACAATCTGTTGCTGGGTATCTGTTAATGGATACTGAAGAGAAAACGTTGCCTTTGAACAATGTATTTTTAAAGTCTGATTAAACAGTATATATTTATGATAGAAAAATTACCAAAGTTAAAAAAGGAATAACGGAAATTCTTAATTTTGCCACCATAAATATTCACAAGGGGTATTTTTATGTATTGACATATTTTAATCAGGAAAATTTCTAATATTTAAAAAGTTGCAAGAATAATACAATGATCACTCATCTACCCTCTACCTAGATTCACCAACTGTTAACACTTTGCCATATTTATTCTCCTCTCTCTCTTTCTACACACACACACACACACACACACACACACACACATATTTTTCACCGACCCTTTAGATAAATGGTTTGATACAAAGTTATTATCACTTTGATTTGTCTATTCCAATTTTTAAACTTTATCAAATGGTTTATATCCTGCTTTTTTTAACTCAATATTATCATTTTTGCATATATTTAGCTCTTCTTCTGAATAAATGTTCTTGCTCAAACAAATATATCTGTGATTCCTGGCTGAGCTAAGGATATAATTGTGTGTTTTTACTTGACTGAATTATATCTTTAACACTCTATGAAGCCTAAACTTTTTAAGGTCTTTATTTTAGTAGTGCTAACCAAAATGAGGTTTTTGTTGTTGTTGTTGTCGTTAACCTATGGACTTGGTCATCAGTTAATTATCCAAAGAAGTATTTCATGGAGAATGGAGGAGTTTTGCATTACTGATGTATCAACCAAGGAAGCGTGTTATTTTTTAGAGTGATGGTTTGCTTAATTCGGTAGCATTGCCTTTGGAGATCCTATAGTTCAGTGATTGTCCCTTTAACATATCTGCAAGGTTTTGTTGCAAAAACTTGATTAAGAAGGTGCCAGCCAGAAATCAGAACTCTAAGTGACACGTAGGCTTAGGCAAACTTTAGAATTGTGGCATCAGGCACTATTTCTAAAGTCATTTGTGGGTGGCAATCAAGTCTTGTTCTGCTGTTGGCCATAAAAGCAGTATTATGGCTTACTCAGAGAAGCATTTGTAGTTATTTTTTAAAAGGCCTGCCTGCCCATTTTTTCTTTTAGCTCCAGAATGCATTTCTTATAAAGCAGTTTTCCCTAAAAGCTAAAATATGAGTAGTGTCCTTTAAGAGCTTCCAGTCAACTCCAAATATCAATGCTATACACAGCTATGCAGGAAAAAGTACAGCAATAACAAATTAATTTAAAAAAGACTAATCTTATGGAAGCCGTCTTATTTTGTTCCTCAAAATGTAAAGACATAGATTTATCGGTCTTCTGTCAACAAGTCTTATTTAGACAACCACTTACTTCTTTATCTTAAAAACAGGAAGTACTTGGGGTGCCTGGGTGGCTCAGTCGTTAAGCGTCTGCCTTCGGCTCAGGTCATGATCCTGGGGTCCTGGGATCGAGCCCCACATTGGGCTCTCTGCTCGGCAGGAAGCCTGCTTCTCCCTCTCCCACTCCCCCTGCTTGTGTGTTCCCTGTCTCGCTGTGTCTCTCTCTGTCAAATAAATAAATAAAATCTTTTAAAAAAATAACAAAAAAAAGAATAGGAAGTATTTGAAAGCCAGTGAAATGTGAGACTAGAATAATCGGAATCTTAAAGAAGCTGGTCTTCTCATCCTTATGCCCTTGCTTGCCCTTTGTCTAGCCAAGAAATTAAAGGCTGACATTATTCTCCTTATTCAAAATATCCCCAATATTCACTAAATATAAGACTTCTTAGTCTCTCATGCAGTTAGAAGATAACATTTTGGTGGGGTGGGGAGATGAGTTTGATAAGTACAATGAGTTTAGAAAAGGGGATTCTATAAAAATGTAGTATTAACCAGACTCTCCTTTTGGAATGGCACCATAGAATTAAATCTCAATGTGTGACAGTAACATGTTTTCAGAATTAACATTTGTGGTGCTAGGAACCTATCTGCTGACGGAGTTGTAGTAGCAAAATGAGACTTCCCCTTCCTTTCAGTAGTTTGTGAGAGTCTCCCTAGCTTCAAATCACAGCTGAGGATCACTGAGACCTGTGACAGGTGTCCTGGTTGTTGAGATGAGGTACTGGGCTTTCCAGGGTCTTGACTATGGAGTAACTTCAGTGCTGAGGTGGGAGTAGCTGAGATAGAAACAGCCTGAGGATTGCAGACAAGGAATATGGGTGCATGAACTAAGAGTAATAACAATGATGACGATGTTGGGTAACTTTTTGTGTGAGGCTTTATTATCATCAAACAGACACACTCCTTCATGTACATGCATTCCCACCATGACCTCACTTTGAAACTGATATTCAGAGAGGTTAATTCCTAGGATTTGAACCTAGGCCATTTGGCTCCAGAGTCTGGCAATGGGACTTTGGAGCAAGTTTCTCAGTTGTCCTGAACAGTGGATAATAAGAACGGTTAATATTCACTGAGTATGTACCAAAGGCACGGCACCATTCTAAGCACCTCACCTTTAGCAATTCATTAATCCTGACAGAAATCCTGTATAATAGGTGCTTTTATTGGCCTTCTTTCACAGTTAGGAAGAATGAGACACAGAGAGGTTAAGTGAATTGTCCAAATAAAATAATTGACTCTTTTAATAGAGTTAGTATGTGCTAAACCAGGATTTGAATCCAGGCAGTTAACTCAAGAGAACTCACTCTTAAAAGACTATTTTATTACGTCTTAGAGGTACTTCCTCTCAGTCGACGAGTGCTCCTTGGGATGTGTATGGGGTACTGTGATGAAAAATTAGAATTCATGTGGTGAGGGGCTCTGAGGAGGTTTTCAGGTGAATGGCAGAACTGGAGTAGGAATCACTGGGAAGGTTGAGGGTGGAGGTGACAAGGAGTGGATGTGAGCAAGTGAGGGCAGAGGGGATGACCACAGCCTGGGAGTGAGAGTCACAGGGGCAGTGCCCAGAGCTAGGAAGGCAAACGCCTGCTGCCTGCCACCAACCTGAGTAACTGGGCTGCCTCTCTGGAGCTTCTTTCTCATATCAAAAGCCTGAGGGAGTTGGACTAGTCAGTGCTAAGGTTCCTCAAGGTCAAGGGAGTTTAAGAAGCCAGTTTACCCAAATTTTATCAACAATGTTTCTTACACCCACCAAAGTGATAGCCTAAGAAATAGGAGACTCCAAAGTGCCTTCTGAATCTTTAAAAAAAAAAAAGAAAGAAAGAAAAGAAAAAGAAAAAGATTTATTCAGAGAACTGATGTCAGGAACTGTTTTCTCATCTGCAACACTCTCATTTTGGGAGATAATTGAGGATTACACATCTTGCTTGCATGGTCTTGGATTCCTTTCTTTTTCTCTTCCAGTCTTGGTTTACTTATCTCCACAACAGGAATAATAATAATGTTTACTTACTTTGTAGCTTTATTGTGAGGATTAAATAGAGCAGTGTTTTGGCCTTTATTATTCTCTACAGATATAGAATTTTTCCAAAAATACGTCAAAGTCCTGACCTTCAAGCCTATTTTCTGACTAGGAACTATCACTTTCCTAGACTTCTTTAATTCTAGCACCAGCAGTTGGCTTTCTTTCCAGGGTGCCTTTTATTTGTAGATCAAAAGAAGAGTTTGTTTTTGTTTTTATAATCACTTAATCATTTTGATCCCTTGTGTAGAATCTCTGTATGCAAGTCTGCCCAAAGAACATCTACAGCGCACTGAGGTACTAGAGAGATTCTAGACTCCTTCACTAGTAAAAGCATATCTTCCAGAACTCTGATGCCCAATATTCATACTCTGCCTCAGCAAAATTATAACTCTGTGTACATAAATATATAATATATAAATTAATATAAACTATGACTATATATTTATATTAATATAAAATTTGTTTCTTTGTTTACTTATTTATATGTTATGGACTCATTTTTATGTGTGCCCACTTAGCATATTTAAAATTAAATATATAAAATCTGAAAAATAGCCAACGGAAAGTATAAAGCATATTAATAAGACAAAATTACCATACAAACATTAGTTGTTGCTATTTTAATTGACAGTTGGAACTCAAGGGGCCATAAAAAATCAGGCCTCCTTAGTGGGCAGTAGAATATGGTCATGAAGACATGGACTCTTGAGTCCGAATTATTGGACTTCAAAGCACGATGCTGTCTGTATCACTTTGGGTAAATCAACATCTTCACTCCCAGTTTATTCATCCGTGAACTGGAGACAATGATAGTACCAACTGCACAGAATTATTCTGAGGATTATTTAGCTGAATGGATGGAAAGCCCCTAACAGATGCATCATACATACGCAGAACATGTTCACTAAATGTTAAATATTCTTATTAACTCTCCGGAGTCTAGCTGGTGACTTTGCTTCTATTTTATAAAAACTTTTTGTCTTGAGTAAGAGATTATTTCACTTAAGTTACTTGGAATTTTTGAAAAACCAGGAAACAAATGGAAACAGTTTTGTTCACCTATGAAGTCTTATCCCTCCATTTTAAACCAGTGGTTGTCATTTTATGTTTAGATATTTTTTCTACATAAAAGCTAACTTTTTTTTTTTTTTTTTTGGACCAGAGCCTTTCCTTTGTTATGGGCTACATGAATGAACGGAAAGAGCCTTTTTATAAGGTACTTTTCTCTGGAGAAGTCTCAGGAAGAATTACTTTGTGGCATATCCCTGATGTTCCTGCATCCAAGTTTGATGGTTCTCCTAGAGGTAAGACAATTTCTCATCTATTTCTAATCACATGTCTTCTGAGAATGAGTTTATAGTTAATTCAATGTTTTTCTCATTTGAGTCACACCAGGCTACAAATAAGACAAATTTTCTCATGTACCACTATGCATTAGAGTCGACATAAAGGTAGGTATAAACACTTTTTGTTTTTGTTTTTAGAGAGAGAGTGGGAAGGGGCAGAAGGAGAGAGAGAGAGAGAGAGAATCCCAAACAGGTTCCACACCCACTGCAGAGTTCAACTAGGGCTTGATCTCATGACCCTGAGACCATGACCTGAGCCAAAATCAAGAGTCGGGCACTTAACTGACTGAGCAGTTAAGAGCTGGATGCTTAACCGACTGAGCCACCCAGGCATCCCAAACATGATGTTTAAAGATCTTGTACAATAATACAACCGATATAATTCAAATTAACATCAACTTAACATGAATGGTGTTTTATTGTAATGAAATGAATGCTTGCAATATGAATATAGGATAGGCCGATACATCATACTCATTTTTGAATTTGTCATGCCCATATCCTGTACCTTTTCAACCAATTTCTCTATTGATATTATTGTAGCTGCTTGGAACTATAGGCACAGATATAAACTTGGCCACTAAAACATTTAGCATTTGCTTATTTTAATTTTTCTTAGAATACAAAACTGAGATTATTCGAGTAAACATTATTGTGGAGAAACTTCAAACTCCTGAGACCATGTATTCCAAATTGAGGAAGTCTGTCTTACTCTTTTTCCCCAAATCATTAAGTCATGTCTGTGAACCTTTGACTGGGGCACAGCAGAAGCAAGGTCCTCAATATTTGAATTTCTAAGTGCAAGTTTCCACTACTTAACAAATGCACCAGCATAACTTTTAGTGTCTTTGTCCCAAATGTTTTCAGAATGGTCCATATTAGTCCTAGGTTAATAAGAAATGGATCAAAAAATAGATGTAGAACTTGGCACAATGTATGCAAAAGTTTCTCACAAATTCAATTTTAAGAGTTAAAATATATAACATGCCCCTGCTGAGGCCACCGGACGGTGACCCTAGGATTTCTCACGTAGGTTCCACTGCCAGCAGCAGAATTAAGTAAGTATCTAATTAATCTTCTTTATACTTCGAACCATAGATGTCTATGACAGCGCTCTGTGCTTGTCTCAGGTTTGGGCTCTAGGTTTTCATAGTCACTGTAATATGCGTGCTGCAAGACCAAGAGTCTCTTTCATAGAGAGGTAAGTTGGCTTTGACTTACCCTCTTTGCTCCTGAATCCAAGGTTCTCTCCCTTCCTGAGCCTACTTGAGGCCCAGTTCCAATGGTTGGGTGGCAGGCTATGCAAAATGATAACCAGCATTCTTGGTACTCATAGAAAATTGCCTGGAGATCTGGTATGATTTTGAGATATTCATGCCCTTGATATTTAAAGAATACACTTCTTCCATTTTCCTCACATAATAGACACCCAGTTTTCCTTCTTAAAATTGCTGAGACACATAGAAAACTTGTGAGATTGGATCACCACTTTACATCACTGCAAGAGTTTCTCAGTTCTATTCAGTTGACCTAAGTCTAAAATGAATGCACCTAAAATGAATACACTGCTATTCTTCTGAAGCTCCTTGAAGGACAGAGGACCAATGAAATAGCACTTGGAATAAAGGCAACAGATGACAGGAGAACTCTTCTGTGGATAGCCAAGCCACTGTTAAGATGGAGAAAGAACCTCTAGGTACCCCTAAGGGATGGTGCCTTGATAACATTTTCATTATCTATGATGAATTTATAAATCAAAATTTCCCTTTTTTGTGTGTTTTCCTTTTAGAAATACCAGTAACTGCCACCTGGACCCTTCAAGATAATTTTGATAAGCATCATACCATGTCACAAAGTATTATTGACCAGGTCTCTGGGACTGGAACGGTGGGGATCACTTCATCAGAGTATGTTCCAAGTCTTGATAAACTAATATGTGGCTGTGAAGATGGGACAATTTTCATTACACAGGCTTTGAATGCTGCCAAAGCAGGACTTCTAGAATGCGGTTCTTTATTAAAAGGTCATTGAATTTTATTTAACCCTATTTATTTAATTTGCATAAGCTTCAACTTTAACAAGCTGTACGAAGAAGATTGCCAAGCTTAAAAAATTTGCTGACATTTGCTAATTAATGGGTACATATTTTAATATTAAAGTAATATTTTAACATCTAGTTTTTTCCTTTAAGTCAAGTGGAAAGTTATACAATGAGAAATATGTTTCTCTTCTTCCTTGATCTTCCAGCTCCCTTCAACAAAGGCAACTGCTAATAAGTTTCTTTATACCCTCCTTGAAATTTTCTATGCATATACAATAAGTACCAACATAGCAATATGCATTCCCACATTCCTACCAAGTGCCAATGCTAGGAACTGAAGGCATTGTTGTATTTATTCCACACAACAGTCTTGTGTGAAGTAAGTGCTATTATTATCCCAGCTTTTCATGCATAGTACCTGTGACTTAGAGGGGATAAGCAATTTGTTGTGGTGACCTGTCTAGTAAGTGACATACCTAGATCAAAGCTGGATTCGTGTAACAGCAAAGCTCTGCTCTCAAACATTATGCTGTGCTTTTTTACACTTGGTTTCAAGTCTCTTAACTTTTCTGCACCACCAGTACTTAATCTATAAAACAAAGAGACCAAACTAGATGATCTCTAATATTTTTTAAGGCAAAACTATTCTGCGAAACTTTGCTTTTTCTTTTATACTAGACTTGGTTATGCTTATTGAAAGGGCAGCAGTGAAGTCCTGAGATAAATTTCTGTTGAAGCAAAATGTATGAATTGTTCATTCTTTTAGATAGCCTTTGCTGTTTGATGGCACTGGAATTGGTGCTAGCTAATTTTAGTGCTAACTACACTAACATTGGTTTTAGCTAACTTGCTAACATGCTTAAAGAATTGGCAGACTTCAAACAGCCAGACTTCATCAAAAGCATGACCTAGCTTATGAGGAGGTACTTGCTTTTTGAAATGGTTCGAGTTGTTCATTCATTTTTTATAACCATCTGCCTACCTTTAATTATATATATTTTCTTTGCATTAAAATTTTATAAAAGAAAATGTTAGCACTATTTCTTGAACAAAAATATATTTTTTTCATTAGTTGGTGTTTGATTGTTTTCCAGATTCCCTTCCTTACAAAGTTCTCAAAGGTCATCTCCAAAGTGTTACTTCATTACTTTACCCACACGGTCTCTCTTCAAAATTAGACCAAAGCTGGCTTGTGTCTGGGGACCAGGACTCATGTGTCATCTTGTGGAATATCTTTACTGAAGAAATTTTGCATAAATTCTTTTTGGAAGCTGGTCCAGTAACAAGTCTTTTGATGTCACCAGATAATTTCAGAGTAAGTTAAGACAAAGAGTAAAACATAAGTTTAAAAGTTATAGAACATTACAGAATGTTTAAAAAAAAAAAAAACTGGGGAAATTAACCCATTTTCCTGCAGAAAAAAGTTCTATGTACCCATAATACAACTGGATAATTTTTATAAATTCCTTTCTAATTTTTATAGGCATTATTATTATTATAACTTATGCAAGCAATTTGATTCTAAAGCAAAGATTTTGTCAATTCTTGTCTTTATAAAAACCAGTTAATTCTCTTAATTTTTTTTTCCCTAATTCTATATCTTAATCTTAATGGAATTTTTTTTATTTTTTTAATTATTTTTTTAATAAAAGTAATAGACACTCAATGTAGAAGCAATTCAAATGTATAGGAATCTATAAATTAGAAAATAAAATTTGCCTTGAATAATTTACTTTTATAATAATATTAATAGTTATATTTTCTTTTTCTTAAATTGATTTTTGTTTGCTCTTTCATTTGTTTAACAAATAACCAGCTTTAACAAATTTCTGAGCATCTACCTTGTGCAAGACAAAAGGAAATACTTTCAGATATAATTTTCACATGTAATATAAACTTAATTTCAGTATCCGCAAAGCTAACATCTTTGTTAAAATATGAACAATCAACTTCTGATTTTTCTGAGTTTGTCAATCAGTTGATCGACTTGTCAAAATTATTTCTCTGTAATAATACATAAAAAATCAGCTACAAAGTAAACTCAGAGGAAACTTACACTATATTTTTGTAATAAGACATAATGAGAGAAATATTTCAGTAACACAAATGACTAAACAAATCAGTGAAACAAAGTGAAGAGACTTTAAAAAAAGACTTCCATATGGTGATTTGGGATACTTTGATATGTCTTTTATTCCTAAAGTTCCCTCCTTTTTTTTTTTTAATCATTTTTTTTTTCCTCAAAGCTCCAGGACAGTAGTCAAATCCTGACCCCTTTTACTTCTGCCTCAGTCATAAATGACTTAACTCCAAACCAAACCAAATAAAAAAGGAGTTTATTGAAAGAGCATAAGAGGCAATATTTTAGAGATACAAAACAAGCCACTACAGCAAGGACCCCGTGAAATTTGAACTTAAATTCAGGAACCAAGGTTACTTACTCTTCAAGTCCCCTACTTCAAGAGTCTGTTTTCTGTGATTGCTCCTTTCTCTTGCTTCTACCTATGACTTCTTTCAGCTTTTCAGTTTCAAATGCATAGAAAAGAGAATCTGATTGGCTGAATGTTGGTCTCTAGTGTATGTTGACCTCTGGCTATAGGATCTGTGTTCACATATGTGTATGTTCACAGGTTGTATGTGTGTATAAGTTTCCTGAAGTACATTGGACTCTCTATTCTAGAGGCTGTGGGCTGTACAGGTTCTCTAAGAGGTAGTAGTGGAAAGGCAATGCCATCTGCCCTATTCTACAAGTCTGGGCTCCCCATGTAGCACACCTGCCATTTTGTGATTTTTTTTCCCCCTCAGGATTTCTATAGTCTCCTTGGAATGAATTAGGAAAAATAACTTGCTCCCCATCACCCCACAGAAAAAGGTCAGTAATGGGCACAGGGAGATTCTCAAGGGATCCCAACTGATACTTTAAACACAGCAGCTGAAACTCTGGCTAGCTGCCCTCATGAAAGTAGGAGCATCCCAGAGCAAAGTGGTTAGAAAAGAAACAAAGAGATGGAAGAGCCACTACCCAGCCAACCCTCCTCCCCTCAGCCACCCCCATCACCAGCTGACTAACCGGGCCCTCTTGGTGAGGCACAGACCTGCCCTGTAAACTCCTCCCAGATTGGCCTCACAGCACCCAGCGTGGATGGTCTTTGTCCTAAACTGTATTCAAGGTAACCACATGCTGACTTTTTAAAAAGTATCTTAATCTTTGTCCTGTGAGCCTATTTTTGGTCCTTGTATCTTTGAAGCTGTGCATTCAGTTGGAACTATCTAATGCTTACCTCTTTTAGATTGTGTCTACACTGAGTTTCCTGTTTGGATTAGAATCTGAATAGTTCTGGGAACAGCACCAAATCACATTCTGAGGCTCTAAGTGGAAAATATCAGCTCATGATACCCTTGGGCCTAAGCTTGTGTCTACAAATAGCTCCTTTTTGTGGCAACAAATTAGTTCTGGGGTTTATTTTATTCTGTATTATTTCCGATGGCTGCCTCACTGCCTGAATTTGCTGAGCGATGGTGAAGCCCTTCATTTATCTTATAAGTAGATTTGGCTTGGAATTCTCCTTTTTCATTTGTGTGTCTTGACTTTCCTAATAAGTTGTTGAATTTAAATCTATGTGGTATTTAAGCTCCTCTTCACAGTATTCTGTGAAGAGGTTCTGTAGAAAGCAAAAATGTCATTTTGTAAATGGTGTTTAAACAAAATATTTTTATGTTACTGGGGGGAAAAATCGAATTTCATTTTAAGGAAAGCATTTGATTATTTACTTACAAATAATGCTGTTTGTTTTGTTTTGTTTTGTTTTGTTTTGTTTCCTCCCACAGCTAAGAAGTGATCAGGTAATTTGCTGTGTGTGCAGTGACCATTCCGTGGCTCTCCTTCACCTTGAGGGGAAGAGGTGTCTCCTTCATGCCCGCAAGCACCTTTTCCCTGTGAGGCTGATAAAATGGCACCCGGTTGAGAATTTTTTAATTGTTGGATGTGCAGATGACTCTGCTTACATCTGGGAAATTGAAACAGGTAAATTGGAATTTTATCCCTTTCATTCTTTCTATATTTATGCATCAAAGCATTTGGCTAGGCGGAGGGTTCTAGAGGATACGTGGTGACCACCTTACCTGCTTTAATCTTTGGTTGGGCTGCATTTAATGGCTTTGGTTGAAGGCGTGTGTGGAAAATAAAACACAATGGCCCAAGTCAGATCCTGACGCACAGATGATTCGCTGACAGAGCAGTGTGCAGGAATGAGCCGGATACTTCTGGAAGCTATAAATAAAAACATAAGTTATCTACTTTAATTATTAACAAGAGAGAAATTTAGTGTTCTACCAGTCTCAAATTATCATTAAATTCTGCCTTCTTCAGCATACTCACCATCTCAGCAACATTTTGAGCTAATTGATGATCAGTAATAATGGAATATAATTAATTACAAACTCCAAAAAGTTGAGTCAGGGAAACTGAAAACTGAGTGGCTCCATTGAACTTTTGATGTCATAGTGTGGAGAATGTATAGTGTGAACCTTAAAGTTTTCAAAAAAGTTTTACTCTATAACTTAAGATTGAGAGTAACACATTTCAGGCAGATGCTGGGAACTTATCAAATACGGCAAGGTAATTAATGAATGTGAGTCGGGAGTGTGCCTGAGAGTACATTTTACTGAACCATTGCATGATTTTTATTGATTAATCAGTGGTGGTTTTATGTTGGATGTTATTAACAGACTGGATACTTTATAATATTCTAGTTTAGAGTCATACTTCACCAAAATAATTGCTATTTTCTTTGCAGTTGACTTTGGTGTGTTAATAATGATGACTAATGTGCTGTGGATGGAGGGTACAGTGTGATTCTGCCTTACATTTATACCTTGCTTTACAGCTTTGATGGCATTCCATGTTCATTTCCCGTTAGATTATCACAACTGCTAGGGTGGTGGAAGAGACTTTATTCCCCATTTTACTGATGAGGGATTTGTAACTCTGATTTGTAGATGCACAAGATTACTTTGCTAATAAGCGATGAACCAATATGAGGGCCCCATCTTTCTTTGCACAATGTGCACAATATTAGGAGAGTTTTAGAATTCTTAGGTAATCTATCAACCTGAGTGACAATTGAGTATAATGGATAAAATGAGCTCTAAAGCCTGGGCTTGCTTCCAGGACTTGCTAACAAAGGCTGGCCTCAGGCAAGCAACTTGGCTCCACTGCATGTCAATCTCTTCATCTATGAAATGGGAGTAATGATACCAAATTCCTGTCAGGATTAAATTAACTAATACTGACCATGCTTGTAAACAGTGCCTATAGGTGCTATGCCTTTAATAATAAACTGTTATTAATATGATCAAATAACACAGCAAAATCTTGACTTCCGCTTGTGTAATCTAAGCCTGTAAAACAGGTAAATGTGTGCAGTTGCATTGTTTTCAATTGTGAAATTGTGAAGATTTGCTAATCAAACATATTTTTCCTAGAAAGTAGAATCTAGCGAGAATAAAGAAATAGCTGAGAACTGACAAATGTTTACAGTTCCATTGCCCCATCAGGATACCTCTCAGCCTATGCATCTTTTTACTTACGTATTTTTTGATGGGGTGGGCAGTAAAGGAGGGAAGCCAAACCACTAGTACCTCCTTTTTTTTTTTTTAAGATTTTATTTATTTGAGAGAGAGAGAGAGAGCGAAAGCGCACAAATGTTGTGGAGGGACAGGAGGAGAGGGAGAAGGAGACTCCCGCTGAGCAGGGAGCCTGACACAGGGCTCAATCCCAGGACCGTGGGATCATGAGCCCAAGGCAGACACTTAACCGACTGAGCCACCCAAGAGCCTCAACAGCTAGTACTTCTTGAAACTGTATTTATTCCCACATTTTCTTTTCATGTTATCATTTATTTTTATACTCCCCAATCCATAACCAAATATTGCAGAACATTTGAAAAATACACTTTCCCACTTCCTAAAAATAACTGCTCTTAATATTTTGATCTACTTTCTGTCAGACATCTTTCTATGTCAGTAAAGAGATGCCAAAATTGTGTTTCAGTCATGGTCCTGGCAGAAAATTGAGTTTAACCCAGATGGGTTAAATGAAGAGACTTTAATGAAAGGTCTTTTTATAAGGGTGTGGATAGAACTTAGGGAACTGAGAAGGAATGGATAGCGAGGCCCCCATCACCCAGATACTGGTAGTTTCAGGAAGCTCTCACCACTTGCCCAGGGCTGAAGCAACAAGAGGAGAAAATAGTGTCAGTGGCCCCCTATGAGAGCGAAAACCATGGAGGAATGGTCATTCCCTGAAGTCATGGCAGAGAAACTGCTCCTCCCAGAGATGCAGGACTGAGACAAAGAAAGAGTTGGAAGAAATCATTTTCTCTGTCCTTCTGCAATCACCTTCCTTAATTTGATCCAAGTAGAAGTCAAAGAGGAAGGACATTCAGTTCTAAGCTTTAGCCAGGGGCACAGAGCAGGTGCAGAGGAGCAGGGAAAGGGTGGAGTGGGTGCTCAAATGACCAATAATCGACATTGCAGCCATTATGAACACATCATACTTTAACTCAGGAATCTTCTATAGTTGTGTATTTTTCCTATAAAATAGTGTTTTTTTTAGAATTTTCATATCAAAAAAATGTGTACACATTTAGTGCCAAATATAAAATATTTATTTCAAATGAGGCTGTGAGGCTGCATGGTCATCTACATTAATACTTTATAAACAACCTTAATTCAACCTAAGATGGAACTTATAATGGTGAAAATATTACTAATAATTATGGAAATGCCTACCCATTTGTGATGTGGTTCTTCAGTTTTTCAAAACATTGTCCCATTAGCAATTTCACTTGAACCCCACCCCCAACACTGTGCCCATGGCTGACACCCTAACTTTCCTCACCATTTACCATGCTCATCCTTTTGGGATAAATTTATGCAGTTCCTTTTAGTCTGTGTCTGATATTGGCTTTGTTTTGGGTTGCTTTAACCTCTGCAATTCCAGTTTTGTTTGGAATTGAATGAACTGCTTTTTCTTTCTCTAGCTGGATTTCATCTAAGATACTTCCATCTCATTTACTGTGCTAGATTTGTTTCCTCCTCTTCCTGTAGAAGTGGGGAAGTCCAGGATCAGGAAGCTTTTCTACTTACAGTTTCATATCGTTAGAGGAAAAATACCAACTAAGACCAAAACAATTAGGCTGAAAAGAGACTATGAGGCTAGAATGTGCTTGCTCACTGAAGTACCTGGCACGTGGATCAATAAATGAATGAATAAATGAATGAATGAATGAACGAACACTAATTTTCTTGGACCTTAGTAGATTGAGTACAAATGAGTTCACCTTAACATTGGCCCATGTTGTGGCTCTTAGATCATGGCTGGCCGCCTGCAAGTAGAGCCTTAGCTTTCTCCTCCAAGTCTATCCTAGGGTTTCTGGAGTTCATGTGACCTGTCTCATATCCTCGGGTATAAGTCTGTGTATTTTCTACTCCAGGCAATTTTTCCAGGGTTTTTCCTTTTAGCTTTGCTAGAAGGTTGAAACTTCATTTCTTTTTTTTTTTTTTTGAAACTTCATTTCTTATGTGAACAGACCCACTCCCTGCTCTATTTCTCCAGAACTCAGCTTCCTCTAAATATCTGAAGGAGGGATAAATTGACACTAAGCCATCTTTTAGCACTAGAGCAACCCCAGAGTTCATATAGAGAAAATAGGAGGAGTGAGTGGGATCTGGATTTGTGGGAAAGGGGCCTAGAAAGAAAAGACGAGGGAAGGGGAATGAAGCTAAAAAGTAATTAATTCTCAACTGTGCCAAAAGCCCGCTTTGGTAGAAGATTAGGGTGTGAGGTATAAGTGCCTGCGCCACCTTCACCGAGTGTGGAAGATAGAATATGAGACTTCATCAATTTTTCACAACACTTTAAAACAGCCTGTTCTCACTTTATTGATGAGATTTATTTACTCATTTATTTATTTATTTATTTTTTAAGATTTTATTTATTTGACGGAGAGAAACACAGCGAGAGAGGGAACACAAGCAGAGAGAATGGGAGAGGGAGAAGCAGGCTCCCTTTGAACAGGGAGCCTGATGCGGGGCTCGATCCCAGGACCCTGGGATCACGACCTGAGCCGAAGGCAGACGCTTAACCACTGAGCCACCCAGCGCCCCTCATTTTTTTATTCTTTTGGGTAGACTGCACAAGCATATTCTAGAGCCACGTACCCCCATGCCTATTCTATCTTGAAGTCATGAGAAGTGTTTCTCACTGTGAGTGGTGGCACGGTCAGATGCATGCCGGGGTAAAGTTTGGGATCACAGGTGGGCATGCTCATCTCCTGGGAGAGGCAAATAACCAATGTAGAGAAGTATTTATGTAACAGCAAAGGCCCTCCTCTTCTGGCTAAAAATGCAGCGCTGCCAGGTTGGGAATGATGAGGGCATCTAGTTTCTCTTATTGATTTGCCGGATGTCCCATGATGTTTAGGCCTGATTAGGAAGGGAAAAAATTGGAGATGTCATTTTGATTAATATTTGAGCTCCCGCAATGTGTTTGGCAATGACAACTCTGGGCGGCTTTGTCACCCTCATTGCTGTTGAGACACAATAGGGATAATGTAATACTGATTTTTTTTCCCCCTAAAATACACACCAGAAATAAATCTCAGCCCTGAGCTCATTATTCTTCTAAGAATTGAATTTAAAATAATTCTGTGGACTTTTCTGTTCCCTATGCCAGATTTACATAGCAGAAAACTCTTGTAATGAATTTCTCATGTGTTACTAATATAACCGTTATTACTGAAAGTCTTCTGTTAAGCTTAGGACCTGTGTTGTGAAATATGCCATATTAAGCAATTTGTGTGCGTGCGCACACGCACGTGTATGTATGTGAAAATGAAACCTTAGTTGCTTGAAAATGAAACTCTCGATAAGATAGATTGGAAAAACTTCTGTAAAGAACTGGAGAGTAAAGTTTTTAAGCTTTGCGGGCCACACGATCTCTTTTGCAGCTGCCGAGCTCTGCCCTTTGTGGCTCTTGAGAAGCTACAGATAATAAAGAAAGGAGTTAGTGAGGCTGTGTTTCAATAAAACTTTATTTATAAAAGCAGGGAGCTGGCTGGATTTGCCCTGCAGTGTGCTTTATAGACTTCTAAGAAGGATGGCAGTTCTTTTTAAAGATCATGATTTTCATAACTTATACTAAAGCAGTTTATAATTTTTAATCCATTACACCATACTAGCTATATGGTTATACCCAATTTGCTAGTGAGGAGATGGAATGCACAGATGTTTTTGAGTCTGAAGGTGCCCAGGTTAGGTAGAGGGCACCCGCACTAGGATGCATGTCTCTTTTTGGTTTGTTCTCCACTGCATTGTACACATGAACACTTCTTGCAGATGGAGGTCAACTTTTTGAGACTGTCAAACAGGGAATTAGATAAGGAAAGCTCTGAGAAGAAAAGAAATGGCTGCTAATGCTCTCCTGAAGGAGAGGGTCTCGAGCTATCTCTCAGAGCTTGGCTCTCATTTTATGCACAGTTCTAACAGTTCTGGGCATCTGATTTCTCAGATGACAGATTAGGAACAGCAGATTGCAAGGAGGGAGACTGTTAGTGGCAGGCACTCCGACAGCAGTAGCAACAGCTGATGGGAAGGAAAGAGAGGCGAACCTGTGAATCACTGCTTAGGACAGTCTTTCATGTGCTCATGGGAAGATAATCACCCCCTGAGATGCTGAAATGGTTTCCCCTGTTCAGGAAGCTCTTAGATATGCCTGCACAGGTGATGGGCAGCTGCCAGTCCGTTTCCCACACCTCCTACCTTGCTTCAGGAAGAGTATTTAAAGGTATTACATCTATGGTGGGGTTGCAGTCCTGAGGAAATCTAAGAAGCGACTTACAGCCTGGAGTTTAAGGGGAATCGAAGTCTTTGGCCAGTGACTGGGTAGAACTCAGGGTCCATGTGAGTCTATTTTTATTCATTTCTTCCTGTTTCTGCTCAGGTAATGTGAGCTGTGTGACCTTGAGCAGGAAGTTTTACTCCAAGAGCCTGGCCTGAGGATCCAGCCTCTGGTCATGACTTGGTTTCTGTGGGAAAACACATTCTGAGTTTTAAAACGACTGTCTTGTAAACACACCATTGGAACAAAGCCTATGCATATGAAATTAAGGAAGTCAGGAAGAAGATAAATACATTCCAGAGTTATTTTTACCACAGGTGTTAAATTTTCTTTCTTAATTTCATTTTCTTAGTGAGATTAGTACCAGTTAGTTAGAAAATTATTTGGTCTGCATGATACCATGTAAATAAAGCATTTATTCTTTTGTGGCTTCAAAATTCATAGTCTTAAAAAGAAAATTTTAAAAATAAAACCATTAAGAAAGGTCAGATAAGGTTTTTGTCAAGTAATAGCTAATAGGCCATATTTTTAGAAAATATCTAGCATTTAATCCTCTACTATAGATCTGAGTTTGCTTTAATTGTTTAGGGTGAGGGATATACAGATGAATGCTGGACACAGATTCCCAGAAATGTGCAGTCATATTTTACCCAATAGAATAGAATCGTGTGGTTAAATTCTTATTTTGCTACACCAAAATATCACAGAAGGTCACTACATGGAGAAGTCATTTTCCAGGCCACAAGTATTGCCTTGTTGCCTTCATTTGTAGCATATAGTGTATAAAATAAAAAATGTTTAATTCCACTAGTTACCAACCATACCATTCTGAAGGACAGTTTTGCTTGATTTTCTCACCAAGGTCACCCCTCTGTAGGTATAGGTGCCTTGTCAGCACAACCAGAGGATGACCTTCATTATGTGTGGGTTAAAGGTAGATTTTGGGTATGCAGCATCCGGCAGGTAATTGTCTTCCCAGTATGTTATTTTCTCAAAGCCACATTATTTTGTTGTGGTAGATTACAGATGGAACCCTCTTGGGATGATTGTTTTGAGAAAAGAAAAATAGGATACATTAAAGCACAGGATGGGATTTTTCCTACATCACCTTTTTCAAGCCCTTTTCTTCTTTATCATAATAATTACTGATGTTATTACTCAACACGTATTCTCAGTTTGCTGCCTATTTTTTGAATCTTTATTTCTTCCTCTTTGGCCCCCGTTATCACAGCTACACTATAATTTGAGATTTTGATTCATGTGATACTCTGTGTGTGTGTGTGTGCGTGTGTGTGTGTGTGTGTGCACGTGCGTATGTCCATGTGTACATACACACTTGTGTGTATGAACTTTGTTTGCAGGTTAACTACTAAATATTTGCTCAGTTGTCAAAGTTTAATGTCTCAAGTGGGAATTAGCATCCAGAGGGGTTAGGATCATGAGCGCTGGGATTCAGACTGCTACATTTGAATGCTTGTTCTGCTCTCTCCAATCTCTATTACCTCAGTCCACTTTGAATTCCTCAAAGACTCACCATCTCTTCTCAGCAGTTAGCACTAGGTAAATATTATCTGTACTTATTACAAATCCTTCATATATTACCATAGCTGTTTGCATTTATGACTCATTATTCACTCCTCATGTATCAAAGGAATGTTATTGCCTAATATTTAGAGACAGTAGATTCTGTCACTGTTAATTTGTTCACTCTTTGGCAAATCACTAAATTAAATTGATCAGAGCCTTAGTTTCCTCATGGTGGTGGTGATGATGATGACGATGATGATGACACAACGCAATGTTGCAGAAAAGATGTAAGACATTCCTATATGTGAGAATACTGGTTTTATTTTTATTAATTTTATTAATTAATTTATTTTTATTAATTATACATGTGTTCATATATTAACACATATGCACATGCATACATATGTATGTATGTACATATAAAAATATATGTGCCTCTATATAAACATATATGTATATCTACATATACAAATACATATACAAATATATATACATACATATAAGCCACATGGTTGCTCTAATAACTACAGCAACAAATGAAATATAATAAATGGGACTTCATAAAAATTAAGACTTTTGTGCATCGAAGGACATTATCAAGAATGTGAAAAGACAGGGACTCCCGGGTGGCTAAGTCAGTTAAGCATTTGCCTTTGGCTCAGGTCATGATCCCAGAGTCCTGGGATTGAGTCCCTCATAGGCTCCTTGCTCAGCGGGGAGCCTGCTTCTCCCTCTGCCTGCTACTCCCCCTGCTCTCTCTCTCTGTCTCTGACAAATAAAAAAAAAAAAAAAGAATGTGAAAAGACAGCCTGTAGAAAGGGGAAAATTATTTTCAAATTATATATTTGATAAGGGTTTAATATCCAGAATATATAAAGAACTCTTACAACACACAAAAAGACAAGTAGCCCAATTTTAAAAAGGAAAAAGAACTCGAATAAATATTTCTTTAAAGAAGCTATACAAATGACCAACAAGCACATGATAAAATGTCAACATCATTAGCCATCAGGGAAATGCAAATCAAAATTACAATGAGATATCACTTTATACTTACTAGGATGCCCATAATAAAAAATAAAAAAAAAAAGGAAAAGGAAAATAACAAGGTTTTCTAAGGATACAGAGAAATAAGGACCCTAGTATATTGCTGTTGGGAATATAAAATGTGCAGCCCCTGTAAAAAAGAGTTGGGCAGTATGTAAAAAAGTTAAACATAGAATTACCATATGAACCAGAAATCCCACTCCTAGGTATACCCCCAAGAGATATGAAAATATATGTTCACATAGAAACTTGAGCATAAATGTTCCTAAGATCATTATTTATAATAGCCAGAAGGTGGAAATAACCCAAATGTCCATCAATGGATGAATGGATAAACAAATTATGGTATATGTATATAATGAAATATTATTCCACCCTAAAAAAGAATGAAATACTGATACATACAACAATTTGGATGAACCTCAGAAACATTATGCTAAGTGAAAGAAGCCAGACACAAAAGATCACATATTATGTGGTTCATTTCATATGAAATATCCTGAATAAGCAAATCCATAGAGATAGAAAGCAGATTAATGATTGCCAGGAGATGAGGGGAGGGGAATCTGGGAAGGGAATGATTACTTAATGGGTAGGCGCTATTTCCCAGAGGTGGTGAAAAGTCTTGAAATTAGAGAGTCGCTATTTGCACAACATTGGGAATGCACTAAATGCCACCGACTTGTACACTTTGAAACGGTTCACTGTTATGTCAATTTCAACTCAATCAAAAGACAAACAGAAATAAAGAATAAAGAAGACATCTTGAAAAAGCAATAGAATCCCAACATTTGCCGATAATCATTATGAATGGTTAATATATTACACTTCCAGTATTTTATTCCTTCACATATTAATGTATACCGAGACATACTTACATTTATTTTTATATCATGTCTCTTGGAAGGCCTTATCCACTTCTTAGTTCATTATTTTCATTATTAATGTAGCACCCTGAGAGGTGTAGCAGGGAGCTTTAGAAAGCTGCTTCCCTTCACTCGCTCCACAATCCACAAATCCCTTTTTAAAGGGAATGCTAAATGAAATGAAGCGTTTCTTTCCGCTTTGTATGTAGGGAACACTTCACAGCAGTATTAGCAATACCTGTGACATTGTCAACAACAGACGTGACAGATATTTTCATATCACATCACAATTGTCCCCGGTATCTCAAAGTACCATCTATGTTTACCAGTGCCATAAACTTTTAGCACACCACTAGCTCTCGTCATTCCATGCATGAATAAAAAAGCATATAAGCTTGGTTTTTAATGTATTTTGCTGATTGCATTTCGATATAATTGATATCCTTGATAATCCTATGTATTTTATTTTTGACATCTTAAACCAATGTTGTGAAAAAGGGTTGGTTCACTGGTTTTCCCCAGACTGCTGAAGGGGTTCATGGCATGTAAAAAGTTAAGGCTTTCTGTTAGTCTGAAAGATTTTTAATATGGGATGCAGTGAAGTTACTCAATGGTAGCAGTACAATTGGGGAGCGTAGGCTGATATCTGCTATTTATATACTTATATAAGATAAATATATATCTTAAATATATATCTTACATATTTATATATCATACATATTTATATATCATATATTTATAATATAAAATATATATTAAATATATACATGCACACACACACCATAACAAAAATATAATCATTTAATTTAACCTTATTAAATTAAATCTGACAATTAATACTGTATCACTGAAGAGAGGCATAGGAGTCTCATTGTATATTTTTTTACATTGATATATAAAGCCTTGTTAAACACCCTTACATGCATGTGTGTTCACATACGCGCACATGAATGCATGCTCACCCCCCTACACCACACACACACACACACACACACACACACACACACAGTAGTCTTCTATAATCCCATCTAGTGAACTATACCTCTAGTTTGGTCAAATTATATAAATGTTAATTTGCTCTTAGAAGTCCACAATCTTTTCTAAGTGAGGCAATTCCTTGGATGTAGAAAAATTCAAGAGAAAAGTTATCTACATGAGGTAGTTTCTACTGTGCCCTTTAAAATCTGGATATCACATCGAAAGCCTCCTAACAAAATAAACACAAGTATTTTTTCATCAAATTTAGATTTGCTTCTTTCTCAACCCTTATTAGCTATAAATGTTTGAACAATTATCCACATTTATTACAGAATTATACTTCACATGAACATGGTTCTGTATTATTTTGAGACATTCTGACTTATTTTTTAAATTCTACATTATATGATTAACGGTTATCTGATGAAACACATACACAGGTGTTTGTGTGAATGTATGTATGTGTGTATGTATGCATTTTAATTAAAGTATTACTCAACCCACCTTTTTTTTTTAATCTGGCATGTTAATATGTATTAGGCATATTGTGATATTTGCAGGATATCTTTGGAACATTTTGTATGCTCAGAAACAAATATGAAAATCAATAGAATCTCATTCAAATGATAAAGCTAAATATTTTTTTCTCTTAATTTTACTTTCACCAATTAAGTCCCACCCTTCACTATCTTATTGTTTCCCTTGTCAGTTACTATCTTCTGGGGCTTTACATAAATAAAGGAAGTACTTGCTATCAACACTTTTAACTGGTTCCTGTGGTCTGATTACACTGTTGGATCACGTGCTGGTTGGATATGTTTGTTACGTATCTGAATTAAATCTTCTCAAGAGCTTACTCTACAGCGGCAGAAAGAGGAACACATCAGGATGATTGCTCTGTAGCTCCTCCTTAGCTTGGCCCTTCTGCAAGCATTTTATATGGACACTTGGAATGTTAGTGGGTTTCACAGCTGCCATATTTGGCGAAATAAACCCAAAGGAGCCATCTGCCCCTCCTCACGCTGCCTCTTTTCAATTCCCTAGCAACTTCCCAGTAGCCAGCTGCCACAGAAATGATTGGAAAAGCAAAACTCAGTGGACTATAATGATTGTTATTCTCTGGGAAAGTAGGTTCTCTGATTTGGCTGAAAGATAAAGGATATCAGATGCACTTTATTCATCTGAATGTATCAATAATATCCAACTTCTACCACTAACTTACTTGGTAGGATTTGATGGGAAGGGTCGTTCATGTTTCTAGGGATGAATCAGGTGCAAACAAATCCAAAGGTCAATTCCTTGGCTGAGAGTGGCGAACAGAGAATTTGACTGTGGGAATGTCAGATTTTATCTCCTGTGCTACAAAAAAGTTGGTTGATAATGTCAGCCTGTCGAAAAGACCCGAGCATGGATTGGTCCACTATTTTCCCCAGTCCTATTCACATTCACGTGCCTGTGGATTCCATTCCTCTCTAGGTCTATGTACTAAGAAGACAAAGGGCTTTTTGCAGCCACTTGGAAGTGTCAGAGTAACAGAAGCACCACGGAGGGATACAGGATGTCATCTTACAGTTAGTTCATCATTTAAGTAGATAGTAAATTGTTTTTGTAAATTTAGTTAAATGATTTGGATAAAGTCTTTTATTTATCCATTTGG
Organism: Potos flavus; assembly: GCA_028534135.1. Lineage (NCBI taxonomy): Eukaryota > Metazoa > Chordata > Mammalia > Carnivora > Procyonidae > Potos > Potos flavus. The sequence continues at coordinate 43,006,424 of CM052896.1, forward strand.
ATAAAGACTTTATCCAAATCATTTAACTAAATGATAGATCAGAACTGAAAACATTTATGGGCTGGGATTCCAGGAAAATAATGGGAATAAGAAGATTTGACAGAACAATTTACTTTTAATCCATGATTTGCACTGGAGGTTTAACTTTTTTAATCATCACATTTTTCTTACTTTTAGAAGCATCATTTATAAGTCTAGCTTGAAAATCCCATTGTTATATTGTACCTTATTTTATGTCTATCACTTAAAAAAAATTTATTATCTTCATTTCTTACAACTATGATCATTTTCCCAAGATTGATCTGTTAGTGAAGCTATCCATCATCAATGATTTTATAAAGGAAGTTGTGTTTTCTTTAAAGCACTGTTTTTAAAAGAATCCTTAGCACCTTACAATTTAATTATAGATGGCATAGACAAAACAATCAGTAAAACTTGGGATTTGGAATTAGGTGACTTAGCTTACCTGTGTAGATATAAGGAGAGGTCAAATTCACGATGTGATATAATATCTTGTATTAACAGTGCATCTTAGAAACTCATCTCAGAGATTGTCTCTTCTATTATTCTGACTTCCTAGCTACCAATTATTTTGAATACAGTTCCATATTCTTTTTGCCCCAATTTAAAATCTAAAAAGCTCTGAAAACAAAAGGGATTTTCTTTGTTAGTTTATGGTAAGGCAACAAAACCAAAATTTGGCTCATGTGAGGTTATTTATTCCACTAAGTGTAATATTCTTTTTTTTTACCTGCAAATAAATGACTTGTTTGATTACTGTCTGCTCTCCCAGACTCTCCTATACCTGTTATACAATATACATATGTGCATTATCTTATCTCTCCAAAATCTGAAAAATCCTGAATTCTAAAACTTTATGGACCCAAATGTTTTGGATAAGGAATTTTGAGCTTCTATTATCTTTGTCATTCTCCCCAAAGTAATCGATAGTTTTCTACAAAATTCCATCTATACTCAGTCTTTGTTTTCTTGTCTCCCATTTACTGAATGTATTTTAATCTGGCTTTGTCTACACTATTCCAATGGAACTGTTCTTCTTGAGGTCCCCTCACCTCCCAAGATGAGTTGTCACCCTCTGGGTGGCAGGTACTTGACTTGTCTGCAATCACTGTCACCAATGGCCTTCTTGTCTCTCCACCCTCAGCCTTACATGGCATCCTCTTCCCCTGATGGCCAACAGCCCCTCTTTCTCACTGTGCTGATTTTGCAAGCCCTCTTTATATTATTCCCTGGGTCTCTTCTCAGTGTCCCTCTCTTTTTGTTTGTATTTTCCTTGGGCTATCTTATCAACATAGATGTTTTTTTGTGAGATAAGATACCTATAACATAAAATTTGCCATTTTAATAGTTTTTCAGTGCAAGGTTTAGTGGGATGAAGTACCTGAACATTATTGTGTGACTATCACCACCATCTATCTCCAAAACTTTTTCATCTTCCCCAAATGAAACTCTGTACCCATTAAAAAATTAAGTTCCCATTCCTTTCTCCCCTCAGCTCTTGGCAATTCCGCTTTCTGTCTCTGTAAATTTAACTACTCGTATAAGTGGAATCATACAATATTTGTCTTTTTGTGACTGGCTGATTTCACTTAGCATAGTGTCCTCAGGGTTCACCATGCTATAACACCTGTCAGAACACTCTTTTTAAGGATGCATAATGTTCCATTGTTGCTTTCTAATTTATTTTATTTTATTTTATTTTTTATTATTTTTTTTAAAGATTTTATTTATTTGACAGAGAGAGAGAGAACACAAGCAGGGGGAGTGGGAGAGGAAGAAGCAGGCTTCCCACCGAGCAGAGAGCCCAATGCAGGGCTCTATCCCAGGACACTGGGATCGTGACCTGAGCCGAAGGCAGCTGCTCAACACCTGAGCCACCCAGGGTCCCCTGTTTGCTTTCTAATTTAGACTCTAATTCTAATTCACTGAGTAAGGAGGGCAATGGCTGATGCCAGAAGACCTATCTATATTCTGTAAGACTCCTTCCCATGGTTTATATATGTAATGGAATACTATACAACCATAAAAAGGATGAGATCATGTTATTTGTCACAACACGGATGGACATTGAGGGTATTAAGCTAAGTGAAATAAATCAGGCTGACAAAAACAAATGCCACACAATTTCACTCATATGTGGAATCTGAAAAAAAAAAAAAAAGCAACCAACAAAAAGCAGAATCGGACATATAAATACACAGAATAAACTGATAGTTGCCATAGGAGAGGGAAAGGCGGAGATGAGCAAAATGGGTGAAGGGGAATGGGAGATCCAGGCCTCCAGTTATGGAATAAATAAGTCATGGGAATAAAAGGCACGACACAGAGAATATAATCAATGATATTGTAATAGTGTTGTATGGTGTCAGACTGTAGGTACACTTGTAGTGAGCTTAGCATAATGTATAATGTTGTCCACTCACTATGTTGTACACCCGAAACTAATGTAACATTGTAGGTAAACTACTCAAATTTAAAAAAAAAGTGCTCTGGCTAAAGAAGGAAAATGAAATGGTTCTAAAGAGTTAAGAACCTACCAAAGATCCCTGGCTATGTAAGAAACTTAAACAATCTGTTCTATGAAAGTCCTAATCAGTAGTCCCAGAGTGGTACTATTTCCTGGGCCCAATACTGTCACCAGTGTCTAGGGATGAACTTGGGTCATTGAAAGATAAACGATGTGCTACATTTATGTTATAAGCCTCCAGTAAAACATGGAATTATATATTTCAGAGGTGCCAAAAACATTTAAAAATAAAATGGTTTAGAGACAGGTTGGGATCTTTATTATCATTTACATAAACTATTAAAAACTTCTTAACTGATTACCTTGCCAGTCAAACTCTTCAGTTCTCTCCTCTATATTGCCAGCCAAGCATTATCAACTTTAAACTCAATGCTGAACGTGCCAGTCCTCTGGGTCTATGGTGGAAATGTAACTGTACTCCCTGGCATTACTGTTCCTTCCTAGGTTTTAGTCTAAGTGCCTGTCCTAACTCATCCTCCCAACCAGAGTACACAAATACCCTGAGACACACAAGGTATTTGTACACACAAATATCCTTTCTGAGCCTCAGAGGTTTTTTGTTTGTTTTATAATCTGCCAAATTGTTTTAAAAATTAAATAAAATGTATATTAAGTGCTAAACAAAGCACTTTTATGCTTGAACTCAACATTAGCTAACGATAATTTTGATAATGATGAAGATGATAAAGAGGAGGAGAGTAATATGAATCTTACATACAATTTTTTCCCAAAATAATTGAGTGTTTTAGAAGGCTTTTTTTTTTTTTTTTTTTGATGCGGTATATGACTGCTTAATCACCAGCTCTTTAGCAAATATCTTCATGGCTCCTAATAGAGCACAAGGATGGGAAAAGGGTTATTAAAAAAGAATTAAGGGGTGGGTGCCTGGGTGGCTTAGTTGGTTAAGCCTCTGCCTTCGGCTCAGGTCATGATCCCAGGGTCCTGGAATCAAGTCCCACAGCAGGGAAACTGCTTCTCCTTCTGCTGTTCCCTCTGCTTGTGCTCTCTATTTCTCTTTCTCTCTGTCAAATAAATTAATAGAATCTTTAAGGAAGAATTAGGGGCACGTGGGTGGCTCAGTCATAAAGCATCTGCCTTTGGCAGATGATACCAGAGTCCTGGGATCCAGCCCCATGACCGGGGTCCTGGGATTGAGCCCCGCATCGGGCTCCCTGCTTGGTAGGAAGCCTGCTTCTCCCTCTCCCACTCCCCCTGCTTGTGCTCCCTCTCCCTCTGTGTCTCTCTCTGTCAACTAAATAAATAAAATCTTAAAAAAAAAAAAAAGAATTAAACGTCTAACCAGTCCTCACATTTGTTTTTATGACTTTATGCATCTATGTAATTAATTATTTTATGAGGCAGGAATCTCACATATAAAATAATGGAAAAAATAATACAAAAATTGAGGTCTAAATCTGGTTCAAAGTAAAAGTGCTTCTACAAGTCCTAATTGTATTAGTTTTCTGTTACTATGTAACAAATCACCACAAATTTCGCCCCTTAAAGCAACATCCATTTCCTTTCTCAGTTCCATTAGAAGTCTAAGCAAGCCCAGCTAGGTTCTGCGCTTCGGGTCTCACAAGGCCGAATTCAAGGTTCCACCCACTGAGCCCTCAACTGGAGGCTTTGGCGAACAATTCACTTCCAAGCTTATTCAGGTCCTTGTCAGAGTCTAGTTCTTTGTGGTTGTAGGTCTGAGGTCCTTGCTGGCTGTTCACCAGCTCTCACTCCCAGCTATGAGAGGCCACTCTTATCCTTGTATGTGGCCTTCTCCATCTTCAAAGCCATTAGTGACACTTTGGATCCTTCTTATGCTTTAAATCTATCTGACTTCCCCTTGCTCCACAAGCTAGAGAAAATGCTCTGCTTTTTTTTTTTTTTTTTCTAAGATTTAATTATTTATTTTCTCAGAGAGAAAAAAAGAGAGAGCACACGAGGGTACAGAGGGAGAGGGAGAGAGAATCTCAAGCAGACTCCATGCTGAGCACAGAGCCTGAAGCAGACCCTGAGATCACAACCTGAGCCAAAACCAAGAGTTGGTTGCTTAACTGACTACCCCACCCAGGTGCCCCCAAAGCTCTCTGCTTTTAACAGGCTCACTTAATTAGGCCTGACCCACCTGAATGATCTCCCTATTTTAAGGTCAGCTAAGTTAGAAACCTTAATTTTATCTGCCATGTCCCTTTTTTTGCCGTGTAACAACATAATCATTGTAGTGCTGTTCCATCATATCCACTAGGTAAGGCATCCCATAAAGATGACGGTCATTGGGGGTCTTAGAATTCTGCCTGTGATATTGTGTGCAGGTAGGATCCTTTCTCTAGGTTCCCATTTCTGAGTAAGTCCATAGGATAGAAGATTAAAGAGATGGAAAAAGATTTTTGGGTCACTGACTGCAGGAACATGGAATAAAATTTTATAGATGACCTGGGGAGCCAGAGCTAGAGTGAGGGTGCACAGAGCATTGGTGCTTTCAGACTAAACCCTGACATGTCTGCTGGAGCTGTGATCACTCGTTATTTGCCTAAGGGAAAGACTGTCATTTCCCAAATGGGAAATTGATTGCAATTAAAGTGTTTGTGCCCTGCCCGCTCCACTGTACCCATCCCCAAAAAGGAGACTTTCAGTATGCCTTCACCTGTTATCCAGAACCTTATTCAGGAGACTGTGCCCCGTGTTTTCCTTTCCCAATATGATTCCTTTATCCAGGCAAAATTCCAGATCAACTCAGCAGGATATTTACCTAAGTGAATAAATGATGGCGTCACATTTCATCGCGGATATTGTATCCTTAATCTTCAACCTAAAGCTTGAAAGGAAATAAAGTACTAGTCTTGAAATATTTTAAAATTAAAACAAAAACATATCTGGTGTAAAAAAAAAATCAAACAATTACAGAACGAATAACATTTTGCAATACTCAGAAGCAGTACAATTTTAATGTTTTGTATATAATGGGTACTTATAAACCTAATTAGATATATTCTTCACATTGTAATACAGAAACACATTTTTCTGTATTCACCCCTTCAATTGATTGTAAATTGTATTAAGTTTTAGAGTGAGGTTAAAAATTAAGTCATAGTAGATTCTATGGTGTTTGCACGTGTTTAAGAAGATGGAGTATTTAATGAGTAAATACCTTGTAAAAAGAAACTTAGTTTAAAATTATTTAAAATGAATGCATTATTTGTATTCCTTTACATCTCAGCAACTATAAACCTTTAAGTGTTTCGATCCATTTTTTTCTTTCACCCCACCCCCACCCCTTTTTTCTGTTTTTCTGGAGGTCAGCGGTCAGAATTAGATGTGAGGGTTGAGTGTGGCCCAGCTGATAAGTCTCACGGTTGCTCTGAATGTGCTAGAGGCAATGGCAGAATTAGGGTTAAGGTCGTGGTGGTCAGGGACTTTGTAAAAATGTATTCTATATGCCCTGAAGGTATAGAAGGTTGCCGTGAAGCCAATCGCGAGTTTGTTATCATATTAGGACCTTTGTATAGAACAAAATGAGCCACATCCTTGACAATCTATTTTACAGCTGAATATATTATATTCAAACATATTAAGGAATGAAGGCATGTACCTTCATGGCTGATTTAATATTTTCAGAACCGTTCCCTTTGTACATCCTTCCGTTACTTTCTGGTTAGCTAAGTTTGGTACCTCCAGTTTCCCTCCCTCTGGTCAGAACCCCCATCAGTTATACCTTTTCTGGAGTAAGATGCAGTAAATGTGAAATGGTTTTGTTAGGACGGGGGCACCAGGTCGATCTCCATACACTTCTGTGAGCAAGGCAATGAACTTCATGTGCAGCTGAAGATAAATGATAAATCTTACTACAGACCCAGTGGTCAAATTCCTTGATACGTGGGGTTTAATGACAGCTGTCAGTCAGCTGTTTGGCTGAAACTTGATTTCATGAATTTGACTACTAAATTTAGTAGTGAGGCCATTTATTTTGGCCTATTCTATCTCAGAGATAGTCACTCTAAAATAAAACTGTCCACTCTCTCACAGCCCATTACCATGGTGGAATCAGTTAGAAAATGCCTACCTGAAAAAAAAAAAAAAAAAAAAAAGACCTAATTCTATAAGGTATACACTTAGATTTTTTGTTGTTGTTGTTAAGCTTTGTTCAAATTAGTATAGTTTCTTTTCATTACTAATTACATTATAGGAATTACCAAATTTTGATTTTCCATAATCCCATAATAAGCAGAATACTTAATTGAAAATGTTTTTAGTTTTTGATAAAACAAATTGTTTAAAATTTGTAGGTTTAACTACAAATTTACCAGAGGGGGGTTGTGAATGAGGATATGGGTGAAATAGATGAAGGGGATTAAGAGCACCCTTATTCTGATGAGCACTGAGAAATCTATAAAATTGTTGAATCACTATATTGTACACCTGAAACTAATATAACATGTATGTTAATTATACTGGTATTAAAATAAAAGATAAAAAAAATGGTAGGTTTACAATATATGTGATTTTAGTGGCCTGGGAGGATTTTATGTTCCTATGGTAATGTTTTTCTAAGGAAAATCTTCTACATTATTCTTCTGAGGAAAAGCACCATGAGTGATAGTAAGTCAATCACTGTATCACATTTATTTTTATGTAATTTTAAGTAAAAATGTTTCTGTATGATGTCATACATTGTTACTCAATCTGGGCAGATGGATTCATCAAGTGACTATGATTTTTTTTTTTTTTTTTTTTACCATTTCTGTCCCTTTTGGGATAGTAGCTATTCCTTTCCCCACAGATTTAGTGGACCTAATTATCGAGTATTAAGATAGAGTTGTTCTGGCTGGGGATTTAAAATAAGTAATTTAAGGGGCACCTGGATGGTGCAGTTGGTTAAGCGTCCCACTCTTGGTTTTGGCTCAGGCTGTGATCTCATGGTCTTGGGATTGAGCCCCACATCAGGCTCTGTGCTCACCCTCTCTCCCCCCTTCTCCTTCTTCCCATCCTGCTTGTGTGTGCTCGCTCTCTCTCTCTCTCTCATAAGAAATTTTTTAAAATTTTTTTAAAAAATAAAATAAGTAATTTAAAACTATTCATTAATCGATAATGTGCCATGATAATTTTGTTGATTTTAGAAAGTAAATATTAGTGGGAGCTGAAAAAAATGTTTAGATAGAAGATAGCAAATATTAAAAATATGAGCCAATTATAAGAGACATAAAATCAAGGGAGCAAGTTTTGTCTCTTTGAAAGGGAATTTAAGGGGCGCCTGGGTGGCTCAGTGGGTTAAAGCCTCTGCCTTTGGCTCAGGTCATGATCTCAGGGTCCTGGGATCAAGCCCTGCATCAGGCTCCCTGCTCAGTGGGGAGCCTGCTTCTCCCTCTGCCACTCTGCCTACTTGTGCTCTCTCTCGCTCTCTCTGTCAAATAAATAAATAAAATCTTTAAAAAAAAAAAAAGAAAGAAAGAAAGGGAATTTAAGTGTGGAATATTACTACTCCTTCTTTCCTTTCTTTGTGTAGACGTTCAAGTCTCTTATATCTGTAAGACATATTTGATCACCTGAGCATGTTCTCTTTACTCTACCTTGCTCTTCTACCACAACTGAAACAGCCTCCTTCATGGTAATATTTCTTGCTTCTAATTCAAAATTAGAGTTCATAACAGGCACATCACAAAGTGATTATTCACCCTATTTAAAAATAAAACAAGCAAAAAGCTGTAAATATCCTATAAATATTGACAATCCTAATGCATTTAAAATATGGCTATATTTTAGCAACATACCGATTTACAACAGTTTCTGAATCTTTCTCTTTTCCTTCCCATTCCTCTTTATGTGCAGAAATTGCTAAAAGGTTTTGTGCTGGGGTCTTGACACATCTCACTGCAAACTCTCATGGAGATGGCATTCTTTCGTTGGGATTTAGTCACCACCCATCTGCTGGTAAAGCCTAAGCCTTTGTCTTCGTGCTTCTACCTCTGCCTGGAACTCTACATTGTTAACTTTGGACATCTGTTTGGATGTTCTCAAACTTGGCTTTTTTGACAATAGAAACATCTCTGTCCCTTCTTTATTCATCCTTTGAGGTAGCTAAGAAACAGTTAAAAGCTAAATTAAAGTGGTTTCAGGGGCTCCTGGGTGGCTCAATCGGTTAAGTGTCTGGCTCTTGCTTTCGGCTCAGGTCACGATCTCAGGGTGGTGAGATCGAGTCCCATGTCAGGCTTTGAGCTCACTGCGGAGTCTGCTTGTCCTCTCCTTCTGCTCCTCTCTCTCAAATAAATAAATAAATACATAAAATCTAAAAAATTAAAATTAAAAAAAGATAAGTTGGTTTATCAGAAAGAAGTATTTATTGTAAGGACTCGGGTGTGTTGCAGAGACTTCAGGGGCGGTAGTCCTTAGAAAGGGACTAAAAACAGAACTAGAAAGTTGAAGGTCTGTCTCTCTCCCTCCCTTCCTCTGTCTCTCTTTTCTTCCTTCTTGTGCATTTCCTGTGTCTCTCTGTGCATTCTTTTCTCTCTGTAGACTAGCATATCCTGCTCCCTTGTCCTTGGAGCAAGAAACGACTACTCCACAAGTCAACATGTTTCATTGAGACTGATTCGCTGTTTCCAGTTCCAAATTCTTGGGGCATCAGGACGACCCAGCAGCATAGTGGTGAGGTAGGACAGACACCTGTCATGTGAATGTACTATTCCCAGTGTTGGCAGCCTGCTGGCTGAAGTTTATAATGAGTATAGTTCGTGTTGAAGTTTATAATGAGTGTAGTTTGGTGTTAACTCCTGTCACACTGTGACCCTGGTATGCTCTGATGCCTTCATAGCCTTCTCCTTCCACTGCTACAGGGAAAAGGGTAACATTTAATTTATTCATTCAGTGAACAAGTAAGTATTGAGCCCTGCTTTGTTTCAAGCTCATAGAATACACACTTGCAAAAAAAAAAAAAAAAAAAAAAAAGCATCTGGAAGGGAGGCAGCCCTGAATTTAAGCAAGCAAATCAAGTATACCAATTACAAATGTGTTAAGCTCTATAAAATTAAGGAAAGAAGCTAAGATAGAAAACAATTCAAGAGAGGATAAGAATTTACTTTAGAAAGTCTTCTCTGAGAAGGTGAGATGTTACGCTAATACTTAAAGAGTGAGATAGAGCTAGCAGGAAAGGATGTGTTTATTTCAAGGATATTTTTAAAAAGATCTGATTTGTGAGCAAGGGGAGGATGGCATGGGAGGAAGCAGAGGCAAGAATATGACTTGTAGGTCAAGGAGTTTGGATTTAATCCCAAGTGTAGCCCCAGTAAAAAATCATTAGCCAGGTTGCTGATGTCATATAATCCATTAAGAAGTATTTATCTCGCCTTTAATTTATGCCAGACTTCAGCCTGGTTTACTAAAGAGGATTAAAAAATAAGTCAAATATATAATCCTACTGATTCTGATTATAACTAGCCTGAGAGGTAAGGCTGATTGAGAAGATTTGAGTTTCAGGTAGGAGACGGTGGGGGCCCACTCTGGTCCTATGTGCAGTGACCCCAGGCCCGGGTGTCAGAGATCCCAGAGCCACAGAGCCAAGGAGGTTTGTTAAACTGCTCACAAGGGGCTGAGTGAGAACTTGTCATGTGTCAAAGGGGGGCTGTCATAGAGCACAGCACAGACTGCGTGCCAGAATCTTCTAAGCTTTTAAAATATCTACCCAGTGCAATCCACATAGTAACCCTGTGAGGTCAGAATTATTATTAACCCCATTGCACAGGTGAGGAAACGGAGGCACAGCAATGTAAAATGATTTCACCAGAGCCGCATGACTGGTCAGGGTAAAACCAGGATTCATGTACAGGGCAGCCTGGTGTCAGGTCTCCTCCTGGCCACCACCCAGTGATGTCTGCAGGCTGTCATTCCTGACAGATGGAGAGGGTGATAGGGTTGCAAAGAGGGAACACAGGGAACATTTTGGTGGGGGGAAAAAAAGTGATTAGGTATGCAATGTTGACTTGGTGGTCAATGCAGTGGAAATATTGTCAATATGGACCTGGGGCTCTGCACAGAGGATCTTGCTACTCCTTATATTGCTGTGCACTGGCTTTTTGAGGAATAAGCAGTTTGGGATCAGTGAAAAGTGCTTTTAATGCTTGCCAGTGTCATCTTTCCTTCACTCTCTTAGGACACTAATTGTTCCAAGCTCTCTTTTCTCAGGATTGATTCCATCCTTAGAGGTACTATTATTAGTTTATGATTAGAACAAATTGTATTAAAACTCATGTCGATGAAAAAGTGATAGAAAAACGGCAAGATATTTACATATTTGCATAGAAGGCATTTTTATACAATACAGTTTTCCACATGATATCTACTTTGAGGGAGGAAATGATATTATCACATAAAATCATATGTAGTTCACACATATCTTTCCTTATCGGGTTCAAATGGATTCAAATGAAGAGTTAAATGTGAGTCAGCTTGTATTCTTGATGTAGCACAGAGCAAAAGAAAAAAAAAATCTAGTTATCATGGAGTTCACTTTGGAAAGCAAAAATTCTCTTAAAATTGGATGTTGAATTAAGCAAGTTTGTCAACCTTCAGTTTCTGATATTTCTTTAATATCAGGAGGCAGGGATGATTCTGTCTGCTGCCAAAGACTGTTATTAGAGTTATAAAGACACTGCTTGTTGGACCTCCTCAGGGTCATGTCGTCCCTCCTAGCTTACTGTTTTTGCTACAGGCTCTTCTAACAATTTAAATAGATCCCTGAAGTTATATGAATCCCATAATTTCAGGATATATTTAAAAGAACATTCTGCATCAGAGGTGTTTTATCATTGTATGTCAATCTGTCTAATCAGGAGAGAGAAATGACAAGGTAATTTGACCAGAGAAAATTTAATATAAACAATTATTAACCATCACCAAGAATCCGATATGAGGAACTGGTTGGTAAGAACTAAAGAAAACTCCAGAGAATATTGGAATAGCAGATTTAAGGAGCAGCCACTACCCCTAGAGCTGAGATAGGCTGCCCGAGGAAGAGACACACCACCACCCCGCCCAGGGCTAAGATACTGACTTTACAGGAAAGGTCATAGCTGTGGTCACTGGATGGTAGAGAAGCTGGTATGGTGTGGTGTGGTGGAACTTGCCAGAAATTTGCTCCCTGAGGTGCTACGGAAAATCATTCACAGAGAGATGGCACTAGGAAGTCTCTGTCCTAGAAACACACAGAGTGTGTCCACGGCAGCTGCTACCTGCTGGGTGCTGCTGGCTGCCCCACACTGTAGGATCCTAGTGCTGGGGAAGCCCCCCACGCTGCTGCAACAGAACACACCAGAACTGAGAAGGAATTCTTCTACTAGACTTTTCTTTTCTTTTAAGATTTTATTTATTTATTTGGGAGAGAGAGAGAGCAGGAGTGCATGAGCAGGGGGAGGAAGAGAGGGAGAAGCAGACTCCCTGCTGAGCAGGAGCCCAACAGGGGGCTGGGATCATGACCTGAGCTGAAGGTCAGCTTAACCAACTGAGCCACCCAGGTGTCCCTTTTTTTTTTATCACCTTTTTTTTCATCACCTTTTATCCACAAAAGTTAACATTGTACCAGCTGTTGAACAAAAAATATTTAAAGAGCATGTATCTATTTTCACAGAGCAGGCAATGAAGGGTGAATTTGGAACTAAGCAACAATGAATTGGTGACTGGTGTACCCGGGATTCGCTATTTATCCACTCTCGGCGTTTCAACCAAGGGCCTTTAAAAGCTGTTGTCCTGAACTTATAATAAAATCACTTCATTGTTTTGAACATGTCATTTACTTGTCTATGATAACTTTAAAAGAAATTGACTCCCTTGAATGATTCCTTACTCTCACATTTGTGTTTCAACCAGTTCTTTGAAACAAAATAATTATTTTCACATATTTTACAGCTAATCATGATGGAAACTATTGTTCACAAAACCAGGTGTCCAACATTCTGGTAGAATGGGAGATTTTTAGTTTGGAGTAAAAATAACTTTGTGTTACTTTATATATTATAGCAGATTACTTTTCAGATATTTCTTGCCTCTACACAACCATGAGATGTTAAATAAGCTCAAGAGGGGCAAGAACTGAGTCATTCTTGTTTAGCATAAATTTCCAGCATCTGGTACAGTGAATGAGTGTCCCATAGTAGATGCTAAGTTGATTATCTATGCATGAATAAAAATCGATTACAGCTGCCCAAGTTCATGGATAAACTATTTTCATCACTGAGAAACGCAAGAAATAGTTGTCTGTGTAAGACATTAGGTATAGAATAACATACATGTATATGTAAAATGTACATATTATATGTATTAAAGTACAGTAAATTCTTTCCCAAGAATTCTCAAAATATTTTTTAAAAAATCACAGCTTGAGAAACCACATGAGAAGAAACCTATGAGAAGAAAATATCCATGATGATACCATATTCAAAGAGAGATATCTCCAAAAGTCAGAGGTTTGCTAGGGGACACAGTTACAAGTTCTGGAATGCAGTCAGTTTCAGAATGGAGTAATAACTATTATCTTTGGTTTGAGAAACTTTTGTTATTATTGTCCTTGAGAAAAGGGGTTTTCTTGCTGCCGCCAGCTTTATTTGTTCAAGATAGATCAATCTTGATGGGGAAAAAAAAAAGCCTAGAGAAATAACACGTTTGTGAGTTTATATGCTAAAGGTGTTAATTTATGAATGCAGAAATGTTAGAATGAAAAAAAAATGTCATTGTTAAGAGACTAGGGACTAAACTTCCACCAAATATTTTAGCGTAGTAGTTGTTGCTGATTTAGAATCCAAAGTGACCAACTAATGGTGGTTTAGTTGCTGTAAAGAAATGATAAGGAAGAGAAGAGGAAAAATGAGAAGACTGGATAGTCCTAATCTTCGAATCTTCTTATCTAAAAACAGTAGTATAGCATTCTTTTTATTTCCTTACTGTGATTCCTTTAAATTTATATTTTCTTAATACTGTTAAGAAGAGGGGCACCTGGGTGGCTCAGTCAGCTGAGCATCCAACTTTCGGTTCCAGCTCAGGTGGTGATCTCAGGGTCCTGAGATCGGGTTCCGAGCTCAGCTCAGAGTCTGCTTGGGTTTCTCTTCCTCCCTCTTTCCCTCCCCTGCTGCCCTTCCCCTCACTCATGCACACTCTGTCTGTCTCTCTCTCTTTCAAATAAATAAATGAAATCTAAAAAAATACTACTAATAAGAATTACCTTTCTCCTTCTTAACAATTCGTACAACTAATTTCTTGTTGATGGGGAAGGAGTAATATGAGATGAAATCTGTAAGTTTATATGTCAAGTTAATTTTCCTCAGCATCTTTACTTAGTAGGATATAGGTTTTATATTTAATATAGTATGAATAATGTAAATGAACTCATAAGAGACAGTGGTCATAATTAATTCATATTTATTAAGATTTCAGTGAGAGTTTGGCCTTGTATTTTATAAAAGCATTAACTCCTTGTGAGTTGTTTCCTGATACTTTTACTCTATTTTGTATTTGTTCCTTTTAAATTTGAATTGAACTTACCAGCATCTTGAAATTCTGGAACTGAAGGAATGGCAGAGAAGAGGGCAAAGTATTGTTTGTAGGGTTGTTTTTTTTTTTTTCTTCTTCTAATAACATAAATAAAAATCAGAGGCTATAATAGCAGCAATAACAAAATTCTAGAGCGGTTTGCATTCCTGAAGCAGTGAGGGCCCTTGGGTAAAGGAGGTAGCAATACAAAGCATCTCTGTTATTACTTGTCCTATCCACTTAAATTATTGCCAACAGAAACTTCTCTTTTTTATCAAAAAGCACTGCAGTTCTCTGTTGTTTGTGAGTTGAAACACTAGGGGACAGCACTAAAATATTTCATCGTTGGTTGTTATTGATCACTTGCATACTGTATAATAAGTAAGAGATTTTACTCTTAAAGACTATTGAATGCCTTGTTGATTTCAGTGATAAAAAAGCACAAAGAGGAAGATGAGGTTTTCAAGCCCATAATTTCAGCCTTTGTAAGATGATGATTTGAATAATTTAGAGAAAGCTCCCAGGCTGCTTTTTTGGTTGTAAGAAGGCATGATCACTTAAAGAATTGTGATTTTTCTGATAAAAGTGTCTTGTTCTTTTCATTCTTTTGGAGTAAATATTGTGCTTTTTTTTTTTTTTTCTAATCTTGTTTTCCAGGCACTTTGGAAAGACATGAAACAGGAGAAAGAGCAAGAATTATTCTCAATTGTTGTGATGATTCACAGCTTCTAAAGCCCGAATCTGTTCTTCCACTTGCCTCAGAGACACATAAGCACAAAAGTGTAGAACAGAGATCCTCCAGCTCCTATCAGTTTGGGCCAATACTTTGCCCTGGTCTGCAGGTGGAGTCTTCATGTAAGGTAAGTTCAAACCAAGTTGCTGCTCCCAGAAAACATGATCAACCCCGAGTAAGAGGTGATGTGCCTTCATGGATACATGGCAATTAAATATCAGCACAGAAACAGAACTGAGAGTTGACTACATCTACCACACATATCTACCAAGTGATCTTGAGTGAATCAGAATAACTTTTTAAGTGATTATTAGGTTTGGTACAGCATTCTTTTTGACAAGATAGGTTCTAGCTATCGTAATTGAGTCAATCTTATATTAACTCTTGAGTTCTAGATGGTTTTCAGTTGAGGGAGGGGATATATTCTGTATTCTGAATCCATTTTTGTTTTTCAGTTGAGTATATATGTCCTCTTCTTTAAAATGCTTATTACAGATAAGCCAAAAAGGTATCACAAAGCCTGGATCATTGTATGGACAGTTGTTGTTTTTTTTTTGTTTTGTTTTTGTTTTGTTTTGTTTTTAATATACTCAGCCTCTGTACCAGCTCTTTAGGATTCCAAGCCTTAAATAATACACAGTGGTGGAGTTTGCATTTAGTTTCATAAACCAAGTCAACTACCTTCACAGAGATTTGGATGAGCTTTCTTATTTTCGGTTGTAAAATAATATGGTAATTTAATCTGATTTCTTTAAGGGACTCTCCCATCTTTTTGTCTTCTATATTTCTAAATTATCCCCTCACAATGTTGTTGAAACTATGCCATCTGTATGTATATACTTAATGGAGCATTTTCTGTGTAAACCTCTTTTCATAATACTATGTCTTTTTAATGACTGCATCATGCTCTATACTTTGCATATACTATTACTGATTATTCTCCTAAGGCTTAATATAGGGATTGTTTTTTATGTTTCACTTTTATGAATAACATACCTATGAACCTTAAAGCTTTTTTTTCATATTCAGTATTATTTAATGGGCTATATTTCCGAAGGTGGGATTTCTAAATCAAAATTTCACTAATTTGTTAACATTTTCCATTATTTTAATGGTATTATGAAGACTTAAAATACCATTAATAAGGACTTTAAATAATTATCTCATGTGCATGTATATGGTTAGAGGCAAAAGGATGTGTCATCCTGAAGCAAGCAGTTCAAGCTGTGCCTCAGAGCTTCAGGGTGGGGAAAAAAAGGGGGTTGTGGGGCGCCTGACTGGCTCAGTGAGTAGAGCATGTGACTCTTGATCTCAGGGTCATGAGTTCAAACTTCACATTGGGTATGGAGCCTGCTTAATAAACAAATTAAAAAAAAAAAAAAAAAAAGCTGCAGGTTGGGGGTGGGGGCACCAGTGTGCGATCTTCAGCTTTTTGGGTTTAAAGACTTGATTGAGATTACATCAGTGAGGCCGGGCTTTATCAACCTTTTGAGAACTGAGCCACACTAACCAAACACCCAAGAAATGCAGGTGTAAACTAGAATGACCATGCTCTGGTTTACTATGACAGAGGTAACTGAAATTTTGTTCATCGCTCAGCACATTGTCACTGTAGCAAAGCTACAGGTGGGGGTGGGGGAGGGGAGGTGGAGACAAGGGAAGTGAAGTTTTCACAGAGGGAGTCAGGGGCAGGGGCTGCTCCTTCCCTGAGCTCTGAGAGCCCAATGCAAGGTACTGCATTGCTTGGTCAAGGCTGATCTACATTGACAAATCCCTAAATTTTGAATCTTTACTTTTTAAGACTGCATTTGGGCCACCCACTTTTGTTCATACTCTCCTCCTTCAGATGTCATTAGGCTATAGCTTGTTGTTATTGTTTGTTTGTTGTTTTTCTTTTCGCATTTAGTCCAGTTGGTTTTAGATTCCTCAAACTGCTTTTCACGTTCTTGAAATAGGTCCTATTTTATAAAGGAAAATTATGTCAGTATGATGAAACTTGAACATTCACAATCAAAAATGACAGTCATAAGGTCTTAGACTCCAAAGGTGGGAAATTGAATCATATATGTTATAAGACTGAGGTGAATAAAGCCCAGTGAGTGAACCCAATTGACTACCATGCCCTCCCATCTTAATGTGGCTTTGCTGGTCTCTTAAAGTGTGCATCTTAAAGGGGGAATTATGTGCTAGAATAGCAGACGAGAACTTGGAGATGTGTCCTGACTCGTGCATGTCAGATGCCTAGGGTCTGCAGGAGCAAATCTCATTCATCAAGTGCCTATTTTACTAGTTTAATTCCCAGAAGGTAAACTGATTACTATTTCTTTCAGTTTCTTGGAGGACCTCAGAGCTACCCTTTAGGTAGTGGTATCAGTATATATAGATTTCATTTTCTTTATGTAATTTTGTTTCTTTCTTGACTCCAGGAAGCAATAAAATGCCAAGGTCTTGTTTTCCTACTCTTAGGTTTATTCCAGCTTTATTTCCTCGCTAGTGCCCTTTGCCTTAGATGACTGCAATTTCTAACCTTCTCTCTCTTCAGAGCTGGCCAGTTTAATCAAACAGGACTATCACCTCCTTTGTTCTAGACACCATACTTCTGTTATTATTGAGCTTACTGCTAATTAGAGCTATTTTTATTTGTGCTCCCCTAAGTTCTCTCTTCTCCAGTTATGTGCTGCATATCTTCCTTTCATCCTCTTTGATTTAAGCTCTTGAGATTGTTTTATCTTAACCTTTTATTTACAAAT
The DNA here is from genome assembly GCA_028534135.1 of Potos flavus. Classification (NCBI taxonomy): domain Eukaryota; kingdom Metazoa; phylum Chordata; class Mammalia; order Carnivora; family Procyonidae; genus Potos; species Potos flavus. The sequence goes on from CM052896.1 coordinate 43,023,957, forward strand.
TTAATATGCATGAAATTTCAAGATGCTTGGAAATTCTCCATTCTCCTTATTGTTAATATAATAAAATGCTTCATGGGTTTTCATAAGAAAAAAATAGTTTTAAAGAAGAGGGTTTGGGGGCACCTGGGTGGCTCAGTGGGTTAAAGCCTCTGCCTTCGGCTCAGGTCATGATCTCAGGGTCCTGGAATGGAGCCCCGCATCGGGCTCTCTGCTCAGCAGGGAGCCTGCTTCCCCCTCTCTCTGCCTGCCTCTCTGCCTACTTGTGATCTCTCTCTCTGTCAAATAAATAAATAAAATATTAAAAAAAAAAAAAAGAGGGTTTGAATCACACTCATTTTAGAGGTAGGAAAATGAGAGACAGTAACTCTGTGAAATGTAGAAATGTCTAAAGTTACTTTGTGTCTCAGAACTTTTTTATGTGGATTTTAGTGACATGCAGTGAATACTTTCGATGGTAGAGTGAATGTTTAAATGGAAGAAAAGTATGTTAGATCTGTGTGGTGAGCCACTTGTGTTTCAGAATACTCGGAATTTATTTGAATGCTATCCTCAAGTTTTCTTCTTGCATTTGAAGAGTGCATATAGATTTGGGAACAGATTTTACAGAGAACAACAAATATGATACGACACTTTCAAAATGGGTCCAATTTGAAATGCTAGAGTTGTTGAATTTGTGCAGCTAGACAAAGAAAAATCTTTGGAGTAGGAGAGGGCCAGAGTCTTAAAGGATTTAAAGGAATACAATATCATATTAGTGATAGGGAACTGCTTTTCTCAGATTCTGCTGAGGATAAAACAAGATAGAAACTGTTTAAATTGCAGTGGGAGGAATTTAGATTCAAAGTAGGAAGTAAACAACCTCACTAAAATCATCTCTACATGGCAGAAATCTTTGTAGCTGCATCATATTTTAAGGAGGAAAGTCCTGTTTTGTCTGTTGGTTGGTTGCTTGGTTTTAAACTCTTTTTTTTTCCTTTTTTGCATTTCTTGTCTGTAAATGAGTAATAAACAGGATTATTTTAACTGTCACAAATTAAGCCCATTGTAGTGTCCTGTAAATGCCCTTTCTTTTAAAAAAGCTGATTTTCTACCGGGTGGGGCCCCAACAGCCCCTCCCCCCACCGGTTGATTGTTTAGTGCTCCACTGTTTAATATCGTAGCCACTAATCACGTATGACTATTGAACACTTGAAATGTGGCTAGCACCACGTTAAAATCATCTTTTTATGTAAAGGGTTAAATAAAATATGTCATTAAAATGAATTTTACCTGTTTCTTTTAATTTTTTTTTTAATATGGCCACTAGGCAGTTTAAAATAATATATGTGGTTTACATTTTATTTGTATCGAATAATGTTGAACTCAACCAGAGATAAGCAAACTTTTCTTTAAGGAATCCGATGACAAACATTTTAGGCTTTGAGGGCCAGATTTTCGCTGTTGTAACTATTCAACTCCGCTGTTGGAGCACAGAAGTTACCATAAACAATTCTTAAACAAACAAGTGTTGTTGTGCTCCAATTAACTTTATTTACAAACACAGGCAGTGGACCAGAATTAATGCTTACTGGCTATAGTTTGCCCATTTCTGATCTAAACAGTCCTCTCTAGACTTCGAGATCATGAGGCACTAAGAGGAACTGGCAAAGTAGCCAACATCTCTCCTCTCCTTAGATACCTGAATTTTTAATAAAACGACATACTCCAACTTCTTCTGCACTAGTGGAATACAATCCCAAAGACTTTGTATCAAGTCTATTCCCTGACAGAAATCATGAAATGCGTATTTGTTCGGAAATCTTCCTTTTGATGAAAACAAATGTGCCCAAGATAGCTCCGAGTCCAAGCAAGATTTTTTAATGGCATTTCCTTTAAATAAATACTTATACATACATCTTTTTTCCAAATATATAAAATTGATTATAAAAAATTCATTTACATTTATTTATGTTCCAGTGAGCTTTCTAGAAATATGTAATTTTTTAACCTTCACTTGACCTTGAGTGATGTCTATTTGGTACCATTTGCTGAAAAATCTTATGAGGGCTTTATCCTGCTACCTCTCGTAAAACACAGATGGTGCACTGGTAGACCACCAATAAAAAATTGGACCCCACTACTAATTACTTTATCAAAATGAAATGCTAGTTCTTTCATATTTTGTGACACAAAAACATAACCAGAATAGAATTAGAGTAGCTTCTAAATGATAATGCTTTAAAATGTCACCTGTAAATCTATATGTCTAAATATGAAATAATAATTCATGTGGTAACATCACATTTTGTACCTTAACTCAGTCTTGATTGAATTATTTATATTTTATTACCAAAATTTAATCACTATAGAAAAGAACAAATAACATGTATTTGAAAACAATTAATTGCATTACATAGGGATAAATCCTTAAATAAAGAATGATAATTTTCACCTTCTTGATGAGTAGTTAATTTTTGGTATATTTTTTAAATGTAATGAAGAGCACATAGCTATTTTTTTCTGATGTACAAAATATTTTGCATCAAGTTTGTGTAATTTTAAAAGAAAATAAAGCTTTGTTATTAGACATCCAAGCACCTCACTAAAATATAAGAATTTCTCTCTGTATACATTGGATTAAGATTTTTGTTCTGAGTATTTTGATCTAGTGAATCTCAGCTTAAAACCTGAGTTCCTAAATGACAACACTCTTCCTAGTAAGACAGAGAAATATACAATAGCAGAGAAATATGCAAACTAATTTACTTTTTTGAGCATGCAAAGTGATGCAAATTTTTGACAGAGTATATATAACCACTCCTATGACATATAATAGTTCAATAAACATCTCTGTAATAGTTAATACCTTTTTTGATGGCTCCTTTATGAAGAATGTCCCTTTCTTACTTTGTGGCATAGATTTAAACTTTGTGATGCAGTCACCTCCACGTTGAGGAAACGCATGAAAAGCACCTCACAGCTTTCTTTCAAAACTAATTTAGGAGGTCTCAGAGTCACTGTGAATAGTACGAAACACACCGTTAAATGACTCCAGCTGTCCCTCTGCACACAGAAGCAACCATGAATTTCCTCACAGGACTTCAAAGCCCTGCTTGTATCTAAACACTCGTTGGCCATGTAAATTCGAGGCACAAAAGGAGAATGCTCGTATGTCATGGTGCGTGGCTGGTTGAAGTCCCGCTTTGTGCTGCACGTGTCGGTGGGGAGTGCCAGGAACAGAAGGGCACTGTTCTGACTCGTGTGACAAATGTAGTTAACACCAGATCCATATTAATGTTGTCAAGTTCCCTTGATGTATTTAAACAGATTTTAATTATTTTCAGCTTCCAAAGGCCTGAAATATATAGCCTAATAGTTCTTCAAAGAAAGCTTACTTAATGTGTGAATGTAAAGCCTCTCATAAAAATGAAACTTTTATATTGGCCTTAGTCATTGACATAGGTTATTCATCAAGTCAGCAATTTGTGTGGCAAAGTGCCATTTGAATAGTGTATTGTTAGGATACTTATGGTCCACTTGACAAGGGCTCTTGCTGTAAATAGTGCAATTTGACTCCAGCTGTTAAAGAGTGGCTTTGACAGCAGCCAAATAGAATGGAGATGCCTTACTGCACCGCCGAAAAATCAATATTGGGTTCTTGTTCATGGTAACCTGTTCTTTTCTCTTCTGTAGATTTATAAACGACCATCAAGGGTTTATAAGTGGAAGTTTAAATATTATTTTAAATGCAATTCACTTCAAGTTTTAAATTAAGACTTGTGATAAATGGTATGAGTGCCGAGTTTTAGGATATTATTTCCACCCCCTGGTTCATGTTTAGTCACAATTACAGTTAAGTTGAATTTGGATTCCCTAGCTTCAATTGGAAGAGAATTAGTGTAAAACATGGTCTCAAAATTGTGCGCCTATTGTATATTGCCAGCGCAATTATTTCTTCTTTTTGATTTTTCTTATCAATTTATCTGTGTCCCTCCCACCTTCTCTGCATGTATACGTTTTTGTGTAGATGCCGGGGTTCTTTGTGATTGTGCCCATAGCAACACCCACAGACGTTGACAGCCAGTAATGTCCCCAGTGCTGTCAAAGATTTCCCTAAAGCAGAGTCTGGCTGGTTTTGAAGACTTTCCTAGCAGTTTTCAGCAATCCAAGGTTGCTATGATACCTGGCTGGTGGTAAAAGATACTGAATCGGTTAATTTCAATAACTACGCACGCAGGCTATTTTGCTTTAGGTTTCTGTGCTGTTGCTAGCTGTTACATTTAAGATTACAGAAGAGGAAGTGAAATTATAAACTCAAGATGAGGGAAAAAAAATGTTTCAAAAGTTTACTTTGAATCCTAATATTGCATAAAAGAAAATTTTTCTAGATTTAAAAACCATTTAGCTGACTGTTGATTTCCTAGGATTGCAGATATTATTTACTTAAATCATCTCTGGTTTTGTCTGAATATGATTTTAATTTTTATTGTTGTTTACCTGAAATGTCATAAGTCTTCATCGAAGGTGTGCTGAGCAGGATTTGAAAGAGCTGTCAAGTTTTAACAAGAAAAAATGCTGGTATAACGCCTACTTTCTCAAATGCCTTTTTCAGGGAAGGCTATTAAAATAGCCATCTTCCTATTACTGACCAACTCTGCATTTATTGAGTTTGTGGCTGAGATAGCAACTGAAAATTCATAAAGCTGATAATATAATTGTATACAAAGACCTTTAAGGCTGATTCAAGGTCGGCATTATTGTTTTTATAATTGCTGATAGGCAGTCCTGATTTCTAGGAGAAAGGGTTTGCTCCGCATTGGTGTTAGCCGGTTCCAAAAAAGGTTATCTCTTTTGTTAATGCTAAAGTAAACCTTTTCAGTGAATAAATGTTTATATTATCTCTTTCGTACTAGATTTTGCATAGATTTAGCTCAGTTCCTTTCCGTCCCCTCCTCCAGGTATTCATCAACCCTGTAAGAAACACAGAAATCTAAGATCATAACTCTTTTTGAATTAAATAGTCTGGTTATCATCATCAGTTCACTTGCAGGGTAGATATGCTAACATAGAAACCTCAGTAAAAGTTAAACATACCAGACATTTTAATTTTTTAGTTTAACCTAGGGAATGTGACATAATTTATTAGAGCACGGCTTTAAATTGCCTCCATTTACATTAATAATTTCATAGAGATATTGTAGAAACTATGAATTCTGTAATCTTGTCCGTATCATAGATATTACTGCCCATGACTGTTTAGGGACTTTTTCCTCCCTCAATTCTTCTTTCCTTTCTTACATTCTTCTCAGCTGTAAATTGCTTTTGCTTTTTAAAAACCTATGATTTCCCAGATTTGTTAAGACCCTGCTTCTTGTAGGACTCAAAGGCCTTCAACCTACTGAAAGAGGTCTATACCTTTTGGAATGCAAATTCACTTCAGTGGATTTGGGTGTTCTGTTGTTAGACAGTTTGCTAGTTCTGATGACAAAGCAATGGTAAATGTTACCTTTTTTGCAGAACCTTGGAGCTTCCTCCGTGACCAAGGTATCATCCTGTATCAGGAGTATCTTGGGTTTATATGCTATTGTTTATGACTACCACAGTGGATGATATTTTCAGGTGTAAAAAATGATGTTTCTAGAAATTCAGATGTTGAGTTAACTAAAAGGGTTAGTGGCTTGTAACAGGAAAGAAAAGAAGGAAAATAAAATCTTTCTTCTTGAAAGCTGGTAATATCACTTATTGACTGAGAGTACCATCTGGACCCATTTAAAGGAATCCCAACAGGAGCACTACCTCTGTACCAATGACTTATGTTGAAACTGGTCCTAAGAGAGCAGCAAATGCAAAACGTAACAGGAAGCAATTCTCAGAAAATAAAGCATTTGTTCTCATGGAATGTTTCCCCTATGTTGGTAAAAACAAAATGTATTAAGACTTTAGCTTTATTCATTGGAACTAAAAGAGCATGAACTTATTGAAGAATATATCCAGCTAATATCCCCATCTGTTTTTCTGAATTGCATTTTTTTCCCCAAATACTTTTATTTTTTCAGTGTTACAAGATTCATTGTTTATGTACCACACCCAGTGCTCCATGCCATACGTGCCCTCCTCAATACCCACCACCAGGCTCGCCCATCCCCCCACCCCCATCCCTCCAAAACCCTCAGTCCCTTGCTCTGAGTTCACAGTCTCTCATGGTTCTTCACCCCTCTGAATTGCATTTTAATAGTAACGTCCTGGAGGCACAACCAGTTCTGTGCATCCCCAAATGGCATTCATGACATTAAATGCAAATAATGATATAAATAGCATTATTTGCATTTCTCTATATACAGTGAAGCTCGTATTACTCTAGAAACAGCTGTTTTGATCCTAAGTTAAAATATCCTGCCTAAGCTTTGGGTCCAAGTATGATCATTTCCACCAGATATAAAAAAAGGGTCATAAGAAACTGCAGTGAGCAGCAGGCACTTCTTATGCTCATACTTAACTCAGTGCGAGTTCACATAGGAATGAACATTTTAGGTTTTGGGGATTTTTGGGGGTCTTCCTGTGTTGTCCCAGACCTGATGGTGTCTAGAAAGCTGATATGAAAGCTCACAAAATACAAAGTCGTACTCACCTTTATCACTTTCTTCCTGCTTGTGCGAGAGGTTACACAGAAGTTGGTCTTCTCCGTTTACTCTGTGGTAGCAAATGTTTTGTTTTCCGTTTTGCTCCTTGAAGTAAAATTTCAATCTGGGTGCATAAAGAGTAGTCACGGAGGAGCACGAGGTCACTAGAGCCTTTATTTCCACTCTCGGCACTGTGGCGCGTTAGAACTGGAAGTGATCGGGTTACCTGTTTTCTCCTCTCCTTTCTTTACTAGGGGGATTTTAGAGCTTAGTCTTGATTGAATCATACAGTAAATTAGGTTTCGATTCAGTACTGGGCCTGTTGGTTCCTGTCTGTGCTCTCAGTCCCAGTGTAGCTGCACGCACTGATGGATGGAGCCTGCAGCCAGGCTCTGACCTGCCGAATTCCTCTCACTCCTGGGCTCCCACGTCGTCCTGTCTTCACTTGCCCACCCATTTCCTCCAATAAACATTCATGGCTAACTGAGCAGGGGATCCAGTAGACTAAAAGTCAGTTTGGGATTACTCTTCTAGTCCTAGAATTCCAGAATTCCCTGCTTTTGCTGTGATTAGCTGATAGGATTTAACTTTTCCTTGGATTTCTGGTTTTTCTTTTTCTTTTCTCTAATCAATGCTCCTTAGTATACCTCTTCCTTCAAGGTTGCCTTTCCAGGAACCAGAAACCTCGATCTCAGCTCTCCTGGATGACCACTCTGGCTTTTCCTGCCTAAACCCTTCAAAATGATGGTGTTTTAATTTTTTATTGCTATGTAACCAATTATTATGATCGTAGAGGCTTAGGGCCATACACATTTATTATACATATCGGCGCATGGGTGGTTCAGTGGTAGAATTCTCGCCTGACACATTTATTATACAACGGCTTCCCATGTGCCAAGAGTCTGGCATGGCCTGGTTGGATTCTCTGTGCAGGGTCTCCCATGGCTGAAATCTAGGTAGCCTGAGGTTGCTGTGTCATCTGAGGCTAGGGACCCTTTTCCAAGCTTATTCAGGTTATTGGCAGAGTTCAGTTACCTGTGGTGTAGGACTGGAGTCCTTGTTTTCCTGCTGGCTATCAACCCGGGACCACACATACCTTGTTGCCAAATAGCCCCCTTAATCTTGAAGCCAGCAGCAGAGAAATTGTTTTGTATCAAATCCCCTTATACTTTGAATCTCTGACTCCTCCCTCTGGCAACAACTATTTAAAAAACTCTCTGCTTTTAGAAAATCTATGTGAATAAATCAGGATGACTCAAATACTCTGCCTATTTTAAAGTTAACTGATTTGAAACCTTAATTACATTGGCACAGTACCTAGGTTTGTGTTTGGTTGAATAACTGGAAGAAGAGGCTGAGAATCTTGGGGGCATTCGTACAATTCTGCCTACAGATGGGAAGTTGTTCTAACTCAGAGTGGCTGCTGTTTTAGGACTATTACCTTCTTCTGCGTCTGGAACGTTTAACTCTGCTAGGTGCCCTGATTAGCTGTCCTAGTACTAATCATTTCTGAAATTTGAATCAGGACTCTTGGGACCTCTTCATCCCGTCTATTCCTTTGAGGAGTTGGCCTGTGCCATAGGAGATCTGTCTCTTTCGTCTCTTAAGTCAAACCCTGTTTTGCCAAAACCGTAGCATGGCATTGATCATCATACAGTGGACTGTGGAAGGTATAATATGGGTCCTGTCTTCCTACATGGTTACGATGAGGCTTAACCAAGAAAATAATCTGACAGTGGGTATGGCTCTCCAAATCTAAGAAGTCACCTAAATCTGGAACTTTCACAAAATTCTAGAACTTTATCATACGATTAGCAGTCTAACATCTTTAATTACCAAGGACCTATCTTTTCTTCAACTTTATCATTTATAATTAAAGTCAAGTTTATAGATAATAAATTGTTTGTCTTTAAGGTCTCTTAAGCATTTTTTTTTTTTTTTTTGCTTTTGATGTTCAGTTATGTTCATAATCTGCTAACCAATCTTTAGAATATATTTTTTACCTTAGGTATGAAATTTCTGGTGTTATGAAGGATGCATAGAATTAGGTTGACAGTAGTAGAAAGATATCAGTTTTGAGCATATTTCATTCAAAAGTTTATTTTCCTTTTTATGATAATTTTATTAATCATAATAAATTCCTGCTATGAAATATACATCTAAATTAAGTGATCAACTCTCCGTGTTACTCAAGGGAACAATTGGGATCAGACATAGCAAATTCAATGAGTTGCACCAGAAATAAGTTTTTGATAACCAAGAGTGCCCCAGATGATGGTTTGCTTTACTGTTCTTCTGGCCCAGTTATGGGACCACAGCTTGATGGGGTTTTTTTGGTTTTGTTTGTTTGTTTGTTTGTGTGTTTGTTTTACCTTAACCTAATACTCAATGCCCATTGATTCTAGGACTAAGCTCTTGAATTTTAAAACATTATATTCTTATTTATCAGAATTCAGTTTCATAACAAGAATTATCAAAATCTGTTCATTCTTTACAAATGGATTAGACCTGAAGAGTTGGGGTCCTTATTTTATCTTTTTGCCAAGAAAGCATTGTAAGTGGTGCTTAGTTCGTAGACAAATCATGAAATATAACAGAACCCAACACTATAACCTACAAGATACTCAGTACTTCATTGTGTATGAATGAAACATTCCGTCCCTTTATACTTTATAGCCCTCTCTTACAGTTTCCTGATGTCTTTTTGATAAATCATTTAATGTGGTTGCTTTTAATTCCCATTTTCAGGATATGCTGAATTTTATTCAGAGTAAACATTCAACACCATACTGTAATGAAAAGTTTCCTCACTTGACAATTAGAGCAGGTGTAGTTGGTGGTTCTTAAGTGATATTTGGGAAAGAATTTAAATTGGAGTTTTTCCTATCCTCTGGTGACTTTTCCTTGTTTGTTTCTAAGCTCTGGATACCTTGATGCATAATTGAAACCTACAAAGTATCTCCTTTAATATTTCAAAATGTTCATAAAATTTGAACTGCTAATCAGTATTGTTGTTATGTAATTTGTATTGTATCTCTTAAGCTGGGAACTATATAGTTTCTTTTCTTAGCAAAAATACATTGAGTTTTAAATTTAATTTTGATACTTATTTTGGAGGTGGTATAAATGTCCTATAATGATTACACGTATTCTTCAGCTATATGACATTCCAATCTGTTGAACCCATAGCATGGTTTATGAATTAGTCTTTTCAGCTTCCACCAGCATGGCCTGAATGGGAAGAAAAGAACCTTGGAAATGGACATTCAAGTAATATTAATCTGAGTTGTATTCATCCTCAGAATAAAATCCAAAATTACAAAGCATATGTGAAAAAGATATAGAAAAATGTCAACTGTAGATTTGGAACCATAACACAAATATTTAATTCCCAGCTACTTGGCCTTATTTTAAAAACTCCTATTTCCCCGCCTGCTAGTCTTCTGCCAGAATCTTTTCTCTCTGGTTCCTCACCTTGAAGTCTAAGCTTCAGTGTCACTTCCCTTAAAGAAAGTAGCAGCCCACGTTCCATTATTCTCTTTCTCAGTATCCTTTTTATTTCATTTTTTATCTTCTCCACCCTCCAAGACAATACAAGCTCAAAGAGGGCAGTGACCGGCTCTGCTAGTTTATCACAGTATCCTCATCACCTAACACATGTCTGACACAAGGCAGGCATTCAGAAATATTTGTTGAATAAACACCTGTACTGAAAGCTGATGAGGTATAAACATGAAAAATAGATGGTAAGACGGTGGAGGATACAGCCTTTCTTGAATTATAGAGAAAAAAAATAAATGACTTCTAAAAATAAAATATGAATTTATTTTGCTAGACAATTGCTTTAAGTCCAAATTGGGTTTACATGTGACTTGATCTTACAGAGGGATGACCTAGCAAAACAAAACAAAACAAAAAAACCAAAAAACAAAAAAAAACAGTCAATAACAGCAAAGAAAAGAAGCTGTTGAACACAACTGTTACCCCACAGATATTTAAACGCCAGTCCCAATCAATTCAAAAGTTTATAAGGCATATTGATATTTAGACCAGTCCAAATCAATTCAGAGGTTTATAAGAAAAAATTTATTAAACACTGGTGATGAAATGTAGGATGTTTAGCACACTGGGAGGAATGATTCACTGTGGGTCTGATGGGCACACTGGTAAGCTGATATAGATTCAGAAAGATGAAAAGGCAGTGTGGTGAGATGGTTTCTTGCACCAGCAAAGTTTATATTATTGCCCCGTTCACTTGCCCTTAAATCTCAGACTCTTTTTTCTAGTAACAAAGTTATCTAAAATAAGCACTCAAAAATAGCCTGAGGATTATAGTGTATATCATAGGCCCTCTGCTTCCTTCAAATAATTACTTTACTTAGCCCTCCCCTCAATACAAAACCCCTGAAGCCAGCAACAATCTAATCAACAGGTTTGTAATAACTTTTAGAAATGTAAGTGTAATAAATATGAAGAGGCCTGATTTATGTTTCATTTCCCAATGCAGAGTCTCTGGCACAACCCTGAAACCCTCAAGTGGCACACTTGCCTTCCTAGTTCCGTAGATCACTTGCAAATTGCTGAACTCTGAGAGGCTGGTGAGGAGGGCTGATTCCACTCTGTGATGTGTATCACGGTCAATGCTTTTAGTTAACTCTTTCGTGTGAGAACATGGGGTAGCATGCTGCATGAACGGTTCAGGAGATACCAAGCCTCCTGGGATTTGCGCTTCTAACCCCAGGGAAGAAGTGCCTCCAGGGAGGAAGTATCTCAGTAATTTCAAACAAGCCAGTGCTCCTCTACATGGCTGCCTTGCTGACTCTGCTCCCCATGCGTCTCCTCCTGCCTTATCTCATGTACAGATGTTCTTCTCTCCACCTAGTTCAGTCCTACCCACACCATCTGCATGCAGTATTTAACATGCATCTACTAGTTAAACACTTGTAAGTTAACTATGGATTACCTAGTTACTTTTCAAGTATTTATTTTTCTTATCTTCTCAATTAGGTCTCAAGTTCCTTAAAAACAAGGAACTGCTATGTCTGTTATGTTAAGTGTTGTGGCATGGGGTACAGAAGAAAATGTTTATTCAGTAAATATTCACTGAACACCTACCATGCGCCAGACACTTCTCTTGATACGGAGAATTTCAACCAAGTCCTGGTTGTCATGACACGTCTGATTTCCATTTTGAAAAGATCACTTTGGTTGCTATGTGGAAAATTGGACGGGGAGGCTGGGGGGTGAAAAGAGGAAAGTATTGTATAGGTGCAGCGAGACAAGGAAATTACTAATGAGTGTTGGGTTTTTGAACATCGAACTGGAAAAAGCCATGATACAATATGTGTGTTTTGTAGACCCGTATCTGAAAGTGCTCCTGGAGCCCCCTGCAGGTGGCGAGGCCAAGGCTGGCCACAGGATACAGAAGTGACATTGGGTTGAAATCTTGACGGATGGATGAGATTTTGCTGTGGGCAACAGCAGATCCAAACCCCAGAATATAAAGAGGGGTGGTGAATAGGGGACTGATGAGAAATTGACAGGATTGGAGATAGAATATATAGTGGGAATGGTGGAAGATGACCATGTCTTATAGTCCTGCAGGAAAATAAAAAGAAGTCTCTGAACCTGGCCTTGGACTTCTGAGAACAATTTATAAATGGCGTGGAAAGTCACATAAGTGACATAAAAACAACCAGTACAAGCTTTAGAATCCCCTGTTAAAATATAACCTAACCTGAGTCAAGGATATTTAACACCTTAAATATCATGCCTTCTACTTATATTGTGATATCGCCTTGGAAAAAATATTTTTGTATATATTTAAAATTCCTGTTAATTTAGGACAGGCCAGGGGTTGGCAAACTTTTTCTGGAAAGGACCGGATAGTAAATATTTTTTGCTTTGTGATCCATACAGTCTGTCATAACTACTCAGCTCTGCCTCTACAACATCTAAACAGCCATAGATGGTCCATAAACGAATGAATATTTCTGCATTCCAATAATATTTTATTTACAAAAAAGAGGTGATAGGCAATATTTGGCCTGTTGGCCATGATTTTCTCACCCCTGTGGTAGGCAATATTGTGATGAGATTCCATTATATTTCGGTGTCATAGGCTACAAGAGGAGTGGACGCTTTGCACTGGAAAAACTGTATTCGGTTATAGCCATTAACGGATATTCTTATAATGCTCCCTCTTGGCTAAAAGTTACAACTATTTTAAATCAGTTTGGGGGCCCTGGTTTGTGAAATCCATTTTGGTTTTTGGACAATTTTGTCATTTTGCCTCCAATGCTTATTTCTTTAAGGTAATCTACAAACTTGATCTTGTCAATCCGTTACCGGATATGTGGCTATTTATTGTCAAGTGGTCATCTGAAAGAACTTTTTTCCATAAACTTTAATATAAATTATATACTTTCAAGGGAGTGTATTCCCTAGGTGTTGATTTCAATTTGACAAGTTTATGTTAAATTGACTAAAATATCTAGTGGCCACACAGTGATATATACCCAAAATACATGTTCAACTGATTATCCTTTAGGTAAATACATGTAAGAATCATTCCAAAGAGAAAGCACTTTTTTTTTTCTTTTGCCCTTTGGTTTACTTAGTGGTAAACCAATTCCAACTAAGTTGTTTTTCCTCAAAGCTGCATCCTTTCTGACCTTTTGGCCAATTAGAAGCTTATTAGTATGATGTTTTGAAGACATCAGTGTAGTAGAAATGACTTGCATGTCATAGTTGGGAAGCAAAGGTGTTTCGAGTAAGTTAAATCAGCGTATCTACAGCACGTCTCTTTTAATTAGTTACCATCTCTAGGGGGTACGTACGAAGTAATTTAGCAAAACATACATGTCTTAATTGACAGTTATATACACAGAAGTACAAAAATTGAAGGAAATAAAAAAATATTAAAAAAATTTAAAAAAATGGAAGGAGAATACTTTTTTTTTCTATTAGTGTCATTGAATTTTTCTAGAATGCAGATTACACCAAAGTTGAATTATGAAGTATTTATTCAAACAGTTGTTACCACCTTTCAGAAATGGGAGGGGAAAAAATGATTTTTGTGTCTTATAGTAGTTTCTAAGAAAAACATAAAGCACATAAGCAAGTGAGACCACATTTATGTGGTGGAAATGACCCTGGAGTGGAATAGTCGATTTGTGTTCTGATTTCAACATTGGCACTTCAGTACTTAGGTTGATTACATGGCACAGAGCTCCCCAAACCCTTAGAATTTCCTGCAAGGAGAGCCATAAAGCTGTCTTTTGTTATTCATAACAAACCTTTCAACCACACCAGAGTTTATGTTAATGAGGTCAGTTTTGGAAAGCACCAACCAGGTGCCTAGATGGTGGAACTTTCAGCCCCACCTGCTCATCTGGCAGGAGAGGGTGCAGAAGAGGGCCTGGAGATTGAATTAATCACCAATGACCAATGATTTAATAAACCATGCCTATGCAATGAAGTCTCCATAAAAACCCAAAGGACATGTTTCAGAAAACTTCTGGGTTGCTGAATAGAGATATGGGAGGGCAGTGCTCTTAGAGAGGGCATGGAAGCACCCTGCTCCTTCCTACATATCTTGCCCTATGTAGATCCACAACTTGACTGCAAGTACAAACTTCATTTGTATCCTCTAATATCCTCTGTAGCAAACTGGCAATCCAGTAAGCAAACTGTTTTCTGGAGTTCTGTGAGCCATACTAGCCAATCACCAAAGCCGGGGAGACGGTCAAGGGAACCCCCCATCTACAGCTGGTTGGTCAGAAATACAGGTGACAACCTGGACTTCTAACAGATATCCGCCGAAGTGGGGCAGTCTCATGGGACCAATCACTTAACCTGCAGTGATGTTATCTGCAGATAGGGAGTGTCAGCATTGAGTTAAATGATAGGACACATGTCCCACCTGGTGTCTGAGAATTGCTTGGTGTGGGGAAAACTTCCCACCCATCTGTGTCAGAAGTATTGAGAGTAGAGAATTTCGAGTATGATGGTAGTAGAGAGAGGAGTAGAGAAGAAGCACAGGAGTGTTTTTCCTTTGCAGTTACCTGTCTCACTCTTCACTCATCTACTGATAAATCAAGTTACCTATGGTCTGGAGCCAGATAGGCTAGCAGCAAACAATGGCCTAAATCTCTTTAACTAAAAGCAAACCAAATTTATTTCTTGTTAACTCCACGTACCAGTCTGAAGTGATAAGGGGTCTCCTCTCTTCATGGTCACAAAAACCAAACCAATGAACCCGAAGCTATGTGCTGAGAAAGACTGGAAGCGTTTAGTAAATATACTGATGACTACACAGGTATTAATTTCTAAGACCTTTTTATCTATAAAATTATAAGAAATTTTGCGGAATGCCTTATTGCTTTTTTCCCTCCTTTTTAATTTAAATTCCAGTTAATTAACATACAGTGTAACATTTTCAGGTGTAGAATTCAGTGATTCATCACTTACATACAATACCCGGCGCTGATTACAACATGTGCACTTCTTAATCTCCATTACCTATTTCACCCATCCCCCTCCCCATAGTCCCTCCAGCAACCCTCAGATTGTTCTCCATAATTAAGAGTCTGTTTTCTGGTTTGCCTTTTTCCCCCCTCTGTTCATCTGTTTTGTTTCTTAAATTCCACATATGAGTGAAATCATATGGTATTTGTCTTTCTCTGACTGACTTATTTGCTTGGCGTAATACTCTCTAACTCCCTCCACATCATTGCAAATGACAAGATTTCATGCTTTTTCATGGTTGAGTAATATTCCATCATATATATCATATATAGCACGTCTTCTTTATCCATTCATCAGTCAGTAGACATTTGGGCTTTTTCCGTAATTTGGCTATAATGCGGCTATAAACATCAGGGTGCATGTATCCCTTCAAATCAGTAGTTTAGCCATTTTAATAGGTGTGAAGTGATATCTCATTGTAGTTTTGATTTGTATTTCCCTGGTGATGAGAGATGTTGAGCATCTTTTCATGTGTCTATTAGCCATTTGTATTTCTTCTTTGCCTGTGTTCTCCTCTAGGATTTTGATAATTTCCTGTCTCACATTTAGGTCTTTCATCCATTTTGAATTTATTTTTGTGTATAAATAAGTGTAAGTAGTAGTCCAGTTTCATTCTTCTGTATGTTGTTGTCCATTTTTCCCAACATCATTTGTTGAAAAGATTGTCTTTTTTCCAACCATTTGTTGAAGAGACTTTCGTTTTTCCATTGGATATTCTTTCCTGCTTTGTCGAAGATTAATTGAACTAATAGTTGTGGATTTATTTCTGGGTTATCTATTGTGTCCCATCGATGTATGTGTCTATTTTTGTGTCAGTACCACACTGATGTGATTACTACAGCTTTGTAATATAACTTGAAGTCTGGAATGGTGATGCTTTCAGCTCTTCTTTTTTTTCTTTTTTTTTTTCTTTTTTAGATTTTTTATTTACTTATTTGAGAAAGAGAGTGAGAGAGAATGAGAGTGCAAGTGGGGGGACCAGCAGAGGGAGAAACAGGCTCCCCACTGAGCAGGGAGCCTGACTCAGGGCTTGATCCCAGGACCTTGGGATCATGACCTGAGACGAAGGCAGACGTTCAACCAACTGAACCGCCCAGGTGCCCCAGCTTTGCTTTTCTTCTTCAAGACTGCTTTGGCTATTTGGGGTCTTTTGTGGTTCCATACAAATTTTAGGATTGTTTGTTCTAGCTCTGTGAAAAATGCTGGTGGTATTTTGATAGGGATTGCATTAAACGTGTAGATTGCTTTGGGTAGTATTGACATTTTAACAATATTTGTTCTTCCAATCCATGAGCATGGAATGGAAAAAACTGATTATTTTCCAGATTTCTACTTCAAAAAGTTAAGAATTTCCTTGGATGGTGTGATTATGAATAAGGTTGATTTTCTTTTTGTTTATCTATAGTTTTAATATTATGTAAGCAGTATTACTATTGTTCATTAAAAGCAGAAACAATATAGCAAATGTTATTTTTCTAAAGTTAAGTTCTCATTCAAATGCCCCTTACTTGTCTTACTAATTTTTTTAAAATCTATAATTACGTATAAATATTTTCAGTCTCTTCAATAATTCAGAATTTGGTGCCTGAGTTCTGTATTCTGTATTATTATGATTTTATAATAATGAAATCTATCTTTTCAAATTTTCAGACTGAGTCATATTATTTTTCAGTCTTTCTATGTGCAGAAATAATTCCACTCTTTCACATTTTGTTCCTGAAATATGATCAGACTTATCCAGCATTCTGAAGGAGTCCTTACCATTTGCACCAATATAAGCAATTCTTTCTATTTTGTCTCTAGTACTGAGATACGCTATATTTTGGAGAAATTTGGGGGCTTCTGTAGAATGTTAAATAGGTTTATCAGCAAAGATCCCTAATTTATTTATTTATTTATTTGTTTGTTTGTTTGTTTGTTTATTTATTTTTAGTATCTTAGCTTGGGCTACTCTCACAAAATACCCTAGACTAGGTGGCTTTAAAAAAAACAGAAATTTATTTTCCATAGTTCTGGAAGCTGGGAAGACCAAAATCAAGTTAACCAGCTAATATGGTGTTTGGGGCCCTTTTCCTGGTTGCAGATGGCTGTCTTTTTATTGTATTCTCACATGATGGAAGCAGAGCTAACTGGCTCTCTGACCTCTTCCTATAAGGGCATTAATCCCATACATGAGGGCTCTACCCTCGTGATCTACTTAGCTCTCTACATTCCCACCTCCCTATACCATGGTATTGAGATTAGCATTTCAACATGTGAATTTTGGGATGACACATTCAGTCCAGAGCATTTGGTTAATGTGAATTAGTTTCCATAATTCCTATGTAGCTCTACCTCAACTTGCCTTTTCTTTTACCCCCAAACTCTCTGAGAGCTTTTCCCTGAAGTTTATGTCTGTCATTAAAGTATTTTATTGTCTAGAAAGGAGACTGTGTTGTGCATTTGCTTTTTAGAATTACTTAGAAAACCCTGAAACTTCAAAGCTGGTATTTGGTTTTTATCCCTTTGCAGAAGGTGGGGACACACCTGTGATTATGGTTCCTGATAGAGAAGGATGCATTTGTCCCTAACTTTGTCTATAGTCTGTTAGCCAGTTCCCAGGCTAGAGTGCCCTGAAACATTTTTTCTCACCCCAAGTGATTTTGTTTTCTTCTTTTTCTCTGAACTTGTTAGAATTCACCTCCAACATGGTGAGTGGTTTAACTCTAAATCTATTATACCTATTGTTTCTCACTTGCCTGCAACCAAATCTGTTTGCCTGATAGAAATTTAGTTGACTGCTGAGAGGGTATTCTGGAAATGCCAAAACGGAATACTGCTTCATGGATTTTAGAAGCACAAAATATAGAAATAAAAAGCTTTGAGCAATTTGGTAATACTCTTCTTATTGGGGCTTTATTATTTTTTGTTGTTATTGTTTACTGCAATTAAGAAGCTGTTAAGAATTGGAACTAATAAATTGAACATGAAAGTTAAAAAACAAAAACAAAAACTTACCCTTTTTTAAGTTATCAAAAAATAGACTTACAGAGTTATAATTGTGATTTACAGAAAATAGTCACATTTCAAGAGTGATACAGAAATATAGATTTTTTTTTAAATAAGCATATTCATTGCCTTCTTCCTTTGAGATAGTATTACCATGTATCCAGTCTCCCTGAGACTTCCTAGTACATGCCTATTTTTTCAATGTAATTAGTAATAGTGCACTATTTCACTCTCAAAAGTGGCTTGGTATAAACAATAAATTATATGGTCACTTTATTTAAAAGAGACCAGGCTTCAGTTCAAGTGAAGAAAATTTTATACATCTTCTACTTGAGGTTAAACTAAAAATTTCTAAATATTCAAATAACCTTGACGATATACTAACACAAATGGATTAATGAAATATAAAGCTATGGCTTAATCATTTCCCTTTCACATCCAGATATGTAAACTACTAGACTCTCCTTCCAGCAAGTGAATGATGCAGTTTAAGAGAAAAAAATTATGTCTGAGGCAAATTAAAATCTTCATTTTTACTTCATCCAACATTTATAGTCTTAGTTTTTTTCTGTGTGCAGTGTAACTCTCTTGATGCATCATTAATTTAAAAGAGAAAACAAGCATAATATCATTGCACAGTAACAAAAAGTAAACCCTGCCTTTTTAAATGGGCTATTATTATAGTAATTAAAATGTAACCAAGTAACCCTTAGTCATGCTTTACAAAATTCTGCTATTCCTCAAATGAAAAAACTAAATCTACAATTTAAAAAGAAGCAAGCAATTCTATCCATTAGCCAGAGTCAGAGTGTGCACTTTAAAACTGGAGATTTTGTAGGTTACACTAACAATATTTTACACTCATAAACCAGTTTGAAGCCTGAAACACAATTTCATTTATCTTTATATTCTAAGCTTTATAGTGTCACAGAAAGTGTCCATCTGTTCAGCTGAGATTGCTTCAAATAGTGAGTGGTCAGAAAGACTTAGATGATAAAGGTCAAAGGAGCCTCTTGACCCTGTGATACTTGCCAAAGCAATTGGAGCATCGGGACTGATATACTGTTAGATACAGTTCGCTAAAGCAGGCTCCACTTTAATTGGTAATGATAGCAAGAATACACAGTAAAGTCATTGCTGAAAGAAAACAAAAAGTATCCAATATAGTAATTTATTACCAGTCAGTGTGTTTCCCCCACCAGGTTGTTTTACCCCTGCAGTGGTGAGAGAAAGCAAAAAGGTACTCTAACACTTAGCTGAAAATGGATGCCCTGCTGATACCCGGGATGTGTGGTGGCCCCATGATTGCCCATGCCATTAGCTTGGTAATATTGTCTCTATTGTAAACTCAGCTCCCCATGTTCTTCCTGTGCATCAGCTGCAGATTGAAGGCTTTCTCCTTTGTCTTCTATTTGTGCTGCCAATCACTCTGCTCTCCACTGACCCTTTGGAGGGAGACAGTTTTTACTGCCAACAACTATCTCCAGCAACCAAGGGCTCAACAGATCTAAAAATGAGGCTGGCACTTCCATTTACACTTTGTTGTTTGATTTATGCATTGTTGGGAGGCTTGTTCATTCCTATCGTTCCACCAATGGTTTTTTTCATATCTTTGTAAGATATATGCTTTTGGAACTGGTATATCCCTACCTGCTTATGGTTTTCTGTAAAATTAAGTCATTTGTTATAAACGTTGAAATGTATTTGGTGCAATAGGAGCAAAGCCTTGTGTAGATCTTTTTCATTTAGTCAATCAATTAAAAAAAATCCTTTTAAAAATAGTTACTGGTTTCTGTCAATGAAGATAAAATTCCCATGAAGAAATATAAATGAGCTCTTCTGAACATCTAGATTTTTTCCATAAAAATCTTAAGAGAAACTATATATAGCACTGAGAAAGGATAGATTAAAGGAGAAAAATTTCTAATTGCTAGCACAAACACAGTAAAATAAATCTTATTTCACATTCCCAATTTTTGGGAATGATGCAGTTTTTGGGAGATGCAGTTTGTGTTTTAGTTTGTTTTTGTGTCTGCTTTAAACGTCTACTCCACCCTTATTGAATGAATGAAGATCAGTAAGCATATGGCTACTTTTACCTTCCTCAAATACTTGATTTTACTTCAAGGTTCACTTCTTGTAATGACTCAGAGATGCTCCATTTTTCTCAAGTCATGATAGAAAATTTATTCCTGAAATAATTACATAAAGCAATATTAACTTAGCATTTACAATTAAACACAATACTTAAACTTGGTTATGTTTTTATAACTGAAGGTCCAAGTAGTGCTTTAAAAGTTTATTAGTGTATACGCATTTAATGGATAAAGTAGACTTTCATACATCGAGTTTCCGTATATAAAATTCAATGGCATGCTATTATAAATCTCCATGGAAATATCTTTCCAATTAAAGTTTAGACATTTTAGGTTAGATCATGGAAATTACTAAATTGTTGGAAGTGTTATTTTCTCTCTTCATATGCACAAACATACACACATTTCAGCTTTTAATTTAAGCAGATATCTTTTAGGATTATTTTGGATTAAAACAAGACAGGTGAGGAATTAGAAAGCTCTAGACCAGATTCAGTATCTCCTCTACCAGCTGCATTCACTTTCACCAGGTTCTCAGCACTGCATTTGATTACCCCAAAGGCAGTTTGGTGGGAAGCATGTATTAAAGCAGCTCCTATCTATTTTAGAAACTATAATGCTTTGTGCTTCAATACAACTAGGGATTTCAGCTTTGAAGACTGGAATGGAGCTTTATCATCTTTTCAAGGCCAGACAGGGTGAGACATTTCAGAGAAAAAAAAAAAATTCTAATATCCTGTTTCTACGCTTTAAGGGATTGTTGGACTTGCTGAATTAAAGTCTTCTACTCAGTAAGCATTGAGTTATTATTACATTAATTAATTAATTTGCTGCCGATGTGGAGACCAAGCACTCATTATGCTCCATGTCATAAGTATTCATAAACCAAGTAAGTTTTAGGTCAACATCTAGCTTTGCTCTGAATTCTATTTTTTAGACCAAGGAATTCTAAAGTGAAAATTGTGTGAAGCTTTTAAATACTGGATAAATGTTAATTTATCATAACATTTATTAACAGTTCCTTTATTTTTCTTTCTAATTTGTATTTCCTACCTTCGAATCAGCCAAAGGATAAGGCAGCAGGCAAAGGGAGGAGCCCATTCATCAGGCATGTGTGTCTGGTTAAGAAAATAACTAGTGTGTTAGGAAAGAGGGTAAACCAGTGTGGGACTCTCCATCAGCTAATGGAAATGCGTATTTTAAGGGAGGGAGCAGAGTTCCCAGAATAAGCTGAATCCCAGTGGTAAACAGCCTTCAGAGACAAGAACATGGGTAAAATAGCATTTAAGTTGTACTTTCCATGAAATTTTTATGTGGTAATGTGTATTAAATCAGTTAAAGTAGATGGCATGTCTTGATATATTTGAGGGGGGGGAAATAAATGCATTTTCTTTTCCTGGATATCATGTCAGTAATATATACAGTAATTTGACTTTTCAGGTAGGGTTTGTCTTGTAATTTAAGACTTTCCAAAATACAATGTAGCAGTATTGGTTTTCATGTATCACTAATGGATCAAGGCTGAATTTTAGGAAATGAATGCTTGACAGGGAGGACACTGACATTTATGGATAGTCAAGAATCCTCTCTCTCTCTCTCTTCAAGCCACAGCCCTTGTGTTAGCCTCCGTACTATGATGCTGCTATTTGTGTTCCTTTCCACATCATAAAATGAAAACACGTGTATAGGTCTGTGTGCATGTGTATAAGTTGTTCTTTCACATAGAAATGAGATTGATTATATTAGAGGGTATTCTACAAGTTGCTTTGTTATGTCAGAAATATTTGGCAGGCATTCTTCTATATTAATACATACAGACCTGGTTACATTTTTACGGAGCTCCCAATAGTCATTGTTTTAGCTTTTTCTTTCAGGAAATATTTGACAAGGAAAGTATTTGGGATTATAAATTAATATGTGATCTTTACTCGTTGATGTTGTTAAAATGTACCTGGTATTACTTTCAATTACCTGTTATTACTGCATTAATTAAATTAAATCAAATTTAATGACAGGGATTAAAGAGAGGTGGTGACTCTCATAAATGGACCAAGGAAAACCATCCCACCTTAGCCAACGTTGAGAAAATAAGTGAATCTTTTTTTTTTTTTTTAATCAATGATAGGGGTGCTTGGGTGGTTCAGTCAGTTAAGTGTCCAACTCTTGGTTTCAGCTTGGGTCATAATCTTGGGGTTGTAAGATCCCAGCCCCGCATCGGGCTCCATGCTCGATGCAGAGTCTGCGTGAGATTCTCTCTCTCCCTCTCCCTCTGCCCCTCCCTGCTCATGCTCTGTCACTCTCTAAAATAAATAAATAAATCTTTAAAAAGCAATAATAATACCAATTTGATTATAATAATATGCTATCCCTATTATTACTTAACTTGTTTTGTTTTTTTTTTTTCTTTCCTGGTAGTATTAGCAAATACCAAAGGTTAAGAAAAAGAAATAAAAAGAGTAGGAATGGAAAGAATGAAGCAAATTTCCTTTATTCAAATATAATAGTGTATAATCTATATAAAAGTGAACAGAAGACCTAATTAAACAAAAAATAAAGTATGGTAATGCTAAAGACAAAATTTATGTGCTAATACAAAAAAACACAAGTTAGTATAAAAATTCCATTGATAAAAGGAATATAGAATATAAAATAATAGGGATAAACTTAATAAATATGTAAAAGCCATATGAACATGCTTTAAAAATCCCTCAAAGACATAAAAAAATAACTTGATTCAATAACATCATGGAATCCCACAGGGAAAGCTCAGTATTTTAAAGATTTCCATAGTCACAAATCTATACATTTAATAAAAATAAACTTTCAAAATCTCCTTGGTGAGTTTTTGGGACTTTGATGATTTGATCATAGAATTATTCTGGGAAAATAAATGTATAAAATGAGATAAGAAAAATGAGCAAAAGAAGAATGATGGGTATGGGTTTCCTTCTCAGATGTTAACTATATATACCTATCTTCTACCTATCTATCTATCTATCCAATCTATCATCTGCAATAGAGTTCAGAAGTGACTCATGAAAAGGAAAAAAGATAAGTGGAAAGGAAAAAAGAGTAGGAATAAGCATGTATATAAATCATAATTTGATCTTTGGAAAAAATTGCACTTAAAATCGGGGGGAAAAATCATAGGGGAAAGTTAATAAGCGGCCTTTGTACAATTGAGTGTATTTTTAGATAAAACATACAATGATATCCCTACTCTCTACTTTTCACAAAAATAAATTTCAGATGAATAGAAGTTTTAATATAAGAAGATAGATTACTAGGGGAAAATAGGTAATAATATTTTTAGTAATTGCATTGTGAAAATCCTAAGAGTGGCAAAATTCCCAAAAGATACATGAAACAAAAATTATAGTTATACTATTTACTTTAAAAAAATATTGTAGAAATTCTCAAAATCTATAAATGTAAAGCCTAATGAGACCTGAAAAATATTTGCAATATATTGGAGGATTAATATCTTTACATCAAAAAGGCTCTTACAAATTGATAAGGGGAAGATAAATGGCAAATTAGGAAACAGGGCAAAAATGAACACTTAAATTGCAGAACTATGCTCACTAAAAATCATCAATGCAAATTTCCTATCAGATTAATAAACATTAAAAGAAGTGCTGAACTCTTTAATGGTATGACAAAATAAGTTACATGCATTCACTTTTGGCTAAAGTATGTTTTGAAAGAAACTTGCTGGAGCATAGTCTAACAATTTAACGAACATTTTAAAGGTCTATATCTTTTCCATCTGAAATTTCACTTCAAAGAATTTTTAAAAGACCTGGAAAAGTGTGCTATGACTTTAAGCACAAACATGTTCAGAGAAGTGATAGAAAACAGTGGTTTCCATTTGTAATCTATAGAGAAATGGCTTACTTAAGGAACACATTTGTCCTTTTCCAAATTACCCCAGATTATGCATCAGTAAAATTTTGAAGAGACATAGTCCAAAGTCAGGGCAAGGACATCCAAGTACACCAGGAGCCAGAAGTGGAGGCACGATAGCAGGGTAGACAGGAACCCACTGGCGAAGGCAATCTGTTATGGGCAGGTTGACTCTCGACTGACCCTGTAATTAGGTGCTTAAATGGGCTAGTGTTGTGAGGCAGTTATTTTTCACTTAGGCGACAGTTTCTTAAGTGAATTTCTCTGGTCACACGAAGGTTAGAGATGGGTTTACAGAAATGTGCATCACTAACACCCAAGAGCTGAATTCCAACGTACCACAAACAAAAGCATACTTAATGTACTTTTTTAGGTGCTGGATTTTCTTTGTTATTTTTCCAAAAGACCTGGAATAACATCTTCAACTATTTTGTTTCAGTATTGAACAGTTACTAGGAGGAGGATGCCATGAAGTCAGTACATTTCCCCTCCATGGCTATAGGACTCAGCTTGTCTGACTCTTTAAGGCTCAAAGAAGTCCTCTGTCATAGACCTCATGTTTTATGAACTCTTAACAAATTCCTGCCGGCGGAATGCACTGAGGCCGAGGCATGGTCAGCTTTTTAGAGATTGGAATGGATGAAAATAGTGGTGTGTGTGTGTGTGTGTGTGTGTGTGTATTGGAAAAGAAATAGCAATGTCGTGAAACACCCAAGGACAGCGAGGTGATGACTAGAAGAGATTAGAAAAGGGGAGGTCTCTTGGGGAAGTGAGTGTTTTTTGGGGGTAGATTTTCTGTAGATGGGTGTTGGGGCATTCTCAGCATAAGGACAAACACAGAGGCGGAGAAATCAGAAAAGGCTGAAAGGCCAAGACAGAGAGCAGAAGAATCAGGCAGCAGTGACAAGCACCCATTGCAGTTAGGAGAAGAGAAGGAAAAGACGGTGGTCAGACGTAAGCCTGGCTCACCAGGAGAATGTTGCCACGAGGCATGTCAGGAAATGAAGAAACTTTCTTAGTGAGGAGGCTGGTGTTGCTGGAACCATGATTTAATATGTATTTTAGAGCACAAGTAATACCTTTGTGATATTTGAAAGTAGGAAAAAATGTCTGACTTTTCAGTGTCCTTCCCTGAAATTTTGGTGAAATGTATGTGCCAAAAAAACGTGATTAGGAAGAAGTATGCAATCCTGATTAAAAATCTAGAAGGATATTTTATTTAATAAAATACCAGGGACTAAATGTCTTTTTTTTTTTTTTTTTTACTTCCGAGACCACGTTCAAATAAGACTTTGCCGTGTTGCCGTGGAGTAGAAATCCATCATTGTTTCTTCTGGTGTGACTTTTCTATTCCAGGTAACCCTCTGTTGTATGATTGGAAGGAAAGGAAGGCCCTGTTAGGTTGAAAGCAAACCTGAGCTTCTCTGGCTTTGGTGAGGCACCTCGGGTATCTTGCAGTGATGCGCCTGTCTTTAGAAAGTGCCCACCGAGTAGCACTGGACTTTAGCTCTAATCCCTGAAAATGACTCTGTCTCCTTTTACAGTAAGAGACTGCACACACATAGCTGGGACCTTTTCCTGGCTCTTCGTTGGTGAACTATCCATAGTAAAGTTGAAGTTACTTTTGTTGACTTCTTGTCTTAGAGTGAAAGGGGAATAACCCGCTTTCCTTGATCGGTCAGTACCATGTCATTTGTCATTCTTCTGATTGTGTAGGAGATAAACACTTCTTTTCATTCTGTGAATATTCTTGAATATTGCTATTTGAAAAATATTGATTTGGGAAGTAGAAAAAGAAGGAGGAGGAGGAGAAAGAAAAGAAGAAGAAGGAGGAGGGGGGACGGGGAGGAGGAGGAGGAGAAGAGGGAGGGGGAGGAGGAGGAAGACTTTTTCTAATTTAATTGTATGGTACACAATCTGTCACTTTTTACTTCATTTTTGAATTTCACAATTCTGAGTTATTTTAGAAAAGTATTGAAAAGATAAGTTTTCCACAGGCCTCTCTTATATCCTTTATATTAAAAGATTTGTCATTTGAAGCATCTGAATTAATTTTCTCTTCTTCAGTTGTTAATTGGTCTCCTCTGCTGAATCCTTGATTGTCATTGGCATTGGGTGTGACTCAGTTCTGGCATTCAATGTAATCCTTCATTTTCATTTTTTATAGCATTTGCTATCTACTTTGTGATGGGATCACATCATTTAATAATCAGTCAAAGCCTGACTAATGAGTGGGATGGGACTTTACCTTAGAAAGGGAGGCATTGGGGCGCCTGGGTGGCTCAGTGGGTTAAAGCCTCTGCCTTTGGCTCAGGTCATGATCTCAGGGTCCTGGGATCGAGCCCCGCATCAGGCTCTCTGCTCAGCAGGGAGCCTGCTTCCCCCTCTCTCTCTGCCCGCCTCTCTGCCTACTTGTGATCTCTCTCTCACTGTCAAATAAATAAATAAAATCTTTAAAAAAATAAAAAAAAGAAAGAAAGGGAGGCATTAGTTTTATAAGTGATCAGTTCATTAGTGGATGTTTTCCTATAATGATGGCTTTTTCTTTTTTATACATCTGTGAATATGGTGTTTCCTGCAATGAATGCTTAGCTAACAAGGTTCCTTTGTACATCTTAGAAATAATAAATAAGAAACATTATTCTATTCTTAGAGAAATTTAAGTCATATGATGTCATCCAAAGAATAGTCAGGAAAAAAAAAGGATCTGGGAACCCTGAGTTGGCTATTTACCATATGAGGAACCAAACAAGTCACTTTACTTCTCTGTTCCTCATTTCTCCTTAAGATCAGCTAATTTCTAAATTCTTCCTGCTCTCACATAACCAAATACCTAGAATATTTCTGCAGCTAGCATCTATATTTCTTTTCACATAGTATTTAAATATTTGTATTAGGTATTCTTGCACACAGTCACAAAAGTGAGAAGATGAAGGCAGTTTTAAGCATCAGTTTTATCAAACTTATTTTGTGGTTGTAGGTTGGGCAGGTCAGATCCTTTCACAACAAACTCAGTGGGGAATCCAATATGTTTTCAGAGAGAAGTTTTATCAGAACATGTTGTCAGACAGTGCATTTCCACATTCAAAGGCAGGGGGTAAAACCAGTCTTGTTTAACCATTTTGTCTTTCTGAATCAGATAGAAAAAAGAAGAGGCACAAGCTGAACACAGCAGGATAAAGGAAAAATAAGTAAATGAATAGACTTTTTAAAATAAAGATGTTAGACTTATACCTTCACATCTCTCACATTTTTTTCTTCTAAAGTTTTGGGTCATTTTGGTGCTTCTTTTTTATATGTCTATTGGGTTGTTGAGAGTTTGAGTTTTGTGTTGTTGACTTCAGTTTTACTTGTCATTTATTCTGAGTTCTTGCAGGGAGTGGAAGAATAATTTCTGTTCCGCTGGCCATCTGGGATTCACTTGCAGACTTTCTGACTCAGTAGCTTGTCCCAAAGTCTGTGTACTCAGACAAAGGGCTCATTTCTGTGTGCCTCTTCTACTCCCCACCTGCTGTTTAGAGCATTCACATGTAGATGTATCGGTACCATTTTACTCCCCAGGCTCGCAAAGTTCAGAGGTTGGCATGGACCATTGTCCCCCCGTGCTACCCTCTCGCCCTCCAGATTGTAAGCAACGCCTCCTCTCTGGCTTCAGCCTGGAACTTCAGACAGTGGTTCTAAAGGTGATGGGATATTGGGGAAAAGACCAGCACCTTCTCTATTTGTACAAAGCCTGTACAGCACATTTTGGGGAACTGTCTGGCAATCAGAGAGCATTCTATCAGCAACACATGGACTAATAACTTAAAATTTATATTTAGCCCTCACACTTTTGCAGTGACATGGATTCAATGAAATACTTTTTTGTCTTTAATGACTTGTTCTAGACTTTTTAATTATAATCAGCTTGATGAATGTTTCTAAAATACTTCTGTTAAAATGATGGTTTACATACACTTTATCATTCTAAAAGTAATATAATTATATTTTTTGCACAACATTATTCAGTCATGATTTAGCATAATACTTTTATTTTTTTTATTTTTTTTTTAGTAGGCTATTTTTAATAAAATTCTTAATTCTAAAAAATTTTTAATAAAATTCTTGTTGGCAAAATATATTGTGTATAGTACCATATAAATATAAATAAGGTTAACATTTATTATAGCCTTTGCTAAACATTACTAAATATTGTGCATGTCCAGTCTATAATGTGAAAGCTCAGTAATTACTATTATTGGCATTTGTTGTCATTCTGTATTACTTATGTTCAAAATGATGGTAATACTGTTTTTAAAGTCCATTGGTGACATGACTTGAAAAATATACTATTTTTTAAGAGATTTAAAAGTTTTTAAACAACAAAAATAAAAATAAAAAAAATTTAAACAACGATAGCAGTCTAGAATTATAATATTCAATCATTTTAGGACATAACAGTGGTTTATACTTATAATCTAAAAATATAACAGTGGTTTATACTTATAATCTAAATTGACTTGTTTCCAAATGAAACGCAACATTATCATATGTTAAAAAAAACTTAGGGGGCACCTGAGTGGTGCAGTTGGTTAAGCTTCTGACTCTTGGTTTCAGGTCGTGATCTCAGGGTCTTGAGATCAAGCCCTGCATCGGGCTCCTTTCCCTCTCCCTCTCCCCCTCCCACCACCCTCCCTCACCCACTCTCTCTCCCTCAAATAAATAAATTAAAAAAAAAAAAAAAACTTGGAATAACATCTTTGATTTGAAAATATTCTGAAGTGTTTAGTTGCTCCTGAGGCTTAATGTGATTATATTTAGGAAGAGAAATTTAGGATTTTTGTTTACAGCAGTGCAATGGGTCTATTTTGGCTGTGTGGATCACAAAACGAGAGGATGAGACCAGACCAGGGAGTGTGTCATATTGCCAGAATCATTGCTATGATTTTGATTGGCCCAGTAACTGAGAAGTCTAGACACTGCGGCCAGAGATTACAGCTTTGGAGAAGTGGAAATGCGTAGGAGAGTGGAACTCTGTCTTCAGCTGCTTGATTAGCTGCAGTTCAGAAGTATTCATAGCTAGAGTTTGTGAATAGGTGACTTCCTCGCTTAAATACCCCTTCAAGCGTCACAACAGAATACATTTGAAACTCAACAGAGTTTGCAAGGCTTTAATGCAAAGTGGCTCCTGTCCTGTCTGGCTCATCTGCATTTCCATATTCTGCTCTCCATCTGTATTAAAATTGTCCCAGTACATGCTCTCTACCTACGTCCTCACTCTGGCCGTCACTCCAGGGGTCTTCTCATGTTGTTCTCTTTGCCTGGAGTACTTGGTCTTGCACGTTTCTTTAGTTCATTTCTCCTTAATCTTTCAGATTGCGGTTCATTGTCACTTCTGCTTAGACTTCTTGGGTCATCAAGGCCAGATATGAGGTGCCTGCTTCAGACCTTCGTAGCTTCCTACATTGACCCTTACTCTGCCCTTGTCCAGGCTATGCGGTTCTTACTGGGCACCTATCTCTCTCCCTTCTGAATGTAAAGGGTGGGAGCTATATCTATGCAGTTGCTGAGTCTTGTTCCGTATTCTGTCGACAGCTACTCATACCATGTTCTACTTAGTAGGCCCCCTACAAGGACCTCTTGAATGTCTGCTGAATGAATGAAAACAGGGATAAACCCAAAGCATAGATCTGGGAATGGTATCCTCCAAGAACATGAAGTAGCATCTCAATTAAAGACAGTGATAGTGAATTTGTGTGTGTGTGCATGTGGCTTAGAGAGTTTTCTTTTTTTTTTATTATGTTCAATTGGCCAACAAATAGTACATCATTAGTTTTTGATGTAGTGTTCAATGATTCATTAGTTGCATATAACACTCAGTGCTTATCACGTCATGTGGATAGTGAATATTTTTTAAAGATTTATTTATTTATTTGAAAGAGAGAGTGTGTGTATGCAGTGGGGAGGGGGGGGCAAAGGGAGAGAGAGAGAGAGAGAATCTCAAGACTTCCCACTGAGTGTGGAGCCCAGCTGGGTGCTCGATCTCAGGACCCTGAGATCATGACCTGAGCTGAAATCAAGAGTCAGATGCTTAACTGACTGCACCACCCAGGTCCCCCGAGAAAATGATAGTGTATATTTTTAAGACTCTTGATACATGTCACCATGATGTTTTTGAAAAAAGATAAGGCCATCTAGATGTCATCAGAGTCCTGTTAAAATGAGCACTCAACAGCATAGGATCCTCTACTTTCTGTTTTCTGTAAGTTTGAGAAAATTTTAGCAAATGTAAGGGCTCAAAACCAGTGTGGTATGTAAAATTTTATACTTGTTTCATTTTTATTGAGACAAATGGTTTTAAAAACTATCCCCCTCAATGGTATTTTTGTCTCTTTTGCTCATTTCTTGAGATGGGAGTATTTTGCTAATTAATTTTTGTGAATTGCTTTTATATCTAAAATATTAGCTTTTGATTTTCTAGCAAATCTTCTTACACTCTTAAATTTAATTGGATTAATGTATTTTTGGGGAGAGAAGCATAATGTTAAAAACATCTAGATAGCCATATCTATCATTGACATTTTCCTTGGCAATTCTTATCACCTGGCTGGCTCAGTCAATAGAGCGTGTGACTCTTAATCTCAGGGTTCTGAGTTCAAGCCCCATGTTGGGTGTAGAGATTACTTAAAAATAAAACCTTTAAGAAATGGATATAGTTAAAAGGAGATGTTAAGGGGCGCCTGGGTGGCTCAGTGGGTTAAAGCCTCTGCCTTCGGCTCAGGTCATGATCCCAGGGTCCCGGGGTCGAGCCCCGCATTGGGCTCCCTGCTCAGCGGGGAGCCTGCTTCCCCCTCTCTCTCTGCCTGCCTCTCTGCCTACTTGTGATCTCTCTCTCTCTGTCAAATAAATAAATAAAATCTTTAAAAAAAAAAAAAGATGTTAAGAAATCTCTGCAATTTTACAAAAATGGGATTATACTTTCTAATCTAGGTATTTTCCATAGACACTGTATGTGAATTTCTTGCTGTGGTATTATATATTTTATTAAAAAACCCCGTAAAACCTCTTTCTAATATCTGCTTAGTATTTTAATATGTGCACATATTATAATCTATTTAGCCAAATCCATATTATGGGACATTCAAGTTATTTTCTGCTTATTGATGTAGAAATTTCTACAACATTCTTTTTAATATAATTTTGTGTATCTTTGTAATTTTACCCTTATGATAAGTCATTTCTATATCCAAGGTTATATAATATTTTAAGGTTGTTGATACATTTTGCCAATTGCCTTTTATAAAAGAGATGCCAATTTACACTCATCGTGAAATGTAAGAGAGCACCCATTTTCTCTCTTTCTTATCAAAATTAAATACAGTAGTCCCCCCTTATCGATAGTTTCAGTTACCCATGGGTCAGAAGCCGACGACCCTCCTTCTGACATATTATCAGGTCAGTGGTAACCTAAAGCTGCACCACAGTGCCTATGTCATTTAGCTCATTTCATCTCCTCACTAGGCATTTTATCATCTCACATTATCTCAAAAAGTAGGATGAGTACAGTACAATAAGATATTTTGAGAGAGACCACATTCACATAGCTTTTATGACAGTATATTC
This sequence comes from Potos flavus, assembly GCA_028534135.1. NCBI lineage: Eukaryota > Metazoa > Chordata > Mammalia > Carnivora > Procyonidae > Potos > Potos flavus. The sequence goes on from CM052896.1 coordinate 43,055,677, forward strand.
TTCTAAGTGTTCTCTTTTATTATTAGTTATTATTGTTAATCTCTTCCTGTGCTTAACTTATAAATGAAACTTTATCATAGGTATGTATGCATAGGGAAAATATAGTAAATATATGGTTCGGTGCTATCTGCGATTTAAGGCATCAACTAGGAGTCTTTGGAACATATACCCCATGGATTAGGGGGACGCTACTGAAATTTAATTTTTAATTCTATTTTCAAACCTTATTTCTACCTATTAGTGGGCTAGTAAAACAAACATCTGTACCCCTTGGGTCCCTGGCAGTCACAAACACAAATTCTCTTTTGAAGAATGCATTTTCAACCCATGACTAGAAGGCTTCTCACTGATGTTTCATATATGCACACACACACACACACACACACACACACCCATGTGCACACACAGTTACAAAACATAAAGAGACAGAAAAGCACCACCAAAATAAAAAAGCAGAGTCATACTCACAAGGATTTTAAAAACTGGAATTATAGATACGCCATACAAAATAAGTTCCTTCAGAAAAATAATGGTTTAAAAATATAAGTAAGAAATAACTGACTGTAAAAATGAACAATTTGTTTTTTAAGGGGACCAAACGGAACTGATAGAGATTAAAAACGTAAAACTCAAAATTTAAAACTCAATGGGTAAGTTAAATGTTAGAGTAGAGACAGGTGAGAAGAAAATTGGCACGCTAAAAGAGAATCCTGAAGTGATGCCCAGCATGAGGCACAGAGAGACAAAGAGATAAAAAAAAAAACATGAGAGAGGATAGAGTGTGTGACTAGCAGCTCATCAGAGTTCTGTGTGGGGCGAAAGGGATGCGGAGTGAAAATATTCAAAAGGTAAGTGTGAGAACTGAACAAAATTAAGGAGAGATAGGAATACTCAGATACAATGTAGGATTGGAAAACATCCACACCTAAAAGAATTCTAGTGATTCTATGATGTTATGCAGAATGGTAAAGACAAAAAGATCTAAAAAGCAGCAGAGAGAAAAGACAGACGGAGTGACAGACTACTAGCTGACATCTCAACTGCATCAAAGGAAACCCGAAGACTAGAGAATAATGCTTTCAAAAATGCTGTGAGAAAATAAGTGAAATTAAAATAGTTTACTCAATGAAATGTTCTTCCAAGAAAAACATTATTCTATTGAGAGGACCTACAAAGTCAAAATTTGATTCTTTGGAAAGAATATCAAAATCGATAAACTTCTGGCAAGAAAAAAAGCAAAAGCAATAATATCAGAAATTAAAAAGGACCCATAGCTACAGGAAGTTTAAAAAATTGATAAGCAAATAATATAAACATCCCTCTGAACAGCCATTAAACTATCAAAAGAAATTAAGCATGGCCTAAGTAAGTGGGAGATACAATCTGGAACTTGACGAACATCCTCAAACTTACATGAAAGAGTAAAAGACCATATGAACAATTGGATAGGAGAACCTCACCACCAGATCTGAAGTCTTTTTGTAAAGCTATTCTACTACGGAATAGATAAGTTGAATAATGTCCCGGGCAGCAGATCAGTGAGAAAAGAACAAATTCACAAATGATATTGGAACAATTGATACCAAGATAAAAAAACATGAAAAGTATGTCCTATTGCAAATCCAAACACAAAAATGAAAAAAATAAAGGTATTAAACAATTAAAAAGTTGTGTGAACCTGGGGCGCCTGGGTGGCTCAGTCGTTAGGCGTCTGCCTTTGGCTCAGGTCATGATCCCCAGGGACCTGGGATGGAGCCCTGAGTTGGGCTCCCTGCTCAGTGGGGAGCCTGATGCAGGGCTTGATCCCATGACCCTGGGATCATGACCTGAGCCAAAGGCAGACAGTTAACCGGCTGAACCACCCAGGCGTCCCATGTTCTTCTCCTTAATTTTCAAAGCCACTTTTTCACCTTTGTATGACTTCATGTCTATGTTGATAAGAAGATATGAAATCATATATGAAAAGACATTAATTTGATGCTATCTTACTTCCTAGGCCTAATTTATATTTTTTTAAAAGAAAAATAAAAATTTTAGGAAGGAAAAAAAAGCTTTTAAGGAATACAGAATGTTTAATTTAGAGGGAAGTTTTTCTAACAGACAAAATAATTGAAATGACTTGCCTTTAGTTGTACTGCTACTTAATACTTTCATTTTATGCCATTTTAATATGGAACTTTTAATAAAATCACTTGAAAAATAAAAACCCTGACACATAAGTTTTGTTTTTGTTTTTGTTTTTTTTAATCTCCTTTAGGTTGCTGATGCCAAGTCTTTCTCAGGACCTTTTAATGTCTTGCCTGTGAAGACAAAATGGAGTAATATTGGCTTTCATATCCTTCTATTTGATCTGGAAAATCTTGTTGAACTTTTGCTGCCAACTCCAATCTGTGACGTTGACCCTTCCAATTCATTCTACGGTAGTGAGATCCTGAGAAGAGCCAAAAGCACAGTGGAGAAGAAAACACTGACGCTGAAAAGAAATAAAACTGCCTGTGGTTCTCTCTCAGCGGAGGCGCAAGTCAAGCCTGTTGGTGAAAACCCAGCCCAAGGAGATAATGCTGTCAAATTCTTAGAAGAAAGTGATGGTATTAAAAGGCAGAAGAAAACAAAGAACTCCAAAAAGATGCACCCCGAGCCATCAAGAAAAGTGGATGCCAACATCACAATAGACGCAGCTAAATTGTTCCTATCTTGCTTTTTGCCATGGGGAGTGGATAAAGAATTAGATAATCTCTGCATTAAGCATCTCAATATTTTAAAGCTTCAGGGTTCTGTTTCTTTAGGACTTGCCGCAAATGAAGATCACTTCTCGTTGATGCTGCCAGGGTGGGATGCATGCAATGCTGAAATGAAAACAGACTATTCAAAAGTTAATTTATTTTCCAAAAAAGTTTTGGACTTGTCAAATAAATACACGTCCACTCTTCCAAATCAGGTTGGGATGCCAAGAGGACTGGGGAATAATTGTGATTCTTTGCAAGAGCCAAACACTATAGCTTATTTATTGAGCAGACTATTTGTAGTTAACAAGTTAGTTAACATGCCTTTAGAGTTGGCATGTGGAACTGACAGGTAAGACATGCATAAAGATTTTAACTACTGTTATTTGGGACATTAAAAGAATTATAACTATTTGCTATATTTGGCTTTCTACCCACCCTCCCTCCTCTCCTTCCTTCCTTCCTTTTTTCAGATGAAGAGTAAATATGCAATAGCTCCTTTAGCTCAAAACACATTTAAGAAAAACTTCCTCTTAATATTTTAGGATCGGAGGATAATTTGGGCAATAAATCTATACATTTTAAAATTTATTCATTCAACAAATATCCATTGTTCTCATAATATGTGCCAGGAAAATCATATTGCTGGGTGCTGAATGATTTAATAGATATGTAGACTGAGAGATAGATGATAGATAGATTGATTCATACACACCCTGAAATCCATTTTACTCGCTGTGAATTAAATATGAACAAAGAACATTTAAGTGAATGCCAATGATAATGTATTTCATGTATCATCGGAAAAAGTTTTACAATTTCATTTGTAAAACTTTTAATTTATAATTAAATCACCATTTAATTTATAATTAAATCACCATTTAATTTATACTTCAGTGTATTAAACTAGAGGTGGCAATCAGTAATTCATTTACAAAAAGTACAGTTGAGTAAAAATAACTAATGTTTTTTGAATATTTAGTATCTATTAGTCACCATGTAAGTACTTTACTTACATGATTTCACTTAATATGCAAGGTTGGCATATAGGTACTATTATTTTGCTCTTTGTAAAGATGAGGATATTGAGACTTATGGCAAAAAGGTATCAACTCCAAGATTAATTCAGCTTCTTAGAGGCTGATTCAAAGCTGAGCACCAGTCTAATTCCAGAGCCTGATTCATTACTAACCTTAACTCTGTGTGTCTACCTTCTTCCACTGCTAAAATTCAGTATAGTTTTTCAGTCTGATGTTAGAGGATTGAATTTACACGCTTACTGCATATGTCCTTAGCACTAGCCTATGGAGGAAACATAAATAAATTTCTCATTTGTGTAGGAACTAATTCAAATGATTAAATAAACGCACATGAAATAAATAGATAACACCGAAAGTAGGGTAAAGGAATGAGGAAAAATCTTTGTACTATAGGTAAGTATTTTGGTGTTCAGAGTTAAGAGAATAATTAGTGTGAGAAGAAATCATGGGAACGCTTTCACAGAAAGCACTTCCCACTACATGGTGGTAAATGGTCCTTGACGTTTCTGTTCTGTGACAGGAGCTCAGTTCTAGGCACTTGTATGGTCAGCACCGTTCCTGCCCTCAGTGGGCCTACAGTTTGGTAGGAAGTCTATGTGGATTATTTAGGATTCGATGTTACGCTTCCTTCCATTATAATGCTTCTATACTACAAGGTTTCCCATTTTCTGTTCTGTGGCCCTAATATGGAGAAATAGATTGGTAAAATTCTGTGTTTGTATACTTAATTTTTCTCTACTTTCTTTTCTTCTGTGTATATATAATATATATATATATATATACATACATTTAAGTTTCATACAGACTTCTTTGACTTTTCTTCCTATGACTAAGAAAATTACAAAGCACTGAAAGTATGATAAGCAAAAAAATGCAGTCAGCCTGGAGCCTAAAAACCTGGGAATAAATTCTGCTTTTGTTGTTTAACTAGCCACGTGTAGCTTTGGACAAGTCACTTAGCCCCTCTGAGCTTTGCTTTCCTCATTTAGAAAATGAGGTGGGTAGGCTAGGTGACTGCTAAGATTTCTTCAGATTCTTGAAAACGTGGGCTGCTAACAAATTCTGTCTGCCTAATCATGATCCCACAGAGCCAGTGAGGAACTTGATTACTGTGTGATGGAGGTTTTTATTCTGAGTCCGCTGCCAAAATGAGTTCAGGATGTACGGGGTGTGTCTGGTGCCCTGAGGGGGGATCGCAGGCTGTCAGCCTGCCTTCCACTACATGGCCTAAAAATTGCCGCCATACATTAGTTAACTCTTTACAAAATTCTTCATTAAAACAAATTATTGAAAGAGTTGTCAGGATTAGAGACTGCTTCCCGAAATCAGTCACTTCAACTTTGATTTGCTATCAGACTGCATGTCATTTTTTAGGAAATCAAAATAATGTGTACTGGATTTGTCACACCAAATCCTTCCAACAGATTTGGCCATTTCACTAACATTTCACTGTGGTTGTGAAGGTGGAGAAATCCTTGTGGGCTTCACAACTGGGTGCATGACGTAACTGCATTTTAAGGAAAGAGCCATCTGCCTATGAGAATATCCCTGAACAGTATGTGAAAGTTGCTATGATTAAATCACTGGCCTGGGGTAGAGCCTGCCTTCCTCAGGTCCTTACAGTACCTGGGGAGACCTGGGGAGACCTGTGGCAGATGTCAACGTATTAGGATTCAAAATATATTGCATTAACCACAAATTACATGACCTAACGTAGTGGGGCTCCTCCTGGAAAAGCGAGTCACAGAATAATTCTGGTAACCTAGGATTCAAAACTGGGATTAAGGTTTTAGGTAGGAACAAAGTGGGGAAATTTACCAAAGAGATTAGTGTTGGACAACATTGCTAAAAATAACCTGTGTTCAATTCCCGAATTTTTTTGAAGTGGTCATGCATTCAAATCTTCAATTTATTTCTAAAAATACTTTTCATATATCTTTAATGATATCCTCTATTTTTCCCCCCGACAGGTCTTTCAAAATGGAATCTGTACACAACAAGGCAAAAAGTCCTGGGAATGAAATTTTGACTATTTCAAGCTTCTGTGGTTACTTACGAAATGGTAAAGGACTTATAGATACAAGTCTGATTTTTTTTTCCCTCTATGAAATAGAATAATTAGCCCATCTATAACTGGTTCTCATGCTACAGTTTAGAATGAGCAGTGTTTGCATTTATTGTTTGATTTAGTCTGAATTTCACATGGCTATACTTTTGTATTCTGCTTGTATTTGAAATATACATGATTTTTTTATTAAAATGAATAATGTTACAAGACGTAATGTGATGAATTTCATCAAATGATCTTTGAAATGCCTGAAAGTCTGAAACTTTTCAGCAAAAGAAATATTTGGATATTAAATTAAGGTCACCTGTGATTTATGGGGAAGTTTATTACATCAGTATCTTTATTACCAAATAAATGATTATTAGAGAATTTTATAGCTTTTTCAGAAGGTTATATAATGATCTTTGAATTCTTCTGAGTAATAGTCTTGGTGTTTAGATTTTCTTTTGATGCCAAATAGCCAATTTATCCTCAAAACCTGCTTCTCTAAATCTTTGACATCTCAGTAAATGGCAAATCTGCCCTTCTAGTGATTCAGGCCAAGAATTTTGGTGTCATTTTGACTCTCTCCCTCCCCTCATCCAGTCTTTTAGTAAATATATTGGTTCTCCCTTCAGAATCTATCCCAGATTCTGACTGTTTCTCTTTTACCCATAGGACCACCCCCCAGAGCCTTCATCCCTCCCCGCCTCCTAACCACCCTTGTGCTCCTACTTCTCCTTCCCATACTCTATTCACAATCAAGCAGCTAGAATGACCCATTGGAAACTAAGTCAGAACCTTATGCTTCTGCTTAAAACCTTTCACCTGCTTCTTTTCCACTCTGAATAAAAGGCACAGTCCTTAGGAGAGCATGCAAAGCCCCATATAACCTGGCTATTCTGCTTCTGTCATTGCACACACCACCACCCCCATCTGACCCCAACTCTTTGTACTTACTTGCCCCTTGCTTCGCATGGTCCAGCTACATGGGACCTTTTACTCTGACGCAAACATGGCAGGCAGGTCTTAGGGCCTTTGTACTGGCTCTTCTGCTGCCTGGAATGCCCTTTCCTCAGATCCCAGAGGTCAACCTGCTGCCTCCCACCTCCATCTTACATCCTTGGTTCTTGCTTGGACGCCATTTTATCAATGAAGGTGCCCTCCTTTCTCCCCAGCACACTCTATCCCATTCCCTCTTTTACTGTTTTCCATAATTCTTTTCACTCTGTAATGTAATACATATCTCTTTTTTTTTATTTGCCATCTACGTCCTGCTACTAAAATGTAAGTTCCATGGGGGTTATTATTTTTTTTTTATGATGGTTTTATTTACTGCTGCATCCCCAGTTCCCAGAACAAAGCCTCCAAGGAATTAAGCAAATACCTTTGGATTCATGCATGAATAGTAAATAGAATAATGGTTTTGGAAACAGATGGCTGAGGTTTAAGATCTAGTTCTGCCACTTACTACTTGTGCAGCTTTGGGCATGTCTTTTACTCCTTTGAAAGCTGTATTTACTACACTTGTAAAATGGGAATGAGATTCTAGACGTGGCGAAGTTCTGAAGCATCCCATTGACAATGTTGAGATGCCTTGAACAATGGTACATAGGGGCCTTCTCAAGGCTACCAAAAGGAGTATTTGGAATATTTTAAAGTGAGAGTTTATTTATAGCTTCCAATTTTTGAGTGTCTAGTATATTCAAATAATTATGCTACTGGCTTTACACATATTCTCTCAATATAGAAACAACCTTGCACAGTAGGAGGGACTACCTTGTTTTCCGCTTGGGAAAATTGGGGCTCAGGGAAGATAGATGATTCACTCAGTGGCCAAGAGAGCTGTTGAGCAGAGGGGCCAGGATTCCAGGCCAACTCTGTCTGTTCCCAAACCACTTGCTCTTTGCATTACATCAGCACACTACACAGAATTACAACTAGGATTCCCTCTAAAGGGGCCCAGTCCGGGTTGCCGGCCTTCTCTTTAAGCAGTAGCCCTTATTAGGGCATTTATCCTTGTTTTCATTTTTATAACATTAAGAAAAGGATTTGAGTGTAAAGCATAATATAAGTGGTTTCTGCAGAGACTGAGAGGATTGCTAACCAGAGCCATGGAGGCCCCAGCTTTTCCTCTGGCTGCCCCAACCCAAGTAGCAGGAGCAAGTAGTGTTACTACTGAGTAGTCTCTCCCATGTTTAGAGGTGGCATTTATAGCATTTAAGATTCATGTAGATCCTAAGGAAACATGGTTTTGTTTTTTAGTAATTGGAAGGCGGGAGGTGAAAGGAAAGGAGGGGTTCGCTTTATGCTATTAATTTGGTAAAGTCAAAGCCTGAATAAAATAATACTCTGAGGTACTCATTCTAAAGGCTTGGCAGGAACCAATACCCACTTCTGTCAGCAAAAATGGTGACTCAGTAATATTGGTAAGCCTGGGGTGTTTTCTTTTTATCTTTCCCTCTGATGTTGCAATTAATTCTTTAGTTCATGGACATTGCCAAGAAAAGTTGGCTCTCATTTCTACCTCATATTAAAATTTTAACATCACATTAAAGTGCACTGTGAAGTACCCCATGATGCCAGTAAGTAGTTAAAGTTGAGACCAATACTTAGCTTTGATGGTAGAGTCACAAGGTCAACAGAATGAGAGAGGAGGGGAAGGAGAGAGATCAAAAGAAAATTTTTTCTTACCTGCTGTGCTCACGAAGAAATGGAAAATATGACTTCAAAATCGTAGTGCTCTATCATACTTACATGTTTTATGCACTGATCTTGGTCATTTCAAATTCACATCATATGTTCCATCAGGGAAAAATAACAATATTAATATTAATAATGAGTCAGAAGTTTCATATATGTCTCTTTAATATTCTCAGTTCACGTTATGTTTAATACTTCCTATCACATTTCCCTTGACCACTAATATGATATATAAAAATATATATAAAATATAATATTTATAAAATATATATTTGTACATATATACACACATATACTTATCTATTAATATATAAGATGGCGATTCAATGAATAGCATACTGGACTAATACTAACTTAAAGAGTTGATGCCAGAATTTCAAACACATATTAATCCATTAATTTAAATGGACGATTAGAGTAATTTTCCCTCCAATGCAAGCCGTCATCATTTTTCCTTATCTCACTCCCACGATCTGGCACCTAGATAATATGCTTTAGCCATCAGAAAGCCTTAATTGATCAATTTTTCATTTGGATGATAATATGTACATTTTCAATTAATGAAAAGGCACTTATTAAGTGCTTTTTTGTGTAGGGGGCTACTGGACACTCTGTGGATCAATTTAAATAAACCAAGCCCTAGCTCACTCTTAAAATTTCACACTGAACATTAAGGCAAATAGATAGAAAGGACATTCAAAAGGGCAAACTTAAAAGAAACAATACATAACAAAATGAGTCAGATTAAAACATAAGTGCTATATCTATTGATCAGAGTAGTATAGCTGGGTAAGGACAAATCAAAGGAAGTCTTTTATATGATTTCTGTGTGATAGATGCTAATTCATGGCAAGGTAGTATGTCAGGATCTATTTGCATGAAGAAGGAATTGTAAAATTTGGCAATCTGTTTTGGGTGGGAACATTATTCATTACACTCTGTTGGCAAAAGTTACAAGGGTGGGTTTAGGGTATAAAGATGAATTTGGTTTGATGTGAATATGTATTCATATAATCATTAGAAATACATATAAATTAATAAATGTTTCTTGACTGGTTGTACATGAAAATCATTGAAGGTACTTTTACAGAGTATTAATTCCTGCCCTCCCCTCCCCCGGGGCCTATTAAATCAGAACCTTTGAACCTAGACATTGGTGTTTATGGAAAAAATGCTCCCCAGGTGACTCCAACATAGAGCCAGGGTTGAGGATCATTGGTTTGCATGCATGTTTTAATACTCTCAAGAACAAATGTGTTTTCTGTATTTCTAGGTAAGAATGAATCCCATATACCTGAAGCTGACATTTCACTTTTGAAGCTCTTTTCCTGTTGGAGAGACCAGTCTGTGCAGGTATGATATAGCATGTTCTCGAAGTTATAAGAAGAATTCCCTGCTGTTCCTTTCTATTCTGTGAGTGGCTCATTCATACTCCCCTTAACCTGAGAGTACCCTTAAGTGGCTGCTGTTGTCCTCACGGGAAATTTCCTCCCCGGGCATTTCATTTAACAGGACAAATGCAGAGACTAATAATGAGGGAAAAAGTAGAAAATGACATATGCAAGGATGGACAGGTTAGGTGGGATGAATAGAGGGCCTGAGGAGGGAATGTTCCTGTTGTTACAGTACCTTATTGCCTATTGAAGTTCCAGTTTGTGTCAGAATTGTCTATTACTTGATTTCAAAATATGCCATGACATAAAAGGCCCTAGGCTTGGGAATTTGGTATGTGGACTTAGGAATCATTTTTCTGTCTCGAGAATATCTCATCTGTAAGCTGTTCGAGAGAATGGGTTTCTTCAAGGCCGAATTTAAGTCCTTCTATCTCTTTTAAGGCTTTTGTGGATCCTAAAAGCTTACCGGGTAGCTTTGTACATTGCACGATAAATATTTGCATTGATTAGATGAATATTTATTAGAACTTTATTCTTCTTCATGAGCTTAATAAATGTCAAATTTGCAAGACAAGCATAGCAATAATTCCAATTACAAATGCTTATTCTTAGTTATAGGAAAACAAAGGATGTTAACACAGAATATACTGTGGGGTTGACACCCCAAAACCAAATAAACACAGTTGGAATGGCTATTGAAATTTGTTACCATGGCCTTCGAGTTTCTACATGATATGCCACTAGCCTAACCTCTTCATTCATTATTCCCCCTCCCCTGCTCTAACTAGCCACACTGACCTTTTTATTTCCAAAATACACAGTGCTCAATTCCACTTCAGGACCTTACTGTTCTCTTGGCCTGGAATTCTAATTTTTCCATTCATCGTTTGAGTCTTACCTCAAAAGCCAACTCCTCAAAGAAGTCCTCCCTGATTACCCACCTCATGTTGTCACCACACCCTCCCCCTCTCCATGCCTCCAGTCACGATGGTATTACCCAGTTTTATTTTCTTTGTTGCAATTGCTTTTAATGGAAATGATAGCATTTGGTTTTTTGCTTGCTTATCTTCTGTCTTCTTGCTGTCGTAGAAGCTTGCTGAGAGCAGGGACTTGGTCCTTCTCACTCACCCCTCAATCACCAATGCCCAGAAAAGTAGTAATCATGGCAGCCTGTCAAAAAATATTTAACAAATGAATGAATAGCTATGCAAAAGCCTCTGTGACAATCAAATAAACATCAGTACATGCTGACTTTTACCAGCATGTTAGCAAGCATCCTAAGAGTCTCTATTAAAGGCAAGATTCCCCCCCCCCCCCAGTAGCCCAAGAATTCCTCACCAAGGGGAAAAAAATCCTGAAGGAAAATAATTCAACAGAAAACTTATCTTGAATTCTTCCAACTAAAGGTCTTTTGCAATTGTTCATTTGGCCTTCAAATAAATTTTAATGTGGTTTGGACATGTTTGGACTAATGGACCTTTAAGGTTCTATGATTCTATGACCTTGTGTAAAAGTCTGGCAGGGCGACAAATGTGACCAGAGCATTTATTACTCACTTTATAGGAAGTCTAAGCTTCAAAGTCCTCTCATCTCTGTCACTAACCAGATGAATAACTCTGGGAGATAGGTGTAGCTTGTTGATTATTTTCCTCACTTGTAAAATGGGAATGATAATTCCTGGGTCCTCTGGGAGCAACAGAGGCTCTTGCACTTAAATGCTTCATTAACCAATCCTCAAATTCCTTATAAAGCTGTTCATTTAAGCAGTTACTCAAATCATGTTAAGCTGAATCTACTTTTTAAAATATTTTAGGTGGTAATAGAATGCTTCTGTCAACCAGCAAAATCCTACCTCAGAAGTGAAGGGGGGAGTAAGAATGTGTTAATTTTGCAGATGAATGAGTTTGTCTGGAGATTGTCTCTTTTGCATCTAATGCATGAAATATACCCCACAGACAAATAAATGCTGGAAAAGCAACAGTAAGGTTTTGGGGTTGCTAATTCATGTGTTTCTGAAGCTTCGCTAAAGTTCTCTGGATTTTATAATCTAACACAGTGAAATCATGACATCCAGGCCTCCAGGGACACGTATTGCTTTTCCAGGAGATGCTACAAAGACATGAAAAGTCAGTGTGAATCGAGTGTTGAGAAAATGCTTTTCTCCTGGAAAATCTGGACGTTGGAACCATAAGCAGGCCACAGGGGCTCTCATGAGTCTTCATAATGCTCTGTGCTATTTTACAGAACTTTGCTATGTCAAGGTTTTAGTAGAAAACCATTAAAATTTTTAGCTTGCCTATGGCATAGTAATACTTCTAGTAATAAGTATATGGCCCAGATTTGTGGCTGTCTCTTTCCAGCCAATGGATTTGTAAATCTTCACTTAAATCGCTGCACATTCCCTCATAAGAGTGTAGTGCTTTGCACATCTGTCTTTTCAAAGAAAATTATTTCTATGCATTTGGAAGACGGCTTTATAGCCACAGTGCTTTCAATTCTAGCTCATTATTAAATTCAAAAAGTTATATAATATATTGTCTAAAAATTTTATATTTTGTTGGGGAAAATTCTATCCCTACTACCTGCAAAATTTATCTACTGTATTTATATACTAGAGAGATTAAAGTATTGATAGTCAGAAATTATCAATAAATTCTACTTTCTACACTTTATATTTTTTAAGTACAGAATCTATTTCAATTCCATTAGCATTTATTTAGTACCCACTGTATACCAGATATTGTGATAACACTATTACATGCTTATAAGACGTACCATCTGTCTGTGGATTGGAGCCATGCTGAGTATTGATTTCACACTGAGCACAAAGTATAGGTTTGACTTTGTTTCTAATTGGGTGAATGCCATTCAGTATTTGCTTTTAAGTTTTGTAACAGAGTATCCTACTCATTATGGTTAATATGTTTTATTCAGTTATTTCTGCTTCCTCTTGTTTTTCAATGATACTCATATTACTTACTCTTATAATATGAGTGACAAATATGTCAACGAGCCAGGAAGAGACTAAGGTACATTGTTACTGGTCTTTTACTAAGGGATGAGGATATAGAAACTGGGGAGGACATATACTACAAAGGACATAGAATCAGTGGTCAGAAGGCCTGTCCACCATATCTATGGGATGTCCTGTCCCAGGTTCTTCATTTAAAAAATGAATATATTAGATTAGATGTCTGTGACAAGCATTCCCCTCCCCCTCAACCCAATCACAGATCCTTGACTGAGTATGTACAATAATTGGAAGGCAAGCTTTGCAATATTTTTAAACTGTGTAAAACCGTGTACACAAACACACAATTTAGTGAGATTTATTATTAAAGTCTTGTCTTCAGCTTTCTGTATTAAACCTTAGTTTAAATCAAGTGTTTTTAGCTAAATAATGCTTTCAAGCTAGACATTATTTGAGGAGCTAAACTTGTCTTTAGGAGCAATATGATATCTTCAAATTCATTTTCTTTATCTTCTGATGGAAATGAAAGTACCTTAGGTGAAAGAATTGAGAGCTCCCTTCAACCTTCCTTTTAGAATCTCTCGTGTTAGCAAAAGAACAATGTGATGGTTTGGGTTCCAGTGCTCAGTATCTGTGTTTCAGTTGTTTCAGATGTTAATTCTAGTGGAAGGGAGTGGTATTCTTTATGTGAAACCTATTTAAGTCAAAATTCCAGGCTCTCAACTTGATAGAAGACCCCAAGCATTTGTAATAATCTTAAAAAAAATGATTAAAAAAGAAAAAAACTTTATAGGTAACCGAAGCAATACAAGCTGTTCTTTTGGCGGAAGTTCAACAGCATATGAAGACGTTGAGTAAGACACCAGTCAAGAGTCAACCAGTGAACATGACAGAGGACGTTCACTGTGAGATGAGGCAGATGCTGCAGAAGATGGAAAGGACCAGGGGGGAGGAGATAGAGTTACAGTGTACTACAGACACCTGGCCTCCGCAAAGTAAGTGCAAAATTTATTGGCATGCACTTTCATCAGAACTTTTTCTACTACTTAGAGTGGGTTCAGAATATGAGTTCACAATATATCATTTCTGCAAAAACTGAGCCAAGTGCCCTGTTTCTGACCTATTTGGCTGTCAATTTCTTCTTATAATTCTCAAGTTTCTGAAAAACCTTCTAAGTTCTATTATAATCAATGAATATTTTTCCAGAACAAAAATCTGTATTGTTTATAAAAATATTTTTAAATTAAGTGATTAAAAATGAAAACAGGATTGGGGCGCCTGGGTGGCTCAGTCGTTAAGCATCTGCCTTCGGCTCAGGTCATGATCCCAGTGTCCTGGGATCGAGCCCCGAGTTGGGACTCCCCACTCTGCGGGAAGCCTGCTTCTCCCTCCCCCACTCCCCCTGCTTGTGTTTCCTCTCTCACTGTCTCTCTCTCTGTCAAATAAATAAAATCTTTAGAAAAACAATGAAAACAGGATTAACAGTAATAGCTTAATGAGATATTTTAAGAATATCTTGATAATGATGGGTCCTAAATTTGTTTCCATTTGGTACCTTGATAATAGCCATGTGCTAGATTTTTTTTCTCTCCTTAAAATAAGAAATGTAGTAGAAACTAAAATTAAACTGATTTATAGGTGGACCACTTGATTTTATAACAAATAAAATTTTATCATTGTAACTTCATAATGATAATGTTTATGGTTCATGGCTAGCAAGTGAATCTCAATTTCTGCTATAAAATGTTATCTGATTTTTCCACCTACTAGCTATGACTTAAAAAACAAATAAAAAACAGTGAAAAAGAAGTAAGTACAAATTTGGTATTCAACCTTGCTAGTAAGCTTTTGATGAACAAGTTAATTTATGATTAAATATATATTTTCCTCAGGGAAACATGTTACAAATTTACATGTTCCAAGTTGTGAAAAATTATTAGGTATTTCTTTTAGCTCTCACAAAGAGATTTTATTTATTTGGGACTCAGAAAAATGTTGCTATATTTAAAATGTTAAATCCTAGAATGGAAGTCATTCTTAAAGATCACTGATTGGACAGCATTATGTAGGGAGAGAGGATACATTGCAGGGAAAGGCTTCATCGGTGAAGGCCAAAGATCAAAATAGATAGAATATTTCCTAATGCCAAGACAATCACTGAAGATGGTAAATTCAATAAGCAATTTGATAAAGCTCAATGGCAATTTCAAGTCATTTGTTTGTCTGTTGTCCAGAAATTAGCTTTAATTATCTGATAAATTCACCCGCCTGAAGGAGCTCCTTTTTTGATCATATCACATAATTGTAGTTGTATTATACCTTTCAAGCAAGAAGAGAAAAATTCCTTTTTAAATTAATTTTCAGTGAGTGCATGTGGGTTCTTGATTCATTCGGTGAGGCACCCGTAGTGTCATTAATATGTTTCTTCCAGCTCCCCAAAGACAGCTAGTGTCATTCATCATATGATAACTGTCATTAGGTGGCATTTACATGCTTTATCCCTAAGTTTGAGTGTCTACCTTATCCTTTGGCCCACAGCCTTCTTTTCTGGGTGAGAAATTCATGGCGGGTTATCAAGGTGAAACTTTTTATAAGTTTTGCCATCGCATGGCTTACCCATTATTTGAAGTTTCACCAGATTGGGCCCTGTTCTGTTCCCAAATAATTCTCGGGTATAAGAAATATACTCTGGAATGTGGTCTTACTATGACTAAAGACATCTGGATTTTAAGTTAGATATTAACTATCTTCGGATCATTACTGAATGATCCTTTGGCAATGTTAAAAAAAATAGGGTTAATTTGTGATAACAATTAGAATACAAAAATATTAAAGTTACTTAATATATTAGTGGATAAAATTTAGAATATTTTATTTAAAAGAAATGAAACATTCACAAAATGCTGAGCACATATTTTCGTGGGAAATACTGCCTGTAGGAAAATACTAACTGCAATTGCAATTAAGTGGAAACACATAACATGCATTGAAAAGGAAAATTCCCAAGAAATATTACGCTGGAAATTAACATTGCCTTTCTTTCCTTCTTTTTGGAAAAAAGCAAAAAAGCCAAACAAACAAAAATTATTTTTTAAACTATTCAGATAAACTTAGGAAAATTACAGGAAAAGTTTCTTTATTAAATGGTATGTACTGCATTACGTACTGGATTTAAAAAAAAAAAATAAGCAAAAGCCATTTTATTTATTTCAAATGTCCTGATTCAAAGGTTAAGGGGATGGTAGAGGTACTATTCACTAGGTGTAATTATTCCTCAAACTTTATAGGCAGATTTACTTAGATCCAGTGTCACTGCAACCTATTGACGAATATTCTTTTGATAAATGGTTTATGTTGTTTTATTTTCAGGTCCTTGCTCATTTGTCCTCTGTGAGCTCCCCTCCACCTTTTTCCCCCTCTAATTTCTTTTATTCTTTCCTGATTTCTTTTTCTTTTTTTTTTTTTTTAAGATTCTATTTATTTATTTGAGAGCACATGAGTGGGCTCTTGCCGCATGGGTGGGGAGGGAGGGTGAGGATGGGGGAGGGGCAGAGGGAGAGAGAGAATCTCAAGCAGACTCCCTGCTGAGTGAGGAGCCCAATGAGGGGCTGGAACTCATGACCCTGAGATCATGACCTGACCCAAAATCAAAAATCGGAAGCTTAACCCACTGAGCCACCCCGGTGCCCCTTCGGATCTTAGTTTCTTAATACGTCTTATTTGTAAATCGTTTGGAAAGTAACAGATGAGGGCTTTATTATGTATGGATACTCATAAGCTTCTTTAATGCCAGAGTGGAGTACATTTGGTTTATTAGCATTATAGTAATATGTCAATATTGATTATAAGGAAAAAAATAACAATTATTGTGCTTTTAATACACTCCAACACTATGCTAAGTACTTTATGAATGTTCTCTCACTTTTTCCTTTAATTCTCACATACTTCACATGAACCCTGACCCTCTTCCCAACATTTGAGTCATTTGTGTAAACAATTTTAGGTTTTTAAATGTCCATGTTCATGGAAATGAAGTTTCAGAGGAACACTGAAAAGAACTACTCTCTGAAAGAGATTCCCATAGTGGTACCTAGGCTTATCCTGAGAAATTGCCTCTGTACATTTTTTGACATACTAATTGTTTATCTTTCTCAGACGCATTAAAATAAATAGTATTTTTAAAAAAGTCTATCCCTGTGCCAGCTATCTTCAGTGTCACTAGTGGTGTATATCTTGTACTTAGAGACATTGTTTCCATTATTTTTTCTTTTATTATTTATTATTACATATTGCATATGGGTCATAGTGTTTTACAGTTTTGTTCTTGCTTTTTATTTATTTTTATTTTTTTATTATGTTCAATTAGCCAACATATAGTATTGTCCCGCTTTTCAAAAATAGATAGAATGGGACTTAAAAGAGTTGATGTGCTTTGTCTAGAGTCACAAAATTAATAAAAACAGGGAGGCAAACCCAGATATTCTCTTAAACACTGTGTCCTAATCCAGTAAACTGCATTTTCCATACTGGCAGCATGAAGGAAATTTGCTCTAAATCAGCATGATCTGAAAATTGAATAATTTATCGAGTGGTTTTCTTAGATTTTTATTCTCCTCTCATAAATCATACTTTCTATTACCAAAGAAAATGCAGAGTGTTCAATCATTGCCATCTCCGCCCTTATAATAAAGAAAATCACCAGGTTTCTTGAACTGTTTGAACATGAGATGCATCTAGAAAGCAATGGAAGGAAATCAAGTGAAGTGAGAATAGAAGTATAATGTGTGTGTTTGAACTTTATAATTTTATATCTTATTTATTTTAAGTGTTTTCACTTGTTACACTTCACAGCATGTATTTTATTTGAGGTCTTAATATCTGTGTATTGGTATTTTATGGCAGAGTGCTGATTTTTATAACAGTTACATTGGTCTCTTCATTCATCTCTTTAATAAGAAATTGCAGAATTAACATTCACATTTGAAGCTAAGATTCATTGCTTTAAAAATCAGCAGTGGTTTCTGTATTAAAATGCATTTGAAAGTTATTTCCCTTTATTTTTTTTGAATGTTATTTGGATCAGTTTAAACAAGTGCTCTAAATTGTTCCATTAAATAAATTGGTTGAAATAGAAATGGAGGCTTTGTAGATAAAACTGTCACTTTGAAATTATTGGCTGAATTTAAATTCACGTTAAACTGTGTAGTTGTGAAGATGATGCATCAAATGTGGGTATTGCAAATAATCTTTATTACACGCATCATTTTCAAAGACTTATCTACAAAATAAAATAATGAAAATGTGCTCTTTGTTTAAGTAAAACCATGCATTTGTGGTAAATAAGGGAAATAAACATCCATTCAACAGAAAAGTTTTCTGGTCCTGGTGCCCATCGGCAGAAGGACTGCATCGGGATAGGTTTCCATTGCCTGTTGAATTTCTCAGAAGGAAATCTGTCTAGTTGTGGAAAGGCTTTGAAACAGTTGACTACCTCAGAGGGAAACTTTCTTGATTACCTTTATTTATAGTAAATGAATCTTCCACCCTCTGTGAGCTCTCCAGGTTAAATGAGAAAGCCAAAGGCATTCCTCTTTATGGAAGCAGGAAAGTAATGGGAGACACATCATTGAAAGCCTTGAGTGTCATAGTAAGGTCTTAGGCTTTCTCCCTGAGCAAGACAGAAAACCATCTGAGCAAACAACGGGCACATACTTTAATGGGATCATGTTGCCCACAGTTCAGAGGCCAAGGATAGATGCAAGGAGATCAGTTGGGAGGGCATTATGCTAACTCAGATGATGGCAGCTTGGAATAAAGATGGTGCTTTGGATGAAGTGATCAGATTCTGAATGTATTTTGAAGGTGCAACTTATAGTATTCGCTGATGGATTAGATATGGATGAATAAGATAATGAAAATCTATACTTCTGTTTTTTCAAACAAAAGATATTGGATACATGGGTTGACCCTGGTACCCTGACTTGATTCCTATGTCAGGTAGTGCAATGTCACTCACATATGGTATTCCAGGAATGCCGAAGGAAGAGTGGAAAAACCACGTTACAGAAGGCTATCCCTGCTGTGTTCTGTTTTAAGTGTCCCTGCATAGATAACCTACAGATTTTCTTTTCTAATATTAACTGACTAACCCTCAGAAAATGGACTAGAATTTTTTGCCAAGAAACCACGGATTGAAGATAACACTGGTAATACAAGCTTCAGCAAATAAGATGTAAGTGGCATTGCCAACTTATCTTCAGTTACATTAGGAGGTGTGTGTGTGTGTGTGTGTGTGTATTAAGGACTTTTTTTTGAAATTTCTATTTTTCTATATATTGTATAATGGGCCTAATGTTGATATAATAAATACATGTTTCAGAGGACCTTCCTGTTATTTTCTGCAAGAAAGTATCCCAACCATAGCCCTTGGATGGATTAAGCTAAGAAGACAGATGTGATAAGCTTTCGGTTATTCAGGGTGGGTAACTTGATATTCTCCATGGCACACTGTGCTTTTTCCAAGACTTTGAATAAATCTCCATGCATCTGTCCTCTATATTACTCCTCTATGCCTTTATGTACTGGTCCAAGAGTGGGAGGTGCCACAGGAAATGAATTGGAAATCTCCAGTTGAAGACACAAACTAGCATCGGGGTAACCGTGAAGTGTGTCAGTTGCCACAGAAGAGGCTGCAGGAGCACATCAAAGAGGCACCTAAGCCAGTCTTTGAGGTCATAAAGTCTTCTTAGAAAAGAAGATGCGTAATCCAAGACCTGAAAGATGAACATGATTTAGCCAAGCAAAAAGTTGAGGTGGGAGAAGGTAACTGTTGGCTAGGAGTACTAAAGCCACCTATGCCACTTTCTTTCTCCCAAGAATCATCTGATTAATACATGTATGAATGAGGAAACTGGACATTAGACAGAAACCCATAGGCCTTTAATTTCTTCTCCAGAAAACATCTGTGTCCTCTTTGAATCTCATTGCTCCAATGCCTTCCTTTCCTAAGCCCCAGCCTTCCAGAATAAGGACAATAATAATGACAAGAAAACAGCTTAAACTGATATGGCTTAGTATGTTTTTTTTTTTTCTTAAAGATTTTATTTTTTTATTTGAGAGACAGAGAAAGAGAGAGACAGCACGAGAAGGGGGAGGGGCAGAGGGACACGCAGACTCCCGCCAAGAAGGGCTCAATCCCACCACCCTGAGATCATGACCTGAGCTGAAGTTAGACGCTTAACTGACTGAGCCACCCAGGCGCCTCAACGTTAGTATGTTCTAAGTGCTTCACCTACCTCAAATTATTTGACCAACGCAACAATTCCATGGGAATAGGTAGTATTCTTATACCCATTTCCCTGATGAGAAAATAGATATGAAGAAGTTAAGTACCTTGCCCAGGGTCTCCATACCAATAAACAGCAGAACCAGAAGTCAAAAACAGGCAGTCTAGCTTCAAAATTTGAGTTCTTTGTCCCTAGTTGGCATTGCCTCCCACTTAATCATAATTCTCCTCCATTGTCTATAAATTGGCAAATTTGGCTTCCTGTATGACAGTTATAGAGATAGGCATTACCCAGGTTGGGAGTCACAAGGCAGCAAAAATCCAGCTATTTGGCAAAACAACGGGGAAAAGATTCTCATGAAGAAATTAATCAGAAAATATCAAATAACTAATTTCTACTAACCTTTGGAGTGTCACTATAAGTTATTCCACTAAGATGTACTTAATACTAAAGGCTTTTATTTGTAATATAAATTTATATAAATGTAAGTGTTTTTTAGTGGTTAAAAAACAGAAGGTTTTACACCCGGGAACTAGAAATCCGAACTAGTAAATGCTAGAAATAAAAAAGATTTAGCATATACAGGGGCCCTGTCTGGCTCAGTCAGTAGAGCATGTGACTCTTGATCTCACGGTTGGGAGTTCGAGCCCCATGTTGGGTGTAGATTTTACCTAAAAGTAAAATCTTAAAAAAAAAAAAAAGAAGAAGAAGATTTGGCATATACATATAAGTTCAAAGGGGGTAGAAGTTGGCAGTTAGGGGGAGAAGAGAAGAGGAAATATAGAATTTTATTTTTACAGATTAATTTGAATTACATACTTAGACAATCTTACATAAACATCAAGGCATTCATACGTTAGATGAAGATGAACTAATTTATGATAAGCAAATCAATTTTCTAGCACCTAGAATACATTATATCCCTCTCAAAAAACACAGTTGTCATTTGGGTGGACTATACGTCTTGTATTATTTTTAGCTTTCTATAAAATTGATGGAGAAATTTCATCATTTCCCTTTCCCCTATATAAATTTTTGTGAACTTCACCACTGCCTCTGCCCTCTCTGTATCATCCTCAAGATTGCATTGCCTTGGAAAGACTGATAGAGTTCACTGTTCTTTTTCCAAAAGTAGTTTCATCTTTCACGGAGATTGAGATTGATGCTTTCCATCTTGGCATATGAACTAGAGTATTTCATCGTCTTTTTTCCTCACAAGCAATCAGAATGCCAACCTGGCCCGACTGCACACAGACGGTAGCATCAAGGAATTGAGTTAACTATTTCCTTGGTAACAGTAGTGCAGGCACCACTTTATTGATTATTGTCTGCATACCCATTTAAATTTATTGACAAAGAAAAAGTGATCTAGATTCTGTCGCTGAAATTGATGTGTTTTGTACTATTGTTCTCCTGAGCTCAGACTGGCCTGCCAACACTGACCCCCTCAAGGACAGGGGTCGGGTCTATTTATCTTCTTTCCTCCCATCCCCTAGGATGGTGCTTTACCAGTAGCTGGTAATAAGTGTTTATTGAGTGGATGGATGAATGGATGGACCGCGGGATAGCTTGTACTAAAGATTCAGCCAACTCCTAATTAGTAAGAGAAAGAGGAGACAAGGAAAATCAGCTGATTGCATTTCTTTAGCAGCCAGACATACATAGTCTTGAATACCCACTGAAATTGTGGCTCATGATTAAAAATAGACACATGAACAAATCTAGTTTGTAACCACCCAGAACACTTCTCTTTCCTGATAGTTGATTGTTTGACTCTCCACTACTCATTTTGTCATCATCTGATTTCAGTCTGATGTTTTTAGAGGGCCCTAGCCTCGCCTGAAACGTGTCTGCTTGTTCCTCATTCTGCTACAGCTTCTCCATGGGAGGATTTAAGGAACTGCCTCAAACACTATTTCCTCGATATTTGGATTCACACCCTGGGTTCTGACTTGCCTACCTCTCTCAGGACTTCTGGCTCATTCCTGTTCTCTTGTACCCAGTAGCCCTTTGCTGCTAACTGGGAGCCCTTTTGACAACCTGTTCAGCTGTAATTTTCAATTACATTGCTTTTTACATTTCTTGTATCTCCTTCTAAAATATTGTATATCATCTGGCACTCTAATTGTTATTTGCCTTTCTTTCCCACCTCTCTGAACTCCTTGAGGGCAAAAGTTGGAACTTATTAATCTTATGCTCCAAGCTGCTAATGCACCACGTGGGGCATGATGGGTGCTCATTAAATGTTTGTTGCCTGAGTGAGCAGATGAATGATAAATGACAGTGACAGACATGTATTAAAGAACTAGTCTAGGCAGAATGGAAGAAATGCTAAATAATATGTTAATAGTCTGTAGGTAGGAAGAGAATGGAAAAGATCATTATAGGGATGACTTTTTTTTCTAAAGTGTTAATTCAGAGGCATTTCTTCAAATTTATCTATTTAGTTCAAGAGTAATTTATCTGTCTAGAAAGCCACCTGGAAAAATTAATGCTGACAGATGTCTGAAGGCAAAAACAAGTCAGAGTACTTCATTTTCAACCCCTGAGAATAATCTACAAGAAATGAAGTCACTTAGTTCAAAAAGAGTTGTTACCTTTTTTTTTTCCTCTTTATCCTACTACAGGTGAACATGGGTTTTTCATATCTATGCAGGAACACCTATCCTATGCAGGAACATATGTCTGGCGGTGTTGAAAGGATTTTCATGGCAAAGATATTGACAATGACAGCAGTCAGATTTGGCCATTTCTCGATATACAGGGTTAGTGGCCTTCCTAGAAAATTCAGGGTGTATTAAAAACTTTGAAGATCTCTATGTGTAAAATAAAGTTAAGATTCTGGGCTCAGGAAATTATAAACAGGGCTTTAGTTTCATGAGTGTCCAGTGGAATATGTGGAAACCATGTGAAATATCAGGACGATTTTTCATCGTGAAGGACTGTCCTGAGCACTGCAAGACTTCTGGCATTTCTGGTCCCTGCCCACTAAATGCCAGTATCTCCACAGTCAGCAGGGAAACCAGATGTTCCTCGGCTCAGCAGTTTCCAAAGCCTTCCCCTAGGGGGCAGTACCAACCCTGCTGAGATTCACTGCCTTCTGGAAAGGGATTCTTACACATTCTGAGGCTTTCCTTGTTTCTGTCCCTCCCCTCTTGTAAAAGTGCACAGGGAGATAAAACCAAATAAGTAACCCTCAACTAATTAAAGATGTTCCTTTCTTGGATCCCTCATGTTTGTTCCTTCCTTTGTGCTCCACCTATGTCGTTTATACTTCGGTCATAGCACTTCCCAGTCTGTGTAGTAAATCATCTCATTGCAGTTCTGTCTCTTCCATTAGAAAAAAAGCTTCTTGCCCTATTCTTTCACTTTCATATGTGTGTTCTCCAAGCTTGGCTCTGGGCCTGGCATAGAGTCAATTTGTTGACTGATTACATGAAGAGTGTGTGTTACTGAGCTACTAAGCATTCTCCAAGGAAGTCATCAAAGAAAAATCCAAAATTCCCCACTGAAATTATTATGTCACAATACAGAATAAACATAGTTTATCTCAGAATTTAAAAATTAGGTGAACTAGGGGAACCTGGCTGGCTCAGTTGAGGGAGCATGTGACTCTTGATCTTGAGGTTGTGAATTCGAGCCCCATGTTGGATATAGAGATTACTTAAAAATTAAAAAAAAAAAAAATTAATGGACTCTTTCCCCATACTGTAAATTGTGAAAACTGGGAATGGGAATAATGGTCAAAAGGAGATACATAGGTTCATTTAAATGACTAGGAATGTAATCCCAAAACCTTGGCTTAGGACACACTAATTTTTGATGTATCTTATCCATCCAATTAGTACTTAAAGTATATTGAAATTATATTTGAGGTGTTCATAATATCTCTTGACATATGCAAGATATTTCCCTTGGTGTCTCTGTGCCAACGTAGGGAATAACCAATTGGATCCATCAGTCATCCAGTTGGTAGGTCCATCCTTCTGTTCGTCAATTCATTCTGCCTCTTTTGAATAGTTGTCTGATAGGTGCTGTGATTTCCAAGCTATCTACTAGGAATCTGAGCAGAATATGATGTGGTTTCTACTTTCCAAAAGGCAGAGCCCTGTGAACATGATGAGATCACAATGCAGTATCAGATACTAAAGTTCCCATTGTTGTGCAAACATGGAGAGCCACCTGAGGATGACTTTTCGTAGGTTTTGCACAGGAGTAGACATTCACGTGCGCTTTGGAGAAGAGCAGTGTGGCGGACATGGAGAGATGCACTGCTTACATCACTCTCCTAAAAAGGTCTACTTGCCCAGCTGTGAGGAGTATGGTTAGCTGACAGCTTTCAGCTGTTGGCACTTCCAGGACCCACCCCCAAATCAGAACAGAGATCATACTCTTCTTGGGACAAGAAGCAAGGTGGTGGTGGTGCAAGGGTCTAGCTATGTTTAGTCCATACAGACTTCCTCTAATAGCCATTCTTTGTTCTAGAGTTTCCACTGGGCTAAAAGAGACTTTCAGATCTGTGTCATGAATAGAGAGGTTCTTATCCAATTATGCTTTTGCTTTTTTTTTTCTTTCACAAGTGTTAATCTCTAGTAAACCTTTTGCACTTCTAACTCCATCTTAACATCTGCTTCTGGAAGGACGCAAGTAATACCAATGAGAAGGAGCTTGGTGCGAGAAGGATATTTCAGGCAAGAGGATTAATGTGAGGACAGATAAGGAGTGATTCTTGTGGCCTGGTCAGGAAATGGAGATGAATTTGGTGTGGGCAAGAGAGAGGAAATGAGGATGCTCTAGTCTGGACGCACCTAGAATGTAAAGGTTCTGGTAAGGGCATTTTTTCATGGAAGATAAAGGGAACCAGTAAGAATTATTTTAAGAGGAGAAGTGAGACATTTTAGCACAAAGCAGAGAGTGAATAAAACAGAGAGAAAGAAACCCTTGTGTCCAAGTTTTGACAGAGTACGTGGTTAGTATTTTATTTGTAAAGCAGAACTTACTTTTCTTAGTTTTTTTTTAATTGCCTCTTTATGAGCCTAGGATATTTAGATGAATACTACTGCTTCATTTCTCACATGGAGAAGGAAGGTATGTTCATATTACATAGAGAAATTTTGCTTCCCTGCTTTTAGACCAAACACCAAATGTCAGTCAGGACCTGTCAGAGTTCAGATCACATTAACAACACCTCCTGAGTTGCTATGGTTCTTGTTGCTAATTTGAATTTATTTATCTTCCTTTATATATTACCACTATCTTAATCTCTACCCTCCTTGGATGGTTCTTAATTTTTTCCCAACTTGTATATATTAATATTTGGTCCAATTTCTCATCTCCTTTGGATGTATTTGTATCATTACCATTTATTGACAAGTTTGGGTTTCACCATTTTTTTTTCTTTTTTTGTGTGTGGATTTATGTAGACATTATTGACCTCCTTTTCTACAAACATCCTTAACTGAAACATTAAGTTAGACTAGGCTTATTAACTGTTTGCTATTAGACCGTTTCCAGGAATAGGATATATTATTTCTCTTTACCATTTAAAAACTCTTAATTTAATGAATAGAATTTTAGCAAAGCAAGGTAACTTTGAAATGTGCTTTTCCATGTCTTTATATTAATATCCAATGAATAATTTCAAAGGTTAAGCGTCATGATCCATCTCTTCAAGCCATCAACTTAAGTCGAGTCATTACATCACCTGCTTCCCTTATGCCATTGATTTATGTTTCTTTCAAACTGCTGAGATTGGGAAGTATCATTTATTTCTTACATGACATCCCCTGCGGTATGAAACAGTGTTTCAGAAGGTAATAGCAAAATACCTGTAACGCGGTACAGCGTTGCCTCCTCACCTGTGTCAATCAGTATCATGCCTGTTAACATCTGTCTGTTCTGGTAATACTGCAGGGGAAAGTTTTTAATCGTTCTTTTTTCCATAGTAAAGATGTAGTACTCAAGTACTAGTAGTACTTGTAATAGGTAGTACTCAGGTAATAGTAGTATTCAAATACCATAATGTATCTGTGTTTAATTCTGAGAGATGCAAAGGAGCTTCTAGAATTTTCTTAGGGATCACAGAGTTCAGGCTCCCCAAATTAGCTAAAGTCTATTTACATGTACTGTGAATAAATGGACATTTCAGAACCCCCCAGAGTATCTCTTTGAACATTATTTTCAGAAACAAACGAACAAACAAATTAAGTGGATTATTTTCCAAATGATTAGCATGACTTTTCTAGTACTTGAATAACACTTTACTTTTTTTCAAAAGATTTTGGCATGCATTTTTATTTCTCTTTGCAGATATCGAATGAAGGGAAACTTTGCCCATTTCAATGAGAGGAAAATCAGGGCGCAATAGACTAAGTACCTTTGCTATGTTGTTATGACTCATTAGAAAATGGCCTTAAACCAGATCACATACTCCTATTTGCACATCCTAGATTCTTTCCTATAAATCATACTACGTCATGGGGCATCGTGTAGAAGATGGAATTCATGAAAAGTAGGATCATTTATTTATGGAAATTGATGTTTCCCTTTAGCTTAATTCAGGCCTTTCCCTAGGAGGATATTACCATTTTTATATTTCCAATGGCTCATTTTAAAGGAAAATATATTACACAATTTTTTAAAATGAGTTAAATAATTTCTACTGTTAATGGTAATCCACTGTTATGATATTCATATTACAAAAGCCAACTATTATTCAAAAATATAGGTTGATGAATGTAGTATGTTTATAAATTGAAGATAGTCATTTCATTTCTCCCATAGTAAATTTGCTTTAAATATTAGTTTATTACATATGTTCGCTTGTATTACCAATATTTCCAGTAAGCAAACACAAATCATTTTTATATTTAGCATTTAAGATGTATCTTAACTTGACCATTAAATCATCTATTAAATATTCAATTAAAGTGGGTTTTGATCCATTTTTAAAAATTAGTGGTCAGGTATTCGGGGAAACAAGCTTGCAAGATATTTCTAAAACACAATTCACTTCATTTCTTGTTCTGTGTATTTTGTCAGAGAACGCCTTAATGTAACAGAAATCAGATTTGGTGTGTATTTTTACACCAAATCAAATTGTGCAGGCGCCACCCTCAGCTTTCTCCAAAACATTATAAAGGATAAGATTCCACCATGCTATAGCTTAAGAAAGCAGTACCGCCCTGGAAGAAGTCCATACCTGAAAAGTGAAGCTACAGGAGTCTGCTTTACTGGAAAACCATGTGTCTGATAACACCATTATGGAATGGGATTTACAAGTTTACTTAGCTGAGTTCTGTCTTCTTCTGGAATCTGTATGTAAGGGATGTATAGCTTCTGTAGTTATTCTGTAGGCATAAATCATAAGTATAAATGGTCCTGGGAAAAAATGTAAAAATGAAACTGCTAAGTGGTGACTAATGGTATAAAGCACTGAGATACTCCAGTTATAACTATATGAAGAGGATGAAGGCATCGTAAGTCATCTTATTTATTACAATTGGCAGGTTTCCCTTCCTAGTTGTCTTGCATATAGTCTCATTTTGCCTGTCCTCTCCATGACCAATCTTCATTTCCCCAAATTTATAAGCCATAATTACAAAGTTTAATGTTGTTAATCTATTCTTTTAATGTGTAGCGGTAATCCAAAATTATTAATTCCATTTATCAAATCAGAAATGGAAAAAATCAAGTAAACCTCCACAGAGTTTTCCTAGTATGAAGTGCTTTTTTAAAACAGAAGTTGCGAAGGTTTTCATTTTCGAATCCTAGAGAAAGAAATTTATGCTCTCCCCATATACATAGTTGTTTAAATATCAGAAAGTTCCTACAAAATAGTTTCTACACTATAAAGTAAATTAGGTTCTTTTCATCTTTGTATGGAATTGTCTATAATTGAAATTTTGCAAAATATTAGAAAAATAAAGCCAAGCTTCACCAATAACGTCTATCTTATATGTAAAGTCTGAACATATTCAAAGATTTTTTTTACCAATGACTGGTTTCTTTTTGTTCTAAGAGAAAAGGTCTACGTTTGTATTTTAAAACTTTCCTAAGCATCTGGGGCTTTTGTAAAAATGAAGCAATCAGTCAAATAGACAAACCATATCTTAATAGTTTCATTTATAATAATTTACATATTACAGAGTTAAACACTTTGTTCAAAGATATTTCAATGAATTATGAGATTTGAAATTAAGACAGAGGGATGATATATAAAATTTTGGTTTCGCCACCCAGTTCATTTGCTGTATTGCTTTGGATATACTAGAGTGCAAAAATGATGATTCACCCTGGTAAGCAGAATAGCACTCTGAAAGCACTTCTCTGTGTATTTTTACAAGTAAAACTGCCTACTACTAACATTAAAACACACATACAACCTCCTTAATCAATGATATATTTATAAATTTAAGTATAAGTACAGAGATTAATCTTGGATCTGTGCAGAAACAGTTACTTGGCAGCATAAATCAATGTGCTTATAGTTTCCAAGGTTATTAAAAATTGGCATAAAAATTTGCCTTTTAAATTCCCAGTTCTTTCCCAATAGCTAGAGTACTTTAGAGAATTTTTAAAAAGAGAGTTTGAAGCAGATGATGATGGAATTCACTCGGAGAAATGCTGAGGTTCCGTGGAATGCAGGTTGGAAGCCGCTGGTCGGCGACCCGAGGAGAGGCTGGGTCGTTTCTTCTTCACACCCTGCACCTGATACGTTCGGTCGTGGCGATGCAACAGGCACCAGTCTCATGAGCCTTGTTCTATTTTTTAATGGCCACTTTTAGTTGTATGTTTTTGTAAGAAAAGAAGGCTGATCTTGTGATTTGAAGAGCCAGCGCTGCTGTGTAGCTGCCTTGTTTCAAGACTCAAGGTATAAATCACAATCCGTGTCACCTCGGAGGGCACCCATACGCTTCCCCGTGCCACGGTGTAGTGCCCCGCTGGTGCCAAGCAAGCTGCTGACTTGCACAGAGACGAATTCCAGGAAGTTATCGGCGCAGCCATTTTCCAATAATGCTCCCTGGCAGGGACTCAGTTCGGGGCTCTTTTACAAATGGCTATTACACTGAGATCATGATGAGATTTCCTAGAAGTACACGCAATGCTTTTCACTAAAATTCCTAATTTGAAACTTTTTGTAAAGACGAAGGTTTCCCTTGCATTTTTAATGTCCCATAACCATATGTCAGTACGTTTTAATGTCCCCTTCAGATACGGGAGTGCTTAGATCTCTTGGAGATGCGCTTTGTAAAATTAATTACTTTTACTTCGTATCACTTCATTTTAGATGTCAGGCTTAAATTTTATGGGGTTTTTATGTCTTTCTTCAAGATGGCTGAAGAGCATAGTAGTACTAAGTTATTATCTATCCCTATTTGTTCTGTCAGTCCTCGGCAGTCACTGAGGGTTTATGAGGAACAAATGTTGCAGTGAGTACTCTGGACATTGGGCAGCTAGCTTGGGCGATCTCAGCTTAGACTGGCCTCTCAGAAGCTACCAAAGCCCCCAGCACTTGAGGAATCCTAAGCACATAATAGAGTTCTTCAGTTACAGACGTAGTCATCCTGCCACACAGGGTGAAATTTAGGTGTAGAAAAGTAACGGTCTTCCATCTTGGACTAAGGACTGACTCCAGCTGTTGGGTCTTACTTTCGTTACAGGTATTTGGTATTTGCTTGATTTTCAATGTCTTTATTGGGGGAAGGGGGTTGCTAGAGATTAGTATAGTATGTGGCATATAAGTGGTACTCAGATAATAAGATTCCCAGGACCTTCAAGTCAAGATCAGTTGTAGGTCACTGAATCTAAACCCTTTGTTTTTCTGCCCAAAAACCTAAAGTTCTGAGAGGCCCACTGACTTACTGAAGGTCATACAGCTAGGTAAGGAGTGAGACAGTATTCAAACCTCTTTGTCATATTTGCTGATTTTTTTCTAAAAATGGTGCCATTCAGTATTTTCCTTTCCCCTCTGGTTGTTCTTATTTGCCAGTCACGTTCGATGATTCTCCAGTAAGTGACAGAGGAGCCGCGCACAAAAAAATAAGGGAAACCAGTTTGCATTCCTGTAAGTCCCAACTGATGGGCTTTAGAACCTCAAGGTCTAGATGAAACTTAGAAGGAGAGTACTTTTCTCTTTTCCCCCTTCTTGTAGGCTTCCATCTTACTCCAGCAAGACTATTACTGATTTTGGTCAATGTATTCTTAGAGTAAACTGTCCTAGAGGCAATTGCTTCCAATAGCTAAAGTGATCCTATGAACACAGATCTGTTCATATTGACTCTTCTACCACCCTCCAGTGGTGCCGTAACCCTCTTCTTCTTTAGGCTCAACCAGACATTCAGACTCACAACAGGACCACGTACCACACCTCATCCTGTCTACTGAGAGGGACAAAGACCGGGAACCACAGCTGTCTGTAGGGCAGCAGTGGGCCTTCCTCATCCGGGGGTCCTTACAGCTGTCCAGCGGCTCAGCTGTGAGAGTCACCCTGCAGAACAGCCTTATAACTCTGGCAACAACTCCGTAGGCATGGCTTGCCAGGTCCACTCACAAGGAAGCCTCAAGCTATGCCAAACATTTCTATAGGTTCATGTATAGTTGCTTGTGGTCCAGATACAATTTACCAATGAGGGTCTGTTTTTACTATCACTAATGTCACCTTGAGATGTAGTTAACATTCTGCCTTTATCAAGTGGCCAAGGGAATCCAGCTAGAGTTAACCAAAGGTCAAGTTCTTATGAAGAAAAGGGAAGAGATTTATTTAATTATTTTTAAAATTTTACTGTGGCATTTAAAAAAAATTCTTTAAGCGCACATGGCTTGTCTTTTCTCTAGAATAAAGTGCATGCCATTTAAAGGATTCACAAGGATCATTTTTACCTGGCTGCTGTCTACCTCTCTAGTCCCACCTTGTATACTCCCGCCCACTTTGACCTCTACAATTTGGCCACACCAAAGCCTTTCAGTTCCTCTAAAGGAGGTGTCCCCGCTTGGCTCTCATCCTTCACACATGCTATTCCATCACTCATTTATTTATTTAAAAATTTTTGAGTGCTTCTCATGAGCCAAGCAGTGAGCAAGGGTCTGAGGATACAATAATGAAAAAGACAGCCGTGTGGAGTCTATAGCCCCTGCCTGAAAACCTTTCCGCCCACCTTTGCCTGAGATCTTCATGTTTATATTCTCTGTGACGCCCTTTCTCTTTCCCCAAAATAGGTTAGGCGGCCTACCCTGTACTTCTCTCACCACACTGACTGCTCTGTAATTGTCATTGCCTGGTTTCTTGTCTACTCCCCATGAGACTGTGAGCTCCATAATGGGAAAGGAATATGTATAATCTGCTCACCATTATATTTTCAATGCTTAGGTCAATGCGAGGCATCCAACAGATCCTCAAAAATATGTGATAAGCAAATGTGACAATTCTAGAAATTCTGGAATTACAATATGCAATTAAAACCACAAATAATGTACACTTAGAGTCAAAAAGTCAGGCCCAAATTTCAGATATTTTGGAAGCAGATGCCCACTAAAATCTATGATAGAAGCGGAATATTTTTGTTTTTAGAAAATTGTATTTATAAATTAAAAAGAAAAGCAATAATATTATGTAAAATTTAGTAGATAAATTTTTCGAAAAATGTTGGCCACCCAGAATCAAATCACTCGAATAAGGCAAACTATTACAACTGAATTATTCTAAAACCTAAAGCCAATGTTAACATTAGTGGAAAAATAAAGGGGTCAGTAAGGGCTTCAAAAATTCAGAAACAAACCTAGGATTCTTATTTTCACTTAATGTA
Source organism: Potos flavus (assembly GCA_028534135.1). Taxonomy (NCBI): domain Eukaryota; kingdom Metazoa; phylum Chordata; class Mammalia; order Carnivora; family Procyonidae; genus Potos; species Potos flavus. The sequence goes on from CM052896.1 coordinate 43,087,645, forward strand.
GTCTTTGAAGTTTATCCTGGCAACTAAAGAAAAGAAATTATTTCCCATTAAGAAACCATATACAGATGCAAATGTGAGGATAAACATCCTTTCCTGGAACTATTTTTCCTGGAATTTATCACATGAATTCCAATATTGAGCAGTATTCCATCACAGGGTAGACTATACCTCCAACCGGTTTTCCAAAAGTTATGAAAAAATGCTCTTAAATATGGTAATTTGTTATATCAGCCATCTATAAAATCAAAGAACATGATACTGAGTCATAGCTCAGAAGCCATATCATTGATTGACTGAGATAATGTAGTCTAAGACATTATATTCTGATGGTCTGAGAGTGCAGGGATAGAATTTGGAATAGGATAGGTCAATGGATAGTTAACATGCCCATTTTAGGCTTTTTCTCTCAAATATCAAATATCTTAAATGAGCTTTGGAGAGGTGCTGGACTACATTCAATTTGCAATCAAATTCCCTTAATAAGATTTTATAGTGAAGAAATTCTTCCTTGCTGATTAAAATGAGAGCCATAATTTTGTGAGTCAGGTAGTGACCAAAGTACTTACATAAGAGAAGACAGCACATTGGAACCCAGCCATGAACAGCCTGGGTGCCTACAAGCAGCATCCTAGTCTTTTGGAAAGAACAGTGGCTCTTTCATGGTTAGATGCATAGTTATAATTTCTAGAAACTGCCAAGTCTTAGAGATCTGGAGCACAAGTTCAAACTGCTCCCCTGTATGTATATTCTGTTTAATTTACACAGTACTTCATGGGGGAAGAGGAAAAAGAACTTAATTGCCAACATTTACAAACCAGGAGATTTCCCCAAATATTCTGGATTTCTGGCTTCTCATGAAAAATAGCAAGAAAGGCCACACCGAGTTGTCATTTTGGTGTGACGATGTTAGGCTGGAGATGAGTAGCAGAAGGTTAGGAGAGACCACCTTTTCTGAGTGACTGTGTGCTCGTTAGTCATCTCAGTACCCACCAAACCCGCTATGTTCAGTTTTCACCAGGTTCTTAAAGGAATTGAGTTTTTGACTTGCTCAATACTATGAAGAGGTAGCTTTAGCTTGAAAAATTCAGTGTGTTATGAATTTGTAAGGCTGGGGGAGGAAGGGAAGAAGAAAGGAATCATCATTTAATGGGTATCTAAATTTTACCCAGTAATAGGCACTGCACAAGTCGTTACATATACAAAAAGGAATGAGACAGGTAGTTGGTCAAGCGTGTCCTTTGCTTAGGGCAGTGGGAATGGCTGCCCTGAACCCACCACAGTGAGGACGTGGAGGCACTACACCTCACTTCTCTTCTCTGAATATCCTTATAATTTCATTGTAAAATGTTCGTCTTACTGATAGCTCAAAGAATCTGTGAAAGATGCTAACAGTGGGGATTCCTTTCAAGTGTGATTATCTTGGGAGCTGTGGGGAGGCATGCACTGATTGACTTGACCCCAGCCAAACTACTGTACGTTGAGGTACGGCCCTTGGTGCACAATCTGACAAATTAACAATTACACAATGTCATAAGCTATCTGAGGGGTGTGATTAGAATGCAATCTCATGGGTGAGTGGAGCAGGCTTCATGTTGGGGAGGGGCCAGCTTGTGAATGGTTTTGTATGCCATACTGTAGGAAGTTTTCAGGTTTATAATTTAGATATTTCTCAGTATGGTGGATGGATCAAAGATCAAAGGGGCTAAAGCAGAGAGACTGTCTCTGTGGGCTCCAGAGATTTCTTCTTCCCACCCTGCTGAAATGGCTGACTGTCAGTTCCACTCTCTGAGACAGTTGAACGGACTAAATGATTGCATGGGCTTAATATTAGGAATTAAATATTTGTGTCTTATGGATATTGACAGCAGCTATTGAAATGCAAAGGGTTAACGCTAATCCAATTATGGGCATCAATATTCAAATTCAAATTTTTACCATTCCCTACTTTTAGTAGCAGCCCAAAAATTCTTTATGCTTTGCCCACATTATCTAATTTAATTCTGGTAACAACTGTGTGAGCTCGAACCATCATCTCCCTTTTACAGATGAGGAAACTGAGTTCAGTCTCCCTTCTAAGATAGATGACCTGTTGGCATAAACAATGCAGCACACAGGCTCAGGCTGTACCTTTCAAATATCAATGTTTAAGACTTTTAAACTCTAGGTTGATTTTTATGCCTGGTAACAAAGCTGTGTTAGAGGATATACAGGGTTACTGTGTTTCAAAACTAAGATGTTTGTGTTAGTAATTAAAACTTTATTTGTAGAACAAGCACAGTTTTATTTCAATGACAGAGCATGTAACAAATACTATTGATTATAGCCTTATACATATAAAGTGTCAGTCCCCAGAAATAAAACATCTCTTTGGCATATTGAAGAAACTGGCCATGAATCACTTCCGGTGAACATCAAAGATTAAGTTCACATTTACACGTGGAGGTACGTGTTCACTTGGCAGTTTTCAAACACAGTTAGTAGTGATTCTCCTGTTGAGTTTGGAACATATAGGTTACTACTCACATAAAAAAAATCTACTTATTTCCTTATATTGCTTTTTGAAATATGTATGTATCAAAATATAACATATATATAAATTATATACATACATATGTACATATGAATTTAAATATATGTTTAATTTTTTATGCTTAGTTTTTAGCAGCCTATTTAAATGCATTCTAAGACAGTGTCCAATGGAAGTCTTCCTTGCATTGAAGTGAGGGCTTGATGTGTGAATTGTTTTAATCCTACCCAGCACTGCCATCGTGAATACCTATGTTCTCCTTCTCCCTCTCCATATATACTTTTCCATATCTGAGTACAGAAAAAATAAATGGAATATATCCTACGGAAATTTTCTGTTAATTTGTTTTACAGAAATTTTTTAAAAAGGAGGAGGAGAAAAAGGTCTGGGTTTTATCTTATTTGTTATATAAAACTGCAATAGTTTGCATTAAAGATTATATAATGAAAGAAGCATCTTTCCAAGGAAAATATGTGAATATTAAAGCAGTCTCTTTTGGAGAAGTTTTAATAAACTTAAACTAAGCCCTAGAAACAGTTGAATTAAGAAATCTGAAAGACACTAAAACAACATTTTTTCCCCTCTATTCTGAGATACATGTTTTACACACTTTCTCCACATTTTATCATTTCTGAAATCTGGTATCTCTTGTTAATTGAAGAGCATAAGCTCAGTGAAAGTATAGATTTTATCTATGTTATTTACTCATTTCCCTAGTACCTAGGTCAATGCTTGCCAATATTAAGCTGTAAATAAGTATTTGTTGAATGAATACCTGAATCTAAGTTAAAGACATTGCCAGTCACCTACAGAATGAGTGTCATTGCCTGTGCATGAACTTAGCTGTGTACAGAAGGCATCTCCTCATTTAGTTTTCACCTTGGTTGAATTATTTGCATTAGCATCCCCACTTGTGGCTAAATTTTAAATTAAGTTTGGATTTTTAGTTGTCACTTAAAATCTCTTTAGAAGGATTACACTTTGATGTAAAACTGAAACAATGTGGCCTGTATTCAGAAGACTGCCTGTCACACAAAGAGATATGATTGAGGACAGTAGAAATAGGTAAATCTTTTATAAGATATCATCACATTTTCTATCTGGAGCGATCCTTATAACCAACTCATGCATTATAAAGATCTAAGAAGCTTCCAGATGGCTTTCAAGAGGATCTGCCTATTAAAGATATTTAAAAAATATAAAATGATGACATTAACACATAGAAAATGCAAATGAAACAGGTGATGTTAAAATTGATAAAGCAGTTAAAATTACAAGCAAGAATCATGAAAAGCAGTTCATCAAATGACACTGTACAGAAAGACAATAGCCAAGAGTGAATCAGAAGAATCCTAGCCTCTGAACACACACAGTATTAGACTCCAACAGTATTAGGATATTGGAAAAGAAAGGGAAATATATTATATGAGTAGTAGGACAATGTGAGATACAAAATGTGGACAGTTAATGTAGAATTTCCTTCAGCCTAACAACAGTTATAAAGTTGATAGCCCATTTGGAACTGATGGTATCTTGGAATAAAGGAAATACACCCACATTCACATACACATCTGGAGGTGTCATTTGAACAAAATGAGGTACTTAGCAAAAGAAGAACAAAGTTAACTCAGTTAATGTTTGAATGTCCCATGAAGAAAAAAATAAACAGTTTTCTAACACAACATTTGCTCTCAGAGTTGGTTGGCAGTATTTGAAAGCCATGATCAATGGGAGAGAGTGTCCCAATCAAAAATTTGCCTCCTTTATCTCCTCCCCACCCCAAGTCTATGGGCACTGGTGTTTCATATAGCAACATAATACTGCTTTCCTTTAGTTGGGATTTCAATTAATAACAATAAAAGAAAACCTCCGATCACTGTGGAAATTTTATATTTATGGTGAAGTGATAAAGCTGTGGTTCTCCAATGAAGAGAGACCTACTTGCTACCAGATGCTGATGAAGGTCAGGAGCATTTCCAGCATGTAGTACATGCTGGAAATGTACATGCTGGAGTACAGCATGGATAGGGATAAAAGACCCAGGCTTTTCTTTACCCCAGTATCAGTCATTGGCCGCAGGCCACCCCGGCAGGATATACAACTTTCTGGGCATCTCTCATCAATCTGGCTCCTCTGCTGAGGGGAGTTTCCAGAGAAAGGTCAAGAGTTTCAGGCAGCGGTGCACCCATTCTCTCCCACAGAATTTTTTTATTTAGTCCAATTTACCATTTTTTTCTTTGATGGGTTGTGCCTTTGGAGTCAAATCTTAGAAAAACTGCCTAGCCCTAGATCCTGAAAATTGTCTCCTGTTTTTTTTTTAATATTAATATAAGTTTTTAAAAAATGGAATCCTTCAATGTGAGAGAAAGATCATAAGAAGAAAGAGAAAAAGTGAGAGGGTGTACCTACAAAAACATATCATCCTTGGTGGAAGACCAACTCACTTCTACCGTATTGTTAAAGTATGAATCACTTTTACACATCTTTCACTGAAGATCACAAAGTCCATCTACTTTAAATGTTTTTTTATTATTGTTAATAATTTTTTATCGGTTCACTTTTTGGTAATTCATCATTATTGTAAAGATAAACAAGAAAACCAAAACAAAAAGTGAAGACATCTGAAACAATGCAAATTATATTCACTCACTCACATAATGACATCCTGGGGCAGGGGGCACATGATAAATGAGATCTTTACTCTTGTGAGAGCAAACCTGAGTACTTTATGAGGAGGGGCTTAACTAAAGCTACAGAAACTATATTTCTTTTAGATGTCCAGGTGGCTCATTCCCTCTACTCACATTCTACATTTGGTCTTGTGAATGCAAATAAATGCCTCATAAGCCAATGCACAGCCAATGAAAATTCCATATGTCAGGAATTCCCATGACTTGAATGGGTGATTCAGAGTATGACTGGGATGCCATCAATCTTGGCTCCATATTTAATATTGAGTTTTAGCCAATATACACATGCTTCAATAGTATTATAGTAGACAACACTCAGGATGCCTGTTGATGCTTCCTTTTCTTTATAGGCTGCCCATGACCTTTCAGAGAAGCCTGTACCTACAGTGCAGATGCATGACCTACTGGTCATGTAACCTTGTGACCCCGCTCATCTCTAATCGGACCAGCAGTGAGTAGAGACTGGAGACAAAATGAGATTTTCTGTCCCCAAAATTGGAAGCTGGGAATGTAGAAGCCCAATACAGTTTCTATGTGATATAAATCAGAATGACCGCATAAAGACAGGGATGAGATGGCTGTAGTAATTCAAAGCATAGAAGGCTCATCTGCAGAGAGAGAGAGAAAGAAGAATGATCACGTGTGTGGAAAAGAGCAGACCATAAGTCCTGTAAGGAGGAAAGCAAACCTTGCACTTACGTGTATGTTCCAGTGAACTCCCCACTGTGCTTAAATACTCTCGAGTTCTTCCAGTTCTTCTAATTACCCTAAGACAAATTGATAAATTGAATATCATTTTACAGTTTAAATATATTGTAATTAAAAACATCCTCTAATCTTTGTTCTAGACCCCAAAAGACAATGAGGATTTGTATGTGCCAACAGTATCTTGGAATTATATATGCTCATAATATAGGTTGCCTTGACAGAAGCTAAGTCCCCAACTCCTGGAAAATAATGCTACATATGGAGCTGTGAGATATTTGAGTGAGATGGTCTATAGTCCTGCTACAGATGATTGCTAGTGCTTTTAGATCAGGAAGAGATGAGGACTTTCTAAGCTATGAAATGAAATAGTGACTAGGCGAAATAGGAATATTTTGCCTCAAAAGATAAAATCTTAGCATGAGGGACGTGATTAGTGAGCACCCTAGTGAAAAGGGGGAAGACTGTTGGGAATGTTCCCGAAGCCATAGCAAGGGCCATTGCTAGACATATAGGGAGGTTTGTGTATAGTACTTAAGGAAAAATAATTCAACCTTAGATCTGTTAAATGATGAACCAGTCTGCCTTACTGTGTAACGAGCTCCCTGTTATTGTTGTTCAAATAGTGACAGTCAAGAAGTCTTGAGTCGCCGTTTGAGTATGAGGTTGGTTAGAAAAATCCCTATTTTCTACTCTATAGAAATTGTTTTCACTCTTCGGAACATCTTAAGAATCTGCAAAAACAGGGCACCTGGGTGGCTCAGTCAGTTAAGCGTCTGCCTTCGCCTCAGGTCATGATCTCAGGATCCTGGGATCGAGCCCCGCATCAGGCTCACTCCTCAGCGGGAAGCCTGCTTCTCCCTCTCCCACTCTCTCTGCTTGTGTTTCCACCCTCACTGTCTCTCTCTTTCTGTCAAATAAATAAATAAAATCTTAAAAAAAAAAAAAGAATCTGCAAAAACAAAGGTTTACATGCTTAAGAGGGGATGCCCTTTAAAGCTGCTGCTGTTGGTCTCAGGGTGTCAGCACGGAAAAAATCAGGAAATAAAGTGGCTTCTTCCAAATTCATACGCATATGAGTGATTCATATATTAAATGGAAAAGGATTCTTTTACACCTGATGTAAATAAGCCCACCTGTTTTTAAAAGCCAGACATTTATTGCCTAATATTTAGAAATATAAGTAGAGTTTACTTAAAGAAAATAAACTTGGGAGAAAGAAGTGTCTAAAATCAAAGCTTAATTTGGAACATTCTAAATAATCAATAGTTTTCCTCTTTCTGTTTAAGGCAACTAAGTTTGTTATGTTTGGGATAATGAGCAATTGACATTGAAGATAAAACTTGACAGAATGGAGAAATATTGAAGTTAAGATATTCCTAATAAAGCTTAGAAATAATTATTCCCGTTTTTTATCTATTTATAAAATAGGAAATCTGGCCTAATAACTTAAAGTTATTTATTAAAAATTTAGCTATTGTTTTCACTTAAATATTAATAGTATGTATTAGATATTTAATTGTTTCTTTCAGAATGTTTTAATAATCAAATTTTATTTATATAATTTTCAGGGCTTCTGTTCCTATAACAATAAGTTTAAACACATAAAAAAGTATTTATGTTCTGTATTTCAGTCTAATCGTTAATGCTCAACTTTGGTGTATTCAGAAGTGGAATGTGGTTTGCTAACATAGGAGAGATTATTTGTCATTTATAAGACAGGTGGTAGAAACTGTTAAACAAGAAAATCATTGTCATCTCTCCAGGTCATGCCACACACTAGATATGCTACAGAGATTGTTCAGCCACTTTCAGAGAATGTATTCCCTTTGAAAAGAGGTCTTTTTCATTTTTTTTTTTTCCTTAGGAGGGAATTGGGGAGAGTGGGCAGGTTGGAACTTCTTGAGACTGAATCCATCAATTGACTGACAGCACCTACATATTCTTCCCCCCAAATATATCGTATGAACTGCATATTACACAATCCAGGCAGTCTCAGAAAATCTATACTCATTTCTCGATTCCAAATGTGAAGGTCCCCCTTAAACCTCGAAGACTCCTGGAAGGATTTACAGGGAAAATATAACGAGACTGATTTTCTAACACGTGTTGGACACACAGCTCACATAAACCTTCGGGTAGCCCTCCGTAGATTTATATGAGGTGGTGCAGGAGAATTCTCCTAGCCATTGAGTGAGACTCTCCTGCTTTTGAGTTATGTCAGGTACGTAGGAATCACTCCCAGACGTTCTCCCGGGACTACAGCCTTGCCTTTAAATCCTCAATTTGACACTTTTCTGCATGGTTATTAGAGCTTTAAAGAAATGTATTAGGACTCTCAGCTAGCTTAGGGAAAGCGATTTTCCCCTGGACTATCACCTCCACAAGACAGTACTGGTGAAGACGTGTTAGTAACCTATTTTTCCCTTGTGTTCAGGGAACATTTTATGAACATTACTTTCCTAATATATGAGAAATCTTAGAAATGAAAAAAAAAAAGGGTGTTAGTAATTTCTTTGTAAAGTAATTCAAAGTGTTTTTGTTTTAGTTGGTTTTTATTTGGCGTGCGGATAACATTTTCTTTGGGTTTTCCTTCCTTTCTTCTTATCTGTTGGTTTATTCTTAGTTTCTTTCATGTTCTTCTCATCTTCAAACTGTTCCTTAAAGATTGCTCCCTGGATGAGCTCACCCATGCTGGTGACTCCCTAGCACAGTGGCCATATGCCCCCCACTATCTCTCCAGACCAGACTGCTTTCCTGGTTCTCAGACAGTAGAGATATCTTAGACTTTACCTCCCACTGGCACCTCAAACTAAAAATCGGTTTTACCCCCTACATCCTTCTCTTGCTTCCCAGTTGTAAATCTCCTTGCTTCCCACTCTTGGCAGACGATGCTGATCTATTCCTTTTCTTTATGTTTGGCATATAATCAGTTGCCAACTTCTGTCAGTTATGCCTTTTTGGTAAATTACAATGGAATCAACTTTTGTCCATCACGAACAGGATATTATAGTGGTTTGAAGCACTTGTTCTGAACCAATACTTCAATGGATTTCAATCCCAGTTTTGTATGTACTTCCTGGGTAAACGTAGACCACTAATTAACTTATGAGCCTCAGCTTGTTTTTCCCTCTGAAACCAGAAGTAATAATAGCTATCCACCAGTGTTGTTACAAGTAATAAATGTGATAACGCAGTTTATGTGCTCAGCAGAATCTGGCCTATAACATCTGCTCAATAAAGGTCCTTGTCTTTCCACATGATCCGTAGCAGGTTATCTCTTCTTAGCTAAACTTACTCCAATGCATACATTCTCCACATTGCAGTGAGGGATATCTTTCTAAAGCATAAGCCTAAGCAGGTCATTCTTTCTCTTAAGACCCTTGATTTACTCCCTGGGTTTCTCAAGATAAAGGTCAAACTTCTTTATGGAGAGTAAGGAGACAATCCTCTCATAGCTTGCCAATGGGATTGCAAATTAGGACAGCCCTCATAGAGAACAATTTGGCAAAATCTACCAACATGTGATGGGCTAATACCCTTGACTCCAAAATTCTATTTCTTGGAGTTTAAATAAAAACACATGTTTGAAATGACGATGGTACAAGTTTATTCTTTACCTTATTGCTTATAAGAGCCAAAGACTGGAAAAAAGCTAGATGAATGGTAAATAAAGCATGGTGTGTATATATATACCATATACTATACGCAGTGTTTGCAGAGAGTAAGATGTGGTTCAATCTCCAAAATAATATCATGCCAAAAACGTAAGGTTCTTTTTTTTTTTAAATTTACTTATTATTTTTTATTAACACATAATGTATTATTTGCCCCAGGGTACATGTCTATGAATCATCAGGCTTACACATTTCACAGCACTTTCCATAGCGCATACCCTCCCCAATGTCCATAACCCAACCACCCTATCCCTACCCACCCCTACCCCCCAGCCACCCTCGGTTTGTTTCGTGAGATTAAGAGTTTCTTATGGTTTGTCTCCCTCCCTGGTCCCATCTTGTTTCATTTCCCTCCCTCACCCCCTACGACCCCCTGCCCTGCCTCTCAAATTCTTCATATCAGAGAGATCATATGA
>CM052896.1:43098159-43278045 GCA_028534135.1 Potos flavus
TCTTTAATTTCCTGGTTAACCCATTCATTCTTTAGTAGGATGCTCTTTAGCCTCCATGTACTTGAGTTCTTTCCAACTTTCCTCTTGTGATTGAGTTCTAGTTTCATGGCATTGTGGTCTGAAATAATGCAGGGAATGATCCCAATCTTTTGGTACCAATTGAGACCTGATTTGTGACCCAGGATGTGATCTGTTCTGGAGAATGTTCCATGTGCACTAGAGAAGAATGTGTATTCTGTTGCTTTGGGATGGAATGTTCTGAATATATCTGTGATGTCCATCTGGTCCAGTGTGTCATTTAGAGCCTTTATTTCCTTGTTGATCTTTTGCTTAGATGATCTGTCCATTTTGGTAAGGGTGGTATTAAAGTCCCCTACTATTATTGCATTATCGTTGATGTGTTTCTTTGATTTCATTATTAATTATATAGTTGGCTGCTCCCATGTTAGGGGCATAGATATTTACAATTGTTAGATCTTCTTGTTGGACAGTCCCTTTAAGTAGGATATAGTGTCCTTCCTCATCTCTTATAGTCTTTGGCTTAAAATGTAACTTATCTGATATAAGGATTGCCACCCCAGCTTTCTTTTGATGTCCATTAGCATGATAAATTGTTTTCCACCCCCTCACTTTAAATCTGGAGGTGTCTTTGGGTCTAAAATGAGTTTCTTGTAGACAGCATATTTATGGGTCTTGTTTTTTTTTTTATCCATTCTGATACTCTGTGTCTTTTGATTGGGACATTTAGCCCATTTACATTCAGGGTAACTATTGACAGATATGAATTTAGTGCCACTATATTGCCTGTAAGGTGACTGTTACTGTATATTGTCTCTGTTCCTTTCTGGTCTATGTTCCTTTTAGGCTCTCTCTTTGCTTAGAGGACCCCTTTCAATATTTCCTGTAGGGCTGGTTTGGTGTTCGCGAACTCTTTTAGCTTTTGTTTGTCCTGGAAGCTTTTTATCTCTCCATCTATTCTCAATGACAGCCTAGCTGTCATTGACAGCTAGTATTCTTGGCTGAATATTGTTCTTGTTAAGTGCTCTGAATATGTCATGCCAGTCCTTTCTGGCCTGCCAGGTCTCTGTGGATAGGTCTGCTGTCAATCTAATATTTCTGCCTTTGTATGTTATAGACTTCTTGTCCTGAGCTGCTTTCAGGATTTTGTCTTTGTCACTGAGACTTATAAGTTTTACTATTAGATGCCGGGGTGTAGACCTATTTTTATTGATTTTGAGGGGGGTTCTCTGTGCCTCCTGGATCTTGAAGCTTGTTCCCTTCGCCAAATTAGGGAAATTCTCTACAATAATTTGTTCCAATATACCTTCCGTCCCTCTCTCTCTTTCTTCTTCTTCTGGGATCCCAATTATTCTAATATTGTTGCTTCTTATGGTATCACTTATCTCTCGAATTCTCCCCTCGTGGTCCAGTAGTTGTTTGTCTCTCTTTTTCTCAGCTCCTTTATTCTCTGTCATTGGTCTTCTATATCACTAATTCTCTCTTCAGCCTCATTTATCCTAGCAGTAAGAGCCTCCATTTTTTATTGTACCTCATTAATAGCTTTTTTTTATTTCAATTTGGTTAGATTTTAGTTCTTTTATTTCTCCCGAAAGGGATTTTACTTCTCCAGACAGGGATTCTCTAATATCTTCCATGCTTTTTTCGAGCCCACCTAGCACCTTGATAATTGTCATTTTGAATTCTATTTCTGACATATTACTAATGTCCGTATTGATTAGGTCCCTAGCCATCGGTACTGCCTCTTGTTCTTTTTTTGTGTGGTGAGTTTTTCCACCTTGTCATTTTATCGAGATACGAATAGATGAATGAGAGAACAAAATACTAAAAGGGTAGCAACGACCTCAGAAAAATCAGAAGGGAACCGAACCCAGGGGTTGAAGAAAAGGGGGAGGGGAGGAAAAAAAAAGAAAAAAGAAATAAAATAAAATAAAATAAAAAGGAGAAAAAGAAAAAGAAAAAAAAAAAAATATATATATATATATATATTAGACTTGTGATTAGAACAGAGCCCCACATCTGATTTTGGGTGTTTTTGGTCTGTTAGAAGAAACTACCTCCCAAAATTTTAAAGAAAGAAAAACATATAAATATACAAAAATAAGGGTAAACACTATGAAGGGATGGAATATGAGTGTAAAGATAAAAATTAAAAAAGATTCTCAAAAAGAGATTGATAAGAGGTTGGTTGAAAAAGAAAAAAAAAAAGAAGAAGAAAAGAGGAAAGCATGTGATCAGGCTGGAGACTAGATCCAAGCCATGTGCTAGATTTAGGGTATATTTTGATCTATTAGAAGAAATTGTATCCCAAAATTTTAAAGAAAAAAAAAAACCCTATATGTATACAAAAAAATAAGGTTAAATACAATGAGGGGATAAAATATGTATGTAACAGTGATAATTAGAAAAGATTTTTAAAAAGGTATTGATAAGATGCTAGTTAAAAAACATTAAAATGGGAAAGAGGAAAAATAAAATAAAAAATACAATAAGAAAAAAATAAAATTTAAAAAATTTAACTCTGAATGACTAAAGGATCATGGGAAAAAAAGCCATGAATTCTATGTGTTGCTTTTTCCTAACTCAGGAGTTCCGCAGTTTTCATTCATCGGTGAACTTGGTCTTGGCTGGATATTCTTGCCGATCTTCTGGGGGAGGGGCCTGTTGCAGTGATTCTCAAATGTCCTTGCCCGAGGCGGAATTGCACCGCCCTTGCCAGGGGCCAGGCTAGGTAATCTGCTTGCATTCGCTCTCAGGAGCTTTTGTTCCCTGAACGCTTTCCGTACAGCTTTGGAGGTGGGGAATGAAAATGGCGGCCTCCCAGTCTCCGGCCTGTAGGAGCCGAGAGCTCGCGGCCCCACTCCTCACTGCGCCCTCAGAGAAAAGAAGTCAATCCCTCCCGTCTCCCTGGTCTCCGGCCGCGCTCTGAGCTCACCCGGCCTGTGAGCAAGCGTTTCTGTCTCTGGCGCACGGCTCCATTTGAAGTCTCCAAACCCAGCAGATTCCTGCCGCGAGCTACCGCACCGCTCCTCCCGGAGGAGGAAGGAGGGGGTCTCTCTGGATCTGCCCCTTGTGGGGTCCCTGCTCGAAGAGCAGCGGCCTGACTGTGCCGGGATCACGGTTCAAGGTAAGCCTGAGCTGGTAGCTCAGCATTCGGATTGGTCTGCCATTGGCTTCCCCGTTCTGATACCTGGAAGCCCTGCCACCCTTAGACACCCCCGGTCTTTCTGTGACCCCACGGGTCCTGAAACCACACTGTCCCCACGAGGGCTCCACCCCCCACTTAGCCTCTGGAGCGATGACCCTCAGTGGAACAGATTTCTAAAAGTTCCGATTTTGTGCTCTGCTGCTCTGCGGCTTCCTGGGAGCCGACCCCTCCCCCCGCGGTCTATCTTCCCTTTGGATTCACTTTTCTGCACGTCCTACCTTCCGGAAAGTAGTCGATTTTCTGTTCCTGGAATTGCTGTTCTTCTCTTCTATTTCCTGTTAAGTTTGTAGGTGTTTAGAGTGGTTTGATATCTAGCTGAACTTCTGGGATCTGACACTATCTCAGCCTCTTACTCCTCCGCCATCTTGTTCCTTCCTACCAAAATGTAAGGTTCTCTGCATAATATAAGAACTATGCATAATACAGCCTATTCGTTCATTTCTTAGGACAAGGTGTTAGGCATATATGTTAATACATTATCATTTATGCATTTGATATGTATGAAACTGTTAATGGTGGCTTGCTTCCAGAAAGAGAAATGGATAACTGGAGAAAGGATGGAAGAACTTTTCATTGTATATCCTTTTTACACATCTCATTCAATGCACGTGTTCAAAAAATAAATTATTAAAAAGAGAAACCGATGTCCTTCATGATAGGCTTCTTCCAACTTCTGCAGATGGAGTTCTTGTCTTAGCCTGGTGCTTTCCCCTCTCCTCCCTCCATTGTGCCCAGATGAGGCCTGTTATGCTTGCCTTTCTCTACCACCATTTCCCAAAACATTTTCTGGGCTTTTAAGATCGAATCAGTTGGGGTTTTTTGTTTTGTTTTGTTTTCCTATATACTCTGAAGCACCTACACTTACTCTTTGCACTTAGGAAATTATCTTGTAGACCACTGATTATCTGTGTTAGAATCATCTGGAGTGCATGTTAAAAAGTTGCATATCTGAGCCCAGATAGATCTGCTGACTCAGAATCTGGGTTTGCAAGTTCTCAGAATTTTCATTTTTCTTAAGTGCCTGGCTGGTTTTTCTTTTCTACGCACTAAGCTTTCCATTGCACTTGCCTATTTTCTGGTCTTTTTCTTTCCACTAGGCTGTCAGCAGGACCTGTGCCTTACTCATTTCATGCAATTCAGAATGTGACTGAACAATGGGGCTGTGCAGTAAATGTTGAAGGAATGAATGCCAACCTCCTGAATAAGACTTTGGCTATTCCAGCAAAAATAATTCTTATAATACTGAATGGATGCCGATGGTGAGGGCAGCCAAGTGTTTATCTAAGGCTATATACGGCAAATTCAGACACAGAACCCAGAAGGCAAAGGCAGGCCTCCTATCTCATGCATCAATGTTCTTTTAGGGCTGTGTGGTTGACCTGGAGATAATTTCTTTAATGTTCGATTTTAAATTCCACCTATTTGATCTTGGGAAAGGAAGCAGAGGATATAATACATAGCATGCCTACCAAGTCATTTACATGGTACCTTTAGACATAGTTTGAGGTATGAGAGCATAGCACACAATTAGAAATTTTAGACAGGCCTTCGGATAGATTTAAACATTTTTAAATGTGTAAATTTAAATTATAAGCAAGATCTCATATCTCTAATAGTATATATTACTATTAGGGAATAGTATATGTAGTGTATTTATTTTTATATCCCTAGTAGTATATAACTACTCCCGTGTGAATTTAACTTCAAAGAAATTAATTATCATATTGGGCAATTCTAGCCATGCCAAGGTGGTAGCCATTAGACACCTTGTTTATTAAATTCTGTTACAGATAAAGGTGCCAGAAATAAATTAATGACTGTTCTAACAGCTCGGCTTTCTTGGTTACAAGAAAAATACCTTGACATATTTTTTGACTCTGTGATTGGTCTACATTTCAAGGATATAAATTAATCTTTAGAAGATCCTAAAGAATATCTCCCCTGGACACTTCACTTATACATCAAGTTGGCCATGTTAGCAATCTAATCACAAACCTGTAATTCAGTGGACAACAATTTCTTATTGTGAACAGCATAGCGGCTTTTACTATCATTTAGGTCAGCCCAAGATTGCTGATGCACCGTATGTTTCAGGCCAGGGATGATGGATGGCGAGCTCTGAGGCCCATCCCTAAGTGATTGGAAAGATGGAAGACACACAGTTCACTTAAGCTTGCTTACTATTACATCAAGTAATCAGTGTGATAGGCAAGCCCATGCTCTTTATGTCATCCAACCAACGTTCTGCAGGAACAGTAATTCACATTAAAAAAAAAATCTTAAGAATTGTGTTTCGGCTAACATTCCTATTACTAGATCAAACAGCTTCACCTCAGATGTGGGTGTTAATGAATATTTTCAAAATGCCTCTGTTCCAACAACACACAGATCTTGCTTTTCTTTATCTTACAGCTCAGAGTACACGTGCCACTAAAGTTATAAGTAAAAGATGCATATTTGTTTCTTTGAAACTTTACTCAGGCCACAAAGAGAAAGAGGCTGTTAAAATAGTTTCATATTTTCTATACTGATTTCCAACTTAATAAATTAGTCTTGTTAGCTTTTAATCATAAATTTGCAAAGATTTGTCTTTGCCGAGACTGATTCATGTAAATACTATTTTCTGAAACTCATCTCACCAATATCCAACACAAATAATTAGGGGCATCTTCCTAGCTATTATTCTGTTTTGTGGGAAATTTCTTTTCAAAAGTGATAAAGAAAAACCAAGTGAATATCTTAAATTGTCAATTTTGCGCTAAGAGCATAAATCACTGAGATAAACTCAACAATATTCCTTTGCTTTTATTGTTTCAGACACTAATTTATAACTTCAGGCAAAACATTTCATAGAATAATTAGATGTATTTTGATACGATTTAAGTAACTTAGGGAACACAAAGCATAGAAAACCTTAAAATTGTTCATAATTGCTCATTTATTTTCTAAATAATGTCATAATGTAAGCTTTTTTGACTTTTAGAGTGCTGGCATCGCCTGCCATCCCACACCAGGTCTAATTTTAGCTTTGTAGAGAAAAGAATGCTGAAGTCCATTTATCTCTTGGGAAGAGTTTGCAACAGGGGATAGGAAATCACTTCTTACTTAAAGCTCTATTTTATTATCAATTCTAATTAGCATAGTTTATCATCATCCTTCTTGCCCTTCTTTCTGATTTGTGTTTATATGTACCCTGTTTACATAAATGATTTGAAGAAGCTCATAATAGAGACAGGTAATATAATAACATTCATTACAATTAACCCAGCCCTGTGATTATTAAAGCATGGACCAGCGGCATCAGCATCACCAGGGATCTCCTCAGAAATAAAAAATTCTTGGGGCCCTCCCAAAGCCTACTGAATCTCAGTGACCTATGTTTTAACAACCCCCCCAGTTGATTCTAATTCATGCTGAAGTTTGAGGCCCACGTATTATTCTGGAGTCTAAACCAAAGCTAGGAACTAAAAAAGAAGTAGGATTGTGTGTGTGTGTGTGTGTGTGTGTGTGTGTGTGTGTGTGTGTGTCTATGTGTCTCAGGAACAGAGGTGGCAATTAAGAGAAAATTATTTTACAGGTGGAAAGAAGCTGTAAGAATCAAATACACAGAGATTTAAGAGGGTAAGCTTGTAGTCAGACTCAAGTGCTTTTGATTCCCGGATGTTTTGCTACTAATGAGCTACCTGACCTTGATCAATTTATTCAACCCCTCCTAGTCTCAGTTTGCTTATATGTAAAATGGGAAAAATAATATTCCTCTGAGACTTAAATGAAAAATATATATAAGAAAAAGTTTAGTGCAGTGACTAGCATGAGATACATGTACATTACTTTTTATTTTTTTTTAAAGATTTTATTTATTTATTTGACAGAGAGAGAGAGATCACAAGTAGGCAGAGAGGCAGGCAGAGGGAGAGGGGGAAGCAGGCTCCCCGCTTGAGCAGAGAGCCCGATGCGGGGCTCGATCCCAGGACCCTGAGATCATGACCTGAGCTGAAGGCAGAGGCTTAACCCACTGAGCCACCCACGTGCCCCAATGTACATTGCTTTTTAAATTACTGTTTATTTCTCTTAATAGAAAATGATAATTAATACTATAATACTCCCACTTGTGAACAATATAGGTGGAATTTGAGGGCATTGTGCTAAATGAAATAAGCCAGAGAAAGACAAAAACTGCATGGTATCACTTATATGTGAAGTCTTAAAAAAATTAAACTTGAAATTTGCTAAGAGACTAGAACTGAAATGTTTTACAAGAAGAAAGAAAGAGAGAGAGGGGGAGGGAGAGAGGAAGAAAGAAAGGAAGGAATTAAGATTCCTAGATGGAGGAGTCCTTTTTCCCCTCAAACTCCTAGGTTGAGGAGTCTTTTTTCCATGCATACACTCAATGCAAACCACCACAGCATACACTGTAAATATCTTTCTATTGTACTTGTCAATTATACCTCAGTGAAGCTGGAATTAGAAAATACATATGTATTATAATTTTCCTAAAAGATTCGTAGGACTACTTGAGCTTCCTAGCGGCTGCTGTAAAAAGACGAACACGCGAGCAGGTTACATCTCTGATAGGAATGGTGGTGTCTAGCTCCAGCCGCACATGGGAATCACCTGGGAGCTTTAAAAAAACATGCCGGTGGTTAGACCCAACTGTCAGAAATTCCGATTTAACTCTCTATCACAGAGCGCTGGCATCTCAATTTTTGAAGATGTCCTCAGGTGGACCTAAAATGCAGGCAGAACCCGGTACGACTGCATTAAAGTAGGGCTTTTCAAACTTGATCAGTTATATGAATCACCCAGGGAACTTCTTAAAATGCAGAGTTCTTACTTTCGTGCGGTAAGGTCTTAGATAGTCTAAGAATCTAGTAGGGGAGAGTTACTTCGATTAACAAGAAATTGAGGCATTGAGAAATATGTGCGTTCCTAGAGAGAGGCAAACCATTTTCCCCTTTCAGCTGGGAGAAGAAATAGAGCCAGCAGGCAGCGAAACATGTGCTTGTTTTTTTTTTTTTTTAAAGATTTATTTATTTATTTTAGTGAGAGAGAGAGAGAGAGAAAGCAAGCACAGGGGATAGGAGCTAGGGAGAGGGAGTCTTAAGCAGACTCTGCGCTGAGCAAGGAGCCCGACTCAGGGCTCAGTTCTACCACCCTGAGATCTCGACCTGAACAGAAACCAAGAGTCGAATGCTAAATTGATTGTGCCACCCAGGCAACTCCCATGATTTTTATAACTACTTTGTATTTTTACTTTTGGGATATGAATATGGGTTCTGGACAGATTAATAGCCTTCGGTGACTTTGTTTCCTTTCTCAGGAAATTTTTTAAAACTAGAATACAATTCCTAATCTTTTTGGGGGGCGGGGGAGAGGAGGTCTAATATTAGGTTTGGTTACAGACTTAAGTTTTAGAAATAAATATATCCTGAGAACTAATTTCAGACGAAGCCCTTTTTGTTTAATGTTCTATATGAGTTTACTCATTTACTCAAGGTAGAAATCCAAGTGTTCTGAACAATGCAATTTATGTTACTCAAAATAAAATAGTCTAAATGGCAATAAAATGTTTGGCCTTAAAATGTCAATAAAGGAGTAAAACATGAAGATTTCTAATCTTCTAATCTCAGGCAAAGGATTATATGAAGAATATCTTCAGAGCATGAGCTCTGTTTGGAAATAATGTATAAAAAGATAGTGTGGAAGACTATAACCTTTAGAAATTATTCTAAAGCAAGTCTTTCTCTTCTCGTTTATCCTCTCTCTGACCCTCTTTGGAGGACACATAGAAAAGAATAATTTTAGGAGAATGGAAAGTAGTTATTTTGAGATTAATAAATTGGTTAAGAATCAAGCTAAAAATGATCAATGCATTTTACTATTTTGTGTCAAACTCCATAGCAAAACAAGTTTCAGTTTTTGAAACCTACTAAAAGCAGCTGAAAAGTTGATGGCCTTTTTCTTAAACAGCACTCAAAAGGGTGTCCTTGCCCTATCTCAAACTCATTCACTATTTTAAAGCACAAAATTAAAATAAGAATAAATACAGCATTTTGATTCTCAGGAGGGGAAACTACCTTGCCTATTAGGGTCATGGTATTGAGTGTCCTTGCTTGGACTCTTTGGGAGTTAAAACACGCCGGAAGGAAGAAGTAGATCAGCCTGGGAAACTGGCCATAACACACTTCACGGTGGTTAATACAGTTGCTAGTAAGGACAAGGAAAGAAGCCGAGCTTTTACCCAGTGCAATCTTCTATCCTTTATAGTAAACCTCTAAAATACAATGTGAAAATGGCAGCCCCTCACGTTAAACACAATGGCTGGTTGGTCAAGTCAACCGTGTGCATCAGAAAGTGGCAGAATATGGAGTAAGGCGCAACCTCAGTCTGGGCCGTAATAAAGTAGCTGTTCATCTGTGGTCAGAGAGCACCATGAAAGACCTTGAGTTCCTTCACTTTATTTTGCAGAAAGCCATCGGACAGCTTTGCATCATCTAGCTCTATCAATCAAGGACCTCAACCGCTGCTCGCTGCTGAAAGCTTTCCTGTTTGGCTCTGTTTTTTCACAGACAGCTCAATAACTTGTCTGTGGAGCTGTGATAAATGTGCCATGTGCTTCTAAACTGTCTCTTTAACACTGGACTGCATTTCAACTTGTAATGCTTGTGACTAATTGCTTGTATCAAAGGCTTTTTATTTATTTGTAATGATTATCCAATAGGCTTATCATTTATGTTTCTCACTTCTCTCCATGAAGTGGTTTTATTTTAAAGTTGCATACAGCAGACTGTCGGCTAACTTCTAATGTAGCAGCGTTTGCTCAATGAATAAGCTGTCAAGTTAAGAGAACGTAATTGGCAAACCCCAGTATATAACCAGAGCAAGTGCAAACTCCTAATGATTTTTCTTTCTCTTTTTGTGATCGCTGCACATCAGCCATAGTTTTAAACACCAACTTTATGGCCACCTACTGCGGCTGTCAGAACGGAAATTTCCTAGCGGTTTTGTCCTCTTGTGTAAGAACAGTAGTCAGGATCACAAAACCTTCTTATTTGGGCACAATTGCCAGTTTCTGCTAAGGAGGCCCAGAATAGAGCTATTATAGTAAATGAATAACTTCTCACTTTGAAAGAAGGTGGTTCTTTCAGATCAGGTTGGAGGTCAATGACAGGGCAAGGAAAGGAAGCTCATATTGCAGCTGTCTGCAAATGAGCTTTTCCTACAGATACTGTAAGGGAAAATAAAAGTCTACTGGGGAAGCTGATCTTCCCTTAATCTTTAAAAACATATTTTCAGAAGAAAGGAAAATCTGCATGCTTTTTCTTAAACTTTCATTGTACTTAAAAAAATCCATACATTTATCATCATTAAAGGTCGTTCATATTGAGAATGAAGAGCATTTCTTCTTTCCAGCCCTGGCTAAAAGAAAATGGAAATACTGTGCCAATAGCCGAGTCCATGTCTTCCAATCCTAAAAAAAATGCTAACACTCAAGCAAAAAAACATCCTAGCAAGTTATAACTAAATAACCCATTTAAGGTTGCTATTCCTTTTTAATTTTTTTTTCTGTTGACTGAATGCTTGTGTTGCTTCATACGTGAATAAACTGAAGAGATAACGGCTTGTCTGCATGCCTGAGATTCTAACTCTCCAAAAAAGTGGATTTAATTTTTAAAATATGCATTTTAAGTATACAAATAGAGTAAGTTAAGAAATACAATGCCCCATTGTTTGAAAAGTCAAAGAGATAAAGAAAATTTCATTGAGACTTTTATTCTGAAGCCATTTTCTTGTGTCACCATAAAAACTCCTATCAAACAAATGAAACCAAAAGGCAGGTGCCATTTACTGCTGTGAATCAGAATAAGCCAGCCTCACTCATTGGCTCAATTGGAAGGAAGTTGCACATAAAATCAAGAAATCATCTACATAAGGTTTGGGAATACATTATAGGGTCCTCTCTTACACAGCAACCCAGTGGGTGGACTTTTAAGTTTTTTGAATTTATAAATTAGAAAATCAATTCAACATTGCATTAAACATACTGTAATGGAGTGTTGGAGTTGCTAAATCATCATTTTGAGAGCTAATCAAATAATCCTTGTTCCTCCTTCACTCCACCCCTAAGCCATTTCCCTAAAGACCAAAGATAGAGGGTAGTATCTACAGAATAATATTTAATGAAGTTTCAGTTGTCTAAGGAAATTTGGTACATAGAATTTATAGATAATTTTTTCTGTTTTTTTTTTTTAAATGTAAGGACTACCTTAGGCTGCACATGTAATTTAGTTTATCTTGAACAGGTGAGTCTACTGGAGCAAAAAACACCCCCGAAAAACTACCGGGTGATAGGAAGAGGTACTCTGGAATCAAATATGTCACGGATAATGTTTAAAATGTGGCAATCAAGAGTATACTATTTTTGCTATTAAGATTGAATAAGACATTAAAATTAATAGTGGAGGCTATCAATTCCTATTACAAAATGAACAATGGATTCCAGAACACCTTTAGGGTATGAGTGGATCTGTGTCCATCAGTGTCAGTGGAAAGACAGTGGATTGGCCTCTTGTCCTGAGCTCTCCCCCACTTCTCCATGGTTATACCATTGCTACTATTTCAACATCAACAAGAAAAGCCATTTCTATCCACTTTTTCATATAATCCAGATATAACAGTGAGGATACTAGAAGCATTTTCTTTCTTCAGATTTATATACCAGAGTTGTTGATTTTTTCAAGTCCATTTCAGCAAAGGTAAAAAACTGCTTTCTCTAACGTTTTTCATGGACGTTATGGCTCCTTTCAATTGTTTTCATGACCCACAAAGCAGACAGCATGATCTGGAAGATCTGGAGGAAAGGATCTGTTGTTTCACTCTCTTCTGGGCCTCAGGGGTCGGTCGGCTGTGGCTGGAAACCTTTTTCATTGTGGAGGAAGTCTAGGAGGAGACGGGTCGCTCCTAAGTGAGAGACCCATCAACTAGTAGTGGCTCTAGCAGTGATGTGTGGAGGAGTCTCATACTATGTCAGGGCTCAGCAAGAAAGGCTGCCATGATAGGTTAGTGATCTCTACCATGGGCAAGGGATGGGAACCCCAGGAGGGAGGAGTCAGGGGACTGGCACCTGACAATTTAAAGTAGGAAATGTCGTTGGCATGTCTGTAGGAAAGTACATTTGTTTATGTGTGAGGCAGTGTGTTAGTTGGATAGAAACTAACATTTGAATCCTACTTACCACTGTAAGTGTCACTTTGGTCAGCCTCCTTGAGCTTTAGTTTCTTTATCTATAAATTAACAGTAATGATACAAGAAATTAATATATGTAAAATATTTTTCAAATTGTAATTTCACTGTACACATTTTAGGTGCTAGTACATTATCTCAGGGCTAATGGGAACCTTGGAAATTATGTATTAGCAGCCCTTCGTATTTAAAGGTAAAGAAATTGAGCCTCAGGATGCTTGATGGTCATTTTCCCAATTTCATTGGGCTGGGTATCTCTTGACCTCACCCCTCACTATGCAAGATTGCAAAGGGCGCCATGAAAATTTCCTCTTTTTCATTCCTAGCTGATGGCAGACATTGCCCATCGATCAAGGCATTGTTTCTTATTGGGTCCATATAGAGCATTAGAGATCTTCTGAACCTATTCTTGCAAGCAGTTACTATAATTGCTTTGGATGTGGCTTGTAAGATGAAACTCATAGCCGACTTAATGTCTAAGGGCCCCCGAAGTTCACACAAAGTGTTACATATAGTGCTCCTTACTGTAGGTACTCTTATTACCATACTAAAGGCATCAGTCAACTTGTTTCTACAAGATTATCTGACAGTTCAAGAAAATGGAATAAATGCTGAACACAAACGGCTCCGTCCACTTAGAAAACAGGAAAGAACGTCCTAACCTTAGAACACTAAGTGTAATGAGGCTGTAACTGTTCACTTCGCTCCTCCGGCTGGGGCACTGTCTCTTGCCATCTAAGCTCTGGATAGCCAGATATACTAAGAGCTAATAAAGTAAATTACCTTTTAAAGTGCAGTTTCTTATTCCGCCCAAGGTAACCTTGGCAGTATCCATTGTTTAACTGTTGACGACAGATTCCTACTGTCAATAAACCTTTTATTCCTCTTTTCTGTTTTTGCCTGTTCAGAGTGAAACACCTTTCCACTGGTGCTCTTCATTCGGGTTATTGTGTGTGTGTGCGCGCAATGTATGTGGATGTATTGTGTTGTATGTGTAACGTGTATTGTATGACATTTGTCAGCGAGTAACTTCTACACGTTGTCGGCATGTTTTATAATATAATTTGTATTTTTGTCAAGACCAGGTTTATGCTATGTTTCGAACCAGGTTATAAAATACCTATGATAGCAGTCTGTATTTTTTGTCTTATTTTCGATGGCTGGGTTGGGCTGCTATTGTAAATTGCATCTAGTCAAGATATTGCATTTTGAATCATCAGAAAGGATTCTCAATGATTTCCCAGTGCAATTATATTTATTCTTTGAGCTTTTATCAGTCTAGGCAGTTCACTGGACTGGGTTCACCAGATAATTGCCAGCTCCGTGCCAAGTCAGCCTTCTTCACATGGATGATTGGGTGATATAGGTGACAGTTGATAAGTCAGTTCCATCCATCCATGTACAGGAACACTGCTGGATGTCACCCTGTTGATTTCCACACCCTACGAGAGGCAGTGCTTCTAGAAATACTTATGTGGATTCTGTGAGGTAACAGTTTAGAAAAAAAGTGACTTCACTGCAACAGAATGAGAACTGAAGGGAACCTGAATCCTTAGTTTTAACACAATACTTTATAGTTTTTAGTTATGCTGCAAATCTTTCATGGTTTTCATCATCATAACCCATATCTTCACACTAATGTTAATTTATTCAATCTCATTATTTAACTGCTGGTTAACATGTTTCCTCCAAGGGACAAATATTGTATGAGTCCCATTTATACACTTACCTTTTCATTATGCCTCTGGTGAACATTTGCATTGGCAAAGAAAGGAGACCATTATTATTTGTTTACTCCATAGAGAAATGTTAGGCTATATTCTCACCCAATCATTTATCTTCAAAGAAAAGATGTTTAAAAATGTAGTATATATTTTGATTTTGAAACACTGGAGCATGTTAGAAAATATCATAGAATAATAATGTAGAAACACAGATTCAAGTCTCAGTTTATTTTGTTATTTGTTTAAAAAAATCACCTCATTTCTTTTGTCTATCCTTGTTTTGCAAAATGAACTTAATATCCCCCCTTTCTGATGGAGTGCTAGAAGACATTTTAGGGAATGGGTATGAGACCCACTGTCTTCTTAGCAAAGTCATACTATCATGCAGGGCTGGGAAACATTTTTTTTTCTTTCTATAACAAGTCACAGATCCAGCAAAATAATCAAATAAGTGCTCTGAATTCAAAACAAATAAGCCAGGGACACCTGGGTGGCTCAGTTGGTTAAGCATCTGTCTCTTGGTTTCAGTTCAGGTCATGATCTCGGGGTCGCGGTCAATCCCACGTGGGGCTCCGTGCTGGGTGTGGAGCCATGCCTCAGATATTCTCTCTCTCCCTGTCTCTCTGCCACCCACCCCCTCTTCCCTTCTCTAGTAAAAATTTAAAAATAAGTAAATTGATTAATTTAATTAAAGAAAAATAAGAATAAAACAAATAAACCAAATCTCATTTTAATTTAGTTTGCATTGTGGATGATAGGGGAGGAACAGATGAGTTAGGAGAAATATGACATACTAGTTTGTCATATTGTCAAACCAAATATGGTTTGTCGTTATATTAGTAGAGATTAGAAAACTGCAAAGAATACCACAAATAAGAACAATATTTTTTACAGCATATGGAGAGAAGGGATGAAAGTAGGAAGGAAGCAGGGGTGCCTGGGGTGACTCAGTGGGTTAAGCGTCTGCCTTCGGCTTAGGTCATGACCTCCAGATTATGGGATTGAGCCCTGAATCGGGCTCCTTGCTCAGTGGGGAGCCTGCTTCTCCTTCTGCTCCTCCCCCTGCTCCTATGCTCTCTCTCCCTCTCAAATAAGTAAAATCTTAAAAAAAAAAAAAAAGTGGGAAAGAAACAAATGAACTAAAAGGGAAAAACTAATATATACCCCAAAAGAGAGAAAATGAAAATGTTATAGAATGATAGCCCCAACTTGTGACATTTCAATAGATTACAACTGAAAAACCTCAACTATATTTTTTCTTTTACTGTTTATAAGAATAAATCAGGATATTGCCTTTAATCTGCCTCATTGCCTAGATGAAATGAAGTCAAAGGCCAGAGCTTCCTCACCCCTGCTCTAGACATTAAATATGGATTCTGTTTCACTGGTCTTCAAAATCTGAACAAAGCTGTTTAGCAGTTCAAAATCTACTAAACAAAGCCATTTGGACCAGTTTTGTCTTGCAGTTCTGCCAGATGAAAACAAATTTAATTAATGTCTTGTTAAACTAGTTTTATTCTGCTTTGTTTTTGAGTAAATGGACTAGACCATTTGCCTCCCCTACCACCCCCACACCCTCATTCCAAAATGGTTCATTTGGTGTATAACCTCAGATGAACATTATGAGAAAGGATTCCAGAAAAGAACAGACTTTGTTTAAGAATGCACCTGTTACTGGCCATCCTATGCCACTGGATGGCCGGGGATGTCAAAATACCTAAATGCAGAGAGAGAGAGCAATGCATCCTCAGCATACACATTCTTAGGAGCGCCTGCTTAAAGAAGGGCAAAGCAATCTTTTTTTAGGGAAAGGAAGCAAATCTAGTCAAAGGAGTTGGAGACAAACGGTATCTCAGGCAGCATACTTTGTTCTTGTAAGACCTGCTTGTTCCATCTCTGATGCTCTTTCTGGTTTCACTGTATAGAAAAGGTAGGAAAACCCAGAACCCGGTAGTAAAAGGTATCTAGATCAACCCTGCTTTCCTTACGTCTTCATCTCAGATCAGTTCCCTAATTTCTCTGTATCGGTTTTCTCAACTCCAAAATGAAGATACTAATAAGATGCCTTATGTCCAGTGGTACGCTGGCGCTAGCTAGCACTAAGTCATGGGAGTCAATCGTTCGCCTCTCCGCCCAGTTCCGTGTTCAGGGATATCACTTGGTAGCTTGAAGTTGGTCATGGTGGAAGAATTCACACCAAGAAAATCAGCAAATGGTTCAAATTCGGGTTTTTGGGGTTTGTTTTTGTTTTTTTAAGAGCAGATTGTTAAACATTCCCTAGCACACAACTGAGATCGTAGTGAGGTTAAAATGAAAATAAGTGTGAAATGCTTAAAAGGGACTCAGAAATGCTCCAGAATGCCTATCAGGTGTTTTTTTATTCTCCTTACATCTATAATCTCACTCCCCTTCTCCTGTTTCATAGTTTAGCTCATATATGTCTAGATAGCAGGAGAATTCCATATTATTAGAATGTGACCTAACATATCTAAGTCAATTGCATTTACTTTGAATATTTGTGGCTTTGTAGAAAAGTTCAGTATGGGGGTGCCTGGGTGGCTCAGTGGGTTAAAGCCTCTGCCTTCGGCTCAGGTCATGATCTCGGGGTCCTGGGATCGAGCCCCACATTGGGCTCTCTGCTCAGCGGGGAGCCTGCTTCCCCCTCTCTCTCTGCCTGCCTCTCTGCCTACGTGTGATCTCTCTCTCTCTCTGTCAAATAAAATAAATAAAATCTTAAAAAAAAAAAAAATTCAGTATGCACAATGTTTTCATATAACAAAATGATGCTTACCAAGACCCTGCACACCAAAAGTTCAATATATATTTAGTTGAATCGAGCTGAATAGGCTTGAAACTAGTTGAACAGCTAGCTTTGTCTGCCATTTTGCCTTTCTAATTTTGGCTGATATGGGAAACTGTGATGAAGGTGTGGTGAGGTTTTCTCCAAATCCTCCACTGTTATTTGTTGTTGTTGTTTTCCAATTTGGGGTAAAA
Source organism: Potos flavus (assembly GCA_028534135.1). Classification (NCBI taxonomy): domain Eukaryota; kingdom Metazoa; phylum Chordata; class Mammalia; order Carnivora; family Procyonidae; genus Potos; species Potos flavus. The sequence continues at coordinate 43,115,347 of CM052896.1, forward strand.
AACAAGAAAACTGGTTCAAAACATCCCCTACTCACCTGTGTTATATTATTGTAAGGGGAGATAATGTTACTTTTCTAAGTGACCCTTTTGTAATTCGCTAATTGGCAAGAGTTTAACATGAAGAGTGAAGAAGAATATCATTTTCAGTTGAAAGCTGAAAGGAGACCTAACAAGATAAATGTAATTAGCTAAACTGGAATTTGGCCAGACTCTTGACATTTTTTTTAATTTAAAAGAATACCAAGTAAACACAAATTAAATGTACCATTCTTAATTAAAGATGTCAAAATGAGACATATTAAAGGATATTTATTTTAAAAATGTAAATACCAAGCTGACTTTATAACAGCTGATTTTCTCCAAAAGCAATAATAAAAGTTTTGAAGATTGAAATTATAAGGAGAGTTTAGCTTAAAGCCATTATTTCTGTCTGTATTTTTATTGAAAAATTTAAAAATCCTAGATTAAATCACTGTGTCATTCAAAAAGGTTAAACATTTCCATCAATTACTATATCAGAAATATCCATATAGCTTAACACTGTGTCCATCTAAATCCTTTATCTAAATACGAGGACTATTTGCAGTAAAACGAAGGGCAAAAGTCACATCTTTAGAGATAAGTAGGTTCGTTTCCATATTCAGAAAATTCTTATAAACGTCACAATGTAAGTGAAATAAATATAGCAAAAGGACTTTTTACCTTTTGCCAGTGCTAAAAGAGTAAAGGAAATCAGTATTAGAAGAGAGACGTTGGCCAACACTGAGGTTTCTACTAAATTCAACAACTAATTAGAAGCATTTAAGAAGCAAGGAACGGAGCCTTCATAAAAGAAAAGAAATATTTCTATAAATACCTCTTTTCATCGGATTAACAGCCTTAAAAATCTTTTCTCTCTTGTGCTCCATGACACCACAATACTACAGCACCTAAACCTGGGTTGAGGCAGCTCATTAGCCGAGCTGTCTGTGTGTGTGTGTCTGCCATCAGCATCTGGTGAAGGGGGAAACACTGACCCTGCCAGATTTGGGTCATGAGGTCAACAGGTCTCATTTATTATTCAAAATTGCTTTCTGACCTTTTATCTACTAGGTCAAAGGACGTTGTATTCTAGTTGGGTGAATTTTTTAATGATGAAGCCACTACCTTGCCAGATAATAAAATTACTTCTCCTTTCTACGGGCATTAGATTTTCTCCTCCCTATCTAAAAACATAATATTCTGAAGCATTGGCTGTGGTAAGATCCTCAAAAGAAAACCATTTTTATTTCTCTTTTTATTTATTTTTTCCCAGGATTTCTAGAGATGTAAATGCTACTGACTGTTGACAATGGTTGAAATCATTTTCTTGGCTGTAATTTGAAACTTTCAGCCCACATTTTAAATTCTCCTGCTTCCTGTTGGGCTTCTGAACTTCTGAGAAATGAGTACTCACCATGCTGACTCTTTCTGAGTTTGGGTAATCATAGGTTTCCAAAGCAAATGAGGACGGACTCAAACAGCATTAGATTTTTACTGGTTCATGTTTGCTTCGGGAAGAGAAATGAGTGACAAATATGTAACATGTCCTCCAACTCAGAGGATGCCTGGGAGCATTCTTCTGTATTAAACAGATTTTTCATCAGCCAAGAAAAAGACTTTTCTAAACCACGTCCTTATTTTCTGTCTCCTATCATAAAACAGAAGGAGAGAGAAGCAGTTTAAGACCCAGTCCAGTAGAGAACAAATCTGAAAAAATCCAGACATGTAGCCTCATACTATAAAGTTAGCTATAAACATTTAACAAGCAATATGGCAGAAAGTTGGGACTCCTTCAATAGCAGATTGCGTAGCTGTACCCATAGACAGTATTCCTAAGGAATGATTTTATCTTTCGTAAAACAAAAGGTCAAAGGTCACATTGGTCCTGCCCTTGAAGCAGACATATGAGATGTGACCATGTGCTTTGTGACACTGCATATGATGAATAACTCTGACAAGCTAGTAAACAAATAGCGGAGAATATGTGCCATTCATGAGCCCAGTGAGGCATTACCATACCACACAGCTAACAGCTAACATTACAGCTCTAATCGTGGGGGGACGGTTTTGTTCCCAATGTGAAATTACCTGACACTGAATCCCTGTCTTTGTGTATTTATACATCATAGTACACACACGCACACACGCACAGAGATAGATGTAAAATAACTCGCTTGGGGATCATCTAAAAATGTCAGGTGACACTTATAGGGCATTCCAAACAACCGCATTCTGTCTTTTCTCTGAATAGGCTCAGCAGCAGATGGCCATGTAGTGAAGTCCAGCAGATCCCTGAACTTCACTTCCTCCCTCACTGACCCTGATCTGAAAGAACTGTGATGCTAAATGGAGACCTACTGCCAGACAGGGTCAGAAGCTTCCTGTCCAGCAGATTGTGTGTGTGTGCTTGTGTGTATGGGCACATCTCTGTGTGTGTGTGTGTGTGTGTGTGTGTGTGTGTGCGCGTGTGCGCGTGTGCGTTCTGAGTCTTCTGTACCATACTCATCCTTTTACATCTGTTTTCACTACCTACTTATTTGATGCCTTCCATTAGCGGAATCCTCTTGGAGAGAGTTTTCACCTCTGGTTCCCTGTTTTTTTGTGCAGACCATAATGTTTGGATCTTAAAGTAATTGTTTTATATGGTGACTTTATGATTTATAAATGGGCTTCTGATTTTCTTATTTGATTTGTATATAGCATTATAATTGTATGTTTGCACAGGGAAGCAAATTTATGGTAATAATTGTGTCCAGTTTATACCCTGGGGAAGGGAGAGATGACTTTCTCCCTTAACCCATCCCCTTACTCTGTACTTAAGATGCGTAAAGGCACTTTCTCCAGAGAAGGTGCTGGAAGAAGGAAGGTGGAGAGTGGGTTTGATCAAATTTCCCTTCCAAGCCATTTTTTTACACAGCAGTCAGAATGCTCTTTTAAAAATCAAAGTCTAATCATGCCACTCCCTGCATAAGTTATTCCAGTGTCTTCTCATTGCATTTAGGATACAGTACAAAATTCTTAACGAGTTCTATTAAGTTTATGGTTTGATCCTTCTGTGTCTCCAGCTTCAGTCCCTGTCAGCTGCTTCTGCATATTCTGTGCCCCAACGACAGGGCCTTCCAATCCCCAGACTGGGCCAAGCTTCTTCCTGCCTCAGGACTTTCACAAACTTCTATAAGGTGCTCATTCAACCAGTGATCTTTTCCATCACCTACTCTTTTGTGCGGTTTCTACCCATCCTTCAGGTCTCACTGCACAGGCCACTGCCTTCCCTGACCTCCAGGCCCCATTATTGTTACCTCATTATTCATTTCACGGCACCGTGTGATTTTCCTTCAAATCACTCACTTTCATGTGTCATTAGTGGCTAGGTATATTATGTTTACGTATGTATTGCGTGTCTCCTGGCAAGATTCTAAGTGTCATAAGTGATGGAGATCATGTGTGTTTCACGTGCCACCGCACCGCCAGCACCCTTATTCCATGACCTGTCACATAGCAGGGGCCCAGGAAATATTCCTTGAATTAATAGTGCTTTCATTCTCTCTTCGTCTTGATTTATAGCACTTCTAGAATGGAGTCCTATTTATGTGAGAGACGATAGATTTACAGGATGTCTCTGACCATTTCCCTAACCATTTCCTATGGAAGAAGCCAAAGCACATCTTTGTCCTGCTGGGCCATGGTGGTGGTTGGATGGGGTTTTGAAGGGGAAGACAGAGTAAACATTATGTTTAATTTAATGCTTAATAAATATAAGGATGGAGAGAATTTAATTTTATAGTTCTAGGCTTAGAGACTCTGGTGAGCTCTCAATTAACATTACTGCCATCGTTATGCTGTGGAAACTCAGCTGGTGGCCTGGTGAGCCAACTAGAAATGTTCCAGACCAGGAGTCTGCAAGTTACAGCCTGTAGACCAAGTCTAGCCTGATGTCTGTTTTTGTAAATAAAATTTTATTGGAGCACAACCATGCCCATTAGCTTATGTGTTTTCTGTGGCTGCTTTTTTGCTACAACCGCAGAGCTGAATAGTTAGAATAGGGACTGTATGGCCCACAAGCCTAAAATATTTACTATTGGGCCCTTTAAGAAAAAGTTTGCTGATCCCTGGACAAGACCCATGAGTGGAGGAAGCCGCTATAGAACATAGATTATGTCTCATCGTGTCTGTTTCCTCGAGCCTTATCACACTACTTGCCACTAAGGAGTATTCCATAAACAGTGATTGCATTTAATTAAACTTAGATTTTTCTGGTTTGACTGAACTTGTGATTTGTGGAATTTGTATTACTAAGGAAGACACCAGCAGTTCACCCAGGAAGATAACTCTGTATTTTCATGAATGAGAAGGACCTGCATGAATGAAAAGGAAAGCAAATAATGACAGATGGCACAGATAACTCTGGGAAATCTTAGGACCTAAATCTGGGAAGCAGGGTTTAAACACATGAATTTGGGAATGTATTATGAAGTTGGGCACAAGAACAAGGCAAAAATCTGGGCAACAGATCACGGTTCAAGGCTAAAGCAGGTTCGGTAGAAACCTATCGGCTTCTGGATCAGCAGCTCTGTGGTTGCCCATTGTCGACATGGAGAAATGGGGATAAGAGAACAGGATGATCACAAACATCGGGTCCTGAAAGGAAAGGGATTTTGAAACTTCTAACAGGAGACTCCCTGCATTCAAGGAACTTACAGCTGGGTTGAGAAAAAAAGACACACAAGGAGGAAACATTTAGACAACAGAATATGAAATATAATGAGTTTTAGAAACTCGTAGCAAAGGCAAAGTACCCTGAGAAGTCAGGAAGCAGAGATTTCTGCGCATGGACTCTAACTGCTTTGAAAATGGTGTTAACTGGTACCTTTACTTTCCACAACTTTTTTGTAGAGTAAGGGAAAGAGATATAGGAGGGAACATTTATTAAATACCTGTGGCATATGCCCAGACCTGAGGCAGGTGCTCTAAGTAGTTTATCTACTTAAGTCACCATGGAATTGCTACGGTCAATAGTTCCCATTGCTGGCTGCTAACTGGAATCACCTGGATGTCACTCCCCTCCCCCAGTTCCAGATTCTGATTTAATTGCTGTGAATTGGGCTAGTCATAGGTAGGTTCATGAATCATTCTAGGTGATTCTAATGTACAGCCAGGTGTGCAGCCTGTGGTGCATAGGATTCTTGCCAACACTGACCATGGAGGAAAGAGAGAAGCTAGGGAGATAAAGAGTATGTCTGGACCTCAGACTAGAATTCAGGTGGCCTTAATAGAGTCATCAAAGCTCTGTCATTCAGTTATTAAATTATAAAAGTAATCATCACAGAATCTCCCCTAACCTCTTATTTAATTCCTTTAGGTCCAAATCACTACTCTTCCTAACTCAATAGCCTTCGTGGTAAGAAAGAAATAGCAAATAACCTGATCCTTCAAATGTTCTATGTGGAACTAAAACATATACCAGTCTTTTAAATGATCTCTGCCTTCGTATTTCTTTACACTTACAGGTACAAAGCTAGATGAGCACTTAAAAATGGTTCGAAGAGTGTAGAGTGACTCAGTGGTTCTCAGATTCAAGCTTGTGTCAGAATAACCCAAAAGGCTTGTTAAACTATATTCCTGTGCACACACCCAGAGGTTTTGAGTCAGTAGTTCTAGATTGGGCTTGAGATTTGCATGTGTAACAAGTTCCCCCACTGACTGCTGACACTGCTGGTCCAGATGTTACACTTGGAGGACCAGGGCAGAAGTTCAGGAAAGCAATGGAGGCTTGGGTGGGCCTCCTTCCCAATCTCATCTTTTCCCACTAACCACCTGAAGTGCAGGCTTGTTCTGAGGTCTTCTGATTTGCAACTGGGCCATAGTTAGAATAGGAGCATATGCTCACCACCCCACCAGACAGGTGTGCTGTGCCATTCCCTACCTGTGGGGCTCGCATTACTTGGAGTGATAGGCTAATATGAATACTGACAAGATAATTTCCTTCGGTAGGAAAGGCATCACATTCAAACTGGACATGGCTAAATTATAAAACAAAAGTCTAGGTGAAATTAGGAGTAAAACTCCACTTTTATAAGGGACTAATGAACCATTAATGTGCTCTTGTCAAAAATGACCATCCTTCTCATATCCTCAACATCAACAAGAAAAAACTTTTCAAATAGGCTTGTTTTTGAAACCAAATGTATGGGAGTAGAACATGTTACTTTAATTACCTTGAGTTTAAATTTCTTCATGGATAAATGGGGAAATATCTACCTACTTGGCTGGGTTGCATTAAGGATTAAAGGACATGATGTGTGTAAATATATATACATATACATATATGTGTAGGTATGTGTTAACAATGAAACCTTCGGGGTGCCTGGGTGACTCAGTTGTTAAGCGTCTGCCTTCGGCTCAGGTCATGATCCCAGGATCCTGGGATCGAGCCTCGAATCAGGTTCCCTGCTCAGCAGGAAGCCTGCTTCTCCCTCTACCACTCCCCTTGCTTGGGTTTCTGCTCTCACTGTCAATCTGTCAAATAAATAAATAAAATCTTAAAAAAAAAACAATGAAACCTTCTGAAGATCGACTTGATTTTTAAAGAGTTTGCTACCTTCTAGTTCTTTCAAGAAACAAAATAGTCTGAAGTCCTCTTGCTGTATGTTCCAAAAGCACTGTGTTGTCACCTTGCATGACATCCATCACATGGGATTGTAATTCCTCGTCCAATGTCTCTTTCCTGTTAAACTGTAAGGGCCACGAGGGCATCAACCATGCCTCTCTTTTATTGTTACTTCCCCTGCACCTGGGATAGGATCTGATTTACTAGGGTCCCCAAAATATGTCTGTTATTAAATTAATAAAATGTTGAATAAAGAAAATGTTCTTGAATGACATAAAAACCCCTAAGTATAAATAATGCTGTCCATACTTAACTGACAAACCCTTCTTACTTAGATGCTTGTGTTCTTTATACTCAGAGCATAGGTGTTTTCTTTAAGTTTCCAAGTCCTTTCTAAAGCTTCTTGCCTGTCATTCAGAACCTTTTTGTTTTTTGTTTTTTTGTTTTGTTTTAAAGATTTTATTTATCTATTTGACAGAGAGAGACCGCGAGAGAGGGAACACAAGCAGGGGGAGTGGGAGAGGGAGAAGCAGGCTTCCCCGCTGAGCAGGGAGCCCAAAGCGGGGCTCGATCCCAGGACCCAGGATCCCGGGATCATGACCTGAGCTGAAGGCAGATGCTTAATGACTGAGCCACCCAGGCGCCCATTCAGAATCTTTTATATATGGGCATTAAGATGACCACAAAAATGAGAGCACTATTTGCAGTACTGTCTATACTAATCTGTCTCCGCTGGCTCTGGGTTCTAAAAATGTCTTCTTGGGGCACCTGGGTGGCTCAGTGGGTTAAAGCCTCTGCCTTCAGCTCAGGTCATGATCTCAGGGTCCTGGGATCGAGCCCCGCATCGGGCTCTCTGCTCAGCAGGGAGCCTGCTTTCCCCCTGCTTCTCTGCCTACTTGTGATTTCTCTCTCTGTCAAATAAATAAATAAAATCTTTAAAAAAAAAATAAAAAAATAAAAAAATAAAATAAAAATGTCTTCTTAACTACGTATGACCTGCAAGCTCCTCCTAGTAAATGGCTCTTCCGCTTTTGAGTGGCCAGAGCTAGTTTTTAAAATCTTATAATCACCTTTTTTTTTTTAAAGATTTTATTTATTTATTTGACAGAGAGAGAGAAATCACAAGTAGGCAGAGAGGCAGGCAGAGAGAGAGGGGGAAGCAGGCTCCCTGCTGAGCAGAGAGCCCGATGCGGGGCTCGATCCCAGGATCCTGAGATCATGACCTGAGCCGAAGGCAGAGGCTTAACCCACTGAGCCACCCAGGCGCCCCTTATAATCATTTTTAAAATACAAAGCTATATGTACTATTATGCAATTGAGCTATACATCCCCCCACCCAGTAGCCCAGTTCAGGGCATGGTCAGAACATCATTAGCATTCACTACAAATAGTTCCCTGGTGCTTCCTTTCTCACCTCACCCCAATTCCCGCCACCTCTATAAATTAGTAAATGGAGCTTATTAAAGATTAATGCCTACCTTTCTCCTTTTGGTGACTAACTCTCTTTCCTCAAAATCACTTTCTTTGAAGTCAGCTGAGATTTTGCACATGGTGCAGATGCACAACAGGAATGTCAAGCCGAGTGTGTGTTGGAGACTAACGATGAGGCATCTGAGCCTCCAAGCCCTCACATCAGGCCCGCTCGCTTACCCTACAGGAGGAGGGCAGCGGTGGCCATTCTTCCATTTGTGAAGTCTTACCTCCGAAAGACATGCACAATGGGTACATTTAGAAGAAGGAGGGTCAGGAATATGATCCAATGCTAACATAGAGTCCTTAAAGAAAGGAAGATGTAAGTAGGAGATGATCAGTAACTCTAAACCATTATCGGGAGTGAGCAGAGTGGAGGGATGGCCTATGATTAATTTGATACTTGTCATTTTTTCATTGGGTAAGACTGTCTCACATTCAGCAGAGACTTAATGCAGCAGACAAATCCAAGTGGTCAATTATAAAGTCATGCAGCGTATCCTATCAGTCTTTGGAAATTAGAGACATTTGTGGAGTTTTGCTATCCAGCATTAATTGCTGCCATGAGAGCACCCCCATTTTCTTTGTGCATTGCTGCAGAGACAATATAGTCATTTGTAACCACTTCAGATGGTATAAGCATACCTAAAGCACCTACTACCAGATCAATTCTTCTACCATTACCACAGTGTAGACGAGGGGTGGGCAGGTGTCTAATTGCTGAACTAACCAGTTAATCTTCTGAGACTCAGAACTTTAAGCCAGGTGAGGCAAGGGCAGAATAAGTGGATGAAACCCATTCATTCCATGCATGGCATCCAGTAGAGACTAATGTAGTTCTTGCTGGGAAGAAATTTTGGGCATTCCCAGTTCCTGTCTACTCTGGGCTGGGTTTCTTGGTCTGCTCTTTTACCCTATATTGACTACCATAAAGGGTCGATGTTTAGTGCTTAGAATCCCTGAAAACTGAAATATAAAGATTACCACCTAAATACAGAGATTGATCACCACTGGGTACCCCGGCACCTCACACAGTTCCTGGCACCGAGTCGGCACCCATTGTTCACAGGATTAATGATGTGACAACAGTAGTGCTTTAGTGATTCTGCAATATTAGAGCATGAAATACACATGCAGTTCATTTCTTTAAGACTTTTTTTTAAAGATTTTTATTTATTTGAGAGAGAAAGATAACAAGAGAGAGAGGGAGAGAGAGAGCATGAGTGGGGGTGGGGGCGGGGAGGGGGAGAAGCAGGCTCCCCAACGAGCAGGGAGCCTGATGTGGAACTCGATCCCAGGACCCCGGGATCATGACCTGAGCTGAAGGCAGATGCTTAACTGACTACTGAACCACCCAGGGGTCCCTCATGCAGTTCACTTCTAAAAGAAATAATTTCTAGAAATTTCAATAAAAATACCCACTCTATTTAAATTTTGTTCAAAAACTTTATATTAAAATTATTCTTTGTATATCTTCTCATATTTTAATTACAATTCTTAGGAGACTCAGTGCAAGTCTATTGAATACCAAATTATGAATTCAGATTTAAGGCCATGCTCTTCCTCTAAAACAGCATCTTTGTGACTTAATATCTCTGAACATTTTTTTTAATGATATGCCATAGGACTAGATTCACGTAGTTAAATAATTCAATTACTGGCTCAAAGTTCTTTCTTACAAGAATAAGGTATATCAAATCTTCTTTTGTGTCTTTTAAGAGTGCTTTAAAGTTTTCCTCATATAAATTTTAGACATTTCTTATTTTTTTAAATTATTATAAATAGAGCCTTCTTTTATGTCTGCAACTGGTTTTGCTTGTATTTTTGAAAACTGTTTATTTATATACCATATTACTTTACTAAATTCTCTTTTTGCTTGGAAATGATTTTTCCAGAATTCTTTGGGGTTTCGAGATACGAAAATGAATCTTTCAATAAAAGATGGCTTTACTTCTTCCTCTCCAATTACTATGTCTCTAATTGTTTTTTTGACTAATTGCATTAATGAATACTTCCAACACAATGTTACATAATAGATGGAAATAGTGAGCATTCTTTTGTTTTCTTTACTTTGGTGGAAAAGTCACTAGTGTTTCTATACTAAGTAGGATGTTGGCTTTGGGGTGGAGGCATATATATTTTATTATAGCAAAGAAATAGCCAACAACCTTATTTTATTAAGGTTTTTTTTTCATATAAGTGAGTATTAAATTTTATCAAATGAGTTTTCTTTCTCCATTTCTGCTCTGGTAATTGTCTGTTTGCCTTTTGATCACTAACAATTTTTCCATAGAATTACTTAATCTAGATTTTCAAATTAACTTGTATAAGGTTGAGCATCATCTCACCTCTTAGGACTTTTTAAAATTCCCTCTGTCGATAGCTATTTCCCCTTTCATTATTTATATTATGTGATCATGAATTTTCCCTTTATTTCCTGATTAGATTTGCTAGTGGTTGTTCTTATGATTATTTTTTAAAAAGCAACTTTTGGATTTCTTCCTTGGTTTATCTGTTTTATTGTTCTCTAACTCATTATCTCTACTAATCCTTTCCTGTTGGTTTCTTTTGGTTTCTTTTTCTTTCTCAACCTTTTTGAGTTGGATATTTAATTCATTTTCACCTCTATTAATTGGGTTTTTAATGCTTAAGAAATCCTTTCATAGTGGCATGAATCATTGCATTAATTTCATGGATTCTGTTTTCTGTTATGCTTTCATTATTGTAATTTTGAAAAAGTTCTTCAATTTTGTATTGCATTTCCATTTTGAGCCAACAGTTACTTAGTAATACATTTTTAAATGTCCAGGTCGAAAGATTTTCTTGTTTTCTTTTTTTTTTTTTTTCATGCAAGTGCAAGTATGTCTGTGAGCAGGGTAGGGGTAGAGGGAGAAGGACAGAGAATCTCAAGCAGGCTTCACATCCAGTGCAGAGCACACTTGGGCCTTGATCACACAACCCCGAGATCATGACCTGAGCCAAAGTCAAGAGTCAGACACTTAACTGACTGAGCTACCCATGCGCCCCAGTTTTGGGTTTTTTTTTTTTTTTTGATACTTACTAATTTCCAGTTTCAGTGTATCGTGATCAGAGAATGTTGTCTGTGCTAATTCTATTCCTTGGAATATCGGTAGATTACTTTGGAGTTTAAGATGTGGCCAATTTTCATGAATGTTTTATGTGCACTTAAAAACAGGTGTGCTGTCTATTATTAGCATTCAGAGTTTGATTATTAGACCTACCTTATTGGTTTAGTTGTGTAAGTTTTCTATATACTTGTCAATATTTTGTCTCCATTGTCTGTTTTAGATTGAGAGAGATGTGTTAAAGTTATCTGTCACTAGTTTGTGTTTCGCTTTGTACTTCTTGTAGTGTCTGTTTTATTACAGTGGCTGGGTTATTACGTGCCCTTATATTAGTAATTGAAATAACTTCATTGTAAATTGTAGCTTTTAGTACCATAAAATACGTTTCTTTGTGTCCTCATTTAATGAGCTCTGGTTTATATTTGACCATGTTCAATAATATTGTGGCTTCTGCTTTCTTTTCATTTATTTATACCCTATCCATCCTTTTATTTTTACTCTTTCCTACTGTTTTTAGTACATCTCTCTTATACAACATGGTGTTATATTTTACTTTATTAACCAGTCTGATCATCTTTTCTTCTGATAGGTTAATTAACTCCATTAATATTTACTGATGATGTTGGTAAATTTGTGCATACACACAAATATATGAAATTGTACATATTCTTTCACTATATAGTCTGTTTTATTTGATTGTCTTCAAAATCTCTCTCCTTTATCTGTCTTTTTTTGGAAGGAGGAGGGGTGCGGGGAGGAGGGAGTAGTTGGGAAAGTTTATTTTTTGTCCCGATGCTTACCTTTATTCTAATACCTTTATATAATACTTTTTATTTTGTCATTGTTGATTGGTTCCCAACTATGAGCAATATTGAAATAAGTTTGCTAGTGACATTTCAGCTCCCTCTCTCCCAGCATCTAATTTGAAATGATGTTCTTTTAAACTAAACAAATAAACAAAAACAGAAACAGTCTCATAAATACAGAGAACTGGGGGTTGCCAGAAGTGGAGGGATGTGGAGGTGGAGGGATGGACGAAATAGGTGAAGGGGAGTAAGAGGTATAGACTTCCAGTTATAAAATAAAGAAGTCATGGGATGAAAAGTACAGCATAGGGAATATAGTCAATAATATTGTAATAACTTTGTAATGTGACAGATGGTAACCGCACTTATTGTGGTGAGCATTTAGTAATGCATATAATTGTCAAATCACTATGTTGTACACCTGAAACTAATATAATATGTCAAACATATTTAATAAAAAAATATTCTTTTACTCTCAGATAATACCCATAATATAATCAGTGAGCTTATCTTGCTTTTTATACACTCTCCATATTCTTCCAATTCTTTCCATTTTCATAGTTGATCTATCCCTGCATTGTCAGAGCATATAGTCATATTTTTAAAAGAATCATTTAGTCTTAGTTTTATCGATATATATATATTTGGTGATTATCTCCTGCTCTTATGCTGATGTCTGCCCAATTACGTTGGTTGTCTAAAACTCATTCTCTAGCAGATCCTTTAGCAAAGGTTTATTTGAATAACATTCCTTAAACCATTGCGTGCTCATATCGGCTTATAGCTTTCATAGTTGAAGGTCACTTTTGCTGGATAGAGAACCTTAGCTCAAATTTTTCCTTCCTCGAATTTTTAAAACATGTTACTCCATTTTCTGGGGTAAAGAACTGTCATCACAATCTTACAACAATCTGATTTTTTTTTCTCTTATGAGTAATTTGAATGACTTCTTATTCATTTCTATTTTGAACTTTGTTTAAATTTGCAATATTGCTATTAATAATATTCATATTGATAGGACTTCATGGAGTATGTTACAAAAGACCAAAAGCAAGGCAATACTTAACATCTAAATGTACTTGCCAAGATCTTACCAGTCGCCAAGCCTGTGATCCAGTTATTTCAGCTGCTTTTACAGAAGAATCAATCCTGTAGAGATCTAACCAATTTTGTGACCAGCTACAGGTATGGAGATGGGAGAACAGCATTAAAAATATCTGGATCAAACTAGATGTGTTTTTAGCCATGACCCAAATCGGACCTAAATTAATCTTAACTTATCCTATCTCACCTTTAAAAACAGAGCTGTATGATTTATGTTTATGAAACATAATAATGAACTGAAATATATATCTTTTTTCTCAAATTTGTGATTAAGATAGATGCTTTTTTCCCCATGGTTTAACCTGATGTTCAAGGAAAGAGCTGTTTTATTGTCCTTATTTGATATACTATCTACCCTAGAAGTAAGTGAGAAAGGGAATGTCAGTAACGAGTTAAGCCAGTATTTCTATGTTTTGTTTTGTGCTCCATCCGATGACCACCCTCCAGTAATGCCTTTGTCATTGATGAGGCTGAGCTGGATTAGACTTTCAATTTCAATCCTAGCACATTCTTAAACACTATATGTGAATGGAAACCAGTAAAAAACCTGGCAATCCAGGATCATATGTAAGCGATGGTGGAAGACTGCTTAGAATGCTCGCGTTATTAGAAACCAGTTTTGCTTCTTTTCATATTCATTACTCTTGATAGGAAATAGGAGAATCATAGATGACTTGGTGCAGGATTTTATTTGGTTATAGACATCATCAAATGGATACAGACCCACGTGCCCTTTGAACTGTTCTTTAAAAAACGGGCCACTAACATTATCTTCTGGATTTCTACAATGAAATTCAAGATTATATAACTATTTAAAATATTTCCTTTATTATTAGGTCAGAGAAATTTTAAGTATTACTGTATTGCTAGGACAATAAAGAGCCTTGATCTGAAGGCTGGCCATCTTACTGCCATTTACACACATTTCTAGACAAAGACATATTTAGAAATAGTAATGATACTGGATTTATTTAGGCTCTCTGCTTTCTCACCACTAGTCTAAGCACTTTGCACGTTAACTCATTTAATTGTAACAACAGTTTTACATCTGGTAAAATTATTACTGCTAATCACATTACCATTATTACTATTTTGTAGATGAGGAAACTGAGACACACAAAGATTAAGCAACTTGACCAGTTACCCAGTTTGTGGATGAGCCAGGATTGTATTTGAATTGGCTATTTTAACAGCATATGGATAAATTTCCATAACAATCAACTACTTGTCTTTCAATTGTGAAAGCTGTCTTTGTAAGCAGTCCTAAAACTGAAGGGTGATCTTAAACAGTGTTCATTAAAGGAAACACTTATAAAAAGCTAGCCAATTACAAAAGAAAAGCAATATATGTAATTCCTTCAACATCTAATCATACTATATATCTTTCAATTAAATCATCACTCTTAGAATCCCCGTATTGCCAAGTACAATCCTTGCCAAATATCCAGACACAATCATGAGCTTTAAGGATTACAAGTCACATAATAAAGGATAATGACCTAAAATTAAGCACACCAATATAGAAAGCAGGGACTGCCATGCTCGGTGGAAATCAGCAATCTATTAGATTTAATGTGAGATTAAGGATCTGTGTAACCCGCAATTAAGCTGTTTTTCATTAAGAGAAAAATGTGATGATGGTGCTCAGTAAAATTCTTTCTTCTATTTACCTCTGTTTAATTGGATTGGGGACTGCTTAAACATCTTTGGGTTGGAGCTTATAAGAAGATGATCCCAGCTGTTCTTCAAAGCTTAAGGCAGCAGGCAGACAACACGATCATGTCAAGGCTCATGCAAAAGCCTTAATCCTACTTTTTTCCATCAACCAGCTACTGCAGCCCAGTGTTTAACCTTCTAAGTACTAAATGTACTTTGTCACTGCTTTACATTTGCCACTGAATTGTTATTGTTTAATGCTGTTAGCTTCGCGGCCATTAAAAGATCTTCTCAATTCCCTCTGCCTTTGGATACTGACCATGTTTCCATTAGGAGTCTCCGTATTTTATGTCTTAATTTAAAAAGTCGGTGGTTCTCCACACTGCTAAAATGTCAAATAGAGAATACTGACTTGTTTGTTCATCCATTCATCCACCCACCCATTTATTCATTTGATAAATATCAAACCCTTTTGTGTCTTTTCCCCAGGCTCTACAGTAGATACTCGAGGGCAGGCTTTGAGATGGTAACCAACTAGCTCCACAGTGTTGAAAGTAAACAAAACAATGCGGAGTTATCTTTTCCTTTTTTTTTTTTCCCTAACAACATTTTGCCTAGTCCAAATATCCAGCACCTTGAAACTATCACTGTAGTTGTACCAAGATCAGCAATATCATAGTATGTAACAAGGAAAGGTTAAATGGTCAAATTAGCTTTCCCTATAGCTGCACGTGCTACTTGGATGGCGATGTACGTTCTTTTCTCTTTTCCTTTGGAGCATGGGTAGTCAAGGAAGAAGGGAGTGGGTCTCTGATTTGTCCCAGCGGCAGTGAGCAGCCGGCAGAAGAGCAGACACAGTTAATGCTCAGCTGCTCAGACCAGTCAAGCAAGCTACCGAGTCCCAGCTGTGCCTCTTAATGTTTTCTGATTGCACCTACTCCTCAATCTGTGAACTGTTTTCTGGACTCAGATTCATCAAGCGCTGCCGCTTTAAAAACGCATGTAGGCAAGCATCCTAGGATATGCCATTATAAGCTGCTGCCAGGGGATCTTCTAGGAGATAAATGGAATCTGTGTGAAGTAAATTAGTGTGAACCAGTCAATCTGAGTGTCAGCCTTGAGCCACTTCCATGGATAACTAGCTGGCTGACTGGAGGCCAGGGTCTTCTGCCATATGTGGGTTGGAATCTCGGAGATTCCATTTCTCAGGATGCGGGGGACGTGTGGCTGTTTATTCTTGGAAGAAGGCCAATTTGACCGGTGTTTTAGATTTGTTAATGAAATGGATTTCTGAAGCATTTTTGTTGACCTCCCTACCCTGACTGTACCGAATGCCTCTAAGTTCAACTTCGTCACTGTAGGAAATAGGAGAGCACTGCCCTGGACAGAACTGCTTCCTTCTTGCTTGAGCTCCCATTTTGCAGACTCCAACTATGCTGGGCTCGGTCAATCCTCCTATCTAAGATCTTTAGGTCTTAAAATAAAGTAATAACCATAATTTGGCAAAATGAGTTTAATCCAAATCTCCTCTCCCTATTTGCTTTTTGAGGAATAAATCTATGTGATCTTTAATTCATGAAGAAAGGGAGGTTCTATGCAAAACCTGATGATCATGGTTCCCTGTAGATACCCAGCATGGAAAATCAAATTTTGGCCATTAGGGGAGGGAGAGAAAGCCTCTTAATAGCAATAGAATGAGGAAACCTTTTTAAATAACTGTTCCATGGAAAGAGTTTAGAGACAAAAAGCATGTGAACCAACAGAGTCATAAGAATTAGTATTTAATATGATTAAATGGTAAGTATAAATGGTTCTATGATGTAAAAATCATGTTTCCATAATTCAGTCTTCCTTTAGAGATCATAGTTTGTTCTTACATTAAGATCAAAAGAATTCATTTTATCTAGTTAAATTATGACAAATCATCTTTATTTCCTTTTTTCCTTTATTATATTAATAAAAATTTTTATCGCTTTTCTCTCTGTAGAATCAGTGAGATGGTTAATCATAGAATGTAAATGTATAAAATAGAATGAGAATAAATTTAGGCCCTGTATTTGGGGAATATTTTTTAAAGCTTCCTCTCCTCCATTTCCAGGGAAGCATTTTGCCTTTCAGAGACAGGGAGAGAGAGAAAGGGTGTGGGGGCAGAGAGAGAAAGAGAAAATACCTAGGAAAAAGAACTTGGGCAAGACAATAAATGTTTAAATATTCAACAAATAAGTGTATTTTCTTTTTCTGGTCACCTTTCCTAGACTCATGTATCCATAAGGTAGCTTTTGAGTACTTTATGTGAAGGTACTCCCATTATGGGGTCCAGAGAGACACATTCCATATATAAGACGCATTTCAGTATATAGAGTGTGTCTGTGGATGTTAGAAAGCATGAATCATAGCAAAGATCAAACCAAATGCTTTAAAAATTGAGTGACCCTTTCCTTGAACTAATGAAACAAAAATGGGATGTCCTGTGAGAACAAAATTTGTTTTATGCCTGTACATTGAGTTCAGAGAAATGAAACCGCTAGTGTAAATTTACCTTTATGATTTATGAGCATGAGGAAAAGAGAGTGGAAATCGGTGAATTTCTCTTCTGTTGTAGGGACTAGGTACAATATTTTGCAATGTATGACTTTTACTTTCTAAAGCCCTTTGAAGGGAAGGGAAATAAGCATTGTATAAATGATGCTTTGGCTTAGACATGGTCCCTCAACATGGTCCACCCAGTGTCCACATAACCTTATTCCCTGCAGAGCAAGTCAACTTACCCAGTCATTGCGGCCCGTAGGTGCATTAGACTCATCACATTTGTGGAACAACAATACTACCCATGAATTTCCAATTATCTGAGACAAGCTAGTGAGGACAGAAAAAGGCACACTGAGTCAGGCCTGTGATTCTTCTAGCCCAGTCTTCTGATTGCAGCACTGGAGCTCAAGTTGTCCTCATGACATCAGCCTCAAAATTTTAAGATGTGTCTCAATATCTTTCTTCCCTATTAATGTAGTCCAGTGAAGTAGTCAGACATAAGAACCAATGAATGGGATAAGAAGAATAACACCAGCCAAATAAAGTGCTGAGAAACACAGAGGAGGGAGAAAAATTAATGTTATCTGGTGGGTTGATAAAGACTTCGTGGAAAGGGTGGCATTTGAGCTCAGTCCTGAATAAGGGGAGCATTTTGGCAAGTAGGGAATTGCAGACAGGGTGAGAAAGGTTTTCTCAAGCTGGGAATCTTCACATAGGCACTGATGTAGAAAATAAATGGCATACCCAGTCGACAATGAGTAGTCTCGTCTGGCTATATAGTATACATCAGAGTCTTAAGAGAGAGGGAGGAGTGGAGAAGGCCAGCATCCAGTGAGAAACCTCTAAATGTGAACTGAGACGATATTATGAAAGGTCTTCAAATCCATGGCTCCAGGATTCCCCACTGGTGACTGAGCAGAGGTGCTTGCAGGCTTTTCTACACAGAAGCTACATGATCAGATCCTGGTTTTAGGGATATGACTCGCCTCAGTTTAAAGAGTTGCTAGAGGGAGAGACATGTCTTAGGCTATTAAAATAGAGAAGAAACTCTGGCACTGGAAAGCAGGGTTGGAGTATAATGATCTTGAGGAGTTGAAAGAACTAGAGATGAGAAAATGGCAGTAGTAGATGTATGTAACTTCTTGAGTTTATACATATTAGTTTATAAATGGTGAGTTTATAAATATTAGTCACATTCTTCTTCAGATTTACTTCCATGCTGGAGTCTTGGTCTTTCTCATTTCTTCTTGAGATTTTCTGATATGATACAGACTCTCCTCCCCCCAATTCCTTCCAGAACTTTGGTTGGCCTCTTAAATTCCACTGTGTCCTGTATTGGCTACAATCTCTGGAGGCACATAAAGGGTTCCTGATCCAGAGGCCTCCTGGGCTCACCTGTTGGTTTTCTTGTTGTCAGTTTATTGTGTTGACTAGCCCCTTCCTAAAGTGCCAGCCTTCTGTTAACTATTTGCCTACATTTTTACATTGGCCTAATGTCCTTGAGTCATAGTCAATGATAGCTCAGAGCCATGTTCTTGTTACATATACTTGTTACTTGGATCATGTTTCCTTTAAATGGTTCCCAGAATTTACTATAGTGACGTGTACTCAGCATGTATTCCCAGTGATTCAGCCTTGCAATTGTTTTCTATAGTTAATCTAATCAGTCTCACATTTCACAACTCAGGAACTCTTAGTGTTGTCTATAGTCCTGGACGTTTTTCTGAATAGTCGTCCAAATAATTTGTAAAAACTTAGTAAGAGGAATATTTTACACAGATATAGGACACTGTTTTATACTATCTTATCTAGACATATCTGTCCCTTACCTTTTGCTACCTATTACTTCACTCTGTAATGATGCTAACATCTTTTTTGTATTGAACATAGTTTTCTGAAAGTCTCATTACATTGTAGTTACTGATTGCCCTTCATCCATGTGCAAGTTTGCTCTTTAAAACATTGTTTTCTTTAGGTATGTTTATCTTATCCTTTATTTATAGATGCCACTGGTTTGCTTACGGTGAAAATGAGAGTTTCTCCTATTTATCATGGTCATTTCTATATTTTGGACAACCATCTCTTAGAGATATTCATACAAATACTGAGTGTTATGCAGTGACTCAGCTTGAGGATTTGAGAAGGCATCTTTCAATGATTTATCCCCCAGCAAAATTAATATTTTGAAATGAGTGGCTACATTTTATATGCATGACCATAAGAAGCAATCAATGCCAGCAGACCACCTATGCTTTCTCTGTCTGGTGTGACTGCATGTGTGAGAGAGTGATGCTTGCTACTGATTATATTATAATACAGTGGTTAAGCACATTATTAGCATCTAAGCATAGCTTCCATTCAATTTCAGTAGGTTCTCAAGTACACTAACATGCCATTTGATGACATTCGAATAAAAATAAATCACCTTCAGAGTAACCAAGCCTAATGATACAAAATGTGGTAACTTAGACCTTTTGTTCCTTGAATCCTTCTTAACATTGACAAAGAACTAGAAAACTAAGGCATAGTCTAGATAATTTGATTTCCTTATTTTCCATTTCCTATCTAGGAGATGAAAGAGCTCTGACACTTGATTAACCATCTGAGACAAACGTTTTCCCCTGAGATAGAGACGACTATCAGCTGGGAATTTGAGACTGCCTGCCAACCATTCTCCCCATGCTGATGGTGTCATCTGAGGTTCGGCCTATGGAAGGCTTGCTGCTCTTATGAATTCCAATGGTCGGGCCATTTGACAGTTTCTCCTCCCACTGATTCAAGAGGAAAATGTTTGTGCTATTTTTCCTTATGGGTAACTGTAGGCTTTGCTGTGATTTAAATTGCCCCATGCTGGGAATCCTTATCTTAAGTTCATATATAAATCACGTTTATCTCTAGTCTCAGATGCTAGCCTGATGCGCTTTTGATTGAAGGGTCTCTTTTGTTTTCCTGACCTTCTAAATTTTCAAATGCAAGCTGAGAAGTTTACTATGAATTTACTCTTGGAATTCCCCCTTTATTGACTGTTCTCCAATTTATCAATACATAGGGATATATTTGTTTTCACCTTTAAAATTTATTCCTGCTTTCAACTTCCTGAACTTCTGAACAGTAAAATTAATGCATTTGTGTATTTACAATAGGATTTGGTCCTTATGAGAAAAGCCAAAAGACTTTTTCAGAACCTAAATGGCATGAAGAGTTTGAGAGTTAATTTCTATACATTCTCAGAACTCATCCATCACCTATACTTCCTTTTAGTGATGACAGAGTCCTTCCAGATAAGATGTTCCTGAATCCTTTGTCTTGAATAATTATCTCTCTGGGTTAACATAGAAATCTGGGATTGAGCTTGCTGATTTGACCAGTTTATTTCTTGCATCTAGAAAGTGTCTTCTTTACCAAATGAGACATAATAACATATAAAAAATAATAATAAGTAATGTTTCCTTGAGTTATTTCCACTCTGAATTTATTCAGTAATGTTCAAGGACCAAAGTCGACGAAATTATTTTGATTCGATGTTTTAAAAAAAGGTGCCTGCTCACCTGCTCACCACCTCTCTCCTGGGAACACTCCCCACCAAGGAAATGGTGGCTCTAAAGGAGTGCACAAAGGAATCCAGGCAAGACTCTCCCTGGTAACTCAAGATCTACCCTTTCGGGGACTGAGGAAATGCAGCAGAAAGAGAAGAAAGAGTTGCATCATTACCTGTTGTTCTCCTTTCCCATTCCCCTTTTACCTTACACAATTCCTTTGTCAGATCCTCCCCAGCCTACCTCCAATCTGTCTCTACAGTCTGTTTCAGTCTGAGAGTTTAGATAATTTGATTAGGGTTGGTTTTCACGGCAGGCTTGACTAAAACAAATGACTTCAAGGGCCCCATCCTTACCAACAAAAGGAATAGAAATAGTTGCCCTTTAAGAGATTTGACTTGAGGAAAATACCATTCCACAGGAACACCACACCTATGCATTCATTTGGCAAATAATAATTGAGAACCTCTTCTGAGGCCCCAGGGCCAAGATGGAGCCAGTCCTCAGGGGAGTCTAGTGCACGTGAAGCTGAACCTTACACAGACAGCCTAACGTCCAGGCCAGGGCTCGTCCACTCCATCTATACTTCTTGCAGTTATTACGTGGAACCAGTTAATTTAGTTTAGGATGATTTGTCTCGTACTGAAGTTCGTATCTGCCAAACCGATTAATGAAGAGGGTTTGTTTAAAGAAATTAATTGCATACATATGATTCCAAGAAGGATCCGATATAACTTACTTTTTAAAAGACTTGGTTTTAAAGATGTGTTTTGCACCACTGGTAAACATCTGACAGGTGCTTTTCTATGCCAAGGAGTCAGTTTGTTCTCTGGAGTGGCCAGACTGTAGACTCGGTACTTTCTTGGTCATCTTTCCACAGGGCTGCCTCACCCTAGCAGTGCAGCTACCCAAGTATCCCTCTGAAGCTGCCCTGATGTCCTCTGTCCCTCAGTCAGACTGGACATTGCCACTTGTAGGAAAATACAATCTTACTTAATTCAGAAAGAGCTTCAGAAGTCCTCACTATTTCCAAGGCTAGGGTAGTAGCCACTTACCATCTTGTCACCCTGTTCAATGATATACAGAGTGGTTGGCTGTACTTGGATTTTTAACTGGAGGATATTTGAGTCTCAGGGCCAGAAGTTGTCCAGTCCAACTCTCTCATTTTATTAATAAAAGGACCAGAGTCCAGGAGAGTGAAATGACATGCTCAAGGTCATGAGGTCACACTATTAGGAGCACGGGGGGGATTAAAAAGAACAGATCTTCTGGGCCCTATTTACTGAGCTTTTGTCCAGAACAAAACTATAGTCCAGAACTATTTCTCCCCAGGAACTCCAAAGTTCATCTCTATAACGAAATTGTTGATATTTATTTTTGTTCAAATTAATTCATATTTTTGGGTGCTACACAATAAGGAATTTTATTTTTTCATTCAGAAATAAGGCAGATAGGGCCTCCTTCTTTAGGCAGACTTCCTGTTGACATTAATAATAGATTGCAGGGTTGTATGGGTGTGTTTGAGCTGTAAACGCTAAGCCTGACCTTAAGATTTTCCCCTTAAACTACAAGTGAAATTAATCATTGTTTTTTCGGGGGGCGCCTGGGTGGCTCATTCGGTTGGGTGTCTGCCTTTGGCTCAGGTGATGATCCCAGGGTCCTGGGATTGAGCCCCGCCTCAGGCCACCTGCTTGGCAGGGAGTCTGCTTCTCCCTCTCCCTCTGCCTCCCACTTCTGCTTGCTCGCTCTCTCTCTCCCTCAAATAAATAAGTGAAATCTTTAAAAAACATCATTTTTTTTTTTTAATTTTTAGGAATGATGAGCAATTTCACTCTGTCATTTCATACGTACTCTAAGTACATGCCCTGCGCCTCACACTGGGCTAGAGATGTGCTCACTTGTTTATCAGCCCAGATGACAGGGATTCTCTATATCTGAGAGGAATAAAGCATTGTTAAAAAGACTCATTAAAGGGTATCTGGGTGCTTCAGTTGGTTAAGCGCCCGATTCTTGGTTTCAACTCAGGTCATAATCTCAGGGTCATGGGTACAAGTGCTGTATCAGGCACCATGCTGGGCATGGAGCTGGCTTAAAATTCTCTTTCTCCCTCTCCCTTTGCCGGTCCCCCTGCACTCATTCTATCTCTCGAATAAATCTTTTAAAAAATAATAAATACATCTTTATAAAAAATAAAAAGATTCATTAATTATCTTTTTTATCACTCACATTTTCCTTCCTCCACATTTTCCTTTCCTTCCAAATTAGTGGGCTGGTCCAACCATGGGTTTCACCTATAGAAGTTAGCTATAGACAGATTTTTTTTTCCCCTTAGACTAAATAGTCAACAATTTGATCCTCTGTGTGTGTGTGTGTGTGTGTGTGTGTGTAATATACATATATCCCAAAACTATTTAAATAAAATAACTTTAATTCTATACATCTAGTAAAGATACCAAAATAGTAGTTACCCTTCGCAACGTTTTGGAAGATTCATTACTTTACCAGTTGAAAATGTCATCTTTGAAGCAATTTATACTAGAAAATGCCATCCAGAAAATAATATTCCAGGTCAGATTACAATTGCAGAAAGATAGCAAAAACACAAAAGTCTAATGCTAACTTGTCTTGCTGAATTTGTCCATAAAATAGTTACTACTTAGTTATAAAGAAGCATTAGATATTTTATTTAATTCTGGGCATCTTTATATGATATTTTCCCCCAGTTTCCAGTCTACACTGACACAAAATCAGCCTGGGGCCTGATGCAGGATGAAGCTATTGCTATTCAAATATAATCAAGAGGTCCTATCACTTGATTATCTCAGTAGATACTCTTAAAGTAGGGGTAATAAGTACATAGTTCTTTAGCTAGATGTGTTTTCCTAATAAGACATCTGTCCTGAGAGAACTACTTTGTAAAGTGAATTTGGAGTCTATTCAAATGACATCCTCCTTGTTTACAAATTTGGTGTTATCACTTCAAGTCTTTTCACCGAGTTTGTCTCCCTCTAATTTAAAATATATTGTGGTCTTTGATGATCTGTGAGTATTGCATTAGTATTTACTTCTTGAATTTAATGTCGTTTTTCTTTCTTCTAAGCCTGTAGAAAGTTTTTTTTTTTTTTAAGTTGATTCATAGTGATGCCTTAAGATGGAAAAGAGACCTAAATGATCAACCAAGAAAGTGATCAACTCTTCACCACAGTATCAAGCTAGTAGATTTGAACTCGGGTGTTTGACTTCTTCACTGCTCATTCCACAAATGAGCATTCTTTTAGTCTTCCCTGACTTCTGCAACCTGTACACTACTTTATGACCTTGAATAAGATGTGATTAAGATTTTTGTCTGAGTTTTATCTGCTACTACAGTGGTTTATTCTATTCAGACCAACATTTCAAACTGTTATATCTTTTTATTAATGGTTTTCTATAAATTTCCCCAATACTTCCAAAAAGTCCATACATTTGATGGATGGGATCTATTTTTAAATCATTCATAAGTCATTGTATTGAAAACATTATTTGTAGTGCAGATTTTATTCACACTGTAAATGGCATGGATTTTTAACAAGGGCTCTATTTATTCTACGGTACTGGGTTACTTGGAAGAACCAGCTGCTGTTTGTGGAGGTAAATGGTAAATTTTTCCAGTGGTCATTCTCTTGTTGGGGTCAGGGGGGATAGTTCTTGGAACTATTTGCTGCCTAGGCATAATCACCTTTAAAAACTAATGCCATCTTTCTGCAAATGATGACAAAGGGAAGGTGGGAATTTTTAGAGGTTTACTGAAACCAAATTAGAGAATAGATGGAGATGAAGGAGTGTAACCACTGATGACCCTGTTATCACATTGTCCTACAGTAGATCTTTCTATAGTGTATTTGTCATACAATCCTCTGGGTTTCTTCTGCTGTTGAGCTATTCATTTCTTTAGGATCTAGAATTGTAGTCAAAGTTAAACACATCATAGTCAAACACAACCATACAAAGTACATGGACTTTTCTATCTAGCTATTAAAGATATTACAAAGATAGATATTTAGAACGCTGGCCCTTCAGTTGTCAATATTTTAAAGTGTGCGATGAGTAAATGGAGTAGCCTTACATCTTTTGGTGGTAGAACTGTCAAGAAGAGTTTGTCTTTTTTGCCCCTCATCCCCCAAATGTGGACTATTTCAGAATCCATTACAGAGGAAATAAACAGTTGATTTTAAGTTAAGAATGAACCTAACAATCATTTGCACTCTATTGATGTCAGAAGTATCTCCCTGCCAAGCTTTAAAATGCATCTTCAAAAACTACTGAAAATATCCAAGAACTTTAGTGATGAGCTACAAATGGACTTTGGTATTGATAAATAAAAGTCAATATGTATAGTGAAAGGACAACTTACTGTGATAAATGGGCCCACCATCAGTAAAGATCAAATTATTGACTATTTAGGGCAAGGAAAAACCTGTCTATAGCTAACTTCTACAGGTGAGAAGAATTAGCCACAACAGCAATTTAGGAAAAGCTCGAAGAGACATGTTAGGAGAATTCATTAAAAATGCATACAAAAGTAGGCAGCAACATTCTGTTAAATACATTTGTGGCACTAGGCTCATGTATTTTTTTGACCATGCCTGAGTTCACACCTTTTTTATTTTGCCTTGAATAAGATCCCTTTGGGCTACCCATATTCCTTTTCAGGGAGATCTAATTCAAAATTCACTTCCCAATCCCCCTATTACAGGAGAATTACTTCTGCATTCCTAAAAACTATGTCACTCTTGGAATAATGCTCCTACTACTTTTCATTATACCTCAACTAGATCACAAGTTGTATGAGGACACATTAAAAATGCCTTTAATTTTTTTACCCCTAACATAGTCTTAGCACAGAGCTCTACCCATAATAAACACTAGATCAACATTTGTTGATTTCATTGTTTTTGAAATGATTCATTAGAGAAGCTTTGGTCACACATCATGTCCGAATTTAATGATGAAATATCACAGAATACACCCAAAAGAACAATTTCAAAGATTAGCTTTCAAAAAAAAAAAAAAAAAGTGGAATGGCAATAATTAAGCTCTCCAATGTCGGCTGTTCCCAATCGACAGAGGTAGGTATTTCTTTTATAGTAAATTTAACCAAATACTCTATAAATTAGCCAGTAAAAATGACAACTCTTGTACCATCACAAATTTGGACGCTAAAATGTAGGTAAGCAAAATATCTGAAGGCTAACCTTTTCTACTCTCCTACCCCCTCACAAATGACACCCTCCAAAATCTGAGGTAGACACAAAAAGAGCTGCATGGTACCTACTAGTGTGAGTCCAATGAAGATCATTCAGCTATAACTACATCTAACTTTCTGACTTTATTGAAAGACTTGGGATGTCAGTTCATCCTGGGACCACTTTTTTTTGGCCACTGGAAATTGTTACAGGCATTTACTTTGTTGTTTTAATGCCATGCTCTCTTCCTTCTTGAGGGCCCTATGTCTAGAACAGAGTTTCTTGGAAGAACAAGTAAATGAGTGAGTGGATGAAAGTTATAAGTGATGAAAGAACAGTGTATGGGACAACAAGTGCAATGCATTTGCCCAAATAAACACAGGTGCTAACTCACTGGCTGTTAATAATAGATTCAGCTGTATGATTCATCCCCTATGATAAATATCAATGTAAATATTTCAGAAAATAAGATATATAGAAATAAAAACATTATTAAAACAGTCCAGTAAATCTTAACCAGTGTAATAGTTTTCTGCAACTTTGGTGCATTTAATTATCCACTTCAATGTGTTATAAAAATCGATGGATTCCAAAAAAATCTGTAAGTATGATCTAAACTGAGGAAAATTAAATTAAAGGCAGCTACACCAATAACTACTTAGGCCATATGTGTCTCTCCTCCAAATTACAGACTAACCCGCACTGCCATTTTACAAAGAGGCATCCTTTGTCTCAAGTGGGCCTAACCAAGAAACTGATAGGATCTAGTTGAAGATAATTCAAATCACATATCCTCTCGGATCAGAAGGACATCTAGCATGATACCTCTGCTTCATTCACTTGTTCACTTGTTCATTCCACAAGTCCTTTAAGAATACCCCCTATGGCCCAGGGCAGACAGAGGTGCATAAAACATACATGGTACCTACTTCCATGTATATATATATTTTTTTTGGAAAATCGAAATGACAGCATTTCATACATTTTTCTTGTGTTTTGTTCTCAAATAAAAGGTTTCAGAGAAGTGATTTCAAACTATATGCACACACTTTCACAGAACAGAGAACTATCCGTGTTCTGAAAAAATTGGTGAAACTTAAGAGAATATTTGGACTGGAATTACGTTACTAGTTTCCTTTAAAGTGTATGTCATTGGCTTCAGGTTATGATCACCAATGCTTTATACGCTTCGTGGAAATAAGATGAGGAATGTAAGAGGTGTGAGCTCTGCTCACACTGCTTTGGACCTTAGGTGGCATTCCTTTGTGTCACTTACCGAGTATGTATGAAGTGACACGGCCCCCAGTCTTTGCTCCATCATTTCCTAATGGACGTTTAGCAACAGTGGCCAGACCTACTCCCCTGTGCCAACAAACATATCATTTCATGTATGGCTTATATATTTTCTTGTTTGCATTTATGGCCTATAAATAATATGTTGTGTGTGTTATCAAGACCTGAAGAGACGGTAGTGTGTTTACTGAAGCAATTTGCAATAGATAAAATTAGCAGTAGTCAATAATATACATATTTATGTAGTTTGGCTTCAGACGAGTAAGTATGACATAATTTATATTATTGTGGTCTTGCCTTGTTTTGTTATTCACTGAGTTTTTTTCATGAAGACAATGTCCACTTTTCCTGATGAGTGATTCCTTGAACGAATGGAATATGAAAATATGTTACTTATGAAGATAATTGAGATCAAGAATTACAACTTGTGCAAGAATGTGGAAACTTGAGTCTGTTTCTCTAACGGAGCTAGAGGTGTTATGTGTTTATAGGAAATTTCAGATTTCTGTGCTTATTCCTACTCAGAAGATGATGATAAATTGTCTGAAGTCACCATTCAAAACATTGGACCTACTTATTAATCATTTGCCGACTATTTATTCTGTATTTTAAATTTTATTTACAGAGGGCTTTAATTTTTTTGGCATTTGGAGTTTCTCATTGGATGAAGGAGACACAAAATGCATAGAAAGTGTTCGTCAGCTGTGATTTGTGTGACAAGATGAGCCACTGCACCCACGCAGAGCTGCTCTTTCTAACCAGCCAGCCCCATGTTCTTCCGTCTGTGTCCTATGACTGTTAATTGACGATACCATTTTAGATTTATGCATTAAAAATACAATTTCTACTTCGGAGGGATCGCTTTGTTACTTTGTAGCTTTTAAGCTGATGCCATGAACTTATTTTTCTTGTAAGATAAAGTCTCATCTATAGATTTTTCAACTAATTACATGTCTGCCAATACATACTTAGAGGATACATTTTATTTCAATTTATTATTTGTGTTTACATAGTGTGTCCCTGGAAATATCTGTGGAACTGAAAGGAAATATTTTAATGGTGTTTATTACTACTTTTTCATCGCTCTCTCTTTTCTTTCTCTCTCTCTCTCTCTAATAGCTCCAGTCAGTCCGGTCAAGCATGACAGCAACTCAAAGTCGGCAAACTTCCAAGACACCGAGGACATGCCTGACAGATGCGTCTTGGAAGAGTCTGAGAGTCCAGGTGAAAGCCATTTAAAAATAGTCAAGTATAAAATGATAAATTTGACACAGCTTTGGGGTCCTTGGAAGGGGGTGGCGGGGAGGACATTGTAATGCTGTTTTCTCTTAGCAGCTGCGCTGTCAAATTAATGGTCACCTCCAGGGGTCACAGTGTGAAGCTGTTACCTTTGCCTCTTTCATCAAGGATTCGGTTGGAGGAAGTACAAAGGCTTTATGACTGAGAAGGGAAGCTGACACTATTAGTTCATTATCATCAATTTTAGGCTAAACTGGTTAATAGAGGCCGAGACTGAAAACTGGAGAAATGGCAGCATTTTAAATATTTCAAGTAATGGGCTCAGGCGGAAGTGGAGAGTTGAGAGAGTCACAGCTGATTGCCATCATTACTGTCTCTTCACCTGTCTAAATACAAACAGCTCTCTAACGAGGACAAAAGGGTTTTAGCATTACAGTAATGGACTCTGGATACGTCAAATGTTGAGAACCAACAAAACTAAAGACAGTAACAACCCTTCCTCATGCCATAAAATTTACCCACATGCCAAGTTACTTAGGTTTGCATTTTCTTTGTAGAAGGAATAGACAGAAATGTAGCACAAGGATAGAGCCAGAAGCACTTAAGCATGGATTTTTGTTTCTGTTTGTGTCTTGTTTCAAAACATGCCTAGTCTTTAACAACTAATTAATCAAAAGAAAAAAAAAAACCCTGTGAAAGCCGAATGACATTCCCGGATCACTACAAAGCCATAAGGTGCTAGAAGGTACCTTATTACCATGAGTGAAAGAGTTAACTCTCTCCTCCCACCGAACATTTTCCTTTCCTGTTTTCTCTGGCTGCTGCATACCCTCGACCCTCTTGCATCTTTGTGTGCTGATCCTTGTATCAGATTTTTGATTCATCCTCTCTGTGGCCTGTCAGCTTAGTTAAGAGATTTCCAAATCTTGTAGCCTTCGCTGACAGAAGGCAGCTGCAAACAGCCCCCTGATCCTTCCCCGAGGAGAGCTACTGAGATTTAATTTTCAATGAAAGGTGCAGCCTGCAATCTATGTCAGGTCCCCTAAGTCATCTCGGAACCCCAATAGGCCCGGTGGCGATGGCATTGTATTTCAGTTCCCTCCACTATGCTAAAATTCCTCAAAAGATGTACTGCTGCCGTGTGTCTCTTCTCAACCGCACTTCTGCCTCAGCATCCCATGGACCTGAGAAATGGCATCTTTCTGGCCCACAGAAATTTTTAATCAGAACGTGAATCCCACCTCCTGCCATACTATCTAAAAAACAAATGTAGGTTAGTCCCACTGTGAAAGGGAGAGGGCAGTGGTAGTGTTAAATGTCTATCAAATTATCTTAAAATTGCTTTTAGTTTTGACAAAAATTACCCAATTTTGACTAGATTTTTAAACTATCTCCATAAACAGTTCCCTATCAACCCGAAGCAGTTAAATCCCTGAGTCAAGTTTTCACCTAAGTGTTCATTGTTTTTGGCAAGAATAGATTGGCTTTGTGTCATCTCAAAAGTAGAACAGATTTCAGGCCTCCCTCCATATGAGTGCAATTGTAGTAAAATTCAAATATTCCATAGCTTATCTGATTGATATAAACAAAAGGGTGTATCAAAATAAAGATTAATTAGAAAAGATAGGTACTGATAAAAGAATCTTAACTTAAAAAGTGAGTACTGTGTTCTGTACATCGGACATCATTAAACTGGTAATAAAGAATGAATTACTCTGGCTTTTTCCTCTGTCCATTCCTGCATTTTAAGACATCTTGCCTTATAGGCCTAGAAACCTCTGGAGAGTTCACTACTGGTCTCACTGCCTTCCACTGAGAATTTGTGGCTTGGTTGTCATGGAGACATCGTATTTCTCCAAGAATTGCTCATATTGATCCGTGGCCAGGCGTAAATGGCCAAGCGAGTGTGAGGAATAAAGGGGGCTGGGCAGTCCTATAAAATGACCAGGGCTTGTGGGTTGGAAATAAGCTCATAGCAAACACTTAGGTAAAAAAAAAGAAGCAGTTTTATTTTGTTTCAGGATTTCTTTCTGCACTTTGGGCCATTGTCTTCTTTCACTATGAACTAAAAGAAACTTGTTAGTCACTTGTCATGTCAGATCTTTGGTGCTTGTCCTGACACAGCTGTCAGCCTTCCAGCTCTGCGCAGTTCAGGGACACACAACAAAGAGGCAATGACATGAATTATTTATTGCTCCTTGTGTGGATAAAATTCTGTGATAAGAAATTAAGACACTTCTGACAGAGGTGCTTGTTTAGTAAGAAAGATTTTAATGAGAGAGTGCATTTCCTTGAAGTATGAGCATTTGAGAGGGAAAATTCTTAAAACCGAACATGAAGGAAGGTATGTGAAATTGGTGGCGTGGAGGGACTTTCCTAAACCGTGAAAATATGATTGTCCACTTCTCAGTGTCCAAAAATGAACTAAAACAATACCAAGCCTTTCAAAGGGAGGGGCTCAAAAACTATAAACATTACTTTGGTGGGTGAGTTACCTCTGTTTACCAGGTATGAGTGGGGTTCCTCTGGGAAGCACATTTAACCACCTTCGTTAGAAGAGAAGGCAAATTTGGGGGTTTTAAGGGACAAGCTTTGGGAAGGTGTTGTCAGACCAATAGAGGTGCTTCACTAGCTAAGCTTCTAATTGCATTGGTATATTTGTTATTCCTTATATGGAGAGGAGTGCATTGTTCTTACCATTTTCACCTGGCATATTATCGCTCACTTAAAAGTCCTTTTAATATTTTCATGTACACGAAAAATCCCCCCATTACAAAGTTGAATGTGGTCAGTCTTCTAGCTTTAATGGATATTGACCTTACATGGTTTTATCTATGCAACTCTAAATGACTAATATATTTATTACATCACTTTTAATGAACAAACCAGTTGTTCAAACGGCATATAGAAAATGAAAACAAAAAATCATTTTCCCATCCAAGCACAGTTCAAGAATATTGCCTCATATATTGTTCTTTCCAAATAAAATCTTTTCTTTGCAAATCCCCTGAACATCATTTTCCTTTGCCCTTAGAGCTTCATATCACTGATACCAATTCCTTTCCATATGCAGAGAGCAAAGGGATACTGAAGCACAGAAAAACTTTAATAGTTTACTTCTTTAAAGGTGAAGTTAAAGTTTTCTAAACATTGATGCAACATTTGAAAATGTCATTAAAAAAATCAAAATTTTAAGTTTATACACAAAATAAGATTGACTTTACGCATTATCTTTGAATGCAATGGGTTTTGAACTCAATCTGCAGATTGTTTATTTTTTCATGGACATCAGGGCTTCTCCAGCACTGAACTGATAAGGATGACCCATGTGTAAATGGGCCGGAGTGTGCATATAGGTCACAATTTAGAGGACCGGTGGAGTGGTTGTTCACCTGGTCTCTAGGGCACTCTACCTATTCATCATGCCGTTGTGATCTCTTTATTGGTTCAAGCTGTATACCCAGGTGAGTGCCTGCAGTCCATTAAGGTTGGCAAAGCAACTTTAGACCAGAGCATTCTTGTTGCTCTGACCCTGCTGGTGAACCTGGAGGTCTTGTCTGATAGGTTAAGGTCTCCCTCAGCAGTGTCTTTTCTCTGGAATAATTCATTAGCAAAGAGTTTTGACTCACAGGTGAATCCCAGATTGAAGTTTCTGGCTTAGCTTCTGTGAAGTCTGCTTAGTTCTTCACTGGCATTTATACATCCCCCAAAACCTGTGGGAATAACTGCGATGTCTAGTAACAGAAGCACCGAGACAACATTGTGAACTTACAGCTCCCGTTCTTCAGATTTTAGGGCCATTAGGCTTCCTTTCTTTGGCTCTCTCAAGCCTCATCACTTCGGAGTCTGAAAGATGCTATCACAAAAATAGTTTAGTGCAGTCTTTTCGCTGGTTAGCTTCTTGTTAACTGCTGCATGCACAGTGATTAAAGCTCAATTCCTATTTTCCTGGATATCATAAAAAGTATTCCTTGTCCCCCATCTTTGCACTCATGACGATAAAAAATTTAGTGTGACATTCACAATTTTTATCCAAGTGTTAATGAGAGAACTTGAGCTTTTATCACCTTATTGGCTTGGAAAATTAAGAATTTTACTTCCTAGTGCACTAGGGACAGTGCATTTAAACATAGCGTTAGCTGAAAATAGTAGTGACAAGAGAGAGCTTGAAAGTACAAAAAAAAAAAGGCATTCAGATCAGCGTTTTCACATCATTCTGAAGTTTATAATCAGTATGCATTCTGCCATTAATAGAACATTTTAGTGGTTTTTATATAGCATGTTATGTGTATAGATCTATATACATCATTGTCAATCAATATTGCATTTGCATGAATCTGATGAACAAAACTAGATTTCTCAGTTTCCACGGGATGTACTACATTGTGAAAAGCCAAGGTGGAGGGTTTTTTTTTTTTTTCCTTTTACTATTCTAGCTCGTGAATCAACAGCAAAAATCAGGTAACAGAAAGTAGGACAGATTCAGGACTGGAGTGTTGGAGATGGCTGATGATGATGCATGAAGCAGAAAAAATGTGGAATGTGTGAGCAGCCCATCAATCATAGCTATCGAGAACACACTTCTTAGGGTTAGTGCTAAAAAAAATGTTCTAGAAGGAGTGAGAACAATTTCTATAGTAAAAACACATCAACCCTTTCTTCTAGTTGTGTTTAACAATATCAACATTCTTAAAAAGTTGCCCAAATGGAAAAATATAAGCATCAACCTGATAATTTTTAAAACATGTAAGATTCTAGGGTTATACACACACACACATATATTTAAGTAAAACAAATACCCAGCTTTTTGAGTCTTTGCCAGTAGGAGGTCATGTCATTAATATAAATGTATTTAGAAATAGTTTGCTAAGGCACAGTGCTCCGATATGTTTCATAGTCAACCTAATTTAAATCAAGTGATATTTTTTAGCCTACAATAACAATCATCCAAGTAGTCTGAGAGATAAATGCTTTTTTGATTCTATAATTCAAACCATTTTTCAACTAACATTTATAACATTTGCTCCTAAAATTGTGGTTGTGGGTTTTTCTGAGAGCAACTAAGACATTTGAAATTTATTAATTTATAGCCCAAATCATCTTGTTGAAAACTTTCATCTTTGTTGGCAATTAAAATAAAAAACAACCTATATTAATAATGTGTGCAATTAAAATATATTTACCTGAAGCCTAGTTTATAAGAATATTTTTTATTATCTTAACATATTGTATTTCAGGATAGAAAAGAGATATAGAAATTATAGGTAATTCTGTCCTTCCTTCATTTCTTTTCTCATTCCTTCCTTTCATCCTTCCATCTCTTTTTCCATTCCTCTCTCGCTTTCTTCCTCCTTCCCTCTTTCTTTCTTCTTTATTTCACCATATAACCTGATAATCTGTTTCCTTTCTAGGTAAGCCAAGGCATCATTCATGGATCGCAAAGGTGTGCTCCTGCAAGCTGTGCTAAATGGAATCTTATCTATAGGAATTGGATTTGGACAAATGATGAAACCTGAACATGCCATTTGTTTATTGTTGTATAAAAACTATGCTGTTATTGGTCAAATTATTAGGTTGTAAGTAGATTTGATAATACTTTGGAAAGAGTGGGTTGAAAATGTAATTACTGACTGAAAATATCTGAATTGATCTAATTTTAGAAAATCATTGTTGAAATCATTCGTATTCCTGATTCTTACTTTCCTTTAAAATTTACAAGGAGGGGCGCCTGGGTGGCTCAGTGGGTTAAAGCCTCTGCCTTCAGCTCAGGTCATGATCTCAGGGTCCCGGGATCGAGCCCCGCATCGGGCTCTCTGCTCAGCAGTGAGCCTGCTTCCCCTTCTCTCTCTGTCTACCTCTCTGCCTATTTGTGATCTCTCTCTCTCTGTCAAATAAATAAATAAAATCTTAAAAAAGAAAGAAATAAAATTTACAAGGAATGCCAGTCTGCAGACACAAATTTAACACTGTTTTAGATTTTCTTCCATCTTTTCAGCTGCTGCATTATAGAAGCAACATTGAACCCACATTGCTTTTAAATATTGTAACATATACTTCCAAATTTAATGCTACTTCAGTGTATTTAATCTAAAACTCCACCAAATTTATTCAATTTGTTAGGTTAGGGCATTTTGTTTTAGTATATGCTTTAATATGGATTAGTTACCCTGCAGTAAATCTCATCAAGCATGAAATGTTGTCAACAAACAGCCAGTTCCATTTAGTCATCAATTAGCCCAAATAAGTGATAGACAGTATAACAGGGACCAATTTTGTGTGGTCAGGTTCATTTGGACTTCCGATGACATAGAAGCTAATGTCTTTGTTGATCTTGTTAGCCATAAAGATGTGAACTATATATCTACTTAGAGCACATTGCTGTTGATCCATATTAAGTATAAACTCTTGTAGTTCTTTTCCCAGAAAGAAGTCTGACTAGCAGGAATTCTTAAACTAAAATATGCAAAGCAATATAAATAGGAACAAAGTGCTCATCTGTTAAACCCCTTAGTGACTGATTTATTTGTTGTGACCTATATTGTATAATTCCTGGATTTATAGAAAATCATCAAAAGATTATTAGCGTGCACAGGAATACAAATATTGCCTAATCCATAAAAATGGAAATAAAAAATATATGATCTATCTATCTATCTAATAGGAAAGTGCTAATCACTTCAATTTAACAAACATATTTAAGGGCAATAGCATCAGGTCCTATGCTGGGTTGCAGTGGGGAGACTAGAGAACTATACATTGGAATAGCATGGTCTCTACCTTTAAGGAACTTATAATTAATGACTGACCCGGATGAATATATCAGAACATAGACACTCAGTGAGTGTGACTCCTTTAAAGCAGACATAAATCTGTGTTTTTTTCCCCTAAAATATGATGTCATTGCTTGAAAATATTTTTGTTGTACTTCACAGAGTAAAATATTGTCAATATGAATAATCATGGAAAATTGTCATCTTTTGAAAATCATAATATATAACCTCCCACACACACATACACACACATTGGAAATAGTCCAGAGTTCCAAATACTTGGAACAAGTTTCAAAATAAAGGAAGGTGGCAAGGTAAGCAATGGAAAACATTTTCTTACATGCTTTGTATAGGTTCTGAAGGCCATTACAAGAAGGTATACCAAGAACATTTTTGATGATGGCAATATCAAATATGTACGTATTCTCTCAAGAGGGCAATTTTAATAGTTAAAATTTATTTGGATGCTCAAGTTCTGGTATATGTATTAAAAATAAGCTTCTCTGTTTTTATAGCTGGGCTCTATTATTCCCTTTTCAATGAAGATTAAAAATAAGTTTAAACAGTTGCCATATTTAGCATTTCCCAGGTCTAAAGAAACCAATATTGAATTCTTGATAAATATTTTATGATGTCACCAGATATAGGAAATTAAAACTGGCATAACCCCGACATTACTAAATGAGATTTTTAAGATTTGTTTTTTGGCATCACATTGTGCAATTGCTAAAGTTCAATAATTCATATTAAATGATTAATTATAATCTTTTATCAATATGAATTCTGGAGGCCAAAACCATTAACTATTAAAATTTTTAATTCTTAAAATTAGAGTTTTAGAGAAAGACATTTAAATAACCTTCTCGAATATCCACGTGCAAATGTAGACAAATCTGCTAGTCTGTTTAAAAATGATTTCTTTATATTGACTAATGTTCAGCATGTTTCAGCAATGTCTCTTGTAAGGAGAACTTAAATAGCACGTTGCCACCCAATTACCTGGATCAACCACATGGTGACCCTAATCTCTTGGTACTACAGCTAAAAACCCAAAACCGACAACTTCTTGCATAGGTATTTATGCTTTCTTGGCCTAGCCTTAGGTAACAAGTGGAGCAATTATATTAGCGAGAACTCATTTGTGTGTATCCAGAGTCTTCCTTGCTGTTGTAATAAATCACTCATTTAAAAAATCATCTTGTGTTCCTCTTTTGGCATTAACCTTGGTGATATTTATGATTATTTATTTCCCTCCCCAAAGAATACCATATTTTCAAATTTGCAAGTGGGGATTCTGTTACTCACTGTGGAGTTATACACTGGCTGTATTGCTGAGGAAAGACTCCAGAAAGAGTGTAAGGTTAAGGGCCAAGCCCTCGCCACCCTGTTCAGATAGCTTGTCTAGAGCTCCCTCCCAGGGCTGGGGAAAAGACGCTCCACAGGGTGGTTTATAGAAAGCAATCTGAACACTGTAAAGCACTTCAAATATAAGGTAAAATTTATAATATTATAAACACACAATTAGAGAGGCGGCCTCAGGCCTGAAACATCCTGATGCTATTTTAGAAACTAAGTTAAGGCTACTTTGAATACGTCACTATTAGAAAAAGGATATGAGAACATTTTGCTGAATATTAACATTCTATCTCTAGATGGTAGTATTTGGGGTGATTTTCATTTCTGTCCTTGCACATTTTCCTCCAATGTTCTGTATTTTAAAAAAAAATTATAATTATTCAAGTGAACATTTTAGAAAAGATAGTGTTTCCCTTCAATCTTTAGAGGGCACATTATAATAATTGAATTTTTAAGAATTAAGTTTTATGCCATGTGTTTAAAATGAAGGCTCAGAATACATTAATTCCAATTGATTTTGAAATCTTATTTCCACAGAATGGGCTTATTCATGTAATTTTTAAAATTTTATATTGCACACAATTTGATTCCACACTTATTTAAACGCATGACTATATAAACTTTGATTCTCCACAAAATCTTGTTGTAAATGTCAAGCACCCAAAGTTGTGTCTAATTAAATAGGAAAGTCATTGCTTTGTAAATATGTACATAGTGAGCATTTTAAAATAATTTCAAAATAGCATGACCAAAAAAGTTACAGTTAAAGCTGTCTTGGGTGGATTACTTTCTGACAAAGTTATGTGGCTTTGTGTACACTGGTCCCAGACCATTTCGTGCTGTGATTTCATCAGCAAGGAACCTACAGATGGCAGGTATGGGAAGAGCACAAACAAGAAACGAACAAGTCTCCCAGTATGAGCATGCCGCTGGGGGTTTCCATCCAACCTGCGAGCCCTGGAAGAAATGGCGGGTCACCTCATCTCATCTCATTGGCAGGACAGGGACTTCCCTGTCATGACTCCCTCCTGTCGCCCTCATCCCAACCTTCTCAGATCCCATTTTATTGTAAATTTTGATATCATGGCTTTGGGGTATGATTCTGATTTATTACAATATTGTATTAAAATACATTTATCCTGATTACTGAGTTTTTTGCCACCCCCTCGTCTTAGGCCCTGTTCATGAAGTCTGGATTCACTTTTATCCCAGAAAGTATACTGAGGTAAATAGACTGTGACAATTGCATCACTATGAGAATAATTATAAATGATACAAATGGTAAGAAATAGTTATTTTAAAATCCTGTGAAAACTAAAGGCCTTAGACCATTGAGAATGTTTGAAATGGCTTACTTCTAGTGGTATATAGGGGGAAATACTGGGCATCTAGGGTTCTTCCTTTTAACATTGTTTCTTCAAATGCCTTTTTTTCCATTGGACAGAGCATGTTTTCCTATCATCAATTTTAGGGATCTTTTCTGTCTTCAACACACTACTAATTGGAAAGGTAGCAGTGATTTTTCATTCAAGGATCCAAGGTTTTAAACACCAAATGTAATTTGTACATGTTTAGTTTTATACCGCCTAAATCTGCAAAGTACCAAATGCCAGCAAAAGACCAGTATTCATAACATTGGGCAATAGCAATAACTGGTTGGTACACGTTTGCAAATCTATTATTTCTTCACTTTGCAATTATTTTAATTGTAATTATCTGTAAAGTCATAGTTTTCAATCTTGGATGTGCATTATCTAAGGAGAAGGTGTTTTCATACAGCATCAGTAACTGAGCATCGTGTCCTCAGATGATGCCATCTAAGATACAAGGACTGTCTATGATGTGTTCTTGACATATTACAAGTTTCCTTTAGATCTTTAAAGAGATTTTCTGTTAATTGTGCAGTGGAGACTACATTTTCTAACAGAAATAATCTCTCATCTATATCAAAAGAATTCTCCCATTTATGTTATTTCCATTTGTATCAATTTGTAATCACAATCAACAGAGAAACAGTATTTTAATTTTTCCTTTTGCGTTTTAAAGAGTGCCAGGAAAAAAGAAAAGGAAAGGAAAGGAAAGGAAAGGAAAGGAAAGGAAAGGAAGAAAGAAAGAAAGAAAGAAAGAAAGAAAGAAAGAAAGAAAGAAAGAACTTGTAACACTGAGATTAAGAACCTCCATCTTATCCCTAGAACAGTCATAGCCACGAGGATCGGTTGCACTTAGGATTGTTTTTGTAATAAGGAAATTATCCTCGGATCAGCCCCTATTTCAAATAGCGTATTTCCACCAATCTAAGCAAAACCATTTGTTCCAATTTCTGTAAGAACTGGAGATAGGAAGTGAGGCAAAATTATAAAATACTGTCATTTCAATTGTTTTTGGGATAGTCAATCAAAGAAACAAATTTGGGGATTTCTAAAGTACGTTCCCATAGAAAGCACACTGCCGCTGATTCCTGTCTGGAAAGGTGTTGGCTTTTGTTTGGAGTCTTCCTGCCATGTAGGTGGCAGCAACACTCAACGCTAGGAATTTTCTTTCACGTTCTCTTAGCTCTAGTCCAAAGCATATTCTTACTCAAAATCCTTGTGGAAGAGAAAAGGTTTAAAGTGTAGAGACAAATTTCTCTATGTCCTCACACATCTCGAAAGCACTATTTTAAGGTTGTGCTAAAGCGGTTCCCATAATGTGAAAACATTCATCATTTCCCTTAATACAGAAGTCAGCTTCTGCTCTCGCACATGTTGGCAGTATGATGCTTTTGTTTCTTTATTTACTAGGATCTTAATTCTTTACCTTCTCTCAAGCTCGAGGTTTTTTCTGAAGAAAAAGGAAGAAAACTCTACTTTCTTGCACTACCACCTGAGCTTTTCTGGGAAATAGCACAAGCCTGCCCTGTCATTCTTTGTGAACATCCAAGAAGCCAAGGTATTTAGGTAAATGTGGAGGGAGTTTCCTTTTGTCTTCCAAATGAAACCATTTCCTCTGATTGTTCTAAAGAGAGGAGATGGCAGTCAAGTTAGTTGTGTGTGCAAATCTAACAGAGGCTGTGTCCCAGCAGAGAGGCCCCGGGCACCTGATCTGTGACGCCAGAGGAGAGGACGTAGGCGCTCACAGGGAGGCTGTTGAGTCACTGCAGGGATGTGGATCACTGCCTTGAGAAGGGTAGCGGCTCCTGGCCCCAGGCATAAATGAAACGGGGATGCCCACCTTCATGCTCATACGTTTGTTCTTATTGGAAACTGATTAGCAGTGAGAAGTTCTTCCATTTCTGGCATTTTGCTAAAATTGGTACATGTTACAGCAAATACAGGGAGCTCTGGTGAAGAAGGCACGTTTAGAGTGTCCTTTTTACATAGTGTCAGTCAACATGTCCAAAATACCAGCCAAATATCTGCAATTCCAGGCCCAGGTAAAGCACATAACAATTAAATCCCCAGGCTCTGAGGAAGTCACTGAATGGTTTGGGAAGCTGAGGACAGAGTTCTGTATCTAATACATTTCAGTCTTGTTTATACCACTTCTAACTTCTTTTGCCCTTGATCACTTTCCCCAAATATCTATGTAATTCAATGCAAGAATTTTTCATTGTAGCAGGCATTGAGCATGAAGTCTGAAGTATAGGCATTGTGTCTCAGCTCTTTCACTTTCTCACTAGCTGTGGGACATTAGAAAAGGAATTCATGTAATACTCCAAAGCTCAATTTTCTCATCTCTGCACTGGGACTAATAATTTCAATTTCTCAAGCACCATCCGCCTGTACTATTATTACTGAATGTAATATTACAAATAACTGAAATCACTACACATGCCAGAAATGCCTATTTTTATAATAATCTTAACTATAGTAGATCATAATGGCACTCCAATGCATGAACAAGCTTTTTACTCAGACTGAGAGAGCAGTTTGGCATAAACAAGCTAAATAGGTTGTCTTACAGAAGTTTCTTCTTTTAAAATGTTTCACGTTAACTGAGTACTCTCAGGATCAAGGGCTAGTTTCAGTTTTCGACAATTTATTTAAAGGTCAAGGCTTTCCCCAGCTCAGTGGGTAATAATAAATAGTAAACAGCACATAGTTTTTCTTCTGGGTCCTGAAAGATAATCTTCTGAGAATGTTTTATGTCAGAGTAGGACAGGCCATGGTCCATCTAAGGTTGTACCAAATGACAGGTAGCTTTTCTCTTTACTTCTATCAGTCTTTGTATCATCAGATGACACTAGCAAAAATGTTTCTATAGCTTTACATGAGTGTGATGAATAGACCAAACCAAAACATATAAGTACTTATAAAGAAGTATACCACAACTTAGAAAGTCAATGAACTCCTGAAAAGATCGTGTCTAAAACAAAACAGTCTATATCAAATTCTACCCTCCCACTAAGGTTGGTATATATTAGAAATGTTTTCCTATTAGGTAAAAATCTGAAAATTAATGAACAGGTCAGAAAACCTTGGTCAAGGAAGGGTTAAAGTGGGGCTGACCATGGCATCAGGAACATCAAACACCAACAGAATGTACCTGGAGAAGGAGGCTCGTCTTTATTTTTACTTTAATAAAGTTTGGTGAAATGCCTTATTACATTTTATTACTTTTGTTCCCTTCTTTCCTCCTCTCTAAGTGGAAAAAAAGAGTATTGGTTAGGAATAATAATAAAATGACTAGGAGGATTTTCAATTAAAACGGCAAAATGAAGACACATTTATCTTTACCCTCTCCTAAAGCTCCATTGGAATACTGGGATAAAAGACAAAAATCCAAAAGAAAAATAGAGAAGGGGGAAAGGAATGACAACAGCAAAAATTTAAAAACCAGAAAATAAATAAATGCTATAGAGGATGATGCCAAGAAGTGAGAAGCTCGGTGTTGCAGAGCTCCTTAAAGCCTTAGAAATTGGAGTCAGCTGTGATTTTTGAAAGTGGGAGTACAGGAAAACTATTTGAAAGAAAATTAATCTCCTTGATTCCCACCCCCATTTCTCACTCCAGCTGAAACCGAGAGGTTCCCTCCCTGGACAGGTTAAATAGGAAAGATTCTGAATTCAGGACACTAGGCCCAGCTGAGAGCAGGAATATCATCCTGAAAACAAGGAGGGGTAAAAATCTGTACACTGATGGCCACACCCCCAGCCCAGCTCCCTTCTGTTTTGCTCCAAAGATGTTGATAACCATTCTTCTTAACACTGGACAAGAGACAGATGAGCCTTTTATGATAAAATAACAAGCCTGAGGCCAACAAGCACATGAAAAGATGCTCAACATCACTAATCATTAGGGAAATGTAAATCAAACCCACAATGAGTTACTACCTCACACCCATTAGAATGGCTACTATCAAAAAACAAAACAAAACAAAAACAGAAAATGACAAGTATTGATGAAGAGATTGAGAAATTGGAACTCATGTGCTATGTTGGTGAGACCGTAAAATGGTGCAGCTGCTATGGAAAACACTAGAAATAAAATTGCCATACAATGAAGCAATTCTTCCAGAGGGTATATATCCAGAAGAATATCTAAAAGCGGGATCTCAAAATTGTATCTGTACACCCATGTTCATAGCAGCATTATTCACAATATCCAAGGGGTGTAAGCCACCCACGTGTCATCAGCAAATGAATGATAAACAAAATGTATATTCATACAATGGAATATTATTCCGCTTCAAAAACGAAGGAAATTCTGACACATGCTACAACATGGATGAACCTTGAAGACACTATGCTAAATGAAAGAAGCCAGTCGCAAAATGACAAATACTGTATAATTCCACTTACTGAAGAACCTAGAGTAGTTAAAGTCATAAAGACAGACAGTAAAATGGTGGCTACCAGGAGAGGGAAGAGGAAGGGGGAAGGGAGGACTGAGGAGTTGTTCAATGGGTATAGAGTTTCAGTTTTACAAGATGAAGGAGTTCTGGAGATTGGCTGCACAACAATGTGCATATACTTAACACTACCGAAGTGTACACTTAAAAATAGTTAAAATGATAACATTTATTTGTGTATATTTTACCATAATTTTAAAAGTTAAAAACAAAAACAAAAACAGCCTGAGAAAAATCTACAGTCTGACTACTTGAGCTCTTCCAATGAAACATCAGAGCCAGAAAACCTCATAGTGAAGCCCCAGCACTCTAACCTATACCCAAACACAAAGTATTTTTGTGCTTCACTAGTTGGAAAGCCAAAGATCACCAGATATATGAAGAAAGTTTCTAATACAAAAGAGAGACACCAAAACAAACATGTAGAAAGAGACAGCAAAAACAAGCCACAGAGAATATTATAAGAAAACCCCCAAACATTTATAATTAATGGGATCAAAGAGATAAGAGAGGAAATTACCTTCAAGAAATAAAGACAGGAGGCTATAAAAGAAAATTACAAACATGTGGTAGTGTTCATTTATTCAGTTCAACACACCTTTTTTTCGATTTCTACTATATACCAGGCACTGTTCTAAGCATTGTGAATACAAAAGTAAATGAAACATACTCCTTCAAAGGCTAGCAGTTTTTTTCTAAAAAAATGTTAGGAAGATATAATTAGGGAGATCTCCCAGAAGGAAAATAGGAGAGACAGTAAGAAAATTTAAAGATCAATTCAATGAGAGGTCCAATATAAAAAAAAAATATTAATGAGAGATCCAGAAAGAATAAACAGAGAAATTAGAGGGAAGAAAATTATGGAAAAGTAAATCAAGCTAACTTTCCAGAAATGAAGACACAGATTCCAGATTGAAAGAAGCCATAGTGGCTTTGTTGAAATTGATGACAATGACTCATGTGAAA
The DNA here is from genome assembly GCA_028534135.1 of Potos flavus. NCBI lineage: Eukaryota > Metazoa > Chordata > Mammalia > Carnivora > Procyonidae > Potos > Potos flavus. The sequence goes on from CM052896.1 coordinate 43,158,840, forward strand.
GCATATTCTAGTGAAAGTTTAGAACACTGGAGACACAGGGATGATGTCACAAACTTGAGAAAGTGAAGAGGGAGAAAACTGTTGCTCAATGTGAGTGATAGGAAGTCAGAAGGACATTAGATTTCTCAATTGCAATTCCAGATGCTAGAAAAAAATGGGGCAGTTACTTAATATCCTGTGAAAGCCATTTCCATCCTGGAATTTAGTATTTTGCCACTCTATTCTATACACCTTTTCTCATAAAAAAAAAATATTGGGAGGATATAATCCAGCTACAAAATGGAGTAAACCAAGAAAGAGCGGCACATGGAACATAGGAAAGAAGGAAATTCCCCAGAGGAGAGTGAAGCTAGATGGCATGTGTGCTCCTGCATCCAAGTCTAGAGAGCAGCCCGGCTAGTTGTAGCAGAAAGTGAGGACCAAGTAAGGAGGGCTCCAGAACAGTGCTGGGGAGCCTGACTGTACTGAGAGTGATTTTAGGGTTCTATCAATAGGCTCGGCGATGAATTAGTGACAGGGATTGTGTATGATAGAAAACTAAGCAAATGAAGAGAAAGGGAGAAGAAATGTAATCATTGTATTGCATGGTCCAACTGTGAATAATCCAGTAATGATTATTACAAAGTGATTATTACTCTAATGAGAGAGAGAGAGAGAGGAGACATAGCTAAGGATCACTAAAATTGAGAACTTTGATTAATCTGAAATAGCAGGTAAATTCCCACGTTACAAATTCAAATGTTGGTAGATTGAATTTATTCACAAGAGTTCATCTGGGATCTTTGAGCGTCTTACCTCTGCAGGCCCTATATGCGGTCCTATCTTTGCATCTCTCTGGTTGTTTGGGATCCTAGCTCAAGGATCCCAAACCGTGCAGTTCTTCTGAGCCCCAGTGATGTGACCCGTTCCACGCTCTCTGACCACAGTTGGCTGTGAGTCCGTCTGCAGAGGGATCTGGCAGCCATGGCTTCCAGGCAGGGGATTTTCCTGTACATCTGGCCATAGTTGTTAATGATCCTCCTTGGTAACGTGATTAATGAGCGTAATGTGTGATTAATGAGCATGAGATAGTGAAACTTTAAACAGCTGAAAATAATATTGAGTATGTAGCTCTTCATAAGGGTTTTTTTTTTTTTTTTGGATAGCCTGTATGAATATGGGTCAAAACAGTCCATGCGGCCTCATCATCCAGTGGACTAGAAGGTCACCTACATTTGTGCTTCACAAAAATTTACCACAGGGTTCTTAGACGGAAAGCACAATAGTAGGCGAAGTAGCCTCAAAATACCACACTGCGAAGGTGAAATTTCTCTGGCATCTCAAAGTGAATCTTTAGAGTCACTTAAATTTTGCACATACACATTTGTGTTTGCTAGATACAGAAAATTTTAATAGCTAACATTTACTGCACATTTTCTGTGTGTGCTATGCCTAATAGTTTACATACAGTTTCTTACTTAATCTTTAAGCCCCTTCATGAGATAGTTTCAACGCTCATTGTATAGATGGGGAAACAGAAACACAGAAAGTAATTTCCCAAAGACCACACAGCTAGTAAGCAGTGACAAAAGAATTTCAATATTACAGAGTAGTTTGTCTGCATGCAGGGGCTACATTCAGACTCTGGAATCATTTAGAGTCTTTTAGAACTGCCTGTCTTATCTGTGGTTCCCAGTTTTTCATTAGGCTTATGAGAACCACAATGTGAAAAGCATGCGTCTATTTTATCTACTCTGATTCATTATGGTAGAAACTAGTAGCATCAAGAGCAAGAATGTCACCACTTCGAAAAAATATTGACCGGCAAATTATTAATTTGATTAAAAAGAAACGAGAAGTGCTGTCATCATCCCAGCACTGATCCTACAAATCCCTTTGTGTCAGTGACCTGGAAGCCCTTAGAGAAGGGCCTCACTTGAAGCAGTGGGCTGGGTCTAGGTCTTCTTTTGCTCTATTAATAACACCCTCTGCCAGCTAGCTCCCAAAGCCGCAGATTCCACTTGTTGAGAGTCTGTCAGGCCTCAATCACTCCCCTAAGCTCTGAGAGTGATATTTGATTTACCCTCGAACGTAACTCTTTGAGGCAGGTTTCAGTCTGATCCCCATTTTACAGATGAAAATGAGTGCAGTACATGAGACGTTAAGTAATTTATGTAAGATCGCACAACCAGTGAATCGCAGGACCAAGAAAGAGGCTTGCAAGCTCAGAGAGTTGGATTCGTCAACCCATGATCTTACCCACTATCTGATGTTGCTGACCACCTTCACCACCTTGGGTCCTCATATCTGACAATGCAGTAGCCAAATTTAATGGCCATTTTCCACCTTTCATTTTTTAGGTGTCCATGGCACTATACGCCTTACCATCCATTCCCACGTAGAACTTTGCATCAACCGCTAACCTATGTTTTAGGGTTCAGTGGGTAAAAGTGCTCTACTTTCTTGGAGCCCTCAATACGATGTACACCCAGAAGCGCTCCTGTGCACACAAGAGGTTTTGACCAGATAAATGGCCTTTTGAGTTAGAAAAGCTAACTGGAATGGACCGCTCAGCCAAGATACCAAGGTACTTTCATGCATTACGTCAACGTCTTTCTGTGGTGTTTTTTGATCAGAAAAACAATTTAAGGATGATTTTAGCTCTTTCAACAAAATTCTGAGCTCAATTGTCTAAGGCAGAGGTTTCTCACCCTCAGCACTACTGACATTTTGAGCCAGCTAATTCTTTGTTTGGTGAGGGCTGTCCTGTGAATTGAAGGATATTTAGTAGCATCACTGGCCTCTACCACCAGATGCCAGTAAGAGCCCCCCACCCCATGACTCCCTGCAGTTACAACAACCCAAATATCTGCAGACATTGTTAAATGTCCCCCAGGGGGATAAAATGCCCCCAGTAGAGAAACACTGGTCGAAGATAAAATTCCTCCTATGTAAATTCCCAATAAAAAGTTCATAAAGTGTTTTATTGAGTTTTATTTTTATTTCTGAAAAATACGTCCTAGCCTGACTGCAATGTAGAATTTACTCGGGTTATATTTACATCTACTGAGAGACCAAGAAAAACTAATCACTGTATTTTTTCCTCTTTTCTTTTTCTTTTTTGTTTTTCAATGCTTACTACTTTCCCTAACTCTTATCAGCTGGTACCTTCAAGTCACATGTTCCTCATACACATCTTCACGTCAAACTCCAAACCTTAAAATTCACCTGAAAAACCATCAGCTCCTCCTGAACATCCCACAGGAACCTCAAGCCAGTGTGTCCAATATTGAACTCATTCTCTACCTCTACAAGTGCTCTCTGTTTCTCACTGCCAGTGTAAAATTGATCTCCGAATATTTTTTTCTTTGATTTCCTAAATGGCTCCCCAATCTGTCTTTTGGTACCCTCAGTTCAGACTCGTTTCTCATTCAAATTGCCACAGGAGCCTCCTGATTAGTCCTTCTGCCTCCAGTCCATCCTCTACATTGTTGCTCAGGAAATGCTTTAAAATACAAATCTCATTCCTTCACTCCTTTAAATATAGTCCAGACCTCCTTAGCTGGGCTGGTGAAGCCCTTCACACAGCACCCCTTGCTTTCTACCATCTTATAAAAATAAATGAGTGAGGATTACATTTGCTGCTAGAATAAAGGCACTATGAGAACTTGAGCCAGAAACTAAATATATAAAATGTATTATAGATCCTATTTTACTGAAGTAATGGTTTGTGCATAGTTTAATAGACTTGAGGATGTCAGCTCCTTTAGGTGCCTTTTACATTAGAAAAGATGTGAATTTCAGTACAAACTCCCAGGTTTGCTGACAACTCAATTTTATTTTCTCTGTAAATGAACTTAATTTCTTTTTTACATTTTCCTCTTCATTTTTCCAGGTAGAAGAAACAATCTCGACTGGCTCAGCCATTCCACTTTTTTATGTTATCTCTAAGTTTTGAGAACTTACTTAGATGACCACCTAGTTTTTAGTGCAAAGTAGGACACTTTTTTAGTGAGAAGAACCACTATTTAAGAGTTTTGCATGAGGCAACTAGTATAAATCAGGAATATCCCAGGAAAATGGAGATACATAGTTGCCTCTGACTTAGTGAGGTTGGTATAGTAGCTGAGGGGTGTGGGAGTCTGTGAAATATTCAGTCATCATCTGTCTATACTAGATGGACAGATAATATTATATCCAGATACGACAATGTCCAGAGGGGGAAAGAATATTTTGCCTCATACCTATCTGGTCTTTTGTCAACTGTTCATACATATCTCAGCCGTTTCCACCCTCTTTTCTACAATAGGCATCTCTGTCTGGCTCACCTTCAGGTTCCTCCAAGCCCCACTGAAGTGAACAAAATGATCTGAATCTCCTGCACTTCACTGATGTGGAACATGGCTGTCTCAGGCTTTTCTACTCAACCACATCTGTGTCCTGCCACATGCAAGAAACCTCTGTGGAGCTTGCAATCCTCCTGAGCTCTACCTCAAAATCCAGATAGAGCTCTCCACAGTTCTTGAATTCTGAATTTTACCTAAGTTTCTATTCTGCGCCCTACCCCGAACTAGGAAACGGAGTGTAGATGAGACACAGGATTGCTTTTTAGGAATCAACCTACATCTGAGTTATTTGTCTTCTCTTTGCCCTTACCCATGTAATCTTTACCCCCTACCATAGATAGCCCAAGTTGTCTATTTTCTCAGATTTTTTTTTGTGATATAAACATTATATCCTAGATGCAAAAGCCTTATTGAAACTCAAAGGTGTTTCCTTTCCTTGTGTGTTTTGTCATCTTTCTCCTAAGACAATAAATGCTGCTGACAGTAAGGGGAGGGGGAAGCAAAATGTATAAGAAATGACAGAGAGTAATACAACTCAAATTCTTGATGAGTATGACATAGTAATTTTTTTTTTTTTTCATTTACAGAAGGCAAATGAATTCTAGAGCAGAGGAAAGGAGTATGGAAATTGTGATGGTTAGTTTTATTATGTCACCTTGGTTAGGCAATGGTGACCAGTTATTTGGTCAAAAACCAGTGTTGCTGTGAAGGTATTTTTTAGGTGTGATTAGTATTTAAATAAGTAGACTTTGAGTAAATCTGATTACCCTCCAGAATGTGGGTGAGCACCACCTAACCAGTTGAAGACCTTAAGAATAAAGACTGTTTCCTGAAATAGAAGGAATTCTTCTCAAGACTGCAACATAGGAACCCTGCCTGAGTTACCAGTCTGTTGCCCTTTCCTACAGATTTCAGTACTAAATAAGAGAAAGAAGAGAATTTAATTTTAATAATAAATTTTATTTAACCCTGTGTATCCAGAATATCATTGCAACATGTAAGCAACATAAAAATAATTAGTGAGATATTTTATATTCCTCTTTTCATACCAAATCTTCAAAACCCTATTCATATTTTATACATATAGGACATCTTAATATGGACTAGCTGCATGTGGCTAATGGCTAACATACGGGATAGCGCAGACCTAGACTAAAACATGTTATGAAAAAGAATAAAAGAGGGGTGCCTGGGTGGCTCAGTTAGTTAAGGGTCTGCCTTCAGCTCAGGTCATGATCTTGGGGTCCTGGGGGCCCCAGATTGGGCTCCCTGCTCAGCAGGGAGTCTGCCTCTTCCTCGCCCTCTGCCCCTCCCCACTGCTGGTGCTCTCCTCTCTCTCTCAAATAAATGAACAAAATCTTTAAAAAAAAATATACAAAGAGTGAAAGGCACTGTCTCTTTTCATGTCTCCCTTGTAGGAGGGAGAACACTTTCCCAGAAGACTCTACACAGCATAATTCCCCTCTTGTCTCAATGATTGGGACTGCGAGACATGCATATTCCTAAACTAATCACCAACAAGATAAATAGGGTTAACAGAATTCTCCTAGATTATCTGAAAGTAGAATGGATGTTGGGGAGACCAAACACAAAGGCTACCACACCTCTGATTAAAATCAATAGCCAAAAAACCAATTGTAGTGAAAACATGGTAATATTTATAATCCCAGAGTTCTATAAAAAGCTGCCATTTATTAGCCCCAAACTCCATTTCGGTGATATGAACTAATGGCTTGACATACACACATGAAATGACTTAACTGCTAACGTTAGGGGACCCCACCGTTATTTTCTCTTTTTTTTTCTAATCATTATAAATAAACCAGAAGAGATTCCATAAATAAATCCCAAATGCAATAGAATTATGGGGGAAACAGACTATAAAGGAGTGGTTGGCAAACTATATAGCTCAGCTATTGCCTGGTTTGTAAATAAAGTTTTATTGGAACACAGCTATTTGGTTACCTTTTATCCTATGGCTGCTTTCTCTTTACATAGGCAAAATTGAATAGTTGCAACAGAACTCCTGTAACCCACAAAGCTGAAAATATTTACTATCTGGCCCCTTACAGAAATTGTCTCAACCTCTCATCTTAAGGAAAGTTCTTAGAATTTGAAATCAAGAGACCTGAATTTGAAATCTAATTCTGACTAGATTTAGTGATTGTATACTCTCTGGAAAATCTCATTTCTCTGCCATGTTGAGGTTTTCCTAGCACTAGAGTAGAAATCTAACTTGAGGCCAAGCTGGAATTAAAAAAAAAAAAAAAGGGATGTTTTGTTCCCAAGGTAGCACTATTTGCTTTCCTGAACAATAGCTTATTGTGAAGAGGTCAATAATACCAGGGTAAGGTGATGGGCATATCTCTCTAGTGGCTTCTTACAGATGTTTAAAGAAAAGATAGGAAGCCAATGGACACAGGTGGGTAGCAAAATTGGCCAAACCAAATGACTCAGAGCTCAGATGATTGCCCAAAAAGAAGATTTTAAAATTAGTTTCTAAACAGAAAGACATTGGATTATATTGTCTTGTCTACCAATAAAATGTACACAATTCCCAATTATAATGGATGCACTGGCAGAAGACAGTAACGTTTAGGTTATGAGTTATAAAAGTGAAAATGTCACATACAGCAATTAAAAAAAAAACTTCTTGTGGTCTAACTTCATTTATGATGCACTCATGTAAATTTCTTCCTTGCTGTTGACCTTGACCACAATAAGAAAAATAATCATCTTTGTATTTTTAAGCCTTGTCAGCAAATCTCTTCTTCCTTTGTTCTAAGCCACCCTGGATTATAGACCAAAATAACAGTAAGATATGGAGAAAATTATGGCAAAAAAAAAGAGGCCATTTACACTGCTATTCTGACTGCTATTACCAGCAATAACTATCATCTCTAAGCTTTTCAACAATGAGTCCACACCAATAAGTGGAAACACTTTTTTATAAGTGCTGTATAGTAATACCTGACATGTATATAGCACCTTTCATCTGTAAGGGTCCCAAAGTGCCATGTGGAGTATCCTGAAATCACTTCATCTACTAGAGAAATACAACAATCTCTGGACTACAAAGCAGCAACCGTTCCATACACATAATGTTCCACAGTCTTGGTATTCTTGGGGAGAAGGCAAGAGTACATCAGTTTTACTCTTTCAGCCCCTCCAGGCCAATGTGCCTTATGTTTTTTGTCTCATTTGCACCACCTGTGGACCCCAAAGATCACCTCTTCCATTTCTACTTTTTCTACTTCACTAGGAAGGCTGACTCTGGAACAACCATGGGGACTTGAAGAAGCCTTATCTGAGTGCTGACTTGTTTTGACTGCTTCTTATTTGCAGCAGAGTTTGTGAAAATTAATTAAAACACTACGGTAGTAGAAATATATTTGAAAGCTGAGCCATTTTAGATGCCAGGTCCTGTTACTTTCCAGCTGTAGATTGGGGAAAGGTTTCTTAATTTCTCTCAGCTTCATTTTTAAAAATGCAGATGCTAATACATACTCTGAAATGAGCTTATAAATTTAAAGTGACTATCAGAGTAGTCATGTTAGTATAAGCACACAATAAATGTCTTTTTCTTCATTTCCGTAATTTATATCTATAGGAACCAGCCCACATTTTTTGATTAAATCAAGTAGGTTAGAGAGTGAAGTTTCTATTATGTCCTAACAGAGAAGTTAACTTTAGTAATGGTAATGCTACAGATTAGGAGTCAGAAATTTGCTTTAATAATCTTTGGGTATGTCAGTTGTTTGACGCCTTCAAATAACCCCGTCTACTGAAAAGAAAACCATGATAGCCCCAATTCCCCTCACTAAAAACTTGGGATAAAGTGAACAAGGGTTTGCAATCCAGCTCTGCTTCTTTAGAAAATGGTGTCATGTAAAGATAAGGCAACATGACTCTGGTTATGATTGTTGACCAAGACCAGATTTGAAAGAAATGATGAGTGGAAAGGGAAGATTAGAAAGCTTATATTAAAGTTATAGATGAAAAGAAGTACAAATGCTATCTTGAAATGATCTCCATCTCTCCCCTATCCCTCACGGTAAAAGTTCAGAGGGATGTAGAAAACCAGTAGAGGGTAAGCCACCCATTTTCTCCAGACAATGTAGTGTATGAATTTAGCAAATATTTATTAAGAACCTACTATGTGCCAAGTATGGCAATATTTCATTCTCAGGTCGAACCAAAAGATACTCAGTTCAACTAGTGTTCCTTGATATCTGCTATGAGCTAAGCACCATACTTAGTCATGAGCTAAATGAGCTAAAAAATAAAATAAACAAAAACTTAAAAAATGAAAACAAACATTTTATCCTCCAAGAAAAGGCTCCCATAGATAGATAGAAGACAAGATGTAAAGTGTATGACATAATTGTAAAAAAGCATGAGCTTTGAAATTGGCTAGCTGCTTAAAAAACAGCTTCACCATTTATTAGCTTTTTGACTATCTCTAAATTCTGTTTCCTTATACTTAATTTGTAGAGATATTTTAAGCACAGAAGTTTATATTTGAAAGTGCCTTGCAAAGGGCTTGGCCTACAGTGTTCGCACAATGTCTATTTCTTTAAAATACTATAAAATATTATCATTATTATTTACAAATAATTGGGAATATAATGAATTTAAAGCAGTGATTTTCAAGTGGGGATGATTTTGTCCCCTCCACGCCAAGAACATTTAGTGATAGCTGAAGATATTTTCATTCATAAAACTTGGGCACATGGAGAAGACTACCATCTAGTAGGTAAAGGCCAGAGATGCTGTTAAACATCTCACAATAAACAGGACAGCCTTCCACAATAAAGAATTAGCCAGCCCCCAATGTCAATAGTCCCAGGATCGAGAAACCCTGATTTAGAGAAAAGTATGTATGTATGTATGTATCTATCTATCTATCATCTATTATCTACCCACCTATCTCTATGCTTTCATCCATGTATCTATCCATCAAAAGCGGTTTTGTCAGTGAAACTAGTTTAATTGCTGTTGGGTTGGTTGAGAATAAAAAACAAACTACATCTCTAAAGTGAAGTTCAGAACAAATGTGAATCCTAAAGAGTGAGAACAGAACATAAAATCCAGGAAAAAATCTTGGTACTGCTGGTGATCAAAATTTGAAGTCCGTTATTAATTAAGTCATTAAGTATAGAAATCAGGGTACTGCTATTGGAAAATACAATATTAGTGATACTTGCTACTCTGTCAATAATGGAAGAACGGGGCGGGGGGAGGGGTGGAAAGCATCAAAACAGAGGCCACTAAGGCCAGGGAAACTCATATGGAGAGTGACATGTTTAAAACCCAGCCTCAGGATCCTGCTGCTTTACTAAAGGGAAAATGAGAAAACCTGAAGAACCATAGAAAGAATTTCTGGTCTGTCTCCTGGGGGAATGGGCCTTCTATTCAAGTAAATAACTCTTTTATGATATAGAAAGTGAGAACGAGAAAGATGTAACAATGCAATGTCTCCCCTGGGGCAGATGGTAGGTAGAGAGACTGCAAGAAAACTGGTAGCCAAATGTCTGGTTTGGGAGGGCAGGAAGCCCCAGGGGAAGCAGCTAGCAGCCGAAGGGAATGCGGTGGAGTCTAACCTGGAAAGAAATGAAAGCACAGGGAGGGGACAGGATCGGTGGATTGTGTCTTATGTAACTTCAGTGAAGAAGGTTGCAGAACAGAAAAGGAATCTGCCTAGACAAAGGAGAAGTGATCTATATTAGAGAGATTTCTAGCTAGGGCCCAGTGCCCTAATATATAGTACATGGAAACTGAGTAAATATAAAAGGAATTCCTAAGTGTGGTTAGAGTACACATGGAAGAGGAAGGATCATCCCAACCATATGAGACAGTAGGACTAGGGCACTTCTCGAGATATTCTAGCCTAGAGGCTTTCACCAACTCATTGTACTTTAGGAAGAGTCCGTAGTCAGACTCAGCAGAGTTAATTATAATTAGTTTTCAAATTCACATTTCATAAGAATGTACAAATGCAGCAAATATTGAACCTCTGCTGTGAGCTGATACAGGTCCCGGTATTTAAAATTAGAGTTGGGGTACAATGTTGGTGGTGGCATAGAGTAGGACATAGGGAGACAGGCGCAAATAACTTATTAAACTGCAGGGTATAATAAAATAAATATTATAAGTACCATTAAGAAACTGTGAATCTAAAAAAAAAAGACACTATGAATCTAGAGAAGAAAAATCGCAAAAAAAAAAAAAAAAAAAGACCCACACAAATATAGACGACTCATCTTTGACAAAAAAGCAAGGCAATACTATGGCGCAAATACAGTTTCTTCAAAAATGGTGCTGGAACAACTGGACATCACATGCAAAAAAGTGAATCTAGACACAGACTTGATACCATTCACTAAAGCTAACTCAAAATGGATCATGGACCTCCATGTAAGATGTAAACCTATAAAACTTCTAGAAGATAATATAAGAGAAAATCCACATGATCTTGGGTACGATGATGCCAGTATAGATTCAACAGTAAAGACAAAATCCATGAAAAATAATTTTTAAGCTGGACTTCATTAAAATTAAAAATGTCTGCTCTGTGAAGGAGAAGACAACTCAAGAGAATGAGAAGACAAGTCATAGACTGGGAGAAAATATTTGCAAAAGACATATTTGACAAAGGACTGTTAACCAAAATATACGAAAGAGCTCTAATATTCAACAATAAGAAAACAATACTATTGACAAATGGGCCAAAGACCTTAACAGACACCTCACCAGGGTGCAGATACACAGATGGAAAATAAGCATATGAAGAGATGATCCACATCATAGGTCATGGGGAAACGCAAATTAAAACAATAATCAGATATAACTCTATATACCTATTAGAATGGTCAAAATCTGGAACGTTGATAACACCACATACTGATGAGGATGTAGATAGAGCACCAGGAACTCTCACTCACTGCCTGCGGGAATGCAAAACGGAACAGCCAAAACTGGAAGACAGTTTGGCAGTTTCTTACAAAACCAAACAAATTCTTACCATACTCTCCAGGAGTTACATTTGTTGGTATTACCTAAAAGAGTTGAAGGTCCACACAAAAACCTGAACACAGATGTTTATAGCAGCTTATAGCTGTGCAACGATGTTTGCCAAAACTTGGAAGCAATCACAAAGTCCGTCAGTAAGTGAGTGGATAGACTGTGGCGTATCTGGCAATGTAATATGAGTTAGTGCTAGGTAAAGAGTGAACTATCAAACCACAAAAACACGGGGAGGAACTTTAAATGCATATTACTAAGTGAATGAAGCCAACCTGAAAAGGTGACATACCAACTATACGACATTCTGATAAAAGCACAACTATGGAGATAATATGAAAAATCAGTGGTTGCCAGGAGAAAGGTTTGGGAGGGAGGGTGGAAATGAAATAGAAGATTCAGAGGGGGCAATAAAAATACTGTGTATGATATTGTAGTAATGGGTATATGTTATTACACATCTGTCCAAATGTAAGAGTGATCCATCAGATAAACTGTGGACTTGGAGTAATTATGATATATCAATGTGGGTTCGTCAGTTGCAACAAACGTACCACTGTGGTGGGGCATGTAGACAATGAGGGAGGCTATGCCTGTGTCAGGGCAGAGGATATACAGGAAATCTTGGACCTTCCTTTCAATTTTCTTGTAATACTAAAACTGCTCTAAAAAATTAAGGTGCTTAAAAAATAGCTAAAAGAGACATTTGGACATTTACCAAGCTAAAATATATATTATATATTTTAAAGCATGAATAATTAAAACAGTGTGGTATTTAATCAGGAATAAATAAATGGATCGATGGAATAGAACAAATTTCCAAAAGGATACCCAGGCATACGGGGAAATTTAAAATATGATAGTAATGAGATCTCAAATCAGTGAGATAAAGATGGACATTTTAATAAAGGGCATTCACTCGGTAGCCATTTAGAAAAAATAATGTTCTTTCTGTGCCTGATATTGCATGTCAGTATAAACAAAGAATTTTAAAGGTAAAAGTAAAACAGTAGGAGCACCCGGGTGACTTAGTCGGTTGGGCAGCTGACTCTTGGTTTCTGCCCACTGAGGTGTGATCTCCTGAGATTGGGCCCCAGGCCTGGTTCTGTCTCCTGCTCGATGCTCAGTGGGGAGTCTGCTTCTCACCTCCCTCTTCCTCTGCCTCTTCCCGTGCTGGCACTCCCCCCCTCAAATAAATGGATACATCTTAAAAAAAAAAAAAGAATGTATTTATAGAAAGCATGTGTGAATTCTTTCATAAACTGAGAGTAGGAAATTATGTCTTGCATGGCAAAGAAAACAAAAACCAAAGCCAAACTCAAAAAGAAATGAGCAACTGGGAAAACCATTTGCAACTCCTAGAAATTGGGGGAAAAAAATGAATAACATCCCAAGAGAAAAATGGCTAAAAGATATGAATAGAGACCACAAAAAAAGAAATACAAATAGTCCTCCCTAAGCATGAAGCAAAGGCACAATTTCACTCAGACTACATTAACATTCTATCTCTCAGCTATCATCTGCAAAAGTTCCAGAAGTTTTCACAGCACACGTTGTCAGTCAGACTGAGAAAAGAGGTTCTCTCCTGTCATGCTAGTGGGAGGACAAAATGATACAAAATAAAAATCTTCACCCAATTTGGCAACACCTACCAGTATTACAAAAGCATTTACCCATTGACCCAGAAATCTTACTTCGGAGACTCTCCTTTCAGCACTGTTTGAAGTAAGAAAAGACTGCGCAAGACAGGGTGAAAAAAATGAACTAAATGTTCATAATCACTTGTGTTTAGATAAAGTAATACTGAAAGGTTGAAAAAAATGGTTATTGATAGGGGAGATTTCTTAGTATCCACCTTTCATATCATTTTTATTTTGTAAATGTGTTAATTATTCAAAAAACTTAAAAATTTATTTTTAGACTATTGCAATTTTTTAAATCTGGCCAGTCTGCTGCCATACTAATCACTTTCAATTTTTTTAATTTATCAAAACATAAATTTGACTACATCAAATGAAAACTATTGGTCATTTCTCATTGCCTTCAGAAAAAAATCTCAATTCCATATGTGGCATATAAGACCCTTCCTGGTTGCTCTTCCATATATCAGTGTCTACCTAATTTCTTTTTCTTCACCATGCAGATCCCTACTCATTTTTAACTTGCAGCTCTGGGCAGTTTCTTTCCCATCCTTCCTCTCTCCCCATGCTGGTTTACATTTCTTAGTCATATTTCCAAGTCATTTTCTGTTTTGTTTTTTTTCTCCTTCCCTTTGCCTGAGTCCCTGGAGGGAGTGCATTTTAGCCCCCAGTCCTTGGCCAGAGCAGGCAGCGTTTGCGGTGCAGGGGGATGGGTGGAAGAGACAGTGGACCAGTTATTAAGCTACCATCTCTCAGCTCGACACCCACCCTCCTCTACCCTACTTTGTCTGTGTCCCTGCGGGGTGGAAGGGTGCAAAGTACGAATTTCTGCTTTGCTCCTTGTTAGGTGCGTCCACGGCCGGTGCCAGAGGGAGACCGCAAGGCTGTTGTGTTTGTGTATGTGGTGGGGGGACTTGCTCCTTCCTTCCTGTGGGGTTCCCGTTCTTGTCAGTGGCACCCTGGCCTCATTTCTTCACCCCAGTAAGTGTCTGTGTTCCAGCAGCAGCAGCTGAGTCCTGTTAGCCGTCAGTTTTTCCCACACTTGAAAAACCAGCACAGGACGTCTTTGAAAATCCCCAGCTTCAGCGGAGCAGGGCCCCCTCCTCAGAGGTCTGACTCACAGCTCCACGGGGCTCCAAGCTTCTAAGGGGGAATGACTGTAGCCTCTTCTCTTGGTTCTCTCCACCAAAGGGTTTGCAGCTGCTTTTTGCAGTTGCTACCTTTGTAATACCCCAGAGTTCTTTTGCCCTTTCAGTTCTTCAAAACCTAATTAATAAATCTTGGTATCACGTTCTCTCCGTTAAAATAGCTAGTGTGGCTTCTGTCTCTTGCCTGGAGCCCGAGTGAAGCCGCAGTGTGTCCCCCTCAGCACACATACCTACACCTGTTCCTGCTGTGACCTTAGACGGGATTTCTCCTCACTTCTGGCTGCGCAAATGAGTCTGGGGTAATTAATCCCTCAGGTTCTGTACTAGCTCCACAAAATCCTCCATGTATCGAATAAGCTGATGGTGTCACTCTCTGGGCCTCAGTGGAAAGGAAGACTAGAATTCAGCAGTTTCAGGCGTGGCGTTTCTTCTCTGCCTGTCACTATTTTGCTCCATTTCCTACCTCAAAGGATCCATACCCATTTTAATTCAGATGTCCAAAGTACCCTTTACTTTTGCCCATTTAATCTGTTTCTTTCAGGTGCCCTATGTTCCACAAAATTTTTGCAGTTTTTGAAAATTTTCTCTCATATGTAACAAGCATCGCAGAGGGAAAATAACAGTATTTTAACTAGCATTTATTAAGCATTTATCATAAACCATAAAGGTGAGAGATCCCTCTTTAATCCTCAAAGCAATCTTAATTTTTAGGTGAGGAAGCTGAGACACAGACGGGTATCATCATTTACTCAGGGCCATGGACAAAACCGAGATTTGGCCCCAGGCCGACTGACCTATTGCATCCTTAATAACCATCAGAGTAACAATAACTAGGGAACATTTCAGCTGGTTTTCAAAAGATGATGGGGCTTTGAGGTCTTTAGCAGAATGACATCAGTGTATGTGTGCATATAGAGTATATATAAGCTCTAGATTGTTGAGGGGCATAAATATTTAGAATTTGGGGAGAGGAAAAAAAAATCATCTGCTGCGTTGTAAAACCAGAGGTCAAGAGTGGGGGAAGGGAAGCACTGTCATGGAAACAAATATATATAACTGCCCATTTCTCTTGGCAGTACCTGGATGATTGCTAGCTCCTTGGCATTAATCACCTGTCAGAAATTACCTTCCCCACACCTGACACCCCTACCTTGACAATTTTTGCCTCCTTGCTCATGAGTGATGGGGTGATGGTTAGGCCCTATCCATCACGCATTTTGATCAGACTGTCATCCCTGGGTGACTCACATCTCCTGGCTGGGACTAGGCCCCAAAGATGTCAGCCCCAAAGTGATATCTTGTGATGGTTGGGTAGATGGTTCTGGGAGCAGATTGATGGCAATCAGGGTTTGCTGTATGTCAGCGCTAGGTTGCCTGCTATGACACATGAGCTGTGCGCTCATATAAAAGTACAGCATGAGGATGATGCTGGCCTGGGCCTACCCTTTTAGCATAAGGATGAGCCTAATTGGATAGGTACTCAGCTGTGCCTCGTCTGGGGTCAAGGAGGGGTCACAGAAGGACAGAATTCTAAACTAGTAAGAAGGCAGAGTTTCTATGGTGTATGAACAAATGACTCAGAACACCTATTGATGCCAACCTTGGAAATGCAAGAATTGAAAATATAAGAGAAGGTTTCTAAGGCTCTAAAGACCAAAAACCCCAAAGTAGAAAGATTGGGAGAATTAAATCACGAGGATCCAAAAGTAGACTCTGCTTTCCGAAGAAATCACAGTTTGTAGTTAGCATTACATCTCTGGGTAATTAATTTCATGATTCAAGGTCAGTGGAATCTTTCTCCAATGGGGAAGGCCAAATGCTTATTATTATTATTATTATTATTATTTAACCACTTCAGTGTCTCTGATCTGTTGTCAGCATTGAGTACCGCTGCTCCCTTGCTGAAATGTTTTTCTCTTCTTCCTCATCATGTGTTTAATAATCTAGACCCACCTAAAATTCCTTCTCCAGTCCTGAATCCTTATTGAACCAGTCTTATTCAAATTTATTTCATACTTTTGTTCTTACTCTATAATTCTGTGCTATACTTTCATAGTATGCCTTCCTGGGTATGCTTTATTGGAAAAGAAGTTTTCATAAGCCTGTTATCTGAATGTATAGTTGTGTTCATGCCATTTCCTTCCTGGTTGATTGGGAGATCTTTGAGATTAGGGATTATATCTTATCCACTTAGCACTCGTATATGCTTGGGGAATGTGTATTGATTGATGATATTTATGCTTTTGTCCTCTGAAACCACCTAACACAGGGCTAGGTACCCAGAAGCTAAGTAAATGCTTATGGACAGGTTCAGGTAGGGACTGATGTCTTGTTTAGAACTGTGTCAGAAAGCCTTCCGTATGACACATTCTGTACCTCTTTCTAGATACACAGATGCCATTTCTATTCTCGAGGTCACAGAATCCAGTAAATTGAAAACATTTCTTGGGTCTTACTCAGTAAACTCTTTGCAGCTGAAATGGTATCTGTTTCAAATGCCACTTATAGGAGCCAATAATCATACAAGAGCTTGATCTTGACAGCAGAAAAATGTGTTAACTTTCTCAATGTGCCCTATTTACTGTAATCTTGAGTAAATTTCACTCTCTTTTTCCTCTACTACCTCTACTTCAAACTCTCTCATTCGGAGAGTAATTTCTTTGGAATACTGCCCAGGTTAACAGGGGACCTCTTTTGCTATTTGGCTCCTAATGTTGTCCTTAAACTGGATGCATAATTTCTTCTTACTTTTCTAATGCTTACTGCCAATCTCTTGTTCATTCATTCTGTTCACCCCTCACTCATACGTTCTCTCAATGTGTATTACACACCAGCTGTTGCCACTGACACTCCTAGTCTTACTCTTACTTAGCTGTGTGATTTTGGCTTTCTCTGTGACTTAGCACATCCATAAAACAGGGATAATAACAGTTCTGCCTTATAGGGTTATTATTGAAGACTAAATAGTTGCGTGTGTTTGTGTGTGTGTGTGTGTGTGTGTGTGTGTGTGTGTGTGCTGTGTTTGTCTGAGTAAGTAGCACTTAGAATAATACCTGGCACATTCTAAGGATTTGTTAGTTTCATCTTCAGAGAGAATTGTACCAAATGCATTGCGAAGGAAATTCTAAGCCTCCAAAGCATCATAGCCCTCTCAATCTAAAATATATGCCAACAACAGATTAATATTGCCCCAATACAACTTTTATCACACTCTCTCCTCACAAAGCCTCTCTGACAATGAGGGGAGAGAATATTATGGCAGAGGACTGGCTAATGTGAGAAATCCGGAGAGCTCAGCATAAACTCAGTTTCCATGGAACACTTGCTCATTCATTGATCTGCTAAACTGTCCACATCAGATAATTTACAAGTAGTTTCTGTCTGTGATCATGATTCCCCTGCTAGGTTGTAGTAATAGAAAATCTGAGATGCAGAAAAATGTAAGGGGAGCAAATTTAAATTAAAAAAAAAAAAAATGAGTAGGTGTTGAGCCAGCATCCCCAACTGAGTCCTGAGGAATTTCTTGGAATATTCTATAGGGAAAGAAGAGTCCTGTGGTCACAGTATCTGGGAAACTTTAAATCGAGCAGGTTAACATTCCCTACTGTTCGTGCCCTATTCTGGATTTTTAATCATCTCTCACGGATTACTGCTATAATCCCTTGCTTGCACTCTCTGCCTCGAATTCTTTCACCTTCTAGTCCAACCCTTCTACTCTTGATAGAAGCGTCTTTCTAAGACATAGATCCAGTCACACCACTTATATCACTTCCTTGTTTGAAACCATTGGTAGTTCCTTACTACCTATAGCATAGAATCTGAGTTTCTTAGCATGGTGTATACCAACTCTTTGGTTCACAAACTGTGTCGCCAAGCTCCCTCTTCAAATAACACCCTGTACTCTGTTCACGGAGGTTTCCTATTCCTTGACATTCCATTGACTCCCATTGCCTTTGCTCATACTATTTTCTCTGCCTGGAATGACATTTTCACATTTATGTACAAATTCAGTTAACTTTACAATGTACAATGTTAATTCTCACAGCAACACCATAGGGTATATACTATTACTATCCCATTTAACAGTTGAGTCAGCTGAGGTGAAGAATTGTTAAATAATCTGGCAGAGGTTACACAGATCATAAAGTAATTGATTTGAACGCAGGCGATCTTGCTCTAAAGCCAATACCTTTAAGCCTTAGGCTTCCCTGCATTTGGGAAGTTGACAGAGAGAGACAGATAAACTACTGATTCAGTTCAAGTTAAGCTCCTTTTTGACCAAATATACATTTTATTCCTCCCTCCAGGAGAAAACATAAATTATTTTGTTTTCTCTTACCACGTGCATACATATAATGTTTTATGTACACATTAGAACTTCTTAGCATCCTCAATTGCAATGCCTGTTTAGTTGTTTGCCCCAGAGGACTGTGGGTTCCTTATGAATAGAGATCTTTTACAAATATTCTGACATCCATCTCCATCTTAACAGCCAGGCACAACACCTTAAGGTTCATGTTAGGCACTTAAATCTTTACGGAGGTGAATTAAAATGAATCTGCTTGAAGGTAATGGGAGGCCGTGGTGACAGCTTGGTTATGATTTCTGCCCAGCAGTTCCCAGACACACAACTGATAAATGCAAGCTCCTTGTCAAAAATGACAGTGTCTGGTAAGCTCTGTGCTGCGAGCATTTCTG
Source organism: Potos flavus (assembly GCA_028534135.1). Taxonomy (NCBI): domain Eukaryota; kingdom Metazoa; phylum Chordata; class Mammalia; order Carnivora; family Procyonidae; genus Potos; species Potos flavus. Next base: position 43,177,674 of record CM052896.1, read on the forward strand.
AACTGTAATTGTCGCAGCAGGGTTTAGAAATGGAACTCGAAGTACTTCTGAGAAAGTCTACCTTAGTCAAGAACTCTTACCTCTGATGCAGCCTTGGAAAATCAACTTGGCTTCCTGTCTGAGATTTCTTGGTCACTTCTAACACATGTAGGTGTCCTTGGTATGCAGAAGCTCTTCCACAATCCTTTCAATATCAAACTCAATCCCGAGTCCCTAGTTCTGACTCCCACTCAGGGCTGCATGTCACGTGAAGAGCTCTCCAACTACAGGGCATGATGCACACACACATTTGACATCTACTGAGCACCTCTTAGGCACTGGGCTCTGTTCCCAGGCCAAAGTTAGAGAAATGGACAAGACACAGCCATTGCCCTAAAAAAAGCTCACAGTCTTCTAGGAAGCAGGCAAGGAAGTCAATATTATGGAATGTCACATGCTGGTGCCAGGTGATAGGCTGCTTAGAGAACAGGAGGAGGTCTCTAACCCTGTAGGATTGACAGGCTTTCAAAATGCCTAGCTTTGTAGGGGATGCTTGGTGTGGGACTTTAAGGTAATAGAAATTAGTCAGAGAAGAGGTAAACAATTGCATTGTTAATTCTTCCCCCACATATCTCTTGAATGCACCTGCTATCATCCCTTTTTTGGTCTGCCAGAATAGCCTCCTAAGTAACTATTCCACTCTCCTTCTCTATTGTCTTTCTTTAATGCATACATCATACAAAGTCAGAGCCACCTTTTCAAAACATAAATTGAGCCATGTTACAACTTTGCTTAAACCAAACCAATAACTTCTAATTGCACTTGGAATAAAACTCCTTGCTATGAGCTATAAGACCGTGCTTGATCTGACATCTAGCTACCTCTTCATCTCCACCTTATGTTATGTCCCCCACACCATACTCTAGCCATATTGGCCTTTATTCATTTTTTTAAAGATTTATTTATTTATTTGAATGAGAGAGCGGGAGAAGGGGAAGAGGGATAAAATATCCAAGCAGACTCCCACTGAGCCTCATGCTGGGCTCCATGCAGGGCTAGATCTCAGGATCCATGAGATCAAGACCTGAGCCAAAACCAAGAGTCGGACATAGAACCGACTGAGCCCCCCCAGGCACCCCAGCCTTTATTCAGTTCTTGAACCTGAGAAAGTCTTACCTACTTAGAACTTGAGTATGTTGTTTTCTCTGTCTGAAGTCTTGGTCCCAGGTCTTCACCTGGCACACACTAAATGTCACCACCTCATACCCCTCATCCTCCTTTGTCTCTATGTCAACACCCTGTGGGTTTTTTTCCCCCTTCCCAGCACCTATCACAATCTGTAATTATTTTATTTACATTTATTTATTTATTTTTGGCAGGGGTAAGTTGTTTCTTTGTTATCTGTACTCTACCATAAATTGCATGAGACATTGGATCATGTTGCTTTGCCATTTATTCTTAGCCCTTGGCACAATGTCTGGCACACATTATGTACCCCCCAAAATATTTGCTGAGTAAGTAAAGAGAGGCATGGGGGTTTGCAGACACAGTCCACTTAGGATCTACAATAATTAATTGTGATACATCTGCAGTGATTGGCGGATGTGTGGGTGTTAGGACAAGAGACTGAAGAGGGAGGCAAGGGTTAGGTTGTGAAGAATGTTGCATGCCATTCAGAGCGATGACAATGTCGTCCTCAAATGATGGGGAACTGCTGAGGAATGGTAAAGCAGTGAGTGTCTTGACACATAATGAAGTTTTAGTGTTTTATCCAAGGTCATCCACGTAAGAAAATATGACCTTGGGAACAAAGAATGCTCAGCAGTCGCCTACTCTCTTCTCTGTGTACTTCTGCAGGATTTTGAAAGAAAATGCTTTATTCTACCATTGGCCTAAACACAGCAATTACTTCCCGTTCCTTGCTAATTGCTAACTATATTTTTGCTTTTTTTTTTCTTCTTCCAATGAGGGACAACTTTGGGAAAAGGCAGTAAATGGGGCACTTTCTAATCTTATTTTTTAAATGGTGCAAACATTTTAGAAAAAGTATAACCATTGTACACCATTCTTTGCCTCTATTCCCACCTGAAACATAAGAAAAAATTTATATGTAATCATTTGTCATTTTCACACTCTGACAAATTGTTCCCATATTTTTATTACCAAAACACTGTAAAGTGTACTAAATGCACATGACATAATGAAGATTTTATGTTGCTTTCCAAACCTACTCTATTGCAAAAGGACCAAGCTGGCTGTCTCCCAAGATATATTTGTACACGAGTTGGGATAACATGTAGTATATTCTGGATTCTCCCTCTGCCCAACTTCCAATTGTTTGAACAAAAATGTCCTTTTGATTAATTTGTACAAGTTTCAGCTTTACTTAGAAATATTATCTGCTTTGAGTATTTTCTAGGAAAGCAACACATTGAATCTGAAAAAAAATTTCACTTGGACAATATTTATCAAAAGGTAAATTATAAGAGAGTCGTATATTAATGACCTAACCTGAGTCCTGTTATATCCTTGAAATGTATCTGGTAAAACTGAGCAGTGCTATCTAAGAACCTGTTTATTTAGAGTCAGACCACAGGATAACAATTTTTTTACCACTCTTATACCTAATTCCTCACAATTAATTTATATTTTTTTCCACCTTTAACTCCAAATTTTTTAGAAATTCTACTAATAGTTTTCTTTTCTTTTTTTGATAGTTTTATTTCCTATCAAATTTAAACAGAAATGGGGGTACCTGGGTGGCTCAGTTGGTTAAGCATCTGTCTTCGACTCAGGTCATGATCCCAGAGACCCAGGATGGACCCCTGCTCGGCAGGGAGTCTGCTTTTCCCTCTCCCTTTGCTCATTCTCTTTCTCTCGCTCACTCTCTCTCAAATAAATAAATAAAATCTTTTTAAAAAAACCTTTATAAAATCTCTTTTAAAAAAAGAGTGGGGCGCCTGGCTGGCTCAGTGGGTCAAAGCCTCTGCCTTTGGCTCGGGTCGTGGTCTCAGAGTCCTGGGATCGAGCCCCACATCAGGCTCTCTGCTCAGCGGGGAGCCTGCTTCCCCCTCTCTACCTGCCTGCCTCTCTGCGTACTTGTGATCTCTCTCTCTCGGTCAAATAAGTAAATAAAATCTTTAAAAAAAAAATTTAAAGAGAAATGAATTCCAAAGTATTAAACAAAAGATTTATTTTTAGCTTTTATTAGCAACAGTTTTTATATCGGAGACAATTCTAATACCTCTTCCATCCTTACCAGAAATACCCAATTAAACCACCTTCTTCCAACCTGGTGTCCAAAGCAGAGGACCTATGGTAACTGTCTGGGGACAATTTGTTTTCAGGAGACCATTGGGATCTATCTGGTGGAGCAGTACAACACACCTTTGCTCTTCTTGATTATTTTATCAGCTCCTCCAGTTGGATGCATGACAAACAAAACCTTCCTATATACAAAACTAAAGCAATTTAGGATCAAAATATGGGACTCCATCAGGGTCCTTTGCATATATTTTCTTTGAGTCCAAATTTATGTTAGATTTTACAGGCGATTATATACCTGAACCTACGAAGCTATGCAAAGCTTTTGCTTTTAGTGCTATGAATTTCTCACCAAGATTTGGACATTTCTGCTACAGTAAATAACTGGCTGCACTAAAGTGGTTTTCACAAGGTAGCTCACTATGTTTCCACCAACATTGAGCATGCTCTTCACTATGGAAGAAGCTGAAAGTCTATGGCATGGTTAGTGGGAGTGGAGGGTATCCAGACTTCACTTTTCACTTTCATTTCTCAAGAGCAAACCTGTTATTGTCAAGTAACTCTGAAATTCCACTTTGAGATGAAACTGAAATTGAGCTCTGAAAACCTCCATTGAAAAGCACCAAATTACAGATGAATTTATGTTTAAATACCAGACTCACTAGCTTTCTGATAATTCCTTATGGGCTAAGAGAGGAAAGTGTGTGCGTGGAATCTGGGATGGCCATTTAGTCCAGCCCCCTTTCTCCAGTCATAACCTTATTGATTTCCCCAACATCATGGTATTTTATATGCCATAAGAAGAGTGTGTATCATCCATTGGCAAGTTGTTACAGGCCCTACAACAAATAGTAATGTTTAAATGATCTTCCTTACATTTAACCTAGCTAACAAAATTGAATATTCCAGTTATCTAAACATGATGATACAATGTTTTATTGAATATGAATATTTAGAGTGAAATTAAGAGGTATATTTCACATCAAATACAGTACCAGATGGCTTTGGAAAAAAGAGATGATAAGAAGCCACGGCTACCTTGAGAGAAAGAGCCATTTTAATTTCAAAAAAGCATTTTGGAAAGTACGAGATTTTTTAATAAATCTCCCACTATAAAGCCCTTTCTTAAGTGAACCTGACTATTTGATTGATGCTGAAATATTTACTGTTAAATTACTTAGTTCTCGTAATCAGAAGATAGAACATTTCTTTTAAAACAATGACTGCTTTCAATCTTATTTTAAAGCCAAATTTAAGTCTTAGTCAATTAAATGAGCTTTGCTAACAGGTATATTCAGGGCTACAAAGACAGCTGATAAGAAATGGCTGCCTACGTGGGTGCTATGAGAGAGGTCAGTGCTGAACATTTTTTGATGATCTTCCCATGTCCACTCTGTCTTTTTCTCCATTCTATTCCGTGCCCTATAAGGCTGATCCATGTAGACAGCTCTGACAGGTGCCCTTGTCCATGGGCTTCCAGTTAATTCTGCCAAGAAGAGGCACTAGTAAGTGATGGAGGGTGGGAGGAAATAAGAATGAGGGAGGTCATGGTGGGCTGGCTTGGTCTGTCTACCAGAGAGTCGTTCTTTCCGCACAGTGATCGTCAGTGGGTTTTTGAAACTATTCTTTCCTGTTGCTTTTTTCAGGGTGGTAACTATATCCACTGCTATTAGACTCTGGGTTCTGTACAATTTACTTTTCTGAGCCCCATCCTATCCTTGAAACATTTCTCTACTACACTCAACTCAGTTATGAAATTTGAGTGTGCCATTTCTTTCTTGCTGATAAAAGGACAAGAAAAGCTCATGAACGAGCAGTACAATCACATTCTCAGAAATGTGGCAGGCTCAATGTCCTTTTGCACATCTGTTTTTTTTTTTATTATAAACTTTATCTTTTATAAAAGTTTTAAGTTCATGGCAAAATTGAGAGGAAGGTACAGAGATTTCCCATATATCCTTTGCTTCCACCCACGCATAGCCTCCGTCATCATCAACATTCCCCACCAGAGTGGTACTATGATTTCTATGAAAAGAAAAATTATAATGAGAGAGTGTCAGGGACAATGCTTTGTGGAGTCAAAAACTCAGTGCAAGGGGGAAAGCAGGGACAGCTAGGACGGTACTTTTATGCATATGGTCAGGGGAGATGTTCTCTTTTTATTTTGTGATATTACTGACCACTACCTAGTTCAGGTTCTGAGAAATGTTTGTTTTCCTCTGACTTTACATATATACTAAAAACCTGGCAATGGGGTCAAGATTATTCCACACAGTTATGGAAATTTTTTTCTGCCTTTTAAATGGCCCACTTACATGCAAGAAGAAGCCTGCTCATTGGTAAGAAGCTAAGCTGGAAAAGAAGTGGTAACTCATTCATTGAGCAACCACCTAAAAGTAAAGCAAGAGGAACCGATCTTCTTCCATTCTTGAGCCAGAGAGATGCGTACCTAATACCGTGGCTACTCTATCAACCAAGTTTACAACCATCCAGCAGGGCTATTTTAAAGACAGGCCCTCTTTGTAGAATGAGGAAGGAATGGAGAGGCATCTTCATAAGTGTGTTCAATGTCAGTACCAGTGCCATATGCTCTTTGAGTGTACCTGGACACGGATTGACGGTGAAGGGCTTTCTAGAAGACAGGAGAGACAGAGAGTTTGTGCCAAAGAGAACCTCATTGAAACCTTCTCTACTAACTTCTCAACCTCTTAATGAATAACAGAAGTTTTTTCTTTTTTTTTTATGTGAGTTTCTGAATCTGATATTTTCTATCTAAATGGGTGAAGAGATCAATGAAATCAGACTAATCCCAAATGATATTTGACAGTTTTCAAGCAAAACTGAACCCACACACATGGAGTGCTAAAAGCATTCAGAATGATGCCTGAGTGCTGCCTAGCGTTTCAGTAGTGGCTCAGAAGACCAAAAGATGGTTCTGTAGTCATAGTGACAAAGTAATTACCACATTACTTAGACCAGGTTTAAATAAGTTAAATGAGCTTATGTTAATTGTCTAGAAAAAAAGAAAAGTTACATAGTTCAGTTCCTTTTTACACTCTCTTCTGATTCTCTGCAGACCTTATAAGGTTGTCAGTATATGAATTACCGTCCCCGTTTCTCTATGTGTAATCTGAGTTCCAAAGATACTGAGACAGTTGCTGAAGCTCACACAGAGTCTAGAATAAATAGGTTTTCAAAAAGACTTGTTGGGATGATTGAACACCTAAGTGACTACATGGGCAGTTAGCAGTAGGCACAGGTGGGGCTTGAGGCCAGCTTCCCTGACTTGGGGCTCCAAGATTCCTTTCATTATACCACCATTGTTCAAATTTAAGGAATCTGTAAACCATTTGCAAGGAAGGAAACTCCATCGGAATTAAATGTTTGATAATGTTATAATGGATAGTATGGCTCTGGTATTAACTCCCTAACGTTCTTCAGTAAGAACTTGGTGAGACCATTGCACATTTTCTTTTGTCATTAATGTTTTATATTGTCTGCTTGTTCTGTGCTCTTTGATTTTGCTTCATGCCAGTCTGCACTTCACTTACAGCTTCCTCTTGTCATTGGCTTTTCAGAGCAATTGCAGAGAATTCTCAGCCTTCCTTCAGCAATTGTGCCTGGTTCAGATTTTAAATTGATTTTTAGCTATTCACACTCTGACTGCCGGTGTTTCCACCTCCACAATTCATGATACTAGAACAGAGGGACAGGCTCTTAAAAATACCAACTCCAGTAACCTTGTTTCTGTGTTTGTCCAGTGCTACGATCCCATTTTACATCTTTGTATTTTGTGATCTGCAGATCTGTACACGTGCTGCTCTTGGAGGCTTGGGAGTGGGGCGGGGGAGACCACGCTCTGCTCCGCTAGTAGGGAACACTTGGGACAGGTCTCAGAAGAAAATAGGCCCTTCCTTGAAGCATCTGATACATGCTTCCATTTTTTCCTTTTGCCCATAATAGAGGATGTGGGCATCCCCTTTTGTGGTACTTTTTTAAGTAAGTGATTTTGCCATTTCAGATTAAGATGAAATTTTGGGCGTCAGCTCGGAACTGCTTCAATGGCTGTGATCAGTTAGCTCTCAGTTTACCAATTTGCGTTCCACTGAGTTGAACAGTAAAAATCCTTGGTAGTTTACCTGAAAGGCCATGAAGATGACTTATGGGCTGCAGCACACAATATTTCTTTTCTGTACTTTATCTAGACAAATAAGTGCTTATAACTCTGGATTCAGGAAAGACTGTTTATTCTTCAGAACTGACAACCCATTAAAAAGAAAATAAAGTAAGCATCAGGATTAGTCCCCTAAGCTTCCATCAACAATTTTGCCATGAATGTCTGTGTGTTTTTCCCCTGTCAGTTCCTGACACCCAAAATGCATTTTCCTATAGAAAATATCATGTTACTCTTTTCTCTCCCCTCTACATTTGCCAGTCTTCCCTGACCTCTCACAAAAATCAAGCCTTAGATCTTAAAAATAATAAAAAAAGAATAAGAAATGAAAGCTCTTGTGGATTAAGAGTGATGGCAGCACTCTTAGCAAAGACCTCCCCCCACTCTTAAGAACCATCCATTGCTGTTGAGAAAGAGGGAGCTGGCGCAGGCAGGCTGAGCACAATGACTTTAGGGAACCAAGGTGAGATAAGACTTGAGGGAAAAATAAAGCACTATTTTATAGTGCTAAATGAATTTTACTGGGATAGCCAGCTTCTTCCTCACTCTTACTAATCAAATCAGCCTTTTAGTTATCACTTATAGTGAAATGAAGTCAGAGAAACAAGAATGCATTTTAGTCAAGTAAATATACGGTGATGTGTCTAAGTCCTAGATTGCAGGAGAAAAGATAATTTGGAAAAGCAAAAGGCTTGTTATGGTAGGTAGAGCTCATCAGCCAGGATCTGAAAGACAGAATGGCTGTTATAAATATGGATTTCATCTGGGGATTTAATAGCAAATTACCTAAATTTGTTCTTTCCACTGAGCAAGATGAGATTGAGGACAAAGTCATTGTCCTTTGCAGGCTTCCCCTGGTGCTTGTTTTTAACTGACAGCGATTAGATAACAATGTTTGAAATAGGAGCCTTGCCATCCCCATTTCTGGTCCACAGTCTTAAGGAATGGTCCTATGAGATCCCATTGGGTGATCATAAAGAGAGAAACTGTCTTGTCTTTGACTCCAAGGAGAATTCAGAAAGGTAGATGGGAAGAACACTCCTTTTGTTAAGAAAGAATATACAAGATAAAGAAGATATGGCCAGCCTATGCAATGGAGTATTACTCAGCCATGAAAAAGAATGAAATCTTGCCATTTGTGACAACATGGATGGACGCAGAAAGTATTATATTATGTGAAATAAGTCAGAGAAAAACAAATACCATATGATTTCACTAACATGTAAAATCTAAAAAAAACAAACAAATGACAAACAGACAGAAAAAATAGGAACAGACTCACAAATACAGAGAACTGGTAGTTGCCAGAGTAGAGGGGGTTAGAGACGAGTGAAATAGGTGGAGGGGATTAACAGTTATAAAATAACTGTTTATAACATGAATCATTTATAAAATAAGTAAGTCATGGAAATGAAAAGTACAGCATAGGGAATATAGTCAACAATATTGTGACAAGGTGATATCACACTGTAAGGTGATAGATGGTGATTATACTTACTATGGTGAGCACTGAGTAATGTATAGGATTTTTTTTAACTACTGTGTAGACCTGAAACTAACATGTCAAATATACTTCAGTAATAATAAAATATTGAAAAAAAAAAAAAAGCCAGAATACCGATGTTGTCTTAGCACACAGTGCTGCAAGAACAGAGGCAGGTGTTCTAAATGAATAGGCATCAAGTGATTTAAATTTATCTGATGTTCTTATTGATCATTTGTATCCCTAATTGTTTTTTTTTTAAGATTTTATTTATTTATTTGACAGAGAGAGATGACAGGTAGGCAGAGAGACAGGCAGAGAGAGAGGGGGAAGCAGGCTCCCCGCTGAGCAGAGAGCCTGATGCAGGGCTCGATCCCAGGACCCTGAGATCATGACCTGAGCTAAAGGCAGAGGCTTTAACCCACTGAACCACCCAGGCGCCCCTGTATCCCTAATTCTTATACAGTAAGCATGTGTTCCTTACGTTATTTTTTAAAAAAGTAAATCTAAATGGATGTTGCCAGAGTGTATCTATAATGCTGAAATACTAGCATTAAAGGAAAATAATTCTCTATGATGATTACCACGTAAACAATGTCATAAGTCATTCTTACTGTCATAAAAGCAAAAAAGCTGAGTTGGCTACGTTACTCTTCAGGACTTTCACAAATACTGAGCATCTACTGCGTGGCAGATGCTTGAGTGAGTCCTGGATATACGATGAACATATGTAGGCACAGTCCTCAGTGAACTTACAGGGGATAAAATTGTCATGTATCATTCAGTTTCCTCTCTTGTAACATGGAAATAACCACACCTTAAAAGGTCATTGTGAAGATTAAATTATTTAACATATGTGAATTCTCCAAGTGCAGAGAAACTATTCAATTAGTGAAGGATCTGAGAGTGTTTGAAAGCAAAGATGAACTATTAGTTTCAGGAGACAAATATTAGCTCACTAATAATAGACATCTGGTATCAAACCCATGTATCTATGTTACTTATTATGAGTTTAAGAGAAAACACATTAACTTGTTCAAATATAAGCTGTTGAATTTAGCTCCCATTTTGATTTACCTTTCCCCTAGACCTGTTGGTACGCTAGATCCAAATGATAGAATGCCGTTAATGCTCACTTCTTGTCACCTGAGGGACGAACCAGTTTCTAGGCATCCCAACCCTACATGGCTCTGTCTTGAAGATCAGATAGGTGGCATGGAAAGATTAACGAACCATTCCACCAATGCATTCTCATGTTTTTAGCCACAGACTCCTTTTTCGTGGCACCTTCCAGAAGCCTGTCACAGACATTTCAAACATACTTTCCTCTGCCTTTACATAGAGCCATGCAAATAGCAGACCTTGGCAGAATAGTAGAAATGAATCAGAAGATGAAGGAGGTTTAAAAAAGCAAGTCTACGAAAGGTGGTTATGAAAAAAAGAGGTTCAGATTTCCCTGTGTAGAAAACACATTTTCATTTCTCCAAATCACTAAGTAATTCTACCCTGGGAAATGCTCAACCATTTTTCCTTCTGAAAGTTCTTTAAAGAAACAAAAAAACTAAAAAAATCATTTTTCTTGAATTGACTCAGATAAATTCACCACCCAAACTCTCTTTCTCTGCATCTCCTCCCCAGACTCGGTTCTCTGGGGGCAAAGAGTTATTTCCCAGTACCCAGGGAGCTCTACCAAGTCCTCTGCCACCACGGGGCCTCGGGGCATGGGAGAAGCCTCTCCTGTAGAGCGAGAGCTCCCTTTCCAGGGGTCGCAAAGCCCTTAGGACCCAGCCAGGCACTGAGCCTGAGGTGTGCAACTGTCGGGCAATACGGTGTGGTACACAGAATGTGGACCAGGGGTTTTAGGCCAGAAGCCACCAATAGATGTAGGTGTGCTGAAAAAACTTCTTTAAATTCTTTGCAACTGCAGGGGCGCCTGGGTGACTCAGTCAATTAAGCATCTGCCTTTGACTCAGGTCATGATTTCCGGGTCCTGGGATCCAGCCCCATGTTCGGTTCCCTGCTCAGCAGGGAATCTGCTTCTCTCTCTCTTTCCCTCCCTTTGTCCCTCTCCCCACCCCTGGCTCATTCTCTCTCTCTCTCTCTCTCTCTCTCTCTCTCAAATAAATAAATAAATAAATTCTTAAAAAAAATTTCTTGCAACTGCATTTTCCACAATCTGTAAAGTGGGGAGAATATTGGCCATTTCCTGGGCTATGAATCGGATTAAATGAGAAACCACTTATCAGTAGTAAGCCTGGACAAATACTACATGATTTTTAAGATCTTAATGCTACCTGGTACTATGGACAGAATTGTATCCCTCCCCTAAATTCAAATACTGAAGCCCTAACCTCCAGCGTGACTATATTTGGAGATCGGCTTTTAGGAGTAACTAAGGCTAAATAAGATCATAAAGGTGGGGTCCTACTCCTATTGGATTGGCAGCCATATAAGAAGAGGAAGGAAACATTTAATCCAAGATCTACTCTCTTTGCAATTTTTGAGCATACAATACGGTATTGTTAACGACAGGCACTATGCTGACAGTAGATCTCTAGGACTTACTCATCTTGCATAACTGAAACTTAGTACTTCTGGCTAACATCTTCCTCTTTCTCCCTCCTCCTAGATTCTGGCAACCACCATTCTACTCTCTGCTTCTGAGTTTGACTATTTTAGTTAAATGTTCTTATTATACATACATAATAATAAAAACAATAGTAATAAATAGAACAGGAGGAAACCCTTGGACGTGATGAATATATTGATAGTATAGACTGTATAGATAGCATAGATTGTGGTAGTAGTTTAATGGATGCATACTTATTTCCAAACAGATCAAGTCATACACATTTAGTGTGTATATGCCCAGCTCAGTGGTTAAAAAAAGAAGAAGAGAGAGCTCTCTCTCTCCATGCACAAGCACAAAGGAAAGGGCATGTGAAGACACAGCAAGAAACTGGTTATCTGCAGGCCAGAAAGAGGGCTCTCACCAGAATCTGACCATATCAGCTCCCCGATCTCAGGCTTCCAGCTGCCAGTACTATGAGGAATAAATGTCTTGTTTAAGTCCATCTACAGTATTTACTTCTCATCTAATCTTGCAATTAGTGACTCCTCATCAGCCCCTCTTGCCAAATATACCATCTTGAAATTTTCCTCCTTCAGCTCTCACAACTAGTATAATGAGGTGGTTACGAGCAACTCCAGACATTTACTAGCTTTGCGACCTTGGGCGATATGTTTAACCTCCCTGTGCCTCAATTTCCTATCTTAAAAGCAGGTTAATAATAGTAGCAATCTCATGGGGGTTTTGTACAGATTAACTTAGTTCATGAGCATTCAGGCCAAAGGCGCATATTAGCAGATTGTCCTTCCTAGAATGTAAATCCTGTAACGGCAGCACTGCTCATCTTTTTTGTTCCCCGATGTATCTCAAGCACTTGGAATTGTGTTTGGCACATAGTCATACTCAGTAAATATTTCTGGAATGATTGAATAAATGGTCCTCCCACCTTTCTGACTGGCTTTCCAAACTCTGTAATTTGACCAGACTTAACCTTTCCAGTCTTATTTTGCCTCTATAACCAAGTCAGAAATGTACAGCCATACTGAGTGACTGGATATTTTTTTTGTCTAAGTCCTACATTTTCATATTTCATTTTCCTTGCTCCAGCTATTCCTTTTACTTGCAATGTCATGCCAAGTCCCAACCTACCTCAGCCTTCTAAGTCCTACTCATCTTCAAGACCATCTCACACTACACTCATGTCCGTAAATGTTTATTAGATTTCATAGACCATCCAAACTTCCAGAAGATTCTTCAGCTCCCCTTTATATACTCAGTCTCTTACAAAGGTGAATGTGCAACACCTCCACTCCCTGCTACATACACACAGATACACACAGTTACAAACATACCATCCCAAAGGCTCCTTGCAAGACAGGAATTGGGATTCTCAGGATCTTACCTCCTCAGATCCTAGGAGCCCTCTATGCTCTCAAATGGAAACATCTTATGCCTGGTTTGAATTTCTTGATCACCTCTTCACAACTTTCCCCGGGGAGGACCATCTTACCAAGAGAGTAGAAATCTCTAGATAGGATTACTGTACATTAGAATTCACTGCTTCTATTTGGAGAGGACTTTTCCAATACATTTTGAAATGATCTTAGGAGAGACCTGAGTGTTATACAGTTAGAACTGATTCTCCATGCATTGGAGGCAATGCTCACAGTTGAAGAGGTTGCTCCCAACACCTTTTTTCTTTTTTCTGCACTCCTCTGCACAAATGAGTTCATGACTGCCTACTGCTTCCCAGGAAAATGAATAAGGCCCTTTCTATTCCCAAAGTCATCAGAGATTATATCAAAATTTAATGAGGAAAGGGCAAGAGGACAGAGAACAGACATATCTGAAAGGCCCTGGTTCCTACAGTAGCTTGGTCTCCACGGAATTTGGGTGGAAAGTCCTACGACAAGTTTTGATATATTTTTATCTTCATCTCTTCCCTGATTCTTCTGCTCCCTGTTCCCATCCCTGAGAGGAACGAACCCCCACTGTGCCCTGTTAAAGTAGGTTTGATCAAATCCTGAACCTGCTTACACAAACAGAAGTTGGAGGTTAAGCATAGCTGTTTGCTCTTCCGGGGAAACCAGAGGCTCTTCCCTGCCATTGCTCCCCAGGTACAGCAATGATGTCATCTCTCAGTTCTTAGGAGCCTTTTTAGCTCCTCCCAGTTGTGAATAGATGCCTTCTGAGGGCAAAATTGCCAACTACTGCTGTTACACATGCCTTTTTGCCATGGCCAATGGATTGGAGTACAGCCTCACAATGTCCAGAGACCTGAGGCTGTGGCTACAAAGTCGCCCCAGTAACCCTCTCCAGGTCTGCCTCTGTTTTGCCCTTTTACTTCTGAACTAATTATTGCCTTGCCTAGGAATGTGGTGAGTATTCTAATTAAAACTTATTTTTCCTGCCCAAATATTCATACCAACATTCCATTAACTCCCAGAGAAGGCAGACGTCACACATAATGAGGAGCATTACAATAATGCCAACCTACATTGATCTCATGTGTTCTAGTGTACAGGGCACTTTCACACCTATTACTGCAGATTATACTCATAATAACCAACCCCATGAGGAAAGCCTGGAGACTATAATTAGCTCTTTTACAACTAAGGATTCTTAGACAGGTTGGCTAAGTGATTTTGGCTTATAAATGGCAGAAGCAAATCCTCTGTTGAATAAACGGAGAGAAGGATCTGTTAGGAGGGCAGTGGGGAAATGTAAATAGGCCCCACAGAAGAAATATATGGGGTGTCAGATAAAAAACAGGATCTGATTTACCTTGTAAGTATCAGATTGATTTTTTTGCCTAATAAATTTTAATAACCTCACCTTTACCTTTATAACTAGACAAAGATACTTCATGAGAACAACACTCACTTAAAAGTATTTTTCCATGAAAAATAGATACAGATGACAGGTTGGTGGTAGCCAGAGGCAGGGAGTACAGGTCAGAAAAATAAGTGAAGGGGGATAAAAATGTACAAACTTCCAAGTATAAAATAAATAAGTCATGGGATGTAATGTGCAGCATAGTGACTATAGTTAACAGTACTGTACTGAATACTTGCAAGTTGCTAACAGAATAGATCTTAAAAGTTCTCATCATAAGAAAAATAAATTTTGTAATTATGTATGGTGACAGATGTTAACTAGAGTTATTGTGATCATTTTGAAATATATACAAATATTGAATCGTTATGTTGTATTCTAATATTATCATAATTATTTTATAAGCTAATATAATGTTCTATGTCAATTATACTCCTCCCAAAAAGGTTACTAGACATTGCCATATGCCTCTTAGAAGCAAAATCACTCCCACTGAGAATCACTGTTCTAAAGATAACCAGTCATGCCATTTTCCAGGCCTTATTCTTTTTTTTTTCCAGGGGTAGAATTTAGAATTCATCACTTACATATAACACCCAGTCCTCATCATAGCAAGTGCCCTCCTTAATACCCATCACCCATTTAACTCACCCCACACCCACCTCCCAATCAACCCTCAGTTTGTTCTCTATCATTAAGAGTCTCTTACGGTTTTCTTTTCTTTCTTTTTTCCCCCTTCCTATACGTTCATCTGTTTTTTTTCCCTAAATTCCACATATGTGTGAAATCATATGGTATTTGTCTTTCTCTGACTTATTTTGCTTAGCATAATATACTCTAGGTCCATCCACATCATTGCAAATGGCAGGATTTCATTCTTTCTGATTGCTGAGTAAATTCCATTATATATATATATATGATGGAAATATACATATATAATGGAAATTTATATTCATTATATATAATGGATTTTTGCAATATATATACATAGAAATTATACATATATATATATATATATATATGTATATATATATATATATATGCCACAACTTCTTTATCCATTCATCAGTCCATGGATACTTGGCTCTTCTCATAGTTTGGCTATTGTTGATAATGCTGCTATAAACATCAGAGTGCACGTACCCCTTCAAATCTGTATTTTTGTATCCTTTGGGTAAATAACCAGTAGTGCAATTGATGTAGGGTAGTTCTATTTTTAACTTTTTGAAGAACCTCCATACTGTTTTCCAGAGCGGCTGCACCAGTTTGCATTACCATTAAAAGTGTAAAAGGGTTCTCCTTTCTCTACATCTTTTTTTTTTTATTAACATATAATGTATTATTTGTTTCAGGGGTACAGGTCTGTGATTCATCAAGTCTTACACAATTCACAGTGCTTACCATAGCACATAACCTCCCCAATTGCCAACATCTGTTATTTCCTGACTTGTTAATTTTAGCCATTCTGACAGGTGTAAGGTGATATCTCATGGTTTTGATTTGTATTTCCCTGATGAGAGATGTTGAGCATCTTTTCATGTGTCTATTATCCATCTGGATGTCTTCTTTGGAAAAATGCCGATTCATGTCTTCTGCTTATTTCTTAACTGGATTATTTGCTTTTTGCGTTTTGAGTTTGATAAGCCCTTTATAGATTTTGGATACTAACCCTCTATCAGATATGTCATTTGAAAGTATCTTCTCCCATTCCGTAAGCTGCCTTTTAGTTTTGTTGATTGTTTCCTTTGCTTTTTACCCTGATGAAGTCCCAGTAGTTCATTTTTGCTTTTGTTTCTCTTGCCTCCAGCGATGTGTCTAGTAAGAAGTTGCCACAGCCAAGGTCAAAGAGGTGGCTGCCTGTGTTCTCCTCTAGGATTTTGATGGTTTCCTGTCTCACATTTAGGTCTTTCATCCATTTAGAATTTATTTTTGTATATGTGTAAGGAAGTGGTCCTGTTTCATTCTTCTGCATGTGGCTGTCTGGTTTTTCCCAACACCATTTGTTGACGAGATAGTATCAGATTGATTTAATCAATGTGTAAAGATTTCTAAATGAAATAACCTCTACCAGTCACCTTTCTGGTCCTTTTCAATCTATTGATAGCGTGCCTGCCCTCTGTTCTTGCCACCACCAACCTGCTGCAGGCAGAGAAATCCAACCTAATAGTATTATGTCACGTCATGTCATCTCATATCATATCCTATCATCTCTCCTGTGTAAAACCCTTTGATAACTTTCCATCGCTCTTAGGATAAAGCCCAAGCCTTGACATGGCCTTAAAGAGAGCCGGCATGATCATGTCCCCAAAGGTCTGATTCTGTCCTCTTAACTCCCAGCCATCCTCTCAGTTCTTTGAGTACTGCTCCTCCCTCACGTCCATGCTCAATCTACACTTCCTCAGGTAAGCATTTCTCGACCTTCCCTACTAGGACAAACAATACTATTATGGGTTAGCATAGTCTCATGTCCCTCTCCTCGGAGGGCTTAGTAATTTTATGTTTATTTGTGTGATTAATTGATAAATGTCCTGTTCTTCACCTACATGGAGAGGTAGAGGTGCCTGGTTTGGCTCACCGTTGTATTCCCAGTACCTACCACCACACCTGGAATAGGCTGGCAGTCAGTAACTAATATTGACCGACTGTACGAACAGATGAGCAAATAAATGGAGAATGAAGGTAATCCTTCAAACTAATTAATCCTCATTAAACTGACAGTTCAATAGAAAGTCATGTCCTTCTTGGTAAGAGTCCCAAACATGAACAGTGAGTAGATATGGCCTGTTTTTGTGTTTTGTCACAAAATTTTAAAAATAAGATTTTAATCTTAGAGAACTACTAAGGAATTCTTATGTAAATGCCCCCCCCTTTTTTTTCATTTTCATTGGGAATAATCTTCCTGGCCTTTTTCTCCCCGTCTCTCTCCCCAGGATGTAATAGCATCATCTTTTTTAAATCGCAGTGAAATACTGGTGCTGAGTAATTCTCCAGCAGGCAGTTCTTGAGGGTCAGAAACACTGCTCAAGCACCTACCTATGTTTGGGTTTAGAGTCACTCATCCTAATACTTGGCAGTGGGGACCTCGATGGGGTAGGATGTTGAGCCTCTAAGGGAATGATCCCCTTCTTCTTCCAACTTCCCAGCTCTTTGTTAAGAACCCTACTTTGAGCTTATTTATATTGAGAAAAGCTTTTGCAGCAGACACACACCTGTTCCTGAACATCCTGAGGGTGAGTTGTGGGGTTTCCTGATGAAAGGGTTTGTTCATGCAGAGCTCAGTGAGTCTGACTCAGAAAGAGAAACGAGTAAAGGAAACTTAAAAAAAAAAAAAAAGCTCTGTCCAAAGGAACACGCTGATGGAAGAGAGTTTTGAGGCAAAAGAGGCAAAGCAAATAAGAGTAAATTGTCAAGAAACCATGTTGAACAGTTTTTTTTTCCTAAAGTAGAAATGAATGTATATTCTCCTTTCTATCAGACTGTTTCAGGGAGAGAACTGTAGCTCAGCAGATTAAGCTGGCCTCTGCACCTTGGTCTTTAAGTCGTCAGTTCTTGGTGAGGGAAGGGACGCAGTTGGAAAAGACGACCTGAAATCGGCTAATTTGGGACCCTTGTTGGTTAACGCCAATATATTTGTGTCAGGAGTCAGGAAAGGATTTAGCTTTCCACTTGATCTGTGGATGTGCCTGAGGGGCAGTGAAGTTTTGAAGGAAACAAACCATTGGAGGATTTGTGTTTCGCTCCATCAGTTTGGACCTAAGAATCTAAGAAGACGCTTGTAGCACTGTCTTTCCTCTTAGCAGATTTTTTGCTCTGAATCATCGCAACATGTAAAGCCCTGACACCTAGGATATCCTGAGGGGGAAAGCAAGAGAGAAGGATGTAATTGTGCCAATTCATCTGGCCAGGAGACTGAGGGCACAATGTCCTTTGGGCAGAATAAATTGTTATTTTGGGACCTTGTGTTGATCATTTTGGCAGTAGTATGCTGGAGGGACAAATCCAGAGTTGCAGAAAGACGTTCGGGTGCCTGGGGCAGGAAGTCAATTAGTTATAAAGCTCTCCTTTTTCCCACCCATATTTATACAGGGTGACTATCCATTTAATGAACTGGTGTCAGATTTACATTCTACAGCCTAATTTAAAAAGCACATGATTTTTTATTTCACTCATTTGTTATACATGTAAATAAAATAAATAATTGCCTTTTACATCTCGCAGTATTTCATTCACAGCAAAATGCTGAAATAAAAAATGTACATATGCCTGTTCTGTAGAAGCCCAATGTCTCGGGATATTCAAGTTCTGGTTCTTTTTGTCCCCAGTTTCCCTTTCCATATTTGGGAAAGGAATCTTCACTTCTTGTGTTTTAGGAAGAAACATTTTGTTGATGTTGTTGTTTTATTTCTATAAGGCCATTTAGGCCTTGTTTCCAATTATCCTTGCAATGCAACCTTGAATTTCTAGCTGCCACCTGCCATCACTGTAGAGCTTAATACAGTTCTCAGATTCAAGGACTAAGAAATTCACAATGTAAGCACTTTCAACTCCGAAAGCAAAGAAACAAATGTTCTACCAATAAAATCTACTTTAAGAAATTTTCTTTTCTGGAAAGTTGCATTTCATTGTTCTAAATCTTACTCTCCAGTCAAGCCCACCCTAGTTCTGCCCAAGTGCTGGCCCTCACGCATGACCCACAGGTAAAAGATGGTAGAGACAATGGCAGTGTGCAAGGTACAAAATGAACAGCAGTGTCCTGAACCATTCAAGTTCACCAGGAGGAGGGGGTGTCTGTGTGTGGAGATTGACGTCTTGGGGCTGTGTGACTCTTGCAACTAATGATCTTTTTTTCTTCTTTAAGATGATTTTCTCCTGGTTTATGCTTCCCTCTTCCTCCTCCTCCCCTTCCTCTTACTTTCCTAGACCAACTCTAATTAATAGAATAAAGGTCCACTACAATGGAAGTGGCTATGGAGGCCCTGGACTGAACGAGCCCTATATAGAGGCAAAACGCCCAGGGGACTAGGGAAGGAGAAAGATAAATGAGGTTTCTGCCCCCCTAAAACTCTGGACAAATGCCACCACAGACAACAAAAGGGAAAACGGAGTTAACCACAGGAAGATAGGACTATTTCTTTTTTGTGTACTTTAATACGCACCTTTCATATGTAATCACTGATATAAATAACACTTGTCTCACATTTTCCATTATATAATAGTTGTTTTTTTCCTATGTTCATGTATAAAATGTGTGTCCTGCCTGGTTGGCATAACCTGCCTAATGCAATCTCTTTTATCTGTGTTGATATTGACCTTTCACCTGAGATACATTCCTCCTGGTGTGACCCATTCCACATGTCATTAGAGCATCTCAATAGTTAAATTTTTACATGATGGAGAATGTACCATCGAAGAGCAAACATTTTTGAGATTTTTTTGGATCTGTTTTAAAACTGCAGCTTGGATATTATCAGATTCATATGTTGACACTGTGCTGTGTCCCACGCAACTTGTAAATATTTGATAAATGTTACCTTTTAATTCCTGATAACATTATGAAAGTGTTAAGAAATGTTGTGGCCGATAACCTCTTTCTGAGCCTAAGATTCACATTTACCATGTAGTTATTGATTGACTAGAGCAAAATGATTTTGTTTTCAGGGAAACAGAGTCTCTCAGAGGCCACATTCAAACTTTCCCTTCATTTAATTGTACATTTTCCAAGGACACAGATAAGATTTTTCCCCCTTCTGATTCTCAAGCAGGTCAACCTGGGTCTACTAAGACCAAATATTTATGGACATATGTGAGTATGCAGTTCCTTAATGACAAATGTGTGATAATATGTCAGAATGAAAGATTTTTGAGACGGTAATGTTGACTGTCTGAGTTGAGCATTTACTTAAGCTGTGTTGCTGGGAAGCGAGTACCTGGCTCTCCATCAAATAAAGCTTTTTCTAATGAATGAGTTCACATTCTGAAGTGTAACCTCTAGGATCAGAACATTCAGGTACAAAGACATCATCCTGGGCAGAAAGAGTTGGTGATTTTTACATAAGCCTGAGATTACTTTATCCCAAGCCTATGCTACACAGTAAATCAAACTTTCCTGGTTTTCTTTAATGAAAAAAGCATCAAGTTGTAAATTGATATTCAATAGGAAAATGCTCTTAAAGTCTGTGTACTGTACTATACTATTCTTTATATAAACTTCACAGATACAAAAATGTATTTCATGCTATTAGAATATAAGATATTGGTTACCCTGGGAGCAGTGACTAGAAAGGACACGATGGGGGGACTTGAGGGGACAAGTAAGGTGCTGTTTCTCAATTGGCATATTGTTTACATCAGTGTGCCCACTTTGTGAAACTTCACTGAGCTTTAGAGTTATGATATATGTGTGTGTGTATACTTGACAGAAATTTTGATTTTCAATTTTCATATATATTCAACAAAAATTACACATTAAAGTCTGCATATGTCTTGGTAGCTTTTAGTTCTATTCTTCTTTAAAGAAAGATGTGTTTTCTTTCTTTCAATCTGGAAGAAATCTTTTGAGAAGCTTGTACTCTCCTTGAAGTTGGCATATGCACTCTTACATATATGTCTTGAAGGAATCTTATAGCCAACTTACTTTTTGTGTAGCTATTCATGTAACGGAAATTTTATTCTCACTGCATCTCACCAGGCTCAGAGCTCCCCAAGGCAGGGGCACGTCCTGTTTATACTCTCAGAGCCTGGAGCATGGTAGGCGATCAGTAATTATTGAATCAGAAGCAAAAGATCAGTAGGACAGGATCCCTAATATTCCCCCACTCTGCATCTTCAGTCTCCTTCCACTTGATCATAACACTGAGTATGAAAGGGAGTTAAAGCGTAACCATCTCTGCTGTGACCAGGTCACATGATCTGTGGGGATCCAGCCTCAAATCAGGAGATATTGCACAACGGCCAGGAAGCAGCCAAGGACGAGAACTGAATAACTTCATCAGAGTTGGGTAAACAGCAGCTAGCACAATGGTCCCACTAAACAGGACAAGCTCAAAGTGCAGTGTCATGGCCAGATGGCTCCTTTCACTGGAATGGGCACAGGTGCCCCTTAGAGACCTGTCTTGCAGGAATGATTACAAAGAATATTTACCAAGTGATTTATGGCTTATGTGCTTTGTCTTTTTTAATCTCACAGTAGCTTTGTGGTATAGGTAATGTTATTCCTGTTTTATAGATGGGAAGACAGATGCTTGGGAAGTTTAGCATTACTCCTAGTCTCCAAGTAAATGACAGAATTGTAACTCAAACTTGGTCTGGCTGAATTCCATGAACTGATGGTATTACACCTTTAAAAAGGAACAAAAAAAAAAATTTGTGAAAACTCAAAATTATTCTGATTAAGCTCAGAAATCAAAAAACAAAAAATATGGGATATTGGTGCCCTCTACATTATTTTTTATTTTCTAGATGACTTTGAAAGAGAAGTTTACAAAGGCATTTTCTCTATTTTCTTTTCAAGAATACTTAACGTCCAACTCAGGTCCTAGGCTGTATGTATCTCGTTTTAACCCTCACAACAACATGGGGAAGAAGGCATTATCACTACCTCTATTTCATAATGATATGATTGAGGATCTTAAAGGTTAAATAACTTCCCCAGGGCTACTCAGCTAATAAGTAGCGCTTCCAGGGCTGGAAACCAAGTCTCTTCCACCCCATAGTTGACAATGCCCAGTAGGTTTTCTCTCCAGTGCCAGCCCTGGTCAGTGGGTAGTGGCTGCCTGGGGTTCTGTACTGAAATGGACCGGAAAGAAGGCTGGGCTAGATTAGTCTCGCTGCTTCTTTGCCATCCCTATGCTGTACTTACTGTACCAAAACCCACTTTCCTTATACCCTTAGGGATCCATAAGCTTTCTTATGCTTCATAACCTGCAAGGCACAGACAGGAAGGCTATATCCTACTGAGCCACATTTATATTTGCATGCTCCCAAAACCACTACATCTATTCTATAACCAAGCAGCAGATACAGAGGTTGGTCAAGTTTCTATTTAGGCTTTAATTTTGTGTAGGGGGACATTTAAATTACTAAAGTAAAGATAAGCTAAAATTAATATAATGTCAGTTCACTTAAAATAAAAAGGCAGTAAATACCTATACTCTTTTGAGAAAATCAGGAACAGGCTAGGACAACAAAAAAGGAACAAGTCTCAAGCCCAGATTCCAACTTGACCCTCGCTGTTCTGTAGCCCCAGACTTATCGTTCAAATGTATGGAATGTGGTATCAGACCTGGTTTTTATTCTGGCCCTGAATTTATAAGTGCTGTGACTGTATGCAGTTGGCTATTTTTTCTAAAGCTTTGTTTTTTCATCTTTAAAATGTGAATAACAACAACTACCTCATCTGGTTGTGAAATCCATGAAAATGTTGCATGTTAACCATTTAGCACAGTCCTTGCGACACTGATGTCCTTAATAACTGCTAGTTGTCATCATCATTCCTTACCATTCCGTTTCTTTATCTATAAAAAACTTGACTGTAAATATAAATCTTTCTATCCTTCACAGAGTTCATTGACAAGTTCAGGCTCTATAGAAATATAAGGTTTTATGGGTTGTATATATTGTTCACACCTCAAAAAATAGTCAACCTATTAAGGAAACAGGACACCCCCCACAGAAAAGTAAGAGATAGGGGCGCCTGGGTGGCTCAGTGGGTTAAAGCCTCTGCCTTCGGCTCAGGTCATGATCTCAAGGTCCTGGGATCGAGCCCCGCATCGGGCTCTCTGCTCGGCAGTGAGCCTGCTTCCCCCTCTCTCTCTGCCTGCTTCTCTGCCTACTTGTGATCTCTCTCTCTCTGTCAAATAAATAAATAAAATATTTTTTAAAAAAGGTAAGAGATAATAACACATAATAAACATTTGCAAAACAAATGAGAAATAATACATGGGAATGGGAAACATCTTGGAATAAATGAAATAATTAGAACTGAAAAGTCAGTTACAATGTGGATTTTATTATTATTTTTTTAAAAGATTTTATTTATTTATTTGACACACAGAGAGAGATCACAAGTAGGCAGAGAGGCAGGCAGAGAGAGAGGGGGAAGCAGGCTCCCCGCTGAGCAGAGAGCCCGATGCGGGGCTTGATCCCAGGACCCAGGACCCTGAGATCATGACCTGAGCCGAAGGCAGAGGCTTTAACCCACTGAGCCACCCAGGTGCCCCTACAATGTGGATTTTAAAGGAAGAAAAAGGCATGCCTTATTACAGAGCACAGAAAAGGGGGTTAAGTTTCTTTCTGCTGGGAAGAATATTCTGCACAGATTCAGAGCACTTGATATCAAGTTCTGACACTCCCTAAATTTTAACTTTTGTGAAACTAAAATATGTGTATCCTTGTAGAATGGGGAAAATAATTACATTGGCCTTTCTAGAGGCTGAGAGAATAAAATTAGATCATGCACGTGAATTGGCTTCAAAGAGCTAAAAGACGGTAAAGAAATAAAAAGTATTACTTTTAGGTGATCACACAAGGCAAGGCCAGAACTACGAGGAGGCAAGTGACCTGTGTAGGTTGCAAAATTTAAGAAGGCTGTATACAACTCTGAGATCTTGCCTTTTTAGATTTTGCGCCCTTGTCCCTTCACTTGCCCTTTTGCGCCTTTGCCTTCCCCTAATCCCAGGCCAGTGACAAAGAGACAGCAAGCACAGACTAACGGTGGAAAGATAAATAATGAGACATGAGGGCACAGTGATAAATCCGACTAATAACAGGCTATAAAGCACAAAGCAATGAGTCTGGACCCAGTGAGTCAGTGGAGCGACCTCAGGTTTTGAAGAAGGGACGTAATAATACTTTCATAGCATGAGCATATAATGCAGCAGTTTGGCTGGATTCTGAGATACGTAACAGCTGATCTATAGAAGGGCTCGATACTACTTTTTTTATGGATTTGGGAAGAAAATAAAATTATGTATAACACTGAATGTCAACTATTAAAGTTATGAATTAGTGAATATCGCCCTGCACTTACAAGAATTAATAATGCATGCCTTCTTACTGTAGTTTATAAGGTAATAGTGGTAGAGATTGCCAGGTAACTCAAGCCAGACAAAGAAACACTAGCTATCGGCCATTAGTACAAATTGGCTACTAAAGAGGGAAACAGAATTTGGACAAGTTGATTATTTTAGCATAGTAATTCTTGAAACATAGTACCACTTATATGTAAATTCGGAGCTAAGTTGATCTGGAGGCTACAAAGTATCAAAGGACTTGTGGTCTAGATATCTAGAGGAAAAGGTCTTAATTCTCTTCTGTTACGAACTGAGAAAAAATATATAGGGTCATGGAGGGTCAGAGACTTAGGAACTCATTTTTGCCTGTAATGGGGAAGTTTTATGCATTATATCTAAACTTATTGATTAATAATGGCTGCCAGGAGCACCATCAAATGGATTCTGAGGCCTCAGCATGTCTCAGCAAGAAAGAGCCACAATTGATTAGCAATGTCTATCCCAAGGGTTATATAGGTGAGTGGTGGTATATGTGAGAGGTAGAGTCCCCTGATCCAGTTCAATCCTTTTGTTTTACAAGTAATAAAACTAAGGCCCTAAAAGGGGAAGACATAATTGAAGCCACACAGAAGGCAGACTAATAAGTCAAGAATCAAATTTAAGTTATCCAATCCAATGCAATTTCTTCACAATCCATTTCCCAAATACATCACAGAGCATTTTCATTTGTTTATAGCTGAGTCTATCTTTGCTTTATATTTTGGCGCACAAAGGAAGATTCAACATCTCCGAGAAATGCTCTTGTTCAGGATATTTTACTCTAGCTTAAACCACATCTTTTCTAGGTTACTTGATTAGAAATGCAGCATAATGGGAGCCTTTGCTAAATATGAAGCAGATTCCTAGAAAACAAGTGGGCATTGATTTATTTTTATCGATGTGCTTTTACTAACTGACAGGAAGTGTTCTTTGAACACCTCTCTCCCAATCATTCCACTCCAATAAGCCACTGAGTTTGATCTTTTCCAACACATGGTCCACCCACTGTCTGGAGAGTTGAGAGTCTGACCAGCCACAGTACGAAGTGGGCCAACAGGCACCCAGTCTCCTCCATTAGGATGGCTAGCTTCCTGATGTAGAACTTGCATCATGACCTGAGGATAACTCGCCCACTTGGGGAAGTGAGAACAGGAAATGGGCCGGGACATTGATACCTCAGACAACTCTTGGTCATTTAAAAAGAAGAAATTTAGCTAGAAACTTGCAGATGAACTATTTGCACATTCACTGTATAAAGAAAAGCAGGGTTTGGAAGAAAGGTTATAAAATAAATGAGGGAAAAAGATGATTTTTGAGTGCAGATGTTATCTACTTAACTGTCATTGAATGGTAGGCTTTTTGTAGGATCTGCAAATTCCATGCCACCTCTGAAAATAAGCACCTCTGGAAATAAGCATATGATGTTTTGAAGTCTGAGTTGGGAGGGGCACTGGGGGCTTTGCTGTTAGGAGCAGAGTAACATGGCCTGTTTGGGGCTAGAAAGAGCCTGCGACATCTTTTTATTCCCAATTTACTACAAAATCACTGGACAAATTCTAATAAAATCTGGGGATGAAAGAATGCTCCTTTTTGAATGATGTTCTTGCCTATCAAAAAGAGTTTTTTGGGCGCTTTTTTCTTTTTCTTTTCTGTGTTTTTGTTTTGTTTTTTTTTTGGATACAATATCCAAATCATTACCAATTGGAATAGAAGAGAATACCCATAATACTATCATCGGTATGTTTTAGTATGTTTTCCTGAACAGGCATTTTTTCTATGGCTATAACTTCTTCTTATTATTTTTTTACTCAAATGTATAGGATATGCTTTCTCATATTTCTTAGAGCATTATTTTTTCCAAAACCAGTATTTCTAACAGCTGCAAAATATGTTATCCAATGTATGTACCACACTTTGTCTTTCCAAATCCTTTACTGCTAGACATATAGGTTATTTTCAATTCTAAATAATACTTCTAAGAACATCTTTGTACGGACACTTTTACGATATCCATGAGGTTCTCCTGGCCTAGATTTCAATTATTTTTCCTCTCATTCTTATTTTCCATTCTCATTTTCATTCCTAAATAAGCAGTTGAGTTCTTGTCATTGCTATTGTTTATTTGTTTATGATTACTTTTGTTTGTTTCTAAACGGTTAAACTATTTAAAATATTTTGAAATTTTGCCAAAGTCTTGTCTGCTGTTTTCTCAGTTATGGTCTTGGCCCGAATTAATGCAGTTTTATCTACCCATATTCATGTGTGGGGCCAACTTTTCTATAAAGAAAGAGAGTGCTTGGCTCTTCTTTGAAGGGTTTCAGTGACATTCTGGGTACAAGGCTCCTTTGTGCTGGTGGCTACAGCAGGGACATCACTGAGAGGCCTGCCTGAAATAAAGATGGCACTTTTATGGCGGTGGATGTGTTTGTCCAAAGAACATTTAATCACTCTGAAGGTTTTTCCCCTCGTCTGTAGTAAGCAGCATTTTGTAACTGTAGAGTTCTGCTAATGCACACTTCTGCCGGGAAGCTTCCCAGGGTGGGGCACAAAAGATGCTAAGTGGCAGGGGGTGCGATGGAAGAAAGCCATTAACACTCCAGCAGCGAGGTCAGATTTGATGTTTCCTTTTGTTTGCAGGATCCAAATTAAGAAGCCGCTTCTGTACTTTCCCTATTGCCTCCCCCCTAAACACACTCTTGGGTCATCTCGCTCTGGTCACATCTTTTGACAATTAGCCACCCATTAACAGGATGATTGAAAAGGAGCCAGAGTGGTTTACACATAAAGTGCTTACTCTTTTCCAGGAAGAACACATATCTCTACAGTTTCATTAGTGCTTTGGCCGATTAGTACACAAAATAAAATACTTACACTCTAGAAAGCACTAGCAAAAGGAAGAAAGTAGGGTGGGAAGGAAGAAAATTAGGGAACAAAAATAACCCTTAGAGGTTTATCTTTATCTTCTTCTTCTTCTTTCCTTTTTGCAAATATGCTTTAAAAAGGTGTGTGTGGGGGGTGTTATCCTGCTTCTATCTTTTGCTACCTTTAAAGCCAGTATTACCAGCCATTTTACTTGTACTTTACTATTATTATCTGGGTGATGGCTGTGACATGTTGATCATATATGGCAGTGAGAAAATTGATTTCCCTCAACAGAAATGCTTCCAATTTTCCCAGAGCCATAATTTTACGTCCACAACAAAATAAAAGGGTCATTTTCCTTAAGATGAGGGGAATTGAAATCTTTGATAAAAGCTATGGTAAATGTTGTACTTTTGATTGCAGAAACTGCAGTTTTCATAAACATCTGGCCTGTCTGATTTGGGGGTGTGCATTGGGAGCAGGGACAAGGGGTTTGAAGGCCAAGAATTGTTGTTGTTTTTCTTTAAAGAGCTGAATTTGCCTGAAGAAAGCCCTGTAAGTCCACAGCTTCCCTCTCATTGCTCCTGTTCCCCTTAGGGAAGCTACAGGGGTGCTGTTTTGAGCTACCTGCCCACAAGCGAGCCCCCTCAAAGAAGCCACAGTCACACAGATGGGGCCTTCTCGAAGAATGAACGCCTGTGCAGCCCGCGGCTGATAGTGGGCCTGCCACAGGAAGTACTAATAAACGCACTGACATTGCTTTGCAAGCCAAAGACATTTCATGCCAAAGAAGACGGAAGGTGGAAGAATTGAGGCCAGGGACAAAGATGCAGCATAGGTCCAGGAAGAAGAAAAGCAGGCTGTTTTCTCACTGGAGTTGTAATGGCTGCTGTGTTTGGTTAGCGGGCTTTATCTAATCTGATGGAAACTGATTTCCAAGTAGCCAGTGGAGCAACATTTACCAACAAATATTTAGAAGTAGAGACCTTTGCTTCACCCTGAGTCTGTGCGCAGGGTTAAACATAAGCTTTCTAGCCAAGTGTTTTATTTGACGTTTGATTTGCCAACAGAAAAACTTTTATACAATGGCTATAGATACATGAGAGAAGATTTAAAAAAAAAAAATCTCTTGGTTTTAAACACAATCTTTCTTGAGCTAGAAGTAATCTGTGCTCTTGTGCATTTTCTATAAAATCCAAAATAAACAAATATAGCTTTTGTAATCAGAAAAAGTAATCTTTTAAAAGATTTTATTTATTTACTTGGGAAAGAGACGGAGAGAGAGAGAGCATGAGCAGGGGGAGGCGCAGAGGGAGAAGCAGGCTCCCCGCTGAACAGGGAACCTGATGCAGGACTCCATTCCAGGACCCTGAGATCATGACCTGAGCTGAAGGCAGACGCTTAACCGACTGAGCCACCCAGGCACCCCAGAAAAATAACTTTTATTGTAGGGTTTTCTAGGATTATGAATAAGGGTAGTCATTTGTTAGAAAGCAAAATTCAGAATCTATTATGAATCCGAAAGTACATTTTTCTAGGAAAAATTTAACTCAAAGAGTTAAGAGTAAGTGAAAAATTATAGCAATCTTCCTCAAAGTGTATATACTAAGGAAAATTGTCTTAATGTCTCTTAATTTTTTTGTCTTCTGGATATTTTTCTAACTCTATGAACGTAAAATGTGAAATTCCTAATATTTATACACTGCAATAATTGTCCTACATGTATTTTCATAATTCCACTGATCTTCTCTCCAAATCAAGTGACATAATATTGATGAAAAACTTAAAAATGAAACATAAGCAAAAAGGTTTTATGTCTTATTTCCAAAGCTATGGGTTAAAGCAGAAGTCAATAAACTATGGGCTATAGGCCAAATGCATCCTGCTACCTGTTTTAGTATGACCCCACCAGCGAAGAATGGTTTTTACATTGAATTGTTGAAAAAAAAATTTAAGATTCATATTTTGTGAGATAAAAAAAATATGAAGTTCAAATTTCAGTGTTGCCCATAAATAAATATTTATTGGAATACAGTTACACATATTCATTTGCACATTGTTTATGGTGGCTTTCACACTACAGGAGCAGAGTGGAAAGGTTGCAATGGAGCCTAAAGTATTTACTATCTTGCCCTTCAACCTACATATTTATTTACCTATTAGGGAAACTTAACTAGATCATTATTCCAAATCACTGTGTGTGTATGGATTATAATATAAACATACCAATAAATGTTGCCTTCTTATAGGCAGGAACTCTACCTTCTCATGTAGATAAAGCTCAGAGATAGGTGTGAAACCATGAAGAAATCCTTCTTTCCCAACTCACTATTTGAACAGTTGAAATCTGTAGACATTACATCTGTGGTATAAATATGGTTTCAGGGCTGCTGAGGAGTCAGTGTTGAAAAGTGACTGAGACATTTTCAAGGGGATCCTTCAAATAATAGAAATTCTTACAGCACTCAGAAATGTCTGCACCCAGAGGAAATCTAAGTGCTTACACTTTGCTAGCTAAGAGCATTCATGTACCTCTATTCAGAGGTACAGATAATAGAGGAAGAAAACTCACTTCATTTCTTAGGAGCTGTGCTCTTTGAATGTCCAGTTCTTTTTGGTGCAGTTTAGATGACAGTGATTGTAAATAACTCTGAGGACACTGGTCCAGGCAGGGTGAGTGACAAGCCATAAGTAAGCGATGCTCATTTGAATCCGTGGTCCCACCCTTTTAATGTGAAAAGGTCTCTGCATTTAGAATCGTAACAACGAATTAGAGTAACTTGCCTGCCTCATTAACATGTGGTTTGATCTAGGTAAATCAATTTGGAGGATGTCAGAGTATTTAATCCTTCCCAAGGGTGAGTTGTGGCTTTTTCTAATTTGTTGACCTTATGGCTACGCCCAGAGGAGTTTCCTCATCTCCTCTCTAGCCTGCCTTGGACACTAAGCATGTCTGTGCTGAACCAGGGATGTGACTGAGATCCTCTGCATTTATTCTGGCAAACAGGTTAGATTATTACACGCTGGAACACTAAGGAAGATAGAGGTGTTTGTGCCGAAAATTCATCACACCACACTGAAAGCACCCATCTTTAGAGTAGTGCTTCTCTTTGCTGTTTAGAATCAGCCTCCTTGTATGAATTGCACTTCTTAAGGGTCAGCATCTAAGAAATTGCAGACCGTGATTATGTTTTTAGGACAGGAAGACTTGCAACTATAGTGTAATCTGGGAGGCTAAATGGATTTTTCGGTATCTCTACAATGCCCCAAATTTGGTTCAATAAGTATGTGATTTGCATGGGTGGCCACATCTCCAGATCAAAATCTTTCATACTGTCATGCACACCTACTCAGCTTTGGCCCCCACCTGAGGATGAATCCATAAGGCACGCAATAACCAATAGGATGGGAGGTGGTGCTCTCAGATCTCTTGTTCTCTTGGCTGACAATGCCCCACCCAGTAGCAAAGTGTTTACAAACCATGTATTCCCAAATCCATACTGCATGACACGATATGTTAATGGGTGTCCCACTGGGGGCAGGGAACTCTTCCATTGACAAGTAGGTTTGGGAAATGCTGAGTTAAATAATATAAACACATTTCTTTGCTGTTCTATAGTTCAGAGCCTTTGATACAGTTATACACATGAAGCACTCTAAGAGGATAATACTATGTGCATTTCCCAAAACTGTTTATTCTGAAATAGTTCTTTCAATCAACCATTAGATTTCCATAGTACAGAATTTAGGAAAAGCTGAATTAAGGACAGTGAGAAGCTCTTGTCTACCTAGTGAATGGGATTTACCTAAACTAATAAAACCAGAGAATGTTAATGGTAGAATGGATCTTAATGATTTTCAAAGCTAAACATTTTCAAACTATGGGCAGTTCTCAAGTCTAGGAGATGTTACAGTTATTGCAAGTTTATGTGTTCATACATCTTACACAAAAATGTACTCTAATTTTTCAAAAATGTGTAAATTGATTCTATGATTGATAGTGAATAAATTTATTTTGAAGAACAAATGAATTCATAAGAGCTTCTTTGTCATCTACCAATCAACAGCACATTACCTATCATGTGCGAGTCTTGGGATATTTTTGCAGGAAGAAGGGAGTTCTCTTACTTGGAAAGTTTTGGGCCCCCTCATTCTATGTATGAGGGGATTGACACTAGTCTCATTACGTAATCAGAATGTTTCCCTCAGAGTTTCTTAGTAACCTCCATTTTTATTGTAGTTGGACAAGTCTGAATCAGTAGAGTTTTTCTGTTTGTTCTTTTAGAATAGCTGAGAGTATTGTGGTCTATAAACATGATTTTCAGCCACTCTACAGGAAGATTGGGATTTCAATCTGACCAAGGAACAACTTGTGAGTTGGTTCCTGGTTTCTCTGAAGGTAAACAGGGTTGCTGATGATGGTGGAATTGGGATATTTCAGGAACCACACAGATGCCTGTGTCATTCGGGCTGCTTGAGCCAAAACAGGACACGTAGGAAGTCTTTGGGTGGTTGGGGATGGTTTAAAACAGGATCAATGATGAATGGATAGATTAGTACACCCTGTTTATAAGCCAGTGTGGGTCAGATACAGGTCATGAAAAGAAGCATATGTGTTAATGTGAACAGAATGAACAACTTAATGAACGTGCATCAAGACATTATTTAATCTAGATGTTAAGTTTAGCTCCAATTAGGATAAATATAAGAAGTCTTAAGTTAATAAAGAAAACAAAAGAGAGATAGTATATTTAGGAACACAAATCTATTCCTAATTTGTTGCTTTAGCAAAAATCACCGATAGACTATCTATGTCATGCACTGAGGCTTTAAGAGTAAAAAAGACACGGTCCTTCCTCAAGTTTATGAGCTGGCTGGAGAGATAACTAAAGAGACAGTTGTTGTGGAGCATGACAAGTGCTAGAAAAGATATAAGTACAGGTTGCTCCATGAAAAGGGAGCATTTTTCAATGGTGAGATGAAGGATCAGGATGCGAAATAAAGCAAGGCTTTTCAGAAAAAGTAATAGGCTAACTGAGACCCAAAGGACATTTGATGCCATCAGATAAGTAAAGGTGTGAAACAGAGTTATTGCTAGAGAGAAGAACAGGTAGAAGACTTTGGAAATGATACCGACAGCAAAATTAGTTTGGAAAACTGAAAGTAGTTCAGCACCACTTTAGGATGAGTGTGTTTAGGGCGGTAAGGGAGAAAATGTGGCATGTGGCAGGTACCCCAGGTGAAGCTACCTGGGCGACTAGCAGTTAGTCATTAAGGATATATTAAAGTGAACTTTATTACAAAGACAATGGGAAACTCTTGAAATATTTTAAGCAGAGAAGTAACATATCATACCATATTTCAGAAAGATCAACTGGAATCCGAAAAGAATTGAGTTTGAGGCATACTAGAGAATTACTTGGAGAGAGAACAATTAGAAATTAGCAGTAATCCAGAGGAAAGGTTATTTAGTGTAATGATGATGGGGCTGGAGAGAAAAGGACAGGTTTCAGAGATAGGGTTAAACTTGACAGTTTATAGTGACTGATTGGATGTGGAAATTGGGAAACAGATGTAGCAATAAATACGGTACCCAGGTGTCTGTCTTAGACACATGTGTGGGTGGTGCTACCATTTACTAAACCAGGCATCATGAGAAGAACAGGTATTTCCTTTGGGGTGGGGCGTGGTTGTGTTAGATAATACATTCTGGTTATTTTTATATTTAATTTTTTTACTTGTTTATAGTGTATTTGAATACAGGACTTCGGAGGTTGAGAAATTTTAAGTGATGGAAAGGCCCAGAGTAAGCATTTGGGAATTAATGGCTGGTGTAGAGGTGAAAGTTACTGGAGTGTAAGAGATCAAGAAATGGATTGTTTAGGATAGACTGTTCTTAAGAATTCTCAAATCCCCAGGATGACAGCAGAGCTTGGGGGAGAGATACAATTCAGTGATCCAGGTTTAAAATCTTTAATAAATGAGGAGGAAGTAACCATGAAGCTAGGGGATGAGAAAGACAAGAAGTCAAGAGTGATGTAGCCAAGTATCATGAGTAGTCTATAAGGACCAAGGATTTTTACACAAAGGTAGAAGTGTAATGTTTGAAAAGCTGTATATTTTTGGGAGTGAGATACTTGGGAATATAAGAAAAATAAAGGCATCTTCTTGAGGGAATTTTAGGGATGTTAGTGTCCTCAGGAAATAGCATTTCACAGTTAAAGCTAGTAGTTAGGGAATGCATTTGGTGGAGAGCCTGAGAACACAGGGGAGTTTGTGTGCAACAGAACAGGAAGCCTAGAGAACGGTGGATTTGAAAAGATTTGAAAAAAAGAGAATTAGTGGGAGGTTAGATCAGCAGAGGAAGCACAGAGCAATCTGGGGATGAGAGTCTGAAGGAAAATGGATAAAAAAGAAGGGGGAGTCTTAAGCAATGACCAACATAATAGAATGGTGAAGAATGTCGGGATAGGAGATTAGTAAATTCTTACAGTTGCTATAACAAATTACCACAAATTTAGAGGCTTAAGACAACAGATTCATTAACTTGTAGTTCTGATATCGAAAAATAGGTCTTACAGGGCTACCTGTCTTCTGTAAGCTCCAGGGAGGAAATCTGTTTCTGATCTTTTCCAGATTCTAGAGTCTTGCCTTCATTCTTTGGTCTATGGTCCCCTTCCAGAAATACCACTCCAACTTCTACTTCCAACATCACATCTCCTCCTTTGACTCTTGAGCTTTCCTCTTTCCTTTTAAAGACACCTGTGCTTACATGAGGTCCCCTGGTTAATCCAGGATATTCCCCATCACAGTGTTAACTGCGTCTGCAAAGTCTTTTTGCCATGTAGCCTATCATATTGAAAGGTTACTGGGATGAGTCTGTGGACATCTTTGGGAGGCTGTTTTTATGCCCACCACAGGGGCCACAGAGTGCCCTGGTGAAGGGATGAACAGAACTGGAAATGGCAGAAGAGGTTCAGACTTCTCAGCAGGGATTATCGAAGACCTGGAATGTTTGTGCTTCCAAGAGAGTTCTGACATAAATCAGGGAGTTGCTGAAAAACTCCTGTGGATTTTAGATCCTCACCACAAATTGGAAACAATGGCCTCCAAAATTTGTCAGCAAAGACCTGAATTGAAAGAACGAGCGTTCAAAGCTGCTGGCAGCCACTGGAAGTTCAAATCTGTCTCCTCAGGAAAGATTGAAAGTGAGATCAATTCATTTCATTTATTCATTCTTTAAACAAAATTCTACAGCTATGATGGGCTTGGTAGAGAAAAAAAGTAATTAAAAAAAGTTGTTTTTTAAAAGTACTTTGACTAGTTGGGGAAAGGAGGTAAAGCATGAACAAATTGTGGAGTCAAAGTGACCTAAAGTCTATTCCTAGGACACTGAAGAGATGCTTTTAGGCTACTAATAGTTTCTTTATCTTTGAATCATTCCTTACATCTCATCAGTCATTAAATCCTATACTTATTCCTTGGAAAATTCTTGCAAGTACACTCCTTTCTTCTAATTTAGTCTGTTACCTCAGCCTACATACATCTTAATTTTTCTCAGAAATGCACAAATCAAAACAAAAACAAAAATTTGGGAAGAGAAATGATGAATTACATTTGGTAAATGCTGAGCTTAAGGAAACAGTGGATAAAGGCTACAAAACTAAGTTGGAGAGGGAGATTTCAAAGTCATCTACACAGCGATGGTACAAAACTCCCAAGACTGTGTAAACACTCTCAGGGTGAGAATTTGGAAAAATTAAAGCTGATAATCAAGAACTGAGGTCCCCCAGATGGTAACTACCCTTACTGTGGTGAGCATTGCTTAAAAAAGAATTGTTGAATCACTATGGTGTACACCTGAAACTAATGTAACATTGTGTATCAACTATACTTCAATAATAAAAACTAAAAAGTACAAAAACAAAAAACTAACAGAGATTGATTCTTTCAAAGTTCTGGAGGTCAGAAATCTGAAATCAAGTTATTGGCAGGACCCACATTCTCTCCAAAGGCTCCAGTGAAGAATCCTGCCTTGCCTCATCCAGATTTTTCATAGCTCCAGGCAATACTTGGCTTGTGGAAATACATAACTTCAAGCTGCCTCCTTCTTTACAAAGCCTTCTACTCACTGTGTATCAAACATCCTCATGATTTTTGCTTATAAGGACACTCATTATTGGATTTAGACCCACCCAGAAAATATGGGATAATATTATCTAAAGATGCTTAATTTAATTAAATCTGCAAAGACTCATTTTCCAAATGTTCACATTTGGCTATGTTCACAGGTTCCAGGTGAGTATATTTTTGGGGAGCCACCATTAAACCCAATGAAATCCTCTCACTGGCCATCCCAGATTAAAATCCATCTCACTGCAAAGCACATTCATCCGACACAAAACTCTCCCAAAGTCTCAAGCTTTTAAAACATCAAATTTATGCTCATAATCCTTATCTAAATATCACAAGCTCAAAAAACCCAAGTCTCATCATCTAAATTAAGACAAGATGAAATTCTGGGTATGGATCATTCTGGAGCAAAAAAATCTTCTCTATCCATCTAGGTAACACCTTTCAGGAAAAAAAAAAATTGCTTCCAAAGTGGACAGGTATAAGGTAGATGTTATCATTCCAAAAGGGAGAAATTAAAAGGAATCCAGGGATCATTGGTCCCAGGCAAGTGGGATCATTGGTCCCAGGCAAGTTTAAAATCTAGCATGTCAAATTTCATTAGGTTTCAAGGCCTAAGAAGAGCCTTCTGTGACTTGACATTATGCCCTGGAGGCTCTGCATTTGAGTCATTATTAAAACAAACAAACAACAACAAAATAAATACAAAACTGAGGTCCCTACATGAGGAGAAAAAAAATCAGATAGGTGGGAAAGAACCAGGAGAGAGAAACATGGGGACATGGTTTGTTAGGGAAAATGTTGCGACAAGATTCAAATGAATGGTGAATAGTATTAAGAATTGCAAAGAGAGGATGTAGAGACAAAGACCAAATGATGTACCTTGGATTTAGCTGGAACGAAATCATTATAACTTTGAAAAAAATTACTATGACAGATAATTGAGGATAATAGGTATAGAAACTTTAGGTTTCTACAAGATGATGGTATTTATAGACAAATCCTGTCTTAGTTCAGGCTGCTATAATGAAATGCCAACAAATGAGTAGTTTATAAACAACACAAATTTATTTCTCACAGTTTGAGAGGCTGGAAGTCCAAGATTATGGTGCTACCATGGTCAGGTAAGAGCCTTCTTCTGCATTATAGACTTGTTGTGGTATTATTACATGTTGGAAGGCGTGAGGGATCTCTGTGAGGTCTCTTTTGTAAGAGAACCAATCCCATTCATGAAGCCTTCACCCTTGTGACCTAAGAACTTCCCAAAGACCCCACCTCTTTATTCCATCATCTTTGGGGATTAGGATTTGAACATACAAATTTTGGGAGACACAAACATTCAGACTCTGGCAAATCCAGCTCATCACACGCCACACTCCTAAAGTTACTTATATGATTACACATGACATGAAATGGGTAGTTGGAAACCATGGGAGCTTCCCATTTAGGTAAAAAGCAATTTAGGGGCATTTTCAACCTATCTTCCCATTAGTCAGAAAGAACTTGAAAAGGAGATGTATTTTAATGATAGAAAAGAAAAGAAATGGAAGTGTCTGGATCCAGGTCATAGTTCAAGGTTCAGAAATGAAAAGTGGATGGCTATTTGGGCCCTAGGTTTTGTTGTTTTGGGGTGTTGTTGTTGTTTTGCCAGCCAGCAGCCATATTGATTTCTACAAACTGTTGAGTCTCTTACTTAGAAAATCAGTCATCATGCGATCCTCAGCACTGTAATGGGAAGTTTAGTAGGGCAGAGTATCATAATAGTGGAACTCGAGAAACTGGTCTTGCTCTGCTTAACTTGACACTTGGATCAAGATATATTATATATAACTTGACATCTCAGGGTCAGAGTGAGAAGTCCCTAGACTCATTTGCCATTTCCCAAAATTTTGGCTTGCTGAAGAAGATAAGGACGAAAGACTCTTAGAGAAACTTCCTTAATCAAAATCCTCCATCACTGCCTTTAGCATCAATGACAGTGGCTGATGTGCAGCCCACAGCGGAGACCCTGAAGAACTAGCGTGAGGCAGAGGAGAAGGATCACATTAAACAAGAAGCCTAATTTCTAGAGACAAGATGTTGAATAAGAAAATTATGATTTACTGGTTTGAAAGATGCAGGGAAGTTCTCAGAAAGCATTCTGATATATTAGTAATGATAACCAGGCAACTGGAAAGTGTGGTTTACACAGGCTGGCCTGTCCACGTTGGATGATATCCTTGAATGGACAGATACTTAGGTATTATCAGAATATAGATAGAGAAGAGGCCTGAGTGAATGGCGCATAAAAATGGCCTATTCCATCTTATAAAATATAAATCCCCTCCAGAGCACATTCCTTTCTCCTTGAACATCAGTTGGTCTGTAACAATGTCATGGGGGGCAAGGGGAAGCTTTAAGTTTCCAGGAGTAAGAGTTTCACTCACATAATGGCTGAATCTTAATTGTATAATTTTAAATGCTATTTTAGAAAAAAAAAAAAAAAGTCCGTACATGCCCATGTCTTTTACCCACACTCTGTCCCATCCCCTCCAGTTTTCTCCGTGGTATCTGGCATGAGTAGCTGTACAGCACTGTGGTTAAACACTTTGGCATAGTTTCAAAATCCACCTGTTCACTTACTAGCTTTAGAACTTTGTCACGAGTTACCCAAACTCTGAGTTTATTCATCTGTAAAATGACACTAGTAACAGTGTTTCCTTCAAGAATTATTGTGAAGATTACATGAGATATGTGGGTGAAGTGCTTAGCACAGAGCCTGGAACACAATAAATGCCCAATAAGTAGTTATTACTATTTATATTGCTATTGTTATTATTTTGTTAGCTAGTAAATAATAAATAGTAGAAAGAGAATTGAATCAGAGAATGAGCCTAAGATCAAAACCCCAATAAATTTCTTTTAACCTTTTGACTTCTTCTTTTAAATGGGAGTGATATCTATACCAACAGACCCCTAGGCTTGTTCTATAAATGTATAGAATAATGAATATTTATGCTTTGTAAAATACATTTTAAAGTATAAGGTATGGAAAAGAAATAAAGATTTACAATAGCTCTATTGCTACTTCCAGAACTAGCATAAGGGCATGTAAAATGTGTTTAAAAATATGATATTTAGTTAGTTGAGACCTTATTGGGCTGCCATAATTTATCCACTGGAAACATAATGGTTATTATTCTGCCAGAGATTTTAAGTCAGTCTTGGATTTAAAAAAAAAAAAAAAGCCTTGAAGTTGCATTTTATTTAATTGCCTATTGATGATATAATAAAGTTCAATGGATATTTTCAAATACCTACTATGTACTATGCATAATCTGGTAGTAAAAGTTAGACATGGAGAGTTAGGACCCTTGAATTGGACCTGTTATAATAATTTGCAGTGACATTGACCTTATAATGTATGTATTTCCGTCGAGTCATCTATTAAAAAACTATTATGATACTTATCTACTATGCAAAGGAACTATAAATTGGTTTGAATGTTAAGCTTCACTCAGAAAAAACACTATCTAAGCAAAAGCCTCACCATTGTGTCATTCCTGCATTTGGTGCCATGCTTAATAGATGTAAAGTACAAACCACTGAATTATGCATTCGCCAGTACAATTCTGCCCCAGAGCAAGGTACTGTTGGAAGTCAGCCCAGGGAAGGGCAGCAGAAAAAGTGCCTGGTTTTGAAAAACTGATGAGAAGAGGACACAATGTGATGACAAGTGGACTCAGGGCTACGTCCACTGACCCAGCTCCTGCCATTGCTTAGGAGCCAGGATTTTAACCAAACTGATTGGATGACCAAGAATATTAAGAAAGATCCTCATAGGGAAGGCACACAGACAAACCACTTCACGGAAAGATGATCTGACCAAAGGCAAGCAATCCACGTGTGGGACAGAGAGCAAAGGAGAACTCAGCTTTGTTTACAAAAGTCCCTGCTGTATGAATGGAAATGCCAACATAATAAACAAGTTTGTCACATTACTTTACAGTTTATAAAGCCCTCTCACATACACAATTGTACTGAACTCTTATTAGCCCAAAGGCTCATAGCTTTTTGCATGTGCCTACATTCTGGGCCAGCAGAGAGTACAACCCCTTTTCAATTTGAGGTTTCAGGTTCACCCTGGTGTTAGTCTTTAACATAAACTCCTGTATGAGCTGCCGTCTTCCTTACCAGCCTGAAATTATACCTCTGGACTCTGGCTGAGGTCACAGTCCATTGCTCTTGTTAGCAGACAGAGGCATAGTATTTGGACCAAGACCATCTTAGGACTATACTCTTGCACCTTCAATTTATCTATACTTCCTATTTCTTCTCCTCCTTTTCTTATATGCCACAAGGCAATATAGTTGGGCTCCCTGATTTCTTCAGATTACTTGGGTTCAATTGACCTTTTTCATAGTGTCATAGAATCAGAGTTGGAAGAAACATCAAAGGTCATTTAGTCAAACCTTCTACCCATAGTAGAATCCCCACCCCCTACAGCACTGCTGACTGTTAGTCATTCAGCCTCAGTGTGAAGGGCCCCAGTAAAAGTCAACCCAGTCTAGCAGATCGCATTTGCCTAAGTGACTATAATAATACCTCCCATCCCACCTACTCTTCTTACAGTGTGCTTTCGAGGCTTCCCCCACTGGGAGTGAAGACTAGGGCTTCTCCATTTGCATCTGGAAGAGGTTGGGACTGCTCCAAACAATAGGGTGCAGCAGGGTGATGTTCTGTGACTTCTGAAACCAGCTCAAAAAAGACAGTAGCTTTCAGCTAGCTTACTCCTTAGGATGTTTGTTCTGGGAAAGCCAATCATCATGCTAAAAAGAGGAAGCCCCAACTCACTACACAAAGAGACCACAAAGTCCCACCTGGAGAGACACTGAAGCCTTCAGCCACTACCCAGCGTCACTAATTGGACATGTGAGTGAATGACACTTCGGATGACTCCAGTCTCCAGCTTTAGAGCCATACTATCTGTTGCCAAGTGAAGCAGAGATGAGCTACCCATCCACATGGAGTCTCTTTGGTCCACAGGGCTTCATATCCAGAGGACCAATGCTCTAGGAGCTGGAACCGAGGAACCACCCTGGAGAAGCATTCTCCTCATTGAGACCTGATTTAGATGATGAGATCCTGGACTTCAAACTAAGCCTCAATGGGATGAAACTTGGGAACTTAGAGGGAAGGCATGAGAATATTTTGCCTATGTGGGTATTTGAATTGTTATCGCCAGAAGACAGATTATGGTAGATTGTATTTTCCTACATGCAACAATGCTTCCCATTCCATTTGCTTACAATGTGATGTTGAGGCTCTTCCCACTGAGAGGTCTATGTTCTCCTCCTGGAATCAGGGCAGGGACTTATGATTGCTTCAGCCAAAAGAGTAAGGCAGAAGGGATGCTATGTGACTTCCGAGGCTAGATCTCTGGGGAAAACTGGCTCATCTCTGAGAAACCTGCCATCATGCTGTGAGAAAATACAAATTAGCCCAGGAAAAGAGTGATGTGGGAAAGACATTAGGGTTCAAAGCCAATGGCCAAGAAAGAATTCATGAGACATCTTTGGTGCAAAAAGGGGGTTTTATTAAAGCATGGGGACAGGACCCGTGGGCAGAAAGAGCTGCACTGGGGTCATGAGGAGTGGCCCATTATATACTTTCAGGTTGGGAGGAGGTTAGGGATAGGGGAAGTCTCTAAGGAATTTGGAAGCAAGGTTTCCAGGACCTTGAGGGGGCTAGCTATTGTTGGGAAAAGGTCATTTATTACCGCTTAGTAAAAACTCAATCATGAGACCCTTCAGATGTATATCGGTGGGCCACAGGCTTGGGGGATGATTTCCAACATGTATCTTGGGAGGGTAGAGATAAAGGAAATTTCTAAAGGAATTTTTATATTTTAAAGTAGGCTTAGAGGATGCCAGGCAGGGGGAGGGGTCAGGAATCGCGCTTGGATTGCTTTTTGCCCTTAGTGTCAACATCGAGGCAGTTGAGTCCCTAGTGGAATTTCACTCTGCCTGTTTCAAGGACTTGTCAATGGGCTATAGGTAGTAAGGAAATTTAATAATATCTCTTCTGCCTTTGTTTCCCACATCAGAGAGAACATGTAGAAAGGCCCCATGAAGAGGAACTGAGGCCCCAGCCAACATCTAGTTCGAGTAAAGGAGCCTCCAGATGATTCAAGATGCCTCGGCAGAGGCTGCGTGAGACAGAGATGAGCTATATACATCAAGCTTTGTGCAAATTGTAGAATCATGAACAAGTAAATTATGATTTTGTTTTGAGCTGCTAATTTGGGTGGTAACTTGCTCTGTAGCATTAACCTGTCAGAACAAAGGTAGATCCCTGTATGGGAGGGCAGAGTCCTGCACTGGGAGGCAGAATCCTAAATTAGAGTAGAGCCCTGAACTGGGACACAACCTTCTATGAAGGTTACGCACTATATCAGGCGGAAGAAACACAGAGTTCTAGTCTGCTCTGTACCCTTCACTGGGAAACCCTGGGCAAGATGTCTAAATGTCTTATCTGAAAATCTGACATAACTTTTTTCACCTAAATGAGGTACTCTTGGGATTGGGTTAGATCCTGCTCTAGACTCTATGATTC
Source organism: Potos flavus (assembly GCA_028534135.1). Classification (NCBI taxonomy): domain Eukaryota; kingdom Metazoa; phylum Chordata; class Mammalia; order Carnivora; family Procyonidae; genus Potos; species Potos flavus. The sequence continues at coordinate 43,219,616 of CM052896.1, forward strand.
TAAATTTCCATTTATTCATCCAAATACTCATCATGACCTGCCATTGTGATCAGATTTAGGATTTATTTCCAAACTGAAAGTCTCCACTGAGAAATGGGATAGAAAAATAGTACTGATAGTAGTAAAAAAAAAGAAAAAAAAAATTCTCATCACTTGCCTTTTTGTGTCTTCTAAAACATTTCCTCACCAATCCTGACCTAGACCCAGCTCATATGTACATCTTTAACTGAGGCTACTCTTAAGGATAAGAGCAAATGCAATTTTTTCAGTACCTACCAAGAAAATAGAGTATATGTCTATACTTTACTCTCAAAATAAAGGAGCAGGAAAAAGCAAGATTAACTCTTCTCTTTCGCAATTAGTCCCTGTGCTACAAAGAAAACATCTTCATTTTTTGGGGTTCTTGTAAATAATATCCTTCATCAGCAAAATCCTTCGCTCTTAAGTACAAAGCAATATTCTCAAAAAACAAATTTTCTATCTGAAGATTTGACGTGTGATGTTATTTCACCTACAAATCTCTGATATAATAGAAATACAGGAGATTTGTTAGGAGGCTTGTCACAAATTAAACAAAAGTTACCTTTTCTGAATACGACCCAGTTATCTAAATTCTGAAGCAAAACTGCCAAGTACTGCAGAATTACTGGGTTGTATAAAAAGTGCTCGTGCTGTTGTTCCTGAATAAGAGGTTTAGATAAGGATGTGCCTTATCACATACTGAATTTACTGGATTAAAGAGAGACCCCACTTTTCTGGGCTATGTGAATTCAGATTTACAAAGGGAAAGTAGTACCCCCATTCCAGAAGATAAGCAGCTCTTGACCTGCACCTCCCTTCTCCCACTTTTGGCACATCCTTAACCTTCTCCTCAAAAAGACAGATCTTTAAGTGTTTTTTTTTTCCCCCCCCAGAATTGATCATTTCGATGTCAGGTCATTTCAGAACCAGTGATTAGTGAATATGATAAATTGCCAGTAGTGAGTTTGCTTTTGCAGGTTTGAAGTTTTGATGCATTAGTTATTTCCACCCAGGAAAATTATAACTCCAAACAACATCAACCTCTAAATCTCCAGATAGAAAATGAGTTTGTTATGAATATTACTTTGTATATGTAGGTCCTTTACATCGATGAGATCTAAATTAGTAGTGTTATTAACACCTGTGATCTCTTAAACTATTTCCAAATATTTTCTCCTCAGTCGATTTCATTGAGCCCAGAGATATTTCTTAGAGCTTTAATCAGGTTGATTTTTTTTTATAATTCGGCGGTCCATAAAAATTTCAAGGCACAGGCACAGAAGACTGTGTCCCTTTGTTTGAGGTATATGTGTGGTACAGGATAATTTTTTAAAGGTTGGCTCCTGAATTGGCAGGTCCGCTTTCTCTTTGTCCTCATCTATTTGTCCTCCCTGTGAAAGGGTCTTCAGACAATGAAGTTAACAAACGGCACATAAAGCCAATGCCTAGATGTTTATATTCCTAGGCTGTTGTTTACACAAATTTTTCAGTGTTTGTGATTATGGGTGTCCCTCCCTGAGATGTGAGAGGTTGGGGTAGCCTTGTTTACATGAATTCCTCTCTGGGAATACACACGGATTCACATTAGAAGCAGCAGGAGGATTTTCAAGGGAGAGAATTTCAGGACAGTGTACAGAATCGGAGCCGGGGGGTCGTGACCTTGCCTATTGATCCAGCCTCTCTAATTTCCACAGCTTGCTGAGGCTTGTTCTTCCAGCCTGCTGGTGTACATTAGAGCAGAAATCCATAACATGGCCATGTTCATCCAAGCACAGGAAGAAACTAAATTAAATGTTAAAAAACAATCTGAGGCCAGAGTTGGAGACAATTCATCATGATCCTAGACGCCAGGCAGGTGGGATGACCAAGGATTCCTCAGCCAATAGACCCCCAAACAGAATATGGAAAGGCCTTGGTGCCTCATTTGTCAGGTACACAGCAGAGTCTGAAAACGCATGAAGGTCAGCTCTTTTGGCTGCAACATATTTTTCCTCAAGAATGAGATATTACACATCTGAAAAGTGTAACTGAAGTAAATTAGCAGAAAGAATTGGGAGGAATCAATGGAATTCTTTATGAAATGCATATTTGGGGCAGCTTTTGGCAAATTCTCAAAGCCAGTGATGCTTGCATGCCGGCCTCGGCATTTCCATCCCGCTGGATTCCAGGGCTGGCTGGCTCAGGTTATATCACAAGGAAGAGAACAACTCGCCAGAGTCATGACCTTTCTTCTGGGTGACAGAGATTCAGAACAACAGCATCTCTGGCACCTCAGGATGAAGTCAGTGTGTTAAGGTAAAGGATGCCAGACACCCTGATGTTCTAAAACATCTGGATGATGTACTTCACCATTCACTTTTCATCTGGATATTTCACCTCAAGTAGACAGAGCTGAAGGCAGCATGCTCAAGGCATATTGGACAATGCCCAAACTGCCCTTTTCTGCTTCTTCCGTTGATCTCATTTATATTGGACATGGGGCTCATGCCATTTATTTGCCATTTACTTATTGATTAATCTAAAATGTTTAACCTGACGGAGGCATCACAAATGGCAGGTTGTTCTGCTGGGAGCTGCCTCAAATGCTGGGATGCATTCCTCAAAAGGCATTATCCAGGTAAAATCCCATCCTAATGAATACTCCGGCAGCATAACAGGGCTCTGTTTAGGGAGAGTGGACCCTACTTGGGTGGTGGCAAGGATGCAGTGAGGATGATTTAAGGTTGACCGAATTGTGCTAAATAGTAACAACAACAAATTCAGGCAATCCTTGCATAAGCAGCATCCACTCACCCACAAAGGAAAGAAAAAGGATCTGCAATCCTACTTCAGGTTAAAGTTCTACCTGAATGCTAATATCTCCTTAGGTGGTAACAGGAGAGTTCTTCTGAGGGGAGAGGGGCAAGAACAAAAGGGGAAATGGAGAGACACTTGAATCCGTTTGCAAATTGAAATTGAACTAGAGTGTGCGAGCTACAAAAGAGGCAGTGGAGGAAACGGAGGCTGTAGGACAGTAAAGGATTTGCCCCCAGACACACCTGGGTCCATGACAGAGGGCATCGTTTACTGAAGTCGGTGGTTCAGAGTGTGCACTCTGCAAGCAAAAGTCTGCACTCTGTGACCTGTCTCTATGGCTTACTACCTGCGTGGACCTTGGACAAATTTAATTTGCCCGTACTGTAGTTTTCTCATCAGTAAACTGGAGATAATAATAGTATTCTAATAGTGCTGTGAGAATTTAGTGAGATAATGTATCCATAAACCTTTACTAGTGCCTGGCACATGGTTAACACTCCACAAATAATACTGACGTTATTCTGTACTATCTTTCCCTTTGAGGGCAACTAGCCCAGCATATCTTTTATTTATAAGTAAACACATCCATACAGAAAAATGTTTAAATATTAAAGCATCAAGTATGATGAATTTTCACAAATTGAACACCCCTAACCAGACAAAGAAGCGAAACTTTACCAGAACCCTGGAAGTCTGTCTCCTGCCCCTCCAGTCTGATTCTTCCCAACAAATGTAACTATTAGTCAAATTTCTCTCCCAGTCTGTTAATTTCACCTGTTTTTAACTTTATATAAATGGAATCATGCCATATTTATTCTTTTGCATCTGGCTTCTTCTCAGTACAGGTTGTGAGATCTATTACTTGATACAACAGTATTCTGTTCATTCTCATTTCTGAAATTCCACATTTCCTTATCACAGTCTCACAAAACACTTAGGTCTTCTAAACAGCTGAGAGGAATGTAAGAAGTAATTTGTTAAGTAAAATACAGTACCAAAGTACTTTAGAATTATATTTAAATTAGAGATCACTCCAAGTAATACCTAAAGGGACTTAATTCTCAGTCATTTGCACAGTGAAAGACTTATTGAATGGGGGGAAAGTAGGTGTTTCAGCTAGCACCTTCTCTTCTCCATGGACAACAGCATGTGACTGCCAGGATTCACCACCATAGGGTAACTGACAAATTGTTATAGTACTCTGAGCTTTGCTAAATCTGGGTACACCAAGGAAAGTGCTTGCATGAACAGCATCCTGTAAGGGTATGCCATCAGAATAAATGTTTGTGAAACACTGAGCGAGCCTGGAATCCTCATTTTCCAGAGGGAAAACTAAGTTCTAGAGGAAATAAACTCCTCGCACTCCAGGATCAAACAGCCAGTGAGTAAGAAAGTTAGGGCTGAATGGAACGAAAATAATAGAGGACTTGGAATGTTGGCTTTAGCTAGAGCAAAAGCATGGCTTCTGGAACAAGGGCTCAACCCCCTTGAATCCAGCCTCTCTGAGCTTGTTCTGAATGAGGACCATTCACCCCACAGTCCAAATGATCTTTAAATAGCATAGTTTCCAGAGCCTAGTCTTCTCATTTACAGAACACAATGAAGCACTTCTTCTTCTTAAAATGTAAACATTCTGAAGACCACAAATATTAGTTGCCTCTTAAATGTAATTTGAATTTTCAAAAGAAAATTTGGTTATTTGATCAAATAAAATAGCAACCTCCCTTAAACCATTATCTAATGACAGCACCAGCATTTATCACCCCTACAGTGAAATAAGAGGTTAGCATTTCTTCAAGTATAGGAAGTTGATTTCTGTGGTCAAGTTTAATGCAGTAGGTTCATTAAGAAGTGAAAGATAATTTGGTTACATAATTTGAATCACAGAGTTCTATCAGATCATGTGCATGACATCACAGTTGCTATTCTATTTCATTGAGTCTAGTTGACACTATGCTATGTAATCTAGTCTTAGAAAATAGGACGGGGTCATTTTTTTTTTTTTTTTTTTTTTTAAGTTTTTAATGCTAGCCAAAAGGTGAAACAGACTTGAACAGCCATTTTTGGAATAAAGTCTTGCATTTCTGCCAGTTAAACAGAAGTCAAAACTTAATATAGAAAAGACTTTTCCTTGCTGAGACTCAAAGAAAAATGCACAGAGCCCACCAGAAACGGGAGAGGCGAGCTCTGAATCTGGATTTATCACTGACTTGTCCTTTAACGGGAGAGACCAACAACAAATTTAGTTTGGCTCCTTAGCTTTTATTTCTCCACCCTGCATAATCTGATCATACTTCTCTACAACCAAAAAACCCAAGCTAGAAAATCATATTTTTGTCCGAAGATATATACACTACTGATGTAACACATTCGTTTCTGTTTTCTGAGTGGAGAAATAGTTTATGGATCTGCATATCAATGCTTTTAAATGTTTTTACTTTGCATGTTTCCATTCTCATGTTTCTGTACTTAATTTTGCACTCTTATTCTATAAAAATTGTCTTTTCTCATACATAATGACTTTTTGGATACTTTCACCTGTATTTTTATAAGCTTAATGTTTCAATGCAATTTTAGGTTTTGAAACTTCTTATTCTTATACTTGTAATTTAGCTCCTACCTACTTCTAAAATTAGTATGAAGTATATTCTAGAACGTTTGGTGTAAAACACTTTTTCTTCCTCTGAATGGGTAGTGAAACAGACTTGCTCATTTCTACTTAAGCAAGAAACAAATGAACACAAACCAGAAAGATGAAAGAAATATATACATGTATATATTTCCACATACATATTTCCATATACATACATGTTTCCTTCCATTTGAAGAAAAATGGAAAGAAAAAAAGATCACAGGAAATCATTCTGCCTTGACTCAGCTCATTTGTCACCAATTCAAGATAGGTGTTAAAATTATGGACTATTCCAGATGCCATTGCCAGCTTATCTGGATCTGAGAAAACAAGTGGGTCTCTGTGAGGAATGAAATGACTACCATAAATTTAAGGCAATTATGAGGATTAAAAAAATAGGGCCTAAAAAAAAAAATAGGGCCTTTTTGGTTATGATCACTAATCAAAGGAAAAACCTTACATGCGCTCACTGAGAAAAGGATTGTTTATCTTAAAGTGGCTCACACCCTTCATCTCCCTCTCTCCCCTTTATACACAGTACCATTTTCTGATTATAATCACAATTAGGAAGACTCATTTTTTGGAATTAAGGGAAAAAAACATCCCCTGGAACCCACTTAGGCCAAATCTACATGTCATGCTTATGACTCTATTGATAATTTCCCAATAAATAAGGGTTTTTTTTGGTCATCATAAGGGCTGATTGTCATTAATGGTGAAGCAATCAATGGGATTGATGCTATTTCAGGCACCTTAACAACTGAATTGGATCAACCATGCATGAGTCCATAGATAGCTCATTGACTGGCTGTTATTGTGGCTGATAAAACCAAGTCAGCTGGAAAAGAGCTCTTTCAGTCTGGCCTTGTAGACAAACTTTAAGTCTTTACTGTGGAACCATCCAAGATGATTGGCCCTTTGAAGCAGCAACTGGCATAAGCCTAGAGGGATTATGGCCACAAGAGGCTCTGGCACAGAGATTCAGGTCAAAGAGAGCTCTAGTGTTTCCAAATATTCACTTGAAAGCATGCAATGATTGGCTTACAAGGGCAGAATTAATTAAATCTATGGACTTTTTATACTCTTCTGGTGACATGGTAGTTAAGACAGAAAATGATACACGGATGAGATACTTTTTTTTTTTTTTCCAGATGAGATACTTCAATGAAGCAGTTATCAACCCAAGTTAGGGGAAGAAATCTTGCAAAATGCCCAGGTCCAAGCCTTGTCCTACTGCAGAAGCACCTGGTATAGCCAGCAGTAGGAATTGAGCTGTTTAAGCTGGAAGAGGTGGGGCACACTAGAGCGACCATCCCTAAATTCTGCCAGAGTGCTCAGAAGGAGAAAGAGGAATTAAGATAAATGCAAGGCCACCTGCCCATTAGTCCTGGATCTTGAGAATGGACTTCTTTGTATAAACTGGCTTGAATATCACAGTTATCCGGGGAAGCAGGCTGCCTTTTTTTTTTTTATGGAAAATGCCCTTTGCATACAAGGAGATCCAACCTGGAAAGGTCAGGAATGGAATCGGACCCAAGGAAACTCTTAAAACTGAAGTCCTGGTGAGCTGGGGACATTTGGTTTACATGAAGCAATTTTGGTTTACACCTGTTGCCTGGCACGAGCGTCATTATTTCTAGATTGCATGCTAGATTATATAAAACAATAGATACCCACTGTTAAGGGTTGCCGTCCTCCTGAAATTGTGTATCAAAAGCTGAACCCATTGAGAAGGAGGAAAAGGTGGGAAGGGGATGAGACATAGAAATTGGCTAAATAAGCTTGTATATGCTTAACCCAGTGTGTTTTAAGATACCTCAGGGAAAAAAAAAAAAAGATACCTCAGGAAATCCGAAAACATTCCAATTATTGCAATATGACAGGCACTGTTCCCTAGGCACATTTCTCCATGGTCTTGTTTCATTTTGCAGATAATAAAATTAAGCTCAGAGAGGTTAAACAACTTGTGTGGGCTCACACGGCAAACACACAGTTTAACTCTGGCTCATGTGGTTTCCATCACACCTTATTAGAGGTGTCAATGGAGAATCACTGTACCAATGTACTTAATGCTTTCCAGAACTTCAGTCTGAAGGATTTTAATACAAGCTATTAAAAAAAAAAAAGTTAACAAAGATAAACATTTCTATAGGCCACCGTTTTTGGAATCTTTAAGGCTAAAGTACAATGAGAATTTTTAAGAAGGAAAATTAGTATGTGGCACTTCACTTCCCATTTTTTATTAAGAAATCCTTATGAGACTAGGGGCACCTGGCCTATGACTCTTGATCTCAGGATCGTGAGTCCGAGCCCCATGTTTGGCATGGAGCCTACTTAAAAAGAGAGAGAGAGAGGGAAACCCCTGTGAAACTAGGTTGTGAAGAACACACCTTAGGGAACAGTATTCTAGACTAAATTCTTTGTGAAACCAAGATCTAGTAGTTTCAGAACCTAACATAGTGCTTGGCACATCTAATAAATGCATGAACAGAAAGCTTCACTTATATTTCACATTTTTGTCAAGAGCAAGTCTAGGAAGAGATCCCCACTGTCTTCCTAGACCAAACTGAGAAGATTCTCTAGTCTCCCAACAAAACTTACTCCTAAATTAGAGGACACTTCTTAGACATTCTCATGGAGGTGTTAGATTCAAACCCAAGTGAGGAGCAAGAATTAAAAACATACCACTGAAAGAGAGTGCAGCCAAAATCTCCAGGCACAAGCAAGCAAAGGGCTATGACAATATTAAGAATAGACTTAGATTGGCCTCATCACCAGATAAAAAGGTATTAAAATAATTCTCTAGCAAAACCACTCACATTGCATGTACATTATTGGTATATGAACCCAGGGAGTTGGAAGGAAAGATGGAGAAGGAAGCAGGGAAGGAAGGATTTGAATACAAGTTTGTGTTACTGTATGGCCACCACATACAGACTGCTTCATCTAGAGCAGGAAGGGAAGGCATTCATTCATCAGCTCCAATCCCCATCTATCGAAGCTTTTCTCTTGGGTATTAACTACCCCTCACTTCTAGGTTGCATATGGGAAGTCAAATGAATGGGTTTCCATGGTGACCCATAAGGCAACAAACCTATAGCAAGAAACAAACCTGAGACGCTATGCCCCCAGGTCACACTTGGGCAAAGCTGGTGGGACCCACAGAGAACTGGTCCCTGCAGTGATGCTGGCACATGGGACAGATGAGGTGGAGGGGACCTGATGTGCTTGAGGGCCTCAGAATGACCACTCATGCCAAGATCAACACACTGCCCCTTCCCTGGCTGGCTGTTGGAATGTGAACACTTGACCTTCATCTCCACTGAACAGAATGGCATACTGTGTTCAAGAAACTATTTGGACTACACCAGACAGGAGGATCAGATAGGAGAAATCCAGGATATAAGGATTAAATCTACATTTATCCAAAGGCTCTACAACTGTAGGTGGGGTTATGCTGCCCAAACTCTTGTCAAACCCTCAGTGGGCTTCTGACGATTTCTACTCAACCGGGACACCTTTTATGTTGCACCTATCCCTTTTTCTTTCTGTAATATTTTCTCCCATTTTTAATGCTCTCTTTTGTATTGGAACAGCAAAATGCAAACGCTCTTCTCTCTGTGACGTTATCTGTGGGATCTGAAAAATAGCTACAATAACTTTTGACAGAAAAAAGGTGCAGCTTAGAACCTACATAAACTGGCTTCAGTTAATAACTCCTTTTGGAATTGCTAAACAAACTTGTGCATTTTTCAAAGCAGACTTCACCAACAACCCTTTGACCAGATTATGCCCTCAAAAAGAAGCAATTGTGACCCAGAGAAACTACTTGACGGAATTTTTCTGACATTTGTCTCAGGACAGAGGAAGTCCAGCAGTAAGCCTGGACTAGAGAACACTTAATTGGCAGCATAAAAAGTGTTGATAATCTCTTATGATCTTTGTTTTTTTTTTTTTTTTCTGGTAACAATCTTCAATTAAAGGAAGTGTGGGTGGTCGTTTTCAATGTCAAAATTCTTTCACATTATCAAAACTGACCCATACCATCTGGATTGGTAAAGGGTTCACAAATCAGGGACCGTCTCACTGTTGTTTGAAAACATCTTATCAAAAGATAGTTTGGGTTTCCATATTCATTATCTCTTGACTCAAAAAAAGAAAAAAAAAGAAATGAAAGCTTAATGAGACACAAAGTGAGACCATTAGACAAACACGAGTCTATATGAGCTTCCACAACGGCTTGCCAGAACTCATAAAAGTTTCTAGAATCCAAAGCAAAGTCACTAAGAATGATCTGCCTTCTAAGAGGATAAATTCTTTGTTTCCAGCTGCCAGAAGTGTGTGGCCTCTAAGAAACTGTCAGAAGCTCTGTGTTCAAGCCTTGGTTCCATCTTAGACAATTCAATCTCTCTGATCCTCAAGTTCCTCAACAATAGAACACGTCCTCCCTTCTTGATGTGTTCACCAAACACATTACATGATCTTTTTGTAGCATACAAAAACGAGCCACACTGAACCATGAGTGTCTGTGCCCTTGTCAGTCTGTCTGATTAGATTTTGAAAAGTAGAAACAGGCTCATAGTTCAGGCTAGCTCTGAGCTCCTAGTGTCTAGCATAGATGCTCAATAATTGTTTGTAAAATAAAAGCTGGGGAAGTAACCCCCAAGTTATTTAAAACCTGGGCATCTGTGATATCCCTCAGCCTCTTGCCATCCTCATGCTAAAACTTGGAGCTAGAGAGAGATATAACTGTATAGACCCTGAAGTACACTGAATGGTGTTCCCCAAAGGAGATACGACCAAGTGCTTACCCCAGTACCTGTGAATGTGATCTTATGGTAACCCCCGTATTCACGGTTTAAATTACCCTTACCCATGGTCAACTGCAGTGCAGAAGCAGATGATCCTCCTTCTGCCATATCATCAAAAGGTCAATAGTAGCCTAAGGCTACATCACAGTGTCTGTGTCATTCACCTCATTTCATCTCATCAGGTAGGCATTTTATCATCTCACGTTCACAAGAAGGGTTAGTACAATACAAGAAGATATTTTGAGAGAAATCACATTCGTATAAATTTTATTATGGTTTATTGTTATAATTGTTCTATTTTACTACTGGTTGTGTTGTTAAACTCTTACTGTGCCTAATTTATAATTTAATATTTTTCATATATATGTGTGCATAGGAAAAAACATAGTACCTATAGGGTTTGTTATTATCTGAAATTTCAGACATCTACTGGGAGTCTTGGAATGTTTCCCCCACAGGTAAGGGACTATTCTATTTAAAAAGAGGATATTTCCTAAGTAATTAAGTTAAGAGTCTTGAAACTAGATCATCCTGGATTAACTGGGTGGGTTCTAAGTTCAGTGACAAGTGTCCTTAGAAAAGACAGAAGAGAAGTCTGTGTGAAGACAGAGGTGGAGATCTGAGTGATGCAGTCATGGCCAAGGAACACCTGGAGTCACCAGAAGCAAAAAGAGGTGAGGACATCTCCAGTAAAGCCCCCAGGTTGCATAACCCTGCAGACACCTTGATTTTGGACTTCTGGGAGAGAACACACTTCTATTGTTTTAAACCACTAAGTTTGTGATACTTCATTACCAAAAACACAGAGAACTAATACAGCCCAAAACCTTCAAGGCTTGTCTCTGCCTGATCTGAGTCCCCTTTGGGGGCTTCCCAAAGTCCCCCTTTGGGGGACCTTCTGGAACAAGCGCCACCAGGAACGAGGGGCCCTTGGAAGCCCAGTCTCCTGGTTATGAACACAGGTGATCAAAGTTTCATTTGTTGTCTTGACCACTGGCCTTGGAGAGAGTTCGAAAGCGATGGGGAATTCAAAGTAATGTGATTTGTCATCTAGAGAGCAACCAGATGAGAAGACACCAGTTATTGGCTTGCTCAGCAGAGGGAAATGAAAAATAATTGTTGGAAGTAACACAAAAGCTCCCGGAAACAGAGGGGCTCTCATTTGCGAGACACTAGCCTCTGAGAAAGCTTCTGGTGTGAAATTGCTTCTCTGAATATTATTAGAAAGGTCTGTGTACTTTAAAACTGAAATATGGCAAAAAAATTAAATTAGATGGATTTTGTTTGTTTTGGACTGTTCTGTTTATTTATAATTAAAATTATTTCAACAGCTTATGAGTGGTTAGATGACTCTCTCTAAGCCTCAGTTTCCCCACCACTAAAGTGAAGACAACAGTATTCCTATTTCGCAAGGTTTTGATAGCCAAACAAAATAGTTTTTACAAATGGTTAACACAGTAATAAAAACTTCGTATTTAATAAGCATAGCCATCATTATTATTATCTTTACTATTGTTGCTGTTGTTACGTCAAAAGGTAGTGAAGCAAAAGAACAGAGTGGTTAAAGCTCAGGCTGTGGAATCAGACGGTCATGGGTTTGAATGCTGGTTCCAGCACATACAAACAGTGTGATACTGGAAAAAATCACTAGGCTTCAATAGTCTCATCTATAAAATGAGGATAACAAGAGTTATCCATTCAAATCATAGAATTGTTATGAATTAAAGTAATAGGTATAAAGCATTTAACATATTACCTGGTAAATTGTCATTCATGTTTCATCTTGTTGATTTCAGGGGTTAATTTTATTCATTCATTCATTCAACAAATATTTTAATGAGTGCTTATGTTTTGTGTCACTCAAGCCCTAGGGGTTTAGCAGTGAACAAGATAGTCACAGTGCCTGGTCTCAAGCTTAGCTTCAAGTGGGAGAGCCATTGGCTAACCATGAAATAGATGGAGATGACTGTATGTGTCAGAAACCCATTAGAGATAGTGTTGATTTTTTTTTTTTTTTTTTTTTTTTAGAGAAATTCATTGATGTGCTTGCTGGAGGTAGAGTATATAACTCAATGAACCTGAATGTTGGTAGAACCATTTTGATCTCTTCTGCCTCCCCAAAGGGAAGAAATAATAGACTTATCTGAAGTCTAGTGGCACGGGGACTCAGTTGGTTAAGCATCTGCCTTCAGCACAGGTCATGATCTCAGGGTCCCCTGAGCGAGGGGAGTCTGCTTGTCCCTCTTCCTCTGCCCCTCCGCCCCCACTCCCACTTGTGCACGTGTGCACGCTCTCTCTCTCTTATAAATAAATTTTAAAAAAATATTTTAACCCTAGTGGCAGGAAGAGAGGAACTGAGATGAAAGGTAGGGCCAGGGAAATGTTAGACAATTGCACACTCTGGTTCTTCCCTGTCTCTCTGCCTCTCTAACCAAGGTCTAAACATATGAATCACTTGAGGGCAAGAGGATTTTCTTTTGGTGAAAACCGGTGAAAAGCTGGTCTCTATCTTTTCATCTAATTTATGACAGACAGCGGACAGGACAGAGAATCTTAACTGCACACCCCAAGTTGGTAAAAGTACAAAACAAAAGCAAACTTGGAAATAAGGGTTGGACCAAGTTTCACTAGGTTTTCTGGAGGTAAGATGGATCCAATCCACACAGACGGATTTCCTGCAAATAACTATTTAAATATAATTGGGATCAGTATAATGTGATCAGTGTTACAAAAGCTGCCAGAGCCTAGTAGAGTAACTAATATGGCGATAAATCAAGGAAAAACCTCTGAGGAGGTGATGCTTAAATTGTGATATTTGCAATGAGACAGGGCCAGCCCCAAGGAAGTTGAGAAGGCAGTAGGAATAGCATGGATAAAGGTTCAGGACATGAAGACTGGAGTAGTGAAATGATGAGCAGAAGGGAGTGTGAAATGGGGGAGACCAGAGAGATTTGCAAGGGCTGATAATGCAAAGCCAAGGAGGCCAAGGTCAGGCATTCTGATAAATGGCCCCTTAAGAGCAGGACTTCTCAGAGACTTATGGAAGACTGGCTCCTGGGATTTTACAAAGACGAGATGTCAGAACAGGGTTATCAGAAATGTGGTAAACTGCAACCACTTACATTGCACAAATTAGCACTTCTGTCACCAAAAAATGCAATGATACATAAATGTGCTATTTGCAAGACAATGGAAGGATTTTATTTTTTATTTTCTATTTTATTTAAGATTTATTTATTTATTTATTTATTTATTTATTTATTTATTTATTTGTGATAGAGAGAGAGAGAGTGAGAGAGAGAAAGTGAGAGGAGGGAGAGAGAGCAGACATGAGCCATGGGGGGTGGGGGGCAGAGAAGCAGACTCCCCACTGAGCAGGGAGCCTGATGTAGGACTTGATCCCAGGACTCTGGGATCATGACCTGAGCCAAAGGCAGAAGCTCAATCGACTGAGCCACCCAGGTGCCCAGGATTTTATTTTTCATTGATAAATCCATAGTACACTATAGTTTGTGTGGTCTGGAATCAGAACACATGTTTCAAGATGTATTGTCAATGTCTCTTTTTAATTGTGTCATGATATCTCCAAAACCTCACTTTAAGAAAAAATCAGAAATGTACATTTGATGGCCTTGGACACATGGCCCCCTGATGCAGGCTTTCCACCCTTATTCCTGGTTCTCTAATGGGGCCTCAGGTTAAGGGAGCTGAGGCCTAAGGGTTTGTTTCCTAAATACCCATGACTCTACTGTGCCCACAACTTCGCTGCAGCCAGCCCTTTGCATAGTGAAGAGCTCACAGTAGATGCTCACTAATGTCTGATGAGTAACTTTTCACAAATGACTGGATGTTGGCATACTTCTTCCTGTATAAAAGAACCATTCTATAAGACATGATTGACTTCCCTACAGCAAAAAAAAAAAAAAAAAAAAAAAAGACAAAACAAAATGAAACTCAGAAACTATAAACAGTTTGGATGCCCCAGACATGTCTTTAAATTAAGTCAGTTTTCCTAACACTGTTTTCTCTCCCATTGCTGCTGTAGTTTGAAGTGAAGAATGTGGTGGACTTTAAGCACCAATAAACAACCACAGAATTCCATTTGGTGTCTGTTCCCGCGAGCCTTGCTAGCCTGGGACCGCTTCTCACCTTACAGGCAGAGGGTAGCTTTGAAAGAACGTAATGTTACTCAGAGCTGTGTTCTCATTTTCACTGTCTGGAAGAGGAAATGAAAAGACTCCAATGTTCATCTTGGATAATTTATAAGAATATCTTATCTCTGCTCTGAAACTTATTTATAGAAGTTGAATCTTTACTAACTTGCTGTGTGACCTTGAACAAGTCAGTTAACCTCTCTGGGACCCTTGGAAAAATCTAAATTTATATAGAATTTACTTCATGGGAATATTGTTGGGCTTCTATTAAAAAAGCATTTAGAAAATAAATGATAAATTGTAGGGGCAGATCCAAACTTTCTAGGGACTGAAGCTAATACCATTTTGAGGACTCTCTTTTAGAAAAGGAATTTAAAATGATCAGGTATAGGAATTTAGAAGGTATCTAGATGAGTGAGAATCTCTGAATCTTAAGCGTCATGGCAATTCTACGTTGGGGAGAACAGTAATAAGATTATAATTATTATAAGAAGTATTAGCACAAACTCCTTTGGTCTTACTAGAAAGGTACAGGCTAGAAAGAATTTCTGACCATGCTACAGTTGCTCAGAGAGAGGAAAGTTTGCATTTCCTGGGATGGTCTAGGTGACTTTGCTGCCTGAAGATCCCTTTTTACTCAAGCTGGCTTCAGACCTCCAGTTCTTTCCCATGTGGACAAATATCTCAGAGTGTGACTTAATTTGAGTCAATCCAGTGCATGTCTCTGGCATATACTTCAAGAAGGCATGGTGTTTCTCACTGTGAGAGGAGCAAGATCCAGAAGGAACATGGGCAGGGTTCTTGAACTCAAAAATCTGCAGTCTGCCCAAGGAGAAAATCTAGACACACGTTAAATAAGTGGAGAATATGATGTTACAGTACCATGGCAAACTGGAATTTGCTCACCAAGTTCTCACCCTCTTATTGAATAAGTTTAAATCACTCTGTTATAAAGTGTGCTCTGACCAACTAGCCCACAGATACCCTGCCTCTACCCAACACATACCTAAGGTCAAGAGCACTCATTTGGCATTTCCTGTAACAACTCTTGCATCATTGTCTTCCTATTTAATTGTGTGTGAGGGTGGGGGTGAGGGTGGGGGTGGTTGTGGTTGTTCATGATAATTGTCTCCTCAATGAGATGATCAGCACTTTGAGGGCAAGAACCAGGTTATTTACTTCCATATGATCCTGTAGGCTCTGTCCTGCTAAGTGAATGGATAATTATTAAATGTTGAACTAGACATTCAGATGTAGCTCATAATGTGCCATGGGCTGATAAAGAAGAGAGGGATGCTTGGTCAGAAGTATCAGGAGGCAATCAGGGAGGAGGTTGAGTTCAATCTTCATAAACTCCATTTCTCAGCGTTAGTATACTTTCCCCAGCTATAAAGTTCAGCATCCCTACTTTATAGCCTGTGTGCCAATTAGGGCTTCTACAGAGAATTAGGGGAGAGGTAGCAGGGTGATTTGCCAACATAAAAACAGAAGTTGTTCAAATCAGGAAGTGACTACAGGAGAACGTGGCAGGGGTAGATAGTGAAAGAAGATAGTTGTAACTTCATTCACAGCTTCTTGGGAGAAATGGGAACAGGCCAAGGATCCTGGAGTCATAAGACATCAGGGGGTATGGTGAAGGCCAGTGGGGAGCCTATGGCTGGGGCCTTGAGGGCACACAGCTGTGGGAGTTACCACCACACTAAACAGAGATGAAAAGGCCAACTGTATGGCAGCTAAGTGAGGATGGATTTTAGTGATTCGCTAAAAGCTGTCACAGCCATAGCATACTCAGTGAGTGCTGCAGGTGGGAGTACAGGTACTAGGGAGACTGACTGTCAGTAATCACCCCTGCTGGCTCCTGAGAAGACCCCACCCCTCCAGGCAGAGCCACGTCCTGCTTATGGATGGGCCTGGCCATGAGTGGTCTTTGTCCAACCTGAAGTCAGTGCCAGGAATGCCTTCTCACTTTCAGGGTCACTCTCACACCTCCTGAGATACCTCTTCTGATGCCCAGCCAGCCCATCTCAGTCTCTGAATCCTGTACCATCAGAGGGATAGTAGGGAAGCATGACTGTACCATCAGAGGGATAGTAGGGAAGCATGACTCCCATAGCACTTACTTAATATGACCCTTTGTTCTCATGGAATGGTGTCTTTGACCAACGGAACAATAGAAGGAAGAAAGGGCCACCATGCCAGCCAATTAGACCAGCTGAATAATCAACCCTGGCAAAGATAGCATGACTAACAACTCTCTAAGATGAACTTCCCTCCTACCTCAGGCCAAGATCATCTCTGTCCCTCGTATTTACACGCAATTTACTACACTTCTTGGGATTCTTATCTAAATATCTTGAGGCTAAGGCACATAGTAGGTATTCACCAAATCCTCACTGAAGGAATTAGGAGTAGGGTTCCTTAACTTTTCCTCAACAATCAGACCCTGGGGGTTGGATGCAGGATGGAAGCATCCCTTGTTGTGGGAAAGATTCAGCTTCTCAGAGGGCTGATTTCTTTCTGGGTTCAGAAAATTTTGCTGCTAAGACAGAGCCTCACACTCCAGAGCTAAATACCACTTCATGGACCCCATAAGGGCAAAACTGTTCTTTAATGAAAACTCATTTGGCATTAGGTAGCCCTGGACATTCCTTTTGCAGTATCTTCCTGTTCTGATTGTCTCTTCCAAAGGGACCACTGGGGACTGCAAGAGAAGACTGTCGACAACTGATAAATGCAGTCTTCAAAGCCACTCATCCATTCTTAATGGACAGTCCGTTAATTTGAGGTCTAGGTCATGAATTTGAATGCTATGCACTGAACACCTCTTCAGCAAGAAAACCTGGTTTTGCCTCAGGGTAAATGGTGATTCATTAATTGTAATTAAATTAGGCTGGTGGCTTAAACTGGATGTGACAAAATGAAAATCCCCATATAATACCTGAGATGCATATCGCAGGTCTTCTGTCAATAACATCTAGTTTTTGTCTAAGTGGATTTAAAAGGAACAAGATGCCTCTTCTTTAAGAAAAAAAATAAAATGAAATAAACTGCTTCAGTTAAATAGGGAAATAAATAACTTCTGAATGTGTCTTTATTTCTTATTCATTCAGGTCATGGTATAGAAACCTCAAAAGCCTAATAATAAGGGTTGGAAGTCTCCCCTGCACAGCTGGGAGGGAATCAGCAGCATTCTAGGTTGCCCCTCTTCTGGTTAGGTCATGAAGCTCATCTGCCCACCTCCATCTGCTCTTGAGGTCTCTAATCTGAGTTCTCTTGGAACAACCAACCTAATCGCCTCTTGAGACAGCGGGTGTATAGCTAAGTCCTTGGATGGAAGTCTGGTGTCCTCGGATCTTATTGGACCTCACTCAGTGGCTAGTTGTTAACTCTGGGACCCTTTGTGCCTGCATTTCCTCATCTGTGAAATGAGGGGGTTAGACAAGGTCCTTTTTTTTACAGAAAGAAAGTTCAGCCAAAACCCCGTGTGAAACAGTAATGTGAAGCTACTATGCTTGAACAGAGTAGAGGAGCCGCACCTGCTGAGACCGACGGCCCCGTCTCTGAGCCCAGAAGAGTCTCAGAGGAAGTCAGACGACAGTAGAGCAAAGTTTGAAACTGGCCAGCTGGGTATTGTCTCAAGCCCCTTCCAACTCCAAAGCTTGTGAAAAGCATAATTCCCATCATGCTGTTCTATTGACTTCTGTTCTCTGTCTGGAGGAAATACCTGGGCTTGCTCATAGTGAATGAAGTATGGGTATTATTCTTTGCTTACCAAGGATGAAATGATATTTTAATAAGGAATAAATAATTATTTTTTAAAGATTTATTTATTTTAGGGAGAGAAAGAGAGAGAACACAAGCTGGAGGGGCAGAGGGAGAGGGATAGAGAATCTCAAGCAAACTCCATGCTCAGCATGGAGCCTGACATGGCTCTCGATTTCATGACCCTGAGATTATGACCAGAGCTGAAACGAAGAGTCAGACACCCAACTGACTAAGCCACTCAGGCATCCCAAGAATAAAGAATTTTTTTAATGAGGTACTAGAATTTTGTCACAGGCCACTCAGCCGACCTGGAAATGTTGATTGGTCTATGTCAGGCAATAATAAAGTCTTCACACATGATGAACAACAATGAGACCAGAGCTTTCAAGAATGCCTAGGAGTCACAAACCCAAATGCTTTTGGGGTCAGGTATCAAATATAAGTGAGTGAAGAGGGCCAGCTGGGGACTGCAGCAAACTGGACAGTGCATGCATCATTTTGGGGAGCAGATGCTACTCGCCTCAGATAACTGTATACTCAGATTATCAAATTTTAACTAAAAAGCCAAAAAGAGTATCAGTCAGAGTTTGATCACAGAAGCAAAACCACTGAGTGGTATAAAATGCAGGATTTTTAACAGGGATTAGATCGCACACAATTATGGGAGGTGGTGAAGAAGTCTGTGCAAGGGTGTTGCACCTGGCATTGGGCTGAAGTTAGCACAGGCCAGCTGTGACAGCAGCAGGGGAGGAAAAAACTGGACATGAAGGAAGAGAGAACGAGGGCAGACTGGAACCCATGTCTGGCTCTCAGGGCTCTCATCATCATGAGGTGGGTGACCCGCAGGAACTGGCACCGTCAGCCCTGAGACTGAACTCACACCTGGCCCAGGAGAGGGGAGGAGGCCGTCTGCTGGGAGGGAGGAGCTGCAGGCCTGGCTGCGGCCCAGCAGATCAGCACCAAGGTGCATGGGCTGTCCTGGTGTTCCTGCAGTCGCTTTCAGAGTATGAAAAAGGCTCCTGCTTAAATTTACCTCCTAAATCTTATGTAAAGATCTCTTATAGCCAAGCCTAATCCAAAATCCTACAGGAAAGAGAATTCTGAGAAACAGTTCCAGCTTAGCAAAATTGACAAAATACAAAGCCACCTTGTCAACCTGGGCTCCAGACGCACTTTCGTAACCACATATAACTTCCAAATAAAGACGACAGCAAAATTCTGTTTACACCTAACATGATGCAACTATCCTGCCTGCAATCAAAACACGCTAACCCTCTCCACAAAGGGAAAAGAAAGTCATTTTACTCATAATTTGGCTGAGGTTCTTCTTCTGAGTCACATTCCCGTTTCGATAGCCTGTAAATTTGTATTCTGAGCTATAAGGTTAAGTACTGTTAACACAATTTTTTCCAGTCTCATTGAGATACAGTTGAAATATAACATTGTTCTAGTTTAAGGTGTACAACATGGTGACTTAATATATGGAAATACTGCGAAATGATCCCCACATGTTAGTCAATGTCCATCACCTCACATAGTCTCATTTTTTTTTTCCTTGTAATGAGATGAGTACACCTTATGTTTGAGAAGTGCAAAGAGGAAGACAGAATTGGTGCATATATACACAAATACATTAAGACCAAACTACAAAAGAAGTGCTCACAACCATTATAGTCTTTGTCTCTGTAACTTGTCCCAGGGTTACACTTGGTATTTAGAACTACCTTCTCCTATGACCTCTGCCTTTGCTAAGTACCTTGGCTAGAGGTGTTCCTTGTCTGGCGGGGTAACCTAGATCTTCATGGCTGGAGAGTCTGGGCCTGTCACAGTCCTGCCTCTAGTTTTCCATTGACTTTTGTCACAGAGAAGTCCAGCAGGGGGACTTACAGGATACATTCTTGGCAGTCCTACAAGCTCCTTCCTCTAGGGGATTCAAATTCTACTTCATTCCAGGGGCTCTAGGTCTGCAAGCGTTCAGATACAAGGCTTGGTGGAGCTGAAACTTCCTACCACGGTGATGTCATCCAGCTTCTGCTCACCAGGCCCAGGATGTTTCCTCATACAAATTAAGTAGACTGCTCATCTAACTCAGCACTAGAGACACCATGATCAATTAGCCAAAGTCAAAGACAGCTTGTGTTCTGCATTTCCGAACAATGTAACAACGAAATTCCTTATGTATGCATCTTTCATACTTGCATACTTGTGCAAGTATAGGATACGTTTATAGACAGGAAGGCATAGAACATTTTCTTTTAGACTCTCCTGGTCTTATTATTTGCTTAGCCATTTGTTCCTCTACCTCAAAGATCATTCTTCTAGGCTTATGGTAATAATTATAATAATAATAATAATAATCACTGCTTTTTTTAGCATTTACTGTTTGCTAACTAAGGCTCTTTCTCTACAGTATCTCACTTAAGCCTTACAAGGAGGCAAGTGTTATTATTCCTAGTGCACAGATGAGGAAACACTCACTATTCCAGGAGCCACATAAAGAAATAGGGTCTGTAATATAAAGAATGCAAGAGACTTGAGCCAGATCTCACAGCCAATGATTGACAGAGCCAGAGTTTAAACTTTCTTCTTCTAAAAACCACTTTTTCTCTATAATAGGGTCCAGAGAAGAGATAATAAACACATCTGTTTTAATAATTTTAAAAGTTAATTTTATGCCTTGTCATAGGCGCAAACCAGACACCAGATAAGCAATGGGAATCTTGAAAGCATGTGGACCAGGCCGTTCAGCTAAATGGTTGCCTGAAGTTGTTAGAGATGTTCAGAAACTGCAAGGTCTCTGGGAATAAGGCAAACATAACCTGGTAGAAAAGAAAAACTGCAGCTGTTTGCTCCTGGTATGAGTTTAGCACATCAGTAAACCTCCATTGCCTCCTCTGTAAAATGGGGAAAAATAATAAAACCTATTTCACAAGGATGTTGAACAGAGTCAACAATACCTACAAAGGAAGGCCTAGTAATTATTGCCATAGTGTGGCAACAAACCAGAGCCCAACCTCAAATCAGTGGTAATTAGGGAGGCCATACATGTATGTCTTGGATTGGCTACGGCAGGTAAAGGAGACCCAGCAAATAGCATGCATCCCAAAACAGCAAGTGCTTATGTTGAACTAATTCTGTGCCAGGCCTGGTTGAAAGTGCTTTCTATTATGAACACATTTAATCCTTGCAGCAACTCTGTACTACAGGTTATCATCCCCATTTTACAGATAAGAAATTGCAGAATGGAAAGTTAAGTACGTGGCCCAGATGAGAGTTTGAACATAGGTTAATTAGCTTCCATGGGTGCTCTGCCTTTCACCTACTTGAGTCTAGAGAAGCAGAACAACAAAGGTCACGGGGGCAGCATAGTAGAAGCAGAAACTCTACCTTCCCCCTAGGGAAAGCATGTAGTGGGACTTCAGCTTCTGAAGAGAGAGTACTGATTCCTTTCCATTAATGGGTTTAGTACTCTGCAGCAGGTGCTCGGTGCCCCAATCTGTTATGAGGCACTGAGGTGTCTCCAACTTATGAGGATCTGGAGCTGAGGATCATGAGTATGGTGATTTGTGAAAGTCCTTTCTATTGATAAAAGGATGTCAAGGTTAGTTGTCAGTATTTCTAATCACCCTGGTTTGAAGAAAACGTTTGTGACCCACTGCTATTGAAGGTCTTGTGGTGGGGGGTGGGGAGGGGGATGGATGACCCATTGCTTGGTGTCCAGATCTTTTGGATAGGAATTCTTTGGTGAGATGGACTATAAAAGAGATGAGAATGGTAGCCAAGTCTTGTTAAATTTAAATCCTGAGAGTCAGAGCATTTGGGGCATCTGGGGACATTAGGGACATTTGGGATATTTGGGTAATAGTGCCATTCTGAGTTGGCAGTGTGATATCAGACACCCTGTGTCATTTTAGCTCTCTGTGTACTTCCTAGTCCACAAGATTTTTCTGAGAAGCAAGGAGAGAATAGATGCAAAAAGATTTAGGGATGATTTTAAAATGCCCTAGCAATGTAAATACTCTGGACAAAATTTCCAAGAAGGAAAAGAGAAAAGATAAACTTATCAGAAGAGTTCAAATGGATCCGAAGGAACTGGGTTAGCACCACTGAAATCCAGATTACTAGAGTTTTATTTCTTTCTTTCTTTCTTTCTTTTTTAAAAGATTTTATTTATTTATTTGAGAGAGAGAGAGAGATAGGGAGAGAGAGCACAAGCTGGGAGGAGAGGGAGAAGCAGGCTACCCACTGAACAGGGAGCCTGATTCAGGGCTTGATTCTAGGACGCTGGGATCATGACCTGAGCCAAAGGCAGATACTTAACCAACTGAGCCACTTAGGTGCCCCACTACTGTTTTCTTTTCAAAATGTTTATCTTATCAAAACTTGGTGCCAAAAATCCAGAAACTTCTGGTAGTCTCACTCACAGCAATGACTCAGAACAGAGCTCTGTTCACCAACACATCTTGGGCTGCCTCCCAGTCGACAGTCACATCCCTCAGCTTGTCAAGCCACGCCTCTCACACAGGTGACCACTAACTCTTCCCTCTCACCATCAACTTGTGTCCAAGCAGCCAGGTGGGCCTTCCTACCAGGCATCTCCACACTCCACCTTTGCAGAATGCTACCTGAGGGACCTCTGGGAATAAAGGGCCTGTGGTGGAGCAAAATGAAGCAGCATCTCAGGATTAGTCATCCTGGATGTGAGTAGCAGGATTAGCAAGCTGTTCTGGGAGGGGCTGACGGACCGTGAGTGTGCCAGAAGCCAGCTGACCACTAGACCCACCGTCTGGTGGAAAAGTGGCTGCCCAGCCAGGAGCTGAGTGTCACGGTTGCCTGGCATCTAGGTGTGGCTGTGCAACTAATTTTCATGAATGGAATACGGTCGGAAGTAATGCGGGGATAAGAAGTAGATATGTCTTCCCCTTGCTTTGTTCCCTGTCAGTGACTAAGGAAGACTCTGCTGCCCTAAAAGAAGCAGAAGCCACAAGGCAGAAGGAATCTAGGTCCCTGAATGACCATGGGAAGTAAAGCCTCCCTCCAGACATCAACATCTGCATTGGACTTCTGCATATATGAGAAAAGTGTATGTGTGCTAAACCGGTTACTCTGGGCTTCGTGTGGTGCAGCACTGAGCGCCTTCGGTCACTAATAGGAGCTGAACCCTGTAGGCCCCAGTGGTGTTCTCACTGTTGCTTTGAAACAAATGAGCATGGAAACCTAAAATCCAGCATAGGATTGCTTAACCACACAGAAATGGGAGGTGCCTGCATTAAAAAAATCCCCATTTCCTCTGGCCAATAGAGTGCTCCTCCTCTCAGGCTTCTGTTAGAATCCTTTAACCCCGCCTATGCTGCATAGTGCACAGCGCGAAGGAGAATGAGGAGTCCTCATGCAAGAATACTCCCAGAGGAACTTGAACCCTTCTGATCACCAGGGTCCCCCTGGGTCTGACAGTGCATGCTCCTGGGCAGCCTGGATTAATAGACTGCCCCTCCCTGAGGGAAACCTGGATGAAGGTCATTCTATTAAAACCCTTCCCATTCTCACTAAATAAGCTGTTTTGGGCCCCATCTTTTGGGCTTAGCTAATAGGAAATGGAACAGACCACAAATGATTTTTTTCACTTGGTTTGGATAAAAATTGAGCCCGAGTAGAAGAATATCAAAGTGAAGAGGGGATATAATATTATTCTTCCGAGTCAATTTTGATTTTGAAAATGTCCCTGCTAGGGAAGATGTCTAAGCATCATCTTCCTAGTTTCACTAGCTCCTACAAGGAGTCCAGAGTGATCAGTAGCTTTCCAGCTCCTTCCTGGCACAGGCCTCCCTCTGCAGTGCAGCTCAGAATCCTGGGCACTGGCCTCTGAGGCCTGTCGGGGCCACCGAAGTTTGCATGTGCCCAGGTGTATGGGACACTTTCTCAATGCAGCCGCCCGTGACACTCAGGACAGAGCAGCTGCCTGCCTTTTCCTTACTAATTTCTTTTCCATGCTGAGCTACATGGGGGAGAATAATTGCCTTCACTCCGAGCTCTGACATTCCCACATTCAAGCACCTGCTCTCCCACTGTTCTCCCAATAGGAAGACAATTTCTGCCACACTTGGTGTTTCCTTCACAGCAAACCTGCTTATTAGAGAGACACATTTTAGTAGGGACAGTTGGGGGCCTGTGAATGTGGCCAGGACCAAAACAGCATTTTGGAAGTCCAGTCAGTATTTTTCCCCTGTGAAATATGAACCCTGGTGGGAATTTCCGAGTTGCTGGGGGAAAAACAGAATTTTCTGGAGCTGCTCAGAGAATTCTCCTCTCCTAACTCATTCTTCTAAAAGGTTCCAGCCCTGTTAGCAGAAACAAATGAGGAAAGCCTAAATCCAATGAAAAGGAAAACTAAGTCACGGACATTCAATGATACCATGTTGAATTTATCAAAAGCTTTCTCCAAGATGCTCAGAGTTATTTTACTGCTACCAGAGGGCTAGGATCAATTGATTCTTTTAGAATGTGCATTTCATTCTAGATTATAAGGTGTGATACTGTAGCTGTTATTAGTCTTGTTGGGGTCAGGGGCCAGTACTGCGGCATCTCGTGGGGGAGGGGTAAGAAAATCTTAGACTCTTAAGACTCCCCTTTCTAGAAGCATGCAACTGCCTTAAGAAACCACCTCCTATCGTCTCCTTTTACCACCCCCAAAAGAGCCAATCATTAGGACTTAATTAAGATTACCAGTGTGGGGGCACCTCAGTGGTTTAAACGACTGACTCCTGATTTTGGCTCAGGTCACAATCTCGGGGTCATGAGATCTAGTCCTGCATTGGGTTCCATGCTGAATGTGGAGCCTGTTTAAGATTCTCTCTCCCTTTTCTTCTTCCCTTCCCTCCTTCACCTCACTCTGTCTCAAAAAAAAAAAAAAAAAGAAAGAAAGAAAGAAAAAAAAAAATGATTACCAGTGTGTCCCAACTTCTTAATCACACAAGCATCAGGATTTCAGTGTAGAAACATTTTAAAGCAGGGGTTGACAGACTATGATCTGCAGGTCAAATTTGGCCCTCCACCTGTATTTATAAATAAAGTTTTACTGGGAGACAGCCACACCTATTTGTTTAGTATGTCTATGGTTGCTTTCACACTACTAGTTGAGTGTTGAGTAAAGTTACATAGTTATAACGATGTAGCCTGGGAAGCCATATGCATTTACTAATTTGGACCTTTACAGAAGAGTAAAAAAGAAAAATAAGTGAAAAAGAAATCTCTCATAATCCCATCACTCAAAAATAGCTAACATTAATATTAGTCTTTCCTCCCTTTTATTCTTGTGGAAGCCACTCTTTAGAAAAACAGGATGGAGCATTATGAATTTGGTACAGATGTTGACATTGATGATGCCACACATACACACACATCAAGAGGGCATAGATTTTATATAATATAGATATTATTTGTATAACTGAGATTTTTCTGGAAGATCAGGAGATACCTTCCAAACTCGTCTGAAAATGACTGAAGAGTAAGAAAAGGAGAGTAGCCGAGGGTTTTACAATGGTTGGGGATGGGGTCAGGAGCTCTATGGCCTGAATTTTCCACTACAGCCAGCTTGCCCAGGGGTGGGGCAGAAGGGGAAGAAGCAGAGGAAAGCAGAGGTAAAAGCTGTTTATAGTCAAATATCAAAAGATGGAGTCAGATTCCTTATTACAAGGCCACATTCCCTGTCTCACTGCTCCTTCTAGTCTACTCATATGTTCCCTTCCTGGTTTCTGACAGAAAGCAAATAAATGGATTTATCCTAGGCTTCCATTTCTTCTGGAAAGAATTCACGGCTCCTCCCAGGAAGAGGGTGTTAAGAATTAGAACATCGCCTGGGTTGCCTCCAAGAGGAGTGAGGAAAGGAGGGAATAAAATTCAGAATCTCTTGAGGAGTTCTCTCTTTTGCTCCTCATTGCTCTCACGGCTGCTCCATTTTATGGCTTGTTCCTTGAAAGCCTGAAAACCTGTTCCCCGAGAAGAGCCTAGCACTGTCCCCTGCTGGGGGCCAAGGGGCCCTGTCTGTGGCAGCCAAGAGTGAGCAGCTGAGCAGAACTCTGCTCTAGGCCCCAGGTAACAGTTCTCTTTCCCTCTTCCTTCCCTTCAATTTATTTTTCTTCATCCTCAGAGCTGAAATATCTATAGGTGCAAAATTAGGATATGAACCCAAAGGAAAGACCAAGATGTCACTCAGCCAGCTGAGGTTTTAGGTCTGCCTCTAGCCAGTGAGAAAGGAACCCTGCAGACCCTGCAGTGGGGCCCGGTCCTGGGGCAGCTACACTGTGGTGTACACTCAGAGCCTTAGGCTTATACGAAGGGCTCCTTTGCCTGATGGTGTCCACGTTGCTAGGTCTTTCTTAGGGCCCTCACCAAGGAGCATCTGAGGGGAATGCAGTGGTCCTGGGTTCCCAGCTATTCTCAGTCACTCCCTACTTGAGGAACTCTTTCCTGAAGGCTAGGAACATGCAACCATGAAGGCTCTGAGGATAAGAAAGAGAAAGAAGATGAGTGGAAAGGAAGGAATTATCTGCTATGTGCTAAGTGCTTTGTATTCATTCCCTCTTATAAAAAGATTTTTATTCTGAAAGGGCTCAAGCATACACAAATAGAATAGTATAATGAATACCATGTATTCATTGGCTTAAATAGTACCTTTCACGATTACTTGATAATCTATACAACAACCCTGAAAGACAGGCATTAACCCTAGCCCTTTTAAAAGATTTGAGGACTTCAGGTTACTTGCCTAAGACTAATATATAGCAGAGCTAATATATAGCAGAGGAAACAGAGTTCTCCATAGTTTTAAATGCCACACTTTCAATGCCTCTCTGCCTTCAGGGAAGGCATTCTGAAAGAGAAAGGACTTAACCTGAGCCTGGAATGTCAAAGAAGGAGCAGGAGGACATCTCCAAAAGGACTAAGAAATGGCAGTGATGGGGAGAGAGACCTGGCCTAGACACTGGCTGTAAGCCTCAGAAAGAACCTGCTGGACCTTGCTGCCACAATGTTTGAGAGACTCACCTCCATGACCCAAGCCACCATGAAGATATCCAACTGTCATGTGGAACCATGAGTGGCATTCCTGGGGCCGCACCTCCCTATTGCCTACTGTTTGTTAAGTGAGGTTAATCCTTCCTTTTGGATGGAAAGACACGTTAATATGTGCATTGTTATAAAGTTCCAGAGTGGATGCCCCTTCTCCACTTCCTGAGTGTATATGTAAGTGATGTCTCATCACCAGCATAATTTTATTTATTTTTTTGCCACCAGATTTAATACTGCTCAGCCATTTCAGAGGGGGCCTGTGTTTGCTGCTTCCTGCTTTGTTTATCATTAAGTGCTTCCAAATAAGGAACAAGTGTCTACAGGAAAGGGAAATGAGTTTTTGAATCTGCAAGAGGATGCTAGAGGACATCTTCAGCAATTTTAATAATAGCTTTGGAATAGATGCCTGTATGATCTTGAAATGATGACAACTAAAATCCTAAAGAGCTTTATTGTCTCAGGGAAAGAAAAATTGGGGAGGATGAACATAAAATATATATAAGAAGAAGCTGAAAAGCCCACTTTTGTGTTGGCTTTATTAATTATTTAAATAAATTAATAAATAAGCATATGTCTGTTTTTTAATTCCAAGATCTAAATATCTTACATATATTTTATGCATGATGTGTATCTATCATTTTGAAGAAATTTGGCCATATTTATAATGTTTACCCTAAGTATGTTCAAACTTTGAATTCATATGTGAAAAACATAAAAGCAAACATTCTTTTACTTCTTAAGTTCTGGGATAAAATTGTGTGGGATGTGACTCCTTGGTCACATTTAAAACAAAAACATCTCTGAGATCCAGTTTATTAAAGATATCAAAAAAATCTTATTCATCACCTGCCAGCAGAATTTAAAATTTTTCAGTACACTCAAATCTATTTCTATTTGGAAAATCCACACAGAAATCTAGTCAAGTTTGGAAAGTACATGTTGGAGAAATAGGAATACCATTTCCACAAAGTGAGAGTAAGTTCTATTTCCATATCCTGGAGAATATTAGCTGTGCCGATGAAGACAAATGTCCCTTTAGTGACAGGACTTTGGGCTTGAGATAGATGAGACATATACAGAAGAGCAGTACATGGCAGGAGAAGAAAAGGAAGATAATTTCAGCTCCAAAGTTTTCTTCCTTTATAGTTTTGACCAAACAGAAACTCGTGAGCTGCCAGCCATGGTTTATTGCTCATCGTTTCACTCTAGTTAGAGAGGAGGTATATGGATAAAGGATAATGCTTTTATGGCAAGCTTTTGATGTTGCTTGGGTATTTAGGGATTGTGTATGTCCTTCAAGAGGGCCTTTTCATATATTTCTCTAAGGACAGAAAGAGAAGGATGGCAGGTTGAACAAAACGCTATGAGCCAAAATGACACACAGGAGACAACTTAGCATCAAGCTCATAGGTTTTCTGGTGGGACCAAGAGATTTGAACAATCTATTCCAGACACAGAGCCACATGGGACCAGCATAAATGAGTTTCACTGCCACTGCTCCAAATTGCCAAAAAGCTGTACTTTGAAAGAGATTGAGCCTTTTCTGCCCTGGCAGTTAGTAGGCATAACTGGCAACATACAGACTCCTGAGCACGTCCAGAATATCTGAGGAGTGTGGTGGCTCAGGGGCTTGGCTACAGCATGCCTGAAGAAATGACAGCCCAAGGATTGTCCATTTACAGGAGCTATTCCTTAATCTTGCCCCCAAATAGTACTGATGTCATGTCCCGGCTGTTTCAGTGCTGTTATGACCTCACCACCACATCTTAGTATGACAGTGGGTGTGGTATCAAATACAAAAGGCTATACTGAAGTTGATATTTGAAGTTAGAATTCAACAATTCTTAGGAAATATGTTACTACTATCAAATGACTAACGGCATGCTGTTTTACTATGTAAGTGTGTGTTTGTACTTTTTATTTCTTATGGAAATAAAGACCCTACATTTTTAAGCCTTTCATATTGAATTTTTAAAAAAGATTTTTTTTAATTTATTTATTTGAGAGAGAGAGAGAGAGAACATGCGCCGGGGGAGGAACAGAGGGAGAGAGGCAAGCAGACTTTGCACTGTGTGCAGAGCCTGATGCGGGCCTTGACGTGAGGCTCAGTCTCACAACCCTGAGATCATGATCTGAGCGGAAAGCAAGAGTCAGATGCTCAACTGACTGAGCCACCCATGCACCCCCATACTGAACTTTTAAATATGGACCAATGTGGAAAAATTATTAGCTTTATAATAAGTAGTATAAAATATTGTTCTAATACAAAAGAAGAATAAGCAAAAGACAAGAACAAGCAATGCACACACATACCCACACAAATACAAATGGCTACCATGCATGTACGAATATGTCTAACCTTAACAGAAATCAAAGAAATGTAAATCCAGACAATGATAAGTATAGATATTCCTTATCATATTGGCAACCATGAATTTCTTTCTCTGTTTTGAGGAGTATAAATTATATGCTCCTGGGGCGCCTGGATGGCTCAGTGGGTTAAAGCCTCTGCCTTCGGCTCAGGTCATGATCTCAGGGTCCTGGGTTCGAGCCCCGCATCGGGCTCTCTGCTCAGTGGGGAGCCTGCTTCCTCCTCTCTCTCTGCCTGCCGCTCTGCCTACTTGTGATCTCTCTGTCAAATAAATAAATAAAATCTTAAAAAAAAGAAAATGAAAGACTATCTAATTTGATTTTTAAAAAATAATAAAAAAAATAAAAAATAAATAAATTATATGCTCCTGGAGGACGATTTAAAAGTATATATCAAAATGTAAATGTACACACTTTTTAACCTAGTGACTTTGCTTTTAGGAATTAGTTCTAAGGATGAAATACTTGCTTACAGAGACTCAACATAGCCCTGTCTATAATACAAAATAATAAGAACAAGTTAAATGTTTATTAATAGAGGATTGTGTAAGTATATAAGCCAAACAATAGAATATTATGCAGCTGACATAAAGCTATATTATGGAAAAGACATGTTTGTGAAAGCATGTTTTAGAAAGCACAGGTTAATACATTCACTTTTTTGTGGAGGGAAGGATATGTACCAAAAGGACAATTATTGTAAGTGTCTTATGTGGGTAGGGGGAAGGATTCTACGGATGTTTTGCTTTCTCTTCTTTATAGCTTTCTTAATTGTATAGGTTTGTTTTCTTGTCAACTTTAATGTTCTATTCATGCACAAAATTAACTGAGCTTTACCATGTGTCAGATTTATATTGGACCATGAGGACACAGCAGTGAATTGACACTACTGGGTACAAATCCCCGTCTTCATAACACTTGCATGTTATTGCAGGGAAGACAGAGAATAAAGAAAGTAAAATAAGCCCAATGGTATGTGAGATAATGTTAAGTGCTAAAGAGAAAAAGGCTTTGCTTATCCAAAGTAAGGAAAGGAATAAGGCAGAGAGCTTATTCACCGTCTTCTGTACTGGTCTTGGCCCTAGCACAGTTTATGTTCCAGAGTAGTGGTCAATAACATTTGCTGAGTTAATTTAAGAAGACTCCAGTCAGGGCACTCTTTGGCCAGGGTACCATGCTGAAGACACAATACCATACCTTCATCCCTGGGTTCTCCTTTCTTGGGGATATGGCAGATGATCTATCTTCCTTCAACCCACACAGTTTTTTCTCCAGACCTGGTAACATTCAGCACATCTTATTCCACACCTTTCCTTATTTGGTAACATTCTAGTCTGGCTTCTCTGAGATTGATATATGTTTCTTGGACTAAACTTGGATAAAATAATATAAGTCAGTTGTTTCCCAATTATTTTATAAATGGGATTATCTTCTGGCATAGCCAACCCCTTTCATTATATGTCGATGCTTCATAATGTCACACTGTCTACTTACTTTGGGAAAGTATCATTAAGTTTCTCTACATAATTGCCACAAATCAAACACATCTGACATTTATAAATGTGTTCTTGCTGGGTGCCTTTCCTTATTTTCTTCTTTAGCTTGTGTTTCTTTGAATTCTGCTATTGTTAATTCTCCATAATTTTTTTTGTCCTAGGAAAAATTAGATTACAGAAAGAGGCTACAGCAAGTTAGAAAGGCAGAAAAAATCGTAACTAATGAGCATCTCATCCTATATATATTTTTTTCTTCTGTTAATTCTCATGAGCACAGAGATAAATGCCAAGGGTAATTTGTATCTTAAAGCATGACAATGAAATTTAGGATACAGAGAACAAAGAAATATGTATTTGTCAATTATCTTCCACCTGTCTTCACAAATGAAGTGGATGAGATCTTAATGAAGGATTCAACTGCTAAGGGTGGCAGATGAGGGATTAGCATATAATAGATTAATATCAGAAATGGTTATGATAAGCTTAAAGTATTAGTCATGATCACAACCTAATGCCTTTTTAAAGTAGATAGACATGGATTCAGTTTTTGAAACTGCATAATAAAGACCATTTAAGGATAGCCTCATAGGAAGTTTATTGCTTAAACATTTGAGCTTGCTGCCAAAATAAAAACAACAAACAAATACTTCATCAGATCCCATAGCCATGCAATTAAATAGTTTATCTGTGGTTCCGGTTTGCAATAATCACAGGTCCCCCTAATAAATTCGAGAGGGTATGTCTTATTGCCCCTAAATTCCCTATAGATTCTTTTTCAAGTATGTCCCTGCTATCTGGGTTTCAGTTTCATTTATTCTGAGAAACTGCTTCCTCATCAGGAAAATGGATGCATTAACGTTTGCCACCAAACCAGCTCTCAGAAATGATTTGTGAGGCCGAGAGGATTCGTACTAAATTCCTTGAGGTTCCCTAGATAAAAAATATTTTAAAAGCACACATGATGAGCTGCTCAGTAGATTTTTGACAGGTAAATAAGCTTCAATGATGAAGACATTAAACACTTTCCTTTGGTCTCGGAAAAAGACAAAAATATGTTGCATACATTATTTAATTCTCACCACTCTGCAGAAAACGTTACTATTATTACAATTTTATAAATACAGTTGAGACTCTGAGTCATCAAGTACCTTGTTCAAGGTCATGCAGACGGTAAATGACAGGATCAGAATTCTAACCCAGACTTCAAACCCAAGGCTAGACCCTATGTTTTTTGCCTAAAAGGATAAATTTCTTCCTTCCTAGACTCTGTTCAAAATGCATGTTCCTTTGGGCTGTGTCATCTCCCCATATTCTTGTCCTCAAATTATAAGTCTATCAGTATATACCTCTATCAGAAGGATATGTGAGGCCTCCTATTAGTTTGTCTGGTTATTAACACAATTCCAAGCCTATCTCAGCACAGTGACTTATCCATTTTACCAGGCAGTCTTCCATTGTTTGTACCTGAGTATCCTGTCTCTCCTATTAGAGTAGAAGAGGTACAAAGACAGGCATCCAAACTAAACTTCAACATGCACTGATCCTCAGAGAAGCATGCCAGTAAGATGGAATGGATGGCAAAATGTTCCCAACTTGAGGGGTTAACTCTGACTTGGATACAATATTAAATACATCCAGCTTTGTGTTTTGAGGTTTCCAGGAACAGAAGTTCCTTCAAACCATGTCCAAACAAGGGAGACACACATTTTCAGAAGTTTCATAAGAATCTGAGTAAAGCTGAACAACTGTGCCTCCAAAAGGCCCAGAGCTAGGGCTGTTCTCAGGATTAGCTTTCTCTCTCTTCCCCCCATAACACCTCCTACCTGGTTCCTGCATTCTCTTCTCTGAGGGTAAACAATCTCATCTCACACATGGCCAGTAATGGTTGTCTCAGCCATATCCCTCTAAACCCTTTTAGCTTGATTACACACCCCACCGGCAACTTTCCCTCTGTCTCTCAGTTCAAATTTCAGACAGAGAGTCTGATTTACCTAGTTCATCTTTTCAAGCCAGAACACACAATCCTAGTCACTGACTAGTTTCTGGATGGGTCACCTCTGGATTAGAGGTCCATACCCAGTCCAGTTGGCTGCAGGGGGAGAGGGTGCAAGTCTCTTGCCTACCACCCCTCTCTTTCTAAAAAGAGGCATGGATGGGCAGACATCATGAACTCTGTCTAACACACAAATGTTCAAGTTCAGGTCTCCCTCCTTATGAAAAGGATGCTCCAAAGTGTTGCAGACAGACCAGATCCTTAACCTGAGCATGACTTCTAATTGAATTTCAGCCATTGTCAGTAGGATGTTTATGAAGGAAATGGGATCATTTCATAAAATAAATAGTAAAGTCATAGAACCTAAATATTAAGTTACAAATTAGAGAGTCAGGGTGGAAACAACTGAAATATGACATCAATTTTTAGTCCTGGTCTAGCAAAAGGTATGTCAGGCCATATCTGTAGAGAACCACTCAACTAAGCATTTGGAAGGCAATCTGGTGTTTTGAGGTTGGTTCAGGCTGAGACTTGAGAAATGGGTCAAACTCCCAAAGTTTGAATTCAGTCAGGAAAATTGCTTAAAAAACCTAGCTGCAATCCTAGGATTTCAGGCTATTTTAGCAACTAAATTTGATGAACAGTGTGTTCATCTGTTAATATCTCGGGACTTGTTTAAAGAATCTGAGTTGCCTCCCAAGACTTCAACCATTAATACTTTATCAATACAACAGTGAAGTGAAGGGGACTTAAAATACAGTATTATAACCCAAAATGTGCATGTCGCACATCCTTTTCAATACTCACTTTGCAATTCCATTACTGATTGTCTCTGACAGCAGGTGTAGTACAACTTTATGGGCAGTCTTTTCATTTTATGAAGCTCTCCATCTGAAATATTAGAGAGTTGGGATTAGCGATTTCATAGACACAAGTTCTATCATTCATAAATCCTTTATCTTAAAATTGAAAGCATTATCTTTAAATGTCTTCTACAAATCTTTCATGGGAATAGAAGGTCATTTATGAACTACATGCGAGGTGACTAGAAGAAGTATACTTTATGAAGTTTTTGGACCATTAACTCTAGATTTTGATTTTTCTTCATTCAAAAAAAAAAAAAATGGTATCTTTGAATGTTTTGAGAGTGTGATGGGAAAATCAGCTTCGATGAATTTTCTCTTTGTGGCCACTGATGTAGGTCACCCAGGTGATTGAAGTCTCCCTGCAGACTTTTAAATATTTGAAGCTGAAAATATTTAAGAGTGCACCAAATGAGTAGTGCTTTAATTTTTATTTATATTCTATTTTTGGTGTGGTTGTGATTATAGCCTCACCAAGACGGTGATCAGTAATGAATGTGTCCTGTTGGCAGATCCCTCCAGGGCTCTGATTCAATTTTTTGAGTTATGGGATGAGGACAAAATGAACTATTTTTCAAGCTTGTAAATATGTGACAAATGACAGTGCAAGAACTATTGATTCCAATCACAGTGATACAATGTTTCATAGTCAAGACTGACTCTGGCTTTACAAATTACTTGCAAGTTGAACAGTAAACCCATGCACAACACGCTTCAACCTGGATCAATCTTCAAGAATATTTGTGTCAGTATTCACCTCCAATTTGAATAAATTCCCAAAGTGAAATGGACTTCTCTCTCTCTCTTCTTTTTTTTTTAACATTAAAAGGTGCTGTTGGGTTCCCCAATCTTTAAAATGAAGTGAGGAGCAGAATGAACCCTTGTAAAATCCCCAGTGACCTTGTAAAATCCCCAGTAAATAGGTACCTGTTTTTATCTTTATTAGTTAAATAATCATAATCAAATGTAATTGAGAAATGCCACTCAAGAATACTAATTTCACAACAGCTAAAAACTTACAAGTACTACCTAGTTCAGCATTCAAATCTGATTAGAACAAAGCTGGAGACAAAACAAAAATACTGAGCTGTGCCAATGGGTTAGAATTTGAGACACCACAGTAGCTATTATGTCCCTGCTTGGGACTATTGGATGTGACTATTTTTGAAAAAGCCTCTAACCTGACAGGTATTTACATATGAAGACAGACCCTCTTAAAATCCTCCTTACTTGGATTATGAGCACCCCTGTGTGAAGCAAACTTTTCCTAAAGGACCACCACATGAATCCAGTACAATTTTAATTTTGGGGGGCCAGAAGTCAATTTTGCAGCAATTGTGAGAAGGCAGCATCTGTACTGCCCTTAGCCCCCGCCCCCCCCCCCCCCCCCCCAGTGCCTATCCTGTGGTGGAGCACCATTTTAAACTTGCCCTCAGGTTGTCACGGTATATTTTATGCAGGACTGACCTTAGTGGAGACTCTGCATGCTGATGTATTATTGACCTTCTTCCCCACTGCTTACTCAAACAGGCCATCTGGGTACCAGGACAGTACAGGGAATATGTCCAACTTTCCAGACCAAGATAAAAAATAAAATGCTGGGGTGGGGAGTGGGGAGAAGGAAGGCTCTTAGCTTGTACTATGGATTTGTTTATTCAGACATAATTGGCGTGGATCTGGCCAAGGCACTGTTTTATTCTTTGTCTAATCCGCTGGCCTCCTAGCCCCTCCCCCCATTGTTCGTCTCCATTAAAGTGTGATGAGCCACTAAGCAAGAAAGGAGGACAGAGAGGCAGCAAGGCCACCACCAGCCCCTCGTTATAGAGCCACACTTCTGGGGAGGCTGGAATTAAAGCAGGGTGTGAGGATGAACACTGAGCAAGGGCAGACCCGATCACGGCCCAGTTCCCCCTGGTGAGGTCTGCTTCTTCCTCCCTCTACTGTGCTGGAAGTGGGTGCTGGAGATCTGGAGACTGGGAAGCCAGGTTAACATTACTAGGGGTTCATCTGGCCAGCAGACCTCAGCTCTCCCCAAGTTGAATCACAAAGAACCCAACCTTGCCAAGACAGGCCAGGCACATTTAAAGCTTCCCCGGTGACTTTTTCCCAGGCTGGAATCCATTTTTAGTGGCTTTGCTTGGTTGATGAATGGCTTCCTTTCACTGGTGATATTGACGCAGGAAACTAGCTCAGAATATCAGATTCAGTTCATACTGAACTACTGTCCAGGTCCCAAAGATAATCATGAGTTCTCCACACCACAGAATACTACCGATGGCAGGATGGTTCTGCTTAACCTCTTTTCTTGATCATCAGAAAGCTCTGTTTTCTTTTCTTTTATGGTGGTAAGTGCTATTTGCTTATAATGTAGTTAAGGGGCATAAAGGTTTTAAAAATATTTATAAATGTTAAATATCTTTAATAAATACCTTCCTAAGAAAAAACATATCGGTAATCTTTTGGACATCAACCTTAGCAATATCTTTCCAGATCTGTCTCCTTAGGCAAGAGAAACAAAAGAAAAATAAACTATTGGGACTGCATCAAAATAAAAAACTTTTGCACAATGAAGGAAACCATCAACACAGTTAAAAAGGCAACCTACTGAATGGGAGAAGATATTTGTAAATGATATAGCTGATAAGGGGTAAACATTCAAAGTATATAAAGAACTCATACAACTCAACACCACAAAAACAAATAATCTGATTTAAAAAGGCAGAAGATCTGAATAAACATTTTTGCAAAGAAGATATACAGATAGCCAACAGATGTATGAAAAAATGCTCAATATCACTCATCATCAGGGAAATGCAAATCAAAACCACAATGAGATATCACCTCACACCAATCAGAATGACTAGGATAAAAAAGACAAAGAAATGACAAATGTTGGTGAGGATGTAGAGAAAAGGGGAGACTTGTGCCCTGTTAGTGGGAATGTAAATTTGTACAGCTACTCTGGACAACAGTATGTAGTTTCTTCAAAAAATTAAAAATAGAAGTACTGTACAATCCGGTTATTCTATTTCTGGGTATTTACCTGAAGAAAACAAAAACACTAAATCAGAAAGATATACTCATCTTTATATTTACTGCAACATTATTTGCAATAGCCATGATAGGGAAGCACCCTAAATGTCCACTGATAGATGAATGGATAGAGAAGATGTGATATATATACACAATAGAATATTAGTCAGCCATAAAAAGAATGAGATCTTGCCATTTATAACAATATGGATGGACCTAGAGGGTATTATGCTAAGTGAAGTAAGCCAGACAAAGAAAAATAAATATCATTTGATTTCACTTAAGTGTGGAATCTAAAAAACGAAACAAATGAACAAACAACTAAAGAGAGAAACAGACTAATAAATATAGAGAAGAAACTGATGGTTACCAAAGGCGAGGGGACCGGAGGCCAGGTGAAACGGGTGAGGGGGATTAAGAGGTACAAACTTCCAGTTCTAAAATAAGTCACAGGGATGAAGAGTATAGCAAAGAGAATATAGCCAATAATATTGTAATACACTTATCATTGTTAGCACTTCATAATATATATAATTACTGAATCACTACATTGTACAACTGAAACTAATATATGTCAACTACACTTCAATTAAAAATTTAAAAATTAAAAAAGTAGTGTTTTGGACTAAATGTTCAGCACGGTTTGTTTTGCATGGCATAGAAATGCAGTAAATGTTAGCTAAGAACAAGTCATCTCCCTGAAGCCTTCTCACCCCACTGCTCCTATCTACTCCCTCTCCTCCCCTTTGCTCTTCCATTTTGTAGAGATAGCTAAAATAGCCTCCATAATATAATTTGTTGTTCATCTATGTCTACCCTTTCAAGACTCTGAAGGGCTAGGGCCACATTTTAATCATCTGTGCCAACTGAATCCTGTGCCCAGCACACAGGACAAATTCAATCAATATTTGCCAAATGAATGACTAATTATAGCTAGTTTGCACAGATGTTCCTCAACTTACAATGGCGTAACATTCCAATAAGCCGGCTGGCAGTTGAAAATTCATAAGTCAAAAATGCATTTAATACACTTAACCTCCCAAACAACATAGCTTAGCCTGTCCTAAACATGCTCAGAACACTTACATTAGCCTACAGCTCAGCAAAAGCATCTAACACAAAGCTTATTTTATAAGAAAGTGTTAAATATCTTATGTAATGTACTGAATACTGAAAGTGAAAAACAGAATGGTTATAAGACTGTCAGTTGTTTACCTTTGCTATCCGGTGGCTCACTGCCACTCCTAGCATCAGAAAACACTATCATACTGCATTTTGCTACCTCAGGAAAAGATCAAAATTCAAAATTTGAAATACGTGTATAACTTCCTTGCTGTTGTAAAGTCAAAAAATTATAAATTGAACCATCATAAATTGGAAACTGTATTTCGATTTTAGCAATGTACCTGGCAATTTAATTAATCATCACAATTTGATCCTCCTATCCCCATAGTAAGACTGGGAAACTGAGGCTGAAAGAAGTTAAATAGTAGCTAAACACCTAGGAGTCAGAATTTGCACTCAGCTTGATTATAGAGCTTGAATTCTAGCTGCAACACCCACACGATAATAGATGAATGCTCATCCCTTCCATTGTATGCAAATGAGAAATTTATGGAGCTAAATAAAAACAGTTCTACATGATCGCTGGGTATATTAGGTTGTGATAGTTATTCATAGTCTTTGGGGAGACCTAACA
Source organism: Potos flavus (assembly GCA_028534135.1). Classification (NCBI taxonomy): domain Eukaryota; kingdom Metazoa; phylum Chordata; class Mammalia; order Carnivora; family Procyonidae; genus Potos; species Potos flavus. Next base: position 43,258,315 of record CM052896.1, read on the forward strand.
TAACTTGTAAAAGGCACTGAGGCTCTGTTTGTTATATTCGTTCAGACTTTTTTTGCAATGGCAAACTTCAAAATGTATAAGCACAGATTTAGGATGTGCATTAATTTTGTCTCCAGCCATGTAGGGGATATTAGAAAGTTCAAGACAACTTTTAATTCTTCAGAGGTTAAGGCCAAGGGGTGGAGTTTAGATAGATATGGTAAGAAGGGTGGAGAGTAGCCTCGAGGCATGTTGTCCAAGAAGAGTACTTCCAGCCTTAAAACAGAAAATGTAGACTCAGGGCGCCCTCATGACAAGCACTTAACAATGTCAGAGGCCTTCTTTGGCAGAGTGGCCCATGAGACCTAAGGTCCCTCAACTTACCCTCTACCTTTTCTTTCCTTTGCTTTTCAAACACTATGCAGACCTGAATAATAGTGGTTGCCCCACTTCCAACGGGCATTGTCTTCAGGAGGTTTGTGATCAGCATGGGGTGGAAGAGTGATGTTGCCACCCATGGTTGGTCAGCCTCAAGGAAATTTCACTCACGTCCATCGAGTGCCTTTTAAAGGAAAGGGAGTACGTATGGCCAAGTGTTGGGGTGGAGGTTGGTAATTATCATCTAGATATGTGCTATCTCCAAACTTGGCTGATGAGTGGAACTTCCTGGGAAACTTTGTAAATATCCAGAGCTAATAAATCAGATTCCCCAGAGATACAGCCCAAAAACCTAGAAGTTAAAAAAATAAAAAAACAACAAAAAAAGTCCTGATGATGAGCCAGTTTAACAACTGTAATTAAACCTAGATCCAATTCAGTAGAATCATCAGAATAAGAGTAAATGTGCTCAAAGGGATGACAGGATTCCTAATGGTACTATCTAAACACAGCCATTTATTCACCAGCATTAGGAAACATATTTTTATTAAGCAACTATGTGCCAGTATGGCATGGCAGTAATGAGAATAAACACAGCCCTTACTCAGAGTGCTTATCATAGACTACATGAGACACCACATATTCTAGGACACTTGAATTTGGTCTTCTTCTGTGTGAGGACATGGAGACAGCATAGCATATCTATCCTTTTTTTTTTTTTTTTTTTTTTTAAAAAAGGCAAACCGATTGCTTGGCAAAATGTAGATCAAATGGCTCTTATATCAATTATATGACAAATATTAAGTCATATATTTGCTAAGTAATATGGGACATTCAAAGAGGAAATTAAAATACTTTATCTTCTAAATGTGATTTAATAATAAAAGCCACAATTTGTTAAACACCTACTCTGTGCCAGGCATGGTTAGACATCTTCACATTTAATCTCCAAAATAAGAGAGTGGGGCTGGCCTGCCTCCAAATCTGTCCGCAGTGCTGCTCTTCCTCCACCCACAACCCTGTGAGCCTCGGTCTTACATGTCCTTGCTGACTCCAGATCCACCAGTTAGTTGCCTTGCAATGTTGGCCATTTTACCTAACTTTTCTCAATGAGTTTTCTCACCTGGAAAAATGGGGCATATATAATGTAGCTGGCAGAGTTGTTGTAAAGCAAAGTGAAATTCTGTTTCCAAGGTATCAAACTCGTGCTCAGGCAGTGCTAATTCTTTCCTGTCTCTATTCTCTCTGGTCAGCTGGTACCCACCCTGTGAGATTCAGTCATCCCAAATGGGAATCAGAACTGAAATTCTCAGAGTTCCCCAAAGGTTATATAAATCCACACAGGCTACACATTCATGTAAAGGAGACATGCTACAGCTGTGGGGTTCCTGCATCACACAGCATGTGAAAAATACCAAATAAGTGACCACAGCGTTAAGGGGAGTTTGGAGCAGAACAAAGACGCTATGGACTTGGTAGCATGAAAAGTTCAGAGTAATAGTGAGGCTTGAAGACAGAGGGGTTTCAGACACATTTTAAAATGTAGGCAGGTTCTCTTACATGGACCGCCTAAGAGTCTCACTACAAGAAGCAACAATCTCTCCATTTCCTCTCCACCATCTGCTTGGCAGCTGCAAAGTAGTAACCATGCAGGAGCACATCTCCATCCACATTGGTCAGGCTGGTGTCCAAACTGGTAATGCCTGCCGGGAGCTCTACTGCCTGGAACACGGCATCCAGCCTGATGGTCAGTCACCAAGTGACAAAACCACTAGGGGAGGAGATGACCCCTTCAATACCTTCTTCAGTGAGAAGAGGTGTTGGCAGGCACGTGCCCATAGCAGTGTTTGTAGACGAGGAACCCACAGTCATTGATGAAGTCCACACTGGCACCCACTGCCAGCTCTTCACCCTGAGCAGTTCATCACAGGCAAGGAAGATGCTGCCAGTAACTATGCCCAAGGGCATTACAGCATTGACAAGGAGATCACTGACCCTGTTTTGGACTGAATTCAGAAACTGGCTAACCAGGGCACAGGTCTTCAGGGCTTCTTGGTTTTCCACAGCTTTGGAGGGGGAACTGGTTCTGGGTTCATCTCGCTGCTAAGGGACCATCTCTCTGTCGATTATGGCAAGAAGTCCAAGCTGGACTTCTCCATTTACCCAGCCCCTCCGGTATCCACAGCTGTAGTTGAGCTTGACAGCTCCATCCTCACTACCCACACCCCGGAGCACTCTGATTTTGCTGCACTGGTAAACAATTATGCCATCTGTGATATCTGTCATAGAAAACTCAATATTGAACTCCCAACCTACACTAACCCGAATAGGTTGATAGGTAAAATTGTGTTCTCCGTTACTGCTTCCCTCAAATTTGATGAAGCCCTGAATGCTGATCTGACAGAATTCTAGACCAAGCTGGTGCCCCATCCCTGCATCCATTTCCCTCTGGCCACATATGTCCCTGTCATCTCTGCTAAGAAAGCCTACCATGAACAGCTTTCTATAGCAGAGATCACCAACGCATGCTTTGAGTCAGCCAATCAGATGGTGAAATGTAACCCTTGCCATGGTAAATACATGGCTTGCTGCCTGTTGTACCATGGCAACGTGGTTCCCAAAGATGTCAATGCTGCCATTGCCACCATCAAGACCAAGAGTCCATTCAACTGGTGAACTAGTGCTTCCCTGGCTTCAAAGTTGCCATTAATTACCAGCCTCCCACCGTGGTACCTGGTGGGGACCTGGCATATTGAGCAACACCACAGCCATTGCTGAGGCCTGGGCTCTCCTGGACCACAAGTTTGACCTGATGTATGCCAAGCATGCCTTCATTCACTGGTATGTGGGTGAGGCAGAGTGGAAGGAGAATTTTCTGAGGCTCTGGAGGACATGGCTGCCCTTGAGAAGGATTATGAGGAGGCTGGTGTGGATTCTGTTGAAGGAGAGGGTGAAGAAGAAGAAGAATACTAAAGTTAAAAATGTCACAAAGGTGTTACTTTTATAGGGAATATTATTCTGTTTTAAACATCAAAAAATTGTGGTCTGATCAGTTAATCTGGGTGTAGCCATGTATACCCTGATACACAATTATTGATCTATGCTTTGTTACAAACTTGAGCTTGTTCATTTCTCTGATGGGTATGAATAAAGCATTCCCTGTCTTTAGATAGGTAGGTAGGTAAGTAGGTAGATAGATAGATAGATAGATAGATAGATAGATAGATAGATAGATAGATAAAAAGGGCAAAAGGATACTCCAAGTAAGGAAAACATGTGATTCAAAGTAGACATGAAGGTGAAAAAGCCCAGGTGTGCTCAGGGGTCAATGAGATGCCAGGGATGCAGGATTTGTACAGAGATTTAAGACAAGCACTGGACCTAAAAGTTCAAGTGGGCCAGGTTATCAGTGATCTAGAATGCTGGTACAAGGAGATAAGTGATAGGGAGTCACAGTTTCCTGGGCAGTCAAATAACAGGGTAAAAGCTATGTGCTGGGGAATATTTATCCGGAATTTATGTACCAGATGGAATTGGGTGGGGCAAAGTAGAGGCCAACTGTAGGTAGTAGAAGTGCTCCTATTTAATAGATCCTCAGCCAGACTCCTTCAGCCCTGAGTTTATGATTTACTTTAAGTCACCATTTTGGGGTCCACATCCTTCTATTCCCTATCCTTCATCCAAGCTGAGTATGGCCAAGGCCTTTGTCACTCAGACACAAGAGTTCGTGATCATCTTCTACTCTCCTATTCTGTGGCACTCATATCCATCTAATTGCATTCACATTGACAACCTCACTCATTCATTTCATTTTAATAGTGTGCTTGGCACCATACCACAAACATCTGTCGTCTGTTTGCTGGTGTCTCCCCCCATACTGCCAGTCCCCTCTTTTAGACCTGTCATTTCTCATCTCGTTGACTTCTGCCTCTTCCATTTATGCTTCTATTTATCAAATCTCACTAGCATTCCAGCTAATGAACAAAGCACACAGAAATAGACTACTAGTACCAGAGAGAGCCTTAAAAGTCACCTCGTCCAACCCTAACAAAGAGGAAACTGAGGCTCTGTGAGATAGAGTCACACTGGATGGTAGATGAACTTAAACCCAGGTGTGTGGATCTCTGTGGCTGCTCTTGACACTGTGCTATAGTGTCGCCAGTGTGATTATAGTATATGACAATTCTGCTTGCCTGATAAAGCACAAAACCAGGACCTGCAGAGCTAGAAATAGAGGCTAAACTTGCTGCTTAATAAAAATAGGTAAAATCCTCATTTACATTTACTAGAAAGTAAAATACTCAACAACTTCCTTCTTAGAGCCTAAGGCCACAATCCAAAGAATCTCCTCAATAAAGCAGGATGTGGGAAACTACCGCCCACGGTCCAAACCAGCATGCTGCCTTTATACACACACATATTTTTTTTTTTTTTTCCCTTTGAGAGGCAGGGGCGGAGGGGCAGAGAGAGAGGGAGAGAGAATCCTAGGCAGACTCCACGCCCAGCACAGAGCTGACTTGGAGCTCCATCTCAGGACCCTTGAGGTCATGACCTGAGCCGAAATCAAGATTTGGACACTTAATCAACTGAACCATCCAGGTGCCCCATACTGCCTGTTTTATAAACGGATTTATAAATTTATATTAAAATTTATAAATTTTATATAAATCACTGGTGGGTGTAGCTTGGATTACAGCCACACCCATTCATTTACATATTTTCTCTGGCTGCTTTTGAGCTACAATGACAGAGTAATTGTGACAGAGATTGTATGACCTACAAAATCTAAATTTTTACAGTGTCTTCTTTTACAAGAAAAGTTTACTAAACCCTGGATTAGAGCATTTTAGTTTTACGCAAAGTTAAAATGAACTCCACCTCCTGGATGAGGGTTTTCTGGGAAAGCCAGTCAAAGTGGTGGTTGGCAGGCTTAGAGTTTGGCACACAACTGGTTGCAGTTCTTAATTCCTACCTCTTTGGGTCTGAAGTTTTGAGCTCCTTTGACACCAATTGATCCCAAGTATTTTCCACCTCTGCAGGCAGAAGCCCACAGATACAGTTCCATGTGCCACCCCCTCCTCATGACCTATTCTCTCCCAATAGGCCTCCCTCTCTCCAGTCTAAAGCTCCAAGCTGCATTCCCCATAGCTGCCAGCACTCCGCACTGTGAGCTTACCACAGGGCACATGCCCAGCCTCGGCATCCTTCTCATGTAAATTGTTCCCATGGTCCCACTGCCTTGGGTAAAGCTGCTTCACCCCAGCTGCACATCAGAATCTTGGGATGCTTTTTAAAAGTACAGATGTCCTTGTCTCACCTCAAAAGTAGAAAATCTGAAAAGTACATATTTTTTTGAACCCCTTAAGAGAGAGCTTCCCCACCTGTCCTATCTGAAGGAGAATGCCCCCAGTGGTCTCTGTCCTATTCAATCCTGTTTTATTTTTTTTAATAGCATTTATCAGTGTCTAACAGATTAGAGTCTGCTTGCTTCTTTATTGTCTGTCAAATAATATGAGTTTCCTGAAAGTGTAGACTGTGTCCCAAGTACCAAGAACAGCATCTGACCCACAATAAAGGTCCAAAGAGATCTGTGAAATCTTTCTGGGTGGTCTTCCTTCATCTGTCCCTGGCTTACCTGTCCAGCTTTAACTCCTCCTGTTCCCACAACCAGGTTCCTCTAACCCACCCACTTAGAGTGGTCCAAGTGCACAATGCTGCCTTGCAATGCATGCTTCTACTTCTTCCCTCTTCTGCCTGGAATGTCCTTTACCCTCTACTTTTGCCCACGGTGCTCATGGCTCTTTCACAAGCCACTCTAAAGTTTCTTTCTGTTCCCTGACCGGGTAAGCAGAGGTGATCATCTTCACCTTTCAGCTGGATTACAGAGAACGCCCCATTGTTAGGGTTCTTTAATACACAAAGACCTCCTGTCACTTCCCTCAGGGTATTCATCTTTATTCACACAGCCTAATACTTTACTTGGCAATACTGAACCTTAAATAAATGTTTTCTGAAAAAATTAATAGATGGGTGGAAAAAGTAGGAAAGGAAGCAAGGGAGGAAGGGGAGAAGGAGAAATGAAAGAGGAGGAAGGAAAAAGAGGGAGGGAGAGAAAGAGAAGAGAAGATGAAAAACTAACCTCTTCACAGAGTCTACCGCTTCGTTTTTGCGGTTCAGCATTTATTGCTAAGCAGAAGTACTGTATTGGAAAGCTAAGTGGACAGCCCCAGAGACATGATCTGTTCAGTGATTTCTTTTGAAGACTCTACCGTTTGCTATTGCCAAGTCTTCTTGAAGATGCTGCCACAGGGAGGAAGGGATGGGCCTTCCCAACCAGACTTGGAGGGATGTTTCAAAGGCCTTTTCTTGGGCCCCTCTGAGCCCCAGACTTGGTAGCATGGTGGAGAAGAGCAGCAGGGAGAACAGCTAGTGGGGGCTGAACAGCCTCAAAATTGCCTGGCTTCTAATGTTTTTAATGCATCCTCTGCTCTTCTCCAAGGCGTATTCAAGGCCATCTGTGGCACTGAACGTTTTAAATTGAAGGTTTTATGATGCCCTTAAAGTATACCTAGGTGAGAGGCCAATAGAGGAATATTTTCCTCGGATGGGGAAGCAATCAAAATTGTTTTCCTCCTTAATGAAACTATGCCTTTTCCAGTAAACAGGAATTTTCACTTGGGTGAGGGACGCATAGGAGAGGGAAGAGAGACTGCAGTTGAGGAATGTGCATGTACTCAAAAGGGCATTTTGCGTATGGCTATTTGTGATGGTGTGCCTTTAAAAATATAGCTCTATTATGGATGCATTTCATTAGTTAAAAGGGTGACATTTCTCTGTATTAATGAAATAGAGTCAAGTTCTAATCAGATGAACCTGACATAAATATTCAATTCCAACTCATAGAGTTTTTATATTTTCATTGATGATAAAAAATGGCTTCCTGATTAAATGAGAAATGCTAGCTACTTCTTAGAAGAACAGTTGGGTGGAAAAGGAACATAAAATAAAGATGTATTACAGAGGATAGCAAAGCAATACAAGTTTTCACATTTTTCTTGAATGCACATGACAGGGCACCAGTGGAAAGCCCCGTGGGAAATGATTTACAATAGGTGAAACTAAGGATCGGCTAAGTTAATTGAACTTGCCCTGAGTCACTCAGCACGTCTGTGGCAACAAAGGGATTTGAACCCAGAGCCACTGAGTTATGATGCTGTTTGTAACCTCAGGAGCATTCACGTTTATACAGAGACAGCGGGACCGTTATTGCAAAGTTTAACACCAAAACAAACAAACAAAAAACCCCCCCAAAACCCCAAAAAACCCCGGCCTGCCACAGCTGAATTCTATTGCTGATTCTACTGGGCTATATACCATGGAACCCTGTTAGTCTGGTTGGTTGTACCTCTCAATAGTCAGTGGTCATTCTTCACCCCAGAATGTGCAAGAAGGCTGTAGTCATCTATTTTTACAGTTTGTTTTAATGCTACTTTTTCCCATTGTGATTTATGGGGGAGAAACTTGCTAAATCAAGGACAGTTAAATTTTTCTAATTTAGGCCTTATCGAATTCAGGATTTGTGGTAATTCCACCCAACCTGAAGCTGAAATTTGTGCTATTTTTGAAGAAAAGATGAACAAGCAAATTAATATCATAATAAAAAAACATATTTAACTTCTTAAGTTAATCATGTGTTTTTAAGGTTGTCAGCAGGGAATGGTTTGGAGTGAAGATGTGAAATGATAGTAACAACTGCTGAATGCCAAGTGCCTGTGTGGCCAGGCCAAGAGTCAAGAGAAAAGTGACAAGGAGGGCACTTGCTGTGATGAGCACGGGGTGTTATATGGAAGTGATGAATCACTAAATTCTACTCCTGAAACAAATGTTATACTCTATGTTAACTAGAATTTAAGTAAAAATTGGAAAAAAAGCGATAACATGACATGTTATTGACTTTGTTCTCTATAACAAACCTATGAGATGGTCCTATTATATAGATAAGAAAACTGAGAAAGACATTATTTGATTTGTCCAAGGTATCGCGGTAGGGGAGAATCAGCATTTCAACCCAGGTCTGGCTGGCTTCAAAGCCTGTGTTCTCACCTTCATGCTGTATTATAATAATTCCTGGTCTTCTGGGAGTCCCAGGCCTCATAAGAAGAGGATGAAAGGTGAGAAGCGAAACACATTCAAAATGTTGTCTATGATCTTAAAGAGGTTTTGACTCATGAATGCCTGTCTTTTTTTTTTAAAGATTTTATCTATTTATTTGACACAGAGAGTGAGAAAACACAAGAAGGGGAAATAGCAAAGGGAGAGAGAGAAACAGGCTCCTTACCAAGCAGGGAGCCCGACATGGGGCTTGATCCCAGGATCCTGGGATCATGACCTGAGCGGAAGGCAGATGCTTAACCTACTGAGCCACCCAGGTACCCCGTTACTGCCTATTTTTAAATTTCTTTTCTTCTGTTCATAAAAGTGGGGCACCTATTTGAAACCATTTTGCTAGCAGAATATTTTTTGGATAACTATATTAGAAAGCAACAGAACCTTTTAGTTTGCACATAGATTAATTCTGACTTTTCATTAATTCCTCCTTAGGCGATGTTAGTGAGATTTTATTGTATAAATAAAGAGTTGAGTATATTCTTAACACTAATTGATAATTTTTACAACTATTTTATTTAGGGCAGTGGCCTGGTTGTTTCATGAATCGGTCCAGTGCAAAACTGGCAATCGCCCTGGCATTAGGGTGCCAGCAATGTGCTAGAGTCGAGACAGAGGCTGAAGGCAATGCCGCTGGGAGCTAAGTCAGAGCCCGAGGCAGAGGGAAAAAGAAGTAATACTAAGCCTGTCTTTAAGATTTTGATATTTTCTTCATTATGAATTTCTTGCCTTAATTTTTATTTTTTAAATATTGCTTTAAGATATTACTCATCTTTTTTTTTTAAAGCTATTATGAATCTTGATCACTTTTGAATTTTTGATCACCCCCTTAAATGTTGCACCTGAAACCAGTGCCTCACTTGCCTTACCTTAGTCCCAGCCCCGGACGAAGGTCTGCATGTGACCAACAGAGTGTTTTTTAAAATGGAACATTTCCCATGAAAATCAGTATTCCTAGCATCCCTTGTAAAAACTGGAAAATCTGGCAACATTGGACTTACCTTTTCATATGGCAAAAAGTGGCCTTATCCGAGCGGCAGCTGCCTCTACTCGAGAGTAAATATTGGCCTCTTCTCTGCATACTCCCCCTATCCCCAAACTTCCCGATCAATTCGGGTCCTGCCTGACCCCTGTAGGATTTGAGTTGAGCATTCTGGGGGCTAGACCAAGTGTACAAATGTTACTCTCTTAACATTCAGGAAACATGTCCTGCCATAGCCTGTAACATTCCTTCAGGATTACCGATGTGCCACTCTTGACATTAAATCACAAGATAAGATCACTGCCGGCAAAACCCCGAAAAAAACTCCATTGGCCAGCACTGATGCATCATAGATCACAGTGCTGAGTGTGCATTTCATGTTTTCTGTGCAGAGCAAACTTCTTTTTGCCTATCAAGGACTGAAGTGCTTTTTATCACCACTAATATTTTTTGAGCACTTAACAATGTGCCCAACTCTATGCTGAGAGCTTTACGTATATGATTTAATCATCACAAAAATCACATGAGATATATTCATATCCCCATTTTACAGATATGGAAACTGAGTTACTAAAAGGTTGAGAATATTGTCACCAGATACATAGCTGGTAAGTGCAAGAATCCGCATTCAAACAGAGACGAAGGACACCAAGATCCTACCCTGTTTACCACTAGACACACTAATTGGCCTGCTGTTGTCTTTATAATAGACATTCTACTGGCTAAATTCGCTAATTGCTCTTTGCTATCAGTGGCTCTAACATTTCACAAGCAATGGAATTTGAACCAAGTGTATACAACAGCTGCCCATTGTATTAAATTAATTTTAAGAGCCTATCTTCCTTGTTTTTGTGTCCTTTTTCATACCAGATTAATTTTTCAAAGGTTAATCACATGACACTTATTTTAATTATGCTTTTCTAGTCACGACAAATGACAGCATTTGACTTCTTGTTGCCTTCCTTTGTATTGTGTGACCAATGAGATTATTAATAAATGCCTTTTTATTATGTAGTCATGCTGTAGGTGCCCACAGGGCACAGGCTGGCCTCATGTATTTTATTCCGCGTGCAGTGTCAGCAGGGCCTTGCGGATTTGCTAATGAGCTAAATCCGGTTAGTGCCACATGCCCCGGACCGCCAGAGATCTTTTAAATACATCACTGCTCTCAGAGACTCAGCTGGGTTCAGTTGGAGAGAGATTAACTTCTCATTCCAATTAGCAGAGAGTCATACTGTTGGAGGGAGAGCTGCTTACGGAGCCCCACACCTAGAGCCCTCTGACTGATGAACCAGTGGGCACTCGACAACAAACCCAGACTTAGAAAAGGATGGCCTGAAGAAAGGATTTTGATGCTGTTGTGGTTGTTACTATTATTATTACTCATTCTGTGTGTGCCTTACAGGTCACCAACTCCTTCATAAAGTGGGCGATTAGGAGAGGGAGAGATTGTTTTCTTTTCCATGTAGAAAGACATTGACTGCCATCTGGAATGATGGAAGATTAAAAAGGAAGGGAGTAGGGAATTTGAAATAACCGTAGAATTAGATATTTATAATACTTGACCAGATTCCTCCACCACAAAATACTGGGTGTCAATGCTATTTTAAGTTCCATGTTTTATTTTTTCAGATAATACTAATACTAGCTAACAGTTATTGAGCACATACAGAGTTGGACACTCTTATAATTGCTTTATGCGTATTAATTAATTCAGTCCTCAAAACAACTCTTGGACAGAGATACAATTATCCTCCTTTGTACTACTCCAAACAAAATGTGTAAGATAATGTCTCTGCTCATCTTGTGTTTTTGTCCCTTCTCATATCTTGTTCTTGAGTTAAATTAACATTTTAAGCTATGAATATTGTAGCCCATGGTTTTGTCCAGAGGGTTAAGTGGACAATTATTTTGAAGTGGAATGCTTTGGGGAATGAAAGCCAAGCCCAAATAGGGCCTCTACAAAGATATTACAGATGTACAGAATAATAGAGAAGTTCCACAGACATAGAGAAACAAGAAAAAAATGCTTCTTCTCAAGTATAGTTTCTGATGAGAAAAAGATGTGCAAAATAAAGTACTCGGCCTGAAAATCAAGTAGAGTAGAAATGCACATCTTCCTTTCATTTAAGACTAAAAATGATTCAGAAAAACAAAATCTAAAGCATGCTCAATAGTAAAGAAAAAATATCCTGTTTAGATTAAAATTATCTCACCATAGCTCTGTAGTAAGACAAGCACACTGTCCCATCTAAAGAGAACTCCAGAGGTATTCCTGAATAGAAATCAATGTGCACACCCTAACCACAAAGCCCATCTAAAAATCAATGAGGTTTTTTAAAAGAACTTGTTTTACAAGAGAATGTATTCTCTGCAAGCCATGAAAACCCAAGGACTTATATTTGTGGTTCGGATAAATCTTTTTTCAAAAGTAATGCCCCACACTTAAAGATTAAGTATTATAATTTTTGTTTTAACAGAAGACAAAGATAAGAAAGGATTCTAAATGTATAAATGCTCTCTGAAGCTGCAACTGTACACACACACACACACACTGGCTTTAAAATGGCCTCCCTATCTAGAGGCAGCCATAGGAAAGACTTGCTATGGGAAAGGGTTCGAATGGATGTGTGAAATGTTCATAAATGTGCTTTTTCAAGAGTGTAAGTGCTTCCTTATCCTTAATGTCTGCTGGGGAATCAGAGTGGCAAACACTGGGGCATATAGCAGAGCCCACAAAAGATTCACTTGAAAAATGATAAAAGATTTGACGGGTGCATGTCTGCATATAGGTATGGGGGGTACAGGTTTGTGTGGTAGTTGGAGGCAAGGGATACAGGCACCAACTAACCAACAAAATTCCCATGGATCCCAGAATCTCACTCTTCCTTCTTACAAATAATAGTTAATCTTATCAAGGAAGCCTATTTGTTCTCTGTATTAGGAAATAGAATTTACTCATTATTTGGGTCCTAAGAAGTACTTTTTTTCATTTTTCTTTATTAAAAGCAGCCTCAGAAGGATTCACCAAGCGAGGAACAAAAATGTCTCCTTTCTAAGGGTTGGCACCCCTATCCCCGGTCTGGCCCCATCTCTCTCCAGAACTGGACCACGGCCTCTCCTTCATGCTGCTCTGGACCAAATAGGGGACAGATAACCACCTCTGGCCATCACCAAGCTGCCTGAGGCTCAGTGGCTTGTGGGCCTCTGGAGGGCCAGGGCTGCATCTTGCTTATCCATGTGTTCCCTGAATGTAGGACACAGAAGCTGCATGGTCAGTAATGCTTTGCTAAATAAAGATTTCAGTTAACTACTAAAAATGTGTTTATTGAACCTGGTAAAGAGGAAAGCAGAAATGTTTATGCTATCCATTAATCTGCAAAACTTTATTTTTTTAAATCAGGATATTTTTTCCCATCATTAATATGTTGCAAAATTTTACTTTCCAATTAATTAATAAAAGTCTAAGATACGACTAATTTGCCTAAAATGAGTGTTCAGGAAAAAAACAACAAACTAGCGCAGAGAGAGTTATCTTTGATGCCTTAAAATTGGAAAGTGTAGTTGATGAAAACAAATGAGCTTATAGGCTTTTAGGCTGAGTCCCTGGGTAAGGAGATTGAGCCTGAAAACCTTGGTGGGAGTGATGCCAGCACAGTGATAGCCTTGCAGGACTAGAAACTTTGGGTTGGGATCATCATGGGAATAACTGAGCTTTGGAACTTGTGGTTTGCCATCTTCAAACTCAAATAATACTGATTTGTATCAGAAATGTAACGTACTGATCTATAATACAATATCTCTTAAATGTTCAGTATATGCGATACGATATTACCAATTGGTCAAGACAAGGGTCATATCTTTCACATGGCTTGCGGTCTAGTGGGAGATAGTACGAAAATAACTACCTTAGATTCCCAAGGTGTAGCTCCCAGACCAGTAGCATCAACACTGTCCGGGAGCCTGCTGGAAATGCATGGTTAGTCCCTACCCTAGTCCTGCTGAGTCAGAAACTCTGGGGTGGGGTAATTTGTAGCCTAACAAACCTTCCAAGTGACTCTGATGTACCTTAAAGTTTGAGAACCAATGGCCTAAAGACAAATTACAGGCAGTGGTTTTCAAACCTGGCTTCGTATTAGAATCACCTGATGCATACCTTCGCATACCAGTTAAACAGAATCTCTATTCATTAGCACCCTCTTCTTTAATCATTTATTCCATTTACCTGGCTTTAGTCATACCGTTGTAAATATGACCATGCCAGGGATGCCACTGACATTTATAATGTCCAATGTTCCCCCTGAAATTTCCTCTATTAGATTTTTCTTAGATTCACTATTTTTAGCTCATAGTCTAACTGAAGGTCTAACTTCGTAAGAAGTATTTCAGATGTCCAAGAAGTTCCAAATGTACGTAGATATCTTTCATTAGCAACTGCATGATTTTCCCTTTTGAGTTTTATCTCTTTAGCTTGAAACTTTTTTTCCCTGTTCAGATTAACTCCCACCGACAGAAAAAATAATAATCAGTAGTTGCAACTTATGAGTAAAGATTTTAATAAAGAAGTGCTGAACAGAAAATATTAATAAGGCTACAAAGGCTAACTACAATTTAAGTTTCTTTGCTTTTGGCTGGAATGATGATATCAAGTCTGTGTGGTAAACCTTGTTATCTTGTACTGATAAAATCTGATTGGAAGCAACTCTGCTCACCACAATGCCACCAATGCAACTAATCATCAGGGAAATGCCAATCAAAACCACAGTGAGATATCGCCTAACACTTGTCAGGAAGACTAGTATCAAAAAAAGGGAACAACTGTTGAGAGGCTATGGAGAAATCAGAACTATAGCACACTATTTATGGGAATGCAAAATGGTGAAGCTGCTATGGAAAACAGTGTGGAGGTTCCTCAAAAAATTAAAAATAGATATACCATATGATCCTGCAATCCCATTTCTGGTTATTTATTCAAAAGAATTGGGAGCAGGATCTTGAAGAGATATAGCACTCCTACATTCATTACAGGACTATTCGCAATAACCAAGATGTAGAAACAACCTAAATGTCCCTTGGCAGATGAATGGATAAATAAAATGTTGTACAAAGGCCCAATGTCATTCTCTTCAACCTATAAGAAGAAAGGAATTCTGTAATATGCAACATGGATGAGCCTTAAAGATATTATACTAAGTGAAATAAGCCCGTCACAGAAAGACAAATACTATATGATTCCATTTAGGAGGTAGCCAAACAGTCAAATCCATAGACTCAAAAAGTGGAATGGTGGTTTTTGGCAGCGGGGAGGAAGGGGAACTAGGGAGTCTAACAGACATTAAATTTCAGTCAAGTAAGATAAATAAGCTCTAGAGTTTTGTTATACGATCTTGTATCTATAGTCAATAACTGTATCATACACTTGAAAATTTTTAAATTAAGTGGGTAGACATCATGTTAAGTGTTCTTATCGCAACAACAGCAACAAAAATCTGATTGGCATTTGTGTATTTGATTAACAAAGAAATCTGAAAATGAATTAATAAAACTTGGTAGATTAAAAAATCTTTCAAAACATGGCATCTATGGAAGGAGGTGTAGTAAGTAGTGTTCTTGGTGGTTAAAAAGTTTACAAAACACTGCTTGGAGTTATCAGTCATATGAAACTGAAAGAAATGGCAGTTCTGAGGGCAGCATGTATGTATGGAGAAGGAAGAGGGACTGGATGAATACTGAGCCACAGAGAAGAAGAGGGTTCTTCCATGCTGTTCCCCTTACCCAAAAACAGATGGAGGTTGGGGCTTATGTGGACCTGACCAATGCAGGGTTGTTGAGCTGGACTATGTTGGGGAACTCTGTTGCCTGAGGTTTTAGTGGGAGTTTCTAGAGGTAGTTACTGGGAGCAGGAGCATGTGGGAGTGCAAGGTCAGAACCAGAGAAAGAGTGTAACACCAGGTCACAAGTTTGTATAGAACTGGACAAAGAGAAAGAGAGAGAACCCAGAAATAAAGTCAAGGAGGGATGGTAATAAAAGAAGTTTAAGTTGACTCTTGGAATAGCGGAGCTGACAATTCTCTTAGAGAAAAGGCATAGGAATACTCTAGACCCTAAAGATAAATTTTCCAGTTTCTTTTATGAGCTAGCCCTGTGAATGGCTAAATCAGAAACCTTAACCCAGAAGAGCCCTCTTCAATCTGGGAAAGAAGACCTACATAGCCTTAGGCCCCCATTCAAGCAACTGTGGACAAACCTACCTAGATGTGAGCCTTGCCTCTGAATGGACACTATTGCTCACTGGGGATTTTGCTAAAATGACCAGATTCATTTTGCTTGAGTTTGCAACGGCAATAACGACATTTAAAATACCACCCATAAAACAACTATCATCCTCTGATTCATTTTTTGACATGTGCTTATATTTTGTGGTAGTTTGAAAAAAATAGCAGTGAAGTTAATGCCTCATTACTTGGAACCTCTAAGGTTAGATCCTCCAACCTAAACTGAATCACAAGAATACATTTACAGCTAATTCACGTATTAGAACAACTTCTATCAATCATTATTTGTGCACTTAGAGATTTGCATACATCTTGTATTCCTCTCCTTTCCAGCCACCCAGTTTTCAGCAAATCCATCACAGTCACAAAGCCAAAGTGCAGGAAATATGGCTGGAAACTTCAGGGGGAAAAGGAAAGTCTGACTTAAACTGGAGACATTCCCTCAACCACCATGGGAGGGCCAGCATAAGGTGAAATTTCTAATCTAAAGGCACAAGGTACACAACTTAAATTATCTGCATCTCAACTTTTTCATTTCATAAGTGAGGGTAATAATACCTCTACCTGCACCTCATAGGCTTGTTAAGAATTATCATGGTCCTGTACAATGGGGGATAAACATCTTCACTTGGACTCCAAGAAGAAGTCTTTTAGCTCTTCTCCATCACAATGTTGTATGAAAGAATGCTGACTACATTTCAGAGGACCTGGTGACCAACACACGTGGACAGAGACTTTAAGGTTAAAGAGGCCAAAAGCCTTACATCTTTCAGGATGTACTGAAAGGAAAATGACCTCCTATGGAAATCAATATGAATTTCTCAGCTAAAGTCTGAGCAAATGCAAAAGTGACAAGGAATAAGGCTTCATAGATAAGATTGTATATGACCATGTGGAACAAACTGTACATAGCTCTTATTACAGGTTACAGTAATTATAGGAGTAGCCTTCGCTCAATGTTCACTATGTGATGTTTAATTCTTCCATCTAGTCTAGGAGGTAACTATGAGTATGTCCTTTTTAAAGATGAGTAAAATGAGGCTCAGAGAGGTGAAGTGACTTACGTGAGGTCATGCAGAATGACATGTTAAGGGGCAGTGCTAGGGTTTGACCCTGGATCTTCCTGACTTCAGAGCCGATGTTCTTAATTGTTATGGAATCTATCTTGAAAGCATGAAGTCACCTATATTCAACATGTTTTCTTCTCAATTTCAGTGTGCCTCAGCTGAAGAATCCTTTCACATATTCCCATATGTATAGCTACCTGAACTGTGAAGACTATGCAATGGATTGAATATCGTGTCCCTCCAAAATTCATGTGTTGACACCTAATCCCCAAAGTGATGATATACAGAGGTGAGGCCTTTCCAAAGGATCTCATGAGG
Source organism: Potos flavus (assembly GCA_028534135.1). Lineage (NCBI taxonomy): Eukaryota > Metazoa > Chordata > Mammalia > Carnivora > Procyonidae > Potos > Potos flavus. The sequence goes on from CM052896.1 coordinate 43,275,480, forward strand.
ATGGAGCCCTCATGGGAAGGATTAGTACCCTTATAAAGGAAGCCCAAGAGGGCTCTCTTGCCCCCTTTTCCAAATGAAGATACAGTAAGAAGACCAACATCTACAAACTAGGAAGCAAGCCCCTACTAGTCACTGAATCTGCCAGTACCTTGATCTTGGACTTAAGCCTCCAGAACTGTAATAAATTTCTGTTGTTCATACCCAGTCTATGGTATTTTGTTATAGCACCTGAACACCTGAATAGAGTAAGACACTCCATCCAACTATTATAATCAGAATTCAGTTACATTAAAATTGTAGTTTAAAAAAAAACTGGATTGACCCTGTGAATTTATATCCTCTTCCTTCAGAAATATCACTATAAAAGTAATAAAGGGGGAAAATAAAATCTTAACAACTAAGAAAATGGGGAGAGTTTGTCACTGGGAAAATGGTTTCCACAAGCTAAGCAGATGGTGAAGTGGTATCTGTTGGCACAGGAAGAGAAAGTCGTAGCCCAGAATAAGCACAGAGTTTTATAGCTAAGAAGGATACCAACAGTCTGACAAAACCACAGAAAGGCTGAGTCTCAGAAACACAAAAAATAATGAAGCTGAGAGCCAGAGTAAGAGGTGGAACTAAAAAAATTATAGTTAATTGAAAGTTGGTCAAGGAAATGGTGAATCACTGCCTCTAATTCCTCCTCTGCTCTTTCATGGAGCACCTTCAAGATAGTCAGGCATCTACCCATGGACAAAGATGTCAGAAGTTTCCTCTCTTAAGAAATTCTTAAGAAGGTCAAGAGAAGATCTTCACAGGTTTCCAAGTGTTTTTTTAGGGCTCCCCTAGCTACTGTGTGTTCTGCATCTTATCAGACAACAGTTAAATAGTTCTGTTGGTATATAACACAAAGTCTCAATCAGACTTTTTGTTTTCTCAATTTAAATATAAGTAAACAAGCTGAAGTCACCAGACATTCGAGGAACACCCTAGAATGTTAGAAAGATACAAAAATAAACAGTAAGACACATAGCCCTTGGGAAAAAAATAATTTGGAGAACAGGGGAAACTTTAAAAAATCTAATCAATACTCTCAGATTTGAAGAGACAACGAATCTATAAGTGGATATATAAACAAAACAATCAGGCTTCAGCTTCTGAAAGTATGTTAGACTGAATATTTTGGAAAGTCTTCTCTCTGTAAAACCCCTAGATGATGTATAAACTTTAACACATATGCTCATGCATTGCTGAGCTCATTAAAAAGTGAGGGAACTTAAAAGAGAGTTGAAACCAAAATGCTAAGTGAATAGATCTAGAAACCAGGATGTTAAGTGACTAGATGTTACCCTGATAGCAAATGCCATTAACCAGAACATAGAACTTGGAGGTTAGTGGTAATATGTGGAATGGAAGACTCTACTTACACCACTGCAAGGTTGGAGCTGAAACCTCTACCTAAAGTCAGTATACTTAAAGGTGCTACAGACTCATAATAATAGCTAGGTAAAAATTTGCTTGGTACAAAGTGAGACAATATGAAAACTTGTCTTCACCACATTTCTACATAGAAAGTAATAGTTGTAAAATCAATGCACAGAAATCAGTTGCTTTCTTATACACTAACAATGAAAATATGGAAAGGGAAATTAGAGAATCGATTCCACCTACTATAGCACCAAGAACCATAAGGTACCTGGGAATAAACCTAACCAAAGAAGTAAAGGATCTGTACTCGAGGAACTACAGAACACTCATAAAAAGAAATTGAAGAAGACACAAAAAGGTGGAAAAGCATTCTGTGCTCATGGATCAGAAGAACAAACATTGTTAAAATGTCTATACTGCCCAGAGCAATCTATACTTTCAATGCCAACCCAATCAAAATTCCACCAGCATTTTTCAAAGGGCTGGAACAAACAATCCTAAAATTTATATGGAACCAGAAAAGACCCTGAATTGCTAAGGAAATGTTGAAAAAGAAAAACAAAGCTGGAGGCATCATGTTGCCTGATTTCAAGCTTTACTACAAAGCTGTGATCACCAAGACAGCATGGTACTGACACAAAAACAGACACATAGACCAGTGGAACAGAGCAGAGAGCCCAGATATGGACTCGCAACTCTATGGTCAGATAATCTTTGACAAAGCAGGAAAAAATATCCAGTGGAAAAAAGACAGTCTCTCCAATAAATGGTGTTGGGAAAATTGGACAGCTGTATATAGAAGAATAAAACTTGACCATTCTCTTACACCATACACAAACATAAACTCGAAATGGATAAAAGACCTCAACGTGAGACAGGAATCTATCAAAATCCTAGAGGAGAACATAGGCAGGAACCTCTTTGACATCAGCCACAGCTACTTCTTTCAAGATACATCTCCAAAGGCAAGGGAAACAAAAGCGAAAATGAACTTTTGGGACTTCATCGAAATAAAAAGCTTCTGCGCAGCAAAGGAAACAGTCAACAAAACAAACAGGCAACCCACGGAATGGGAGAAGATATTCGCAAATGACACTACAGACAAAGGGCTGATATCCAAGATCTATAAAGAACTCCTCAAACTCAACACTCAAAAAAC
>CM052896.1:43278545-43329780 GCA_028534135.1 Potos flavus
ACCCCAATGTTCATAGCAGCAATGGCCACAATCGCCAAACTGTGGAAAGAGCCAAGATGCCCTTCAACAGATGAATGGATAAAGAAGATATGGTCCATATATACAATGGAATACTATGCCTCCATCATAAAGGATGAATACCCAACTTTTGTATCAACATGGGCAGGACTGGAAGAGATTATGCTGAGTGAAATAACTCAAGCAGAGAGAGTCGGTTATCATATGGTTTCACTTACGTGTGGAGCATAAGGAAAAACATGGAGGACATTGGGAGAAGGAAAGGAAGGGTGAATTAGGGTAAATCAGAGGAGGAGATGAACCATGAGAGACTGTGGACTCTCAGGAACAAACTGAGGGTTTTGGAGGGGAGGGGAGTGGGGGGTTGGGTGAGCCTGGTGGTGGGTAAGCCTGGTCGTGGGTATTGAGGAGGGCATGTACTGAATGGAGCACTGGGTGTGGTGCATGAACAATGAATCTTGGAACACTGAAAAAATAAAGTAAAATTAATTAAAAAAAAAAAATTCCGCCCCCCCCAAAAGAAAGTAATAGTTGTGACAGTAACAATAATAATAGTATCTTCTGATAATTTTTAACCAAAGACCAACTTACGGATGGGTCTGGGGCTCAAATTTCTACTATGTATTTAGTTATGGGAATCTCATGCCAAGTAATTCAGTAAGTGGTCCCAGTTTAATAATGTCCCTGACACTTGACAGAAGTAAACAATAACTTTTCTTTGAGGAGTCCATTATTAGCCCAAGTTTCTTGAAATATCAATTAAGTTTGAAAAAACATAAGCTCACAATAAAAAATAACATAAACATAAGGAGGTAAGCCACCATGACTAAGAGCAGAACCAACGAGCCACAAAAACTGAACTGACAAATATCAGATGTTGGAATGATAAGACACAAACTTAAGATGACTGTGTATAAAATTATTTAAGTTGTTATAAACAAGGTAAAAAAATTATAAAAAAATAATCAAATGACTTACAAATAAATCTTGGAACACTGAAAAAATAAAATTTGAAAAAATAATAAAAAAATAAAAAAACAAAACAAAAAAACCCAAAAAACCAAATTAGCTTTTAATAATGAAAACCAGAATAGGTAAAGGGGATTAAGAGGTAAAAAATTCCAGTTATAAAATAAATAAGTCATGGAGATGAAAAGTACAGCATAGGGAAATACAATCAATACTACTATAATAATGTAATGTGAAATATAAATTACCACTTTCACCATTTCCATGAAAATTTAAGGACCTTGGACATGTTAATTCCTGAACTTTCTGTTCTATATTTGACATGTATTTTAATCCTCTTCAGATTTTAGATTCTCAAAGACATTAAAATTACAATTTTGTACAACCAATATTCATTTAGATTTACACATAGATTTCTCCTTTCTAGTATTTATTTCTTCCCATACTTCCATGTTTTCCTCTGGATCATTTTATTTCTGCCTAAACAATTCCTTTGAATATTTCTTTTTCTTTTTAAATTAGCTTTATTGATGAGTAACTTCCATACTTATAGTTTTACCAATTTTAAGTGTATTTTTTTCAAAATGATGAATGCTGTCAAATTTTTGTTTTGCCAAAAATGTCTGTATTTCACATTTACATTTGAAGAACATTTTCAACGCATATAGAATTTTAGGTTGGTAGTTTCTTTCAGAACTATGAAGTCTTTTTATGGCTTCCATGATTTCTTTTGAGATGTAATCTAAAATTTTATTGCTTCCCCCTTTGAAAGGAATGTCTTTTTTCTTTTTCTGATAGGTTAAACTTTTTTTTTTTTTTTTTTTTTTGCATTGATTTTCAGCAGTTTAACTAACATGTGCCTCGATACACTTTTCCTGTATTTATATTGCTTGGAGTTTATAAAGTTTCTTGAATCTGAAACTTGATGTCTTTTGGGTTTGGGAAAATTTATGGCTAGTATCCTTACCAATATTGTTTCTTTCTTTCATTCTGAGACATCAATTATACATTGGTTAGACATATGTCTCATATGTCTCTTATACTTTTTCTATTTCTCTATCCATTTTTTTCTCTCTGTGTTTCAGTCTGCATGTTTTCTATTAATCTACTTTCTAATTTCACTAATCTGCCTTTTTCTGTATCTAATTTTCTTTTAAGCCAATCTATTGGGTTCTTAATTTCATTTATTATATATGTGTAGTACTGGGATTTTTATTTTACTTTTTAAAAATGTGATGTAATTAGCCAGTTTTCTTTTTTTTTTTTTAAGTTTATTTATTTATTTACATAATCTCTACATTCAGCCTGGGGCTTGAACTCATGACCTTGAGATCAAGAGTCTCATGCTCTTCTGACTGAACCAGCCAGGTGCCCAGGTGCCCCTGTATATCTATGGAGATATATATATCTCCATATTCAAATTCTCTGCAGATTTTCTCTTTTTTTATCATTTTTTTACTTATTGATTTCAGCTACTTTACAGACATGCCTGATTTCTCTATCTTTATCACCTGTGGGTCTAATTCTATTATCTAGTATTTTATCTTAGGTTTTGGTCATTTTATCCTGTATTGTGCTATGTCTCAATTTTTCATTGAATATCATGGATTGCTTATATTAAAAAAAAAAAAGATAATTAGAGGTTCTAGTTGATGTTATCTTTTTCCAGAGACAATTTTTACTTTTGTTCAGGTGGTAAAATGAGAGCAAATCACCTTAGGGGTGCCTGGGTGTCTCAGGCAGTTGAGTGTCCCCAGTCTTCATTTCAGCTCAGGTCATGATCTCAGGGTTGTGAGATCAAGCCACACATGGGGCTCTGTGCTCTGTGTGGAGTCTGCCTGAGATTCTTTCTCCCTCTCTCTCTGCCTCCTTCCTCTGGCTTGTGCTCTATAACTAACTAACTAACTAACTAGCTAACTAACTAACTAACTAGCTAACTAACTAAATAAATAAATAAAATCTTTTTTTAAAAAAAGAGCAAATCACTTTAGTTATCCACTGGGAATGAGCTTCTTCAAAATTTGATTGTATTCTTTTCTGTGTGTTAGTCTATTTCTGGTTTACCCTTACCCCTGGGGGTAGCTCACTACAGATTCCTAAATAGAAGTCTGAAATTAACAGTACTCCTTCCCCTTTGCCCACCCTGAACTCCAGTTTTCCTCAGGACCATAATGCTGACAAAACTGTATCTCAACTTCTCAGACACTGAATTAGAGCTACCACTTTTTGCTCTGCTTTTCTCAATACAAACTCATTATAAACCATTACATTCCTCAAAGGGAAAAATATTGTACAATATCTCACTTCATGGGCTTTTCTAATCTCTGGAATTTTTTCTCCTTAAATCCTGGCAGCCTCGAAAGCTCTCTAATGTTTTCAAATTGATGCTTTTGGTATTTTGTCCAAATTTCCAAGTTGTTATTAATAAGAAGGCTGGTCCATGAAAAGTGATTCCATAATTACTGGAAGTCTTTAAAAATTCTGTATTTTTTTAATAAAGCCAAAATACACAATAAATTCATACTGATACTTCCAGTTGAAATTCAGGAATGCAATATTTTTACTTAGCTTTATTGATCTTACATCTCTATATCCTTTTTCCCATAACAAAAATCATAGTTCTTTACGACACTAAGATAATTACTCATTTGATTTATACCACAATACATGTATCATATATAACAGTAAGATAATAAAAGCACTAACATTATTAATAAAAATACAATTACTCAAAATAGTTTTAGATTTTAAAAAAATTAACTCAATTGTATTTTATAATTATGTAAACTCTTTTCAAGATTCCAAAGTCAAATTCCTAAAGTAAAGTATATTTTTGAAACTCTACTTTCTATTCCTGTCTGTTCCACCTAGTCTGTTCTTTCCCAATTTTAATGTTTTTTTCTTCCACTGTTTTATAAAATATAATAGAATACATGTATATTTTTATAAACCCCTCTTTCTTCAATAAATAAAAGCATAATATATACATATTTTTTCACCTTGAGTTTTTTCTATTACCAATGTTATAAAGATTATTTCACTGTAGTATATAATGACAGTCAGCGTTCATTTTAACAGCTACACAGTACTCACTTGTTAATTTTTTCAATTGGTTGTCTTCCCAACATCATTCATTATTTATTTAAATATTTATTATTTTATTGTTTATTAATATTGTTTCATTTAAATATTTCTTTTTATAGCCTTCCTTTGACTTATCTTGATCCACTTTGCTCTTCTTTATTTAGTTTCTTACGGTGTAACTTTGGGACATTGATTTTAAAAGGTACGTGAAGCTTTAGGGAGATTAGAATGCTAATGTAAAAACTCCATTCATCCTCTCACTATGTCTTCTGAGAAGGTCTAGAGTATACTTTCTTGATCAAAGCTGTAAGAACTACATTTATGAAAGGTACCCCATCATTTTTTAAGAGCTCTGTGGTGCTGTTCTCCGTAGGTCAGAAATGATAGTGAAAAATGCTACCATCAAATGAGGATCCCTGAATTCAACAGGGATGAGGAATTTATGGGTGGCAGAGGCCAAATGGAGGCATTTAATCTCCAAAAACTATGTGAACATGGTTATTATAAAGGGCAACAGAGTCAAAGCAATAATCAAAATAGTCTGACCCACAGAGATCAGCATTTGCTATCTAGAATTGAAATAGATAGGCAGACAACTAAAGCCCGATTTGGTTGGTATAACTGGGAAAGCTCTAAGTCTGGTAATAAGGAAGTCTGACTTGTATTACCACAATACAGTCACAAATTCCCAGGACTGGGGCAGTTTATAAACCCAAAGCCCCTTGAATGAGAGGGAGGCTAGATCCTTTCGAGGAAGGAAGCCCCTTCGGTCTTCTCCTTTGGGGCTATTAGCCATTTACCACAGTGACTATGCATTGAGGAAAGGGAATACTGGACAGTAGCTCTAAATTGACACTAATTCCTGGGGACTCAAAATGCCAGTCTGTGGGACACCAGTCAGAGTAGGGGCTTATAGAGGTCAAATGATCAATAAATTTGGGCTCAGATCCATATCATTCTGCTGATCTACATTGATCCACCTGCTTCCCACAACCAATAACATGTGTGTGTGTGTGTGTGTGTGTGTGTGGTCTGTGTGTTAGCTAGTTTGTGTTGTTAGCTGATGAAAGCATCCACATTTAAAGTGATTTTTTAAAAAATTGGACGAGTACAAACTAAGCATAGAATACATGGTTACAATATAGTAGGGAACATTAAACTTAGTCAGCCATTCATGATTCTAAATATTTAAATGATGAATTTTATATTAGAAAAACCTTTATGTATGATGCCCTGCACTGTTCACTTCCCCAGCAGACCTTATGGTGATGGGAAGCATGCTAATTGTTCCTTATCTTTCAGGGAGCAAAAAGAAGGCACCAGAAATCATAATTTCTGAGCTCCACCTATATTTCACTGTCACAAAGATACTAAACTATGCCAAGGATAGGAAATGAGATTCTAACTCTTCAATGAAATATAATGTAAGAGGTGAAATGTGCTCCTTTCCCTTCAAAAACTGTGGGAAACTACCTTATCTAATAGTAGTAGTGATTTTCAATGGTGATTTCCAAAAACGATGCTTATTTTATTTTTTTTAAACATTTTGTTTAAAGATTTTATTTATTTGACAGAGAGAGAGAGATCACAAGTAGGCAGAGAGGCAGGCAGAGCGAGAGGGGGGAGCAGAATCCCCGCTGAGTGGAGAGCCCAATGTGGGGCTCCATCCCAGGACCCTGAGATCATGACCTGAGCTGAAGGCAGAGGCTTAACCCACTAAGCCACCAAGGCGCCCCAACGATGCTTATTTTAAGGCACTGTTTGAAAATTTACTTTGTTTCCTTACATTTTTCTCTCTATAATAAGAGACCATATATCCTGGTTTGCCCATGACAGTCCTACATTATGTCTATGTCCTGTCATCTCATCCAAATTGAGCACCCAATACTCTATTAAAAATACCACTGTCTGGAGGATAAATTAAGCAACCACCTTATATAACTCAAGGGAGCCTTTATCCATGTGAAGTTTCATGATCCTTTTTGAAAAAAGGAAAATAAGAAACCTAAGAGTGTTTGTTATGAGATTAACAAAAGATCAAATATCTTTTTAGTCAAATAAGATAAGTTGAAAGACTTACTCTTATCCTCATGCTTTTGAGCTCATAAAATGTGACACAGGATGAGATTCTCACCCCAGTTGTCCATAAGAATGATTTCTTATTTCAAGAGATGGACTTTAACTGCATGGTAAATTAGAAAAAACAAATGCTAAAGTCTGTTTTTGCTCTCACTTTAAAACCAGTTTGGCAATAAATTAATGCCATGCTTGGCCTTTTGGTAAGTTATCTCCAAGTCAGAAGAATGAGGGCTCTTAAGTGCTGCAAAGGTGCCAGGGGTCCATGTTCAAAGGTCTCTTTTCCACTAATCTGTTGTAGGTCTTGAAGTGACATTACAGAGCACCCATCACTGCCCATGTCACAAACTCTCGTATATCAACATCTGGAGCAGAAGCAGTGAGGTCAGATGCTTCTGGTTGGAAGGCAGTCACCAGATTCAGACTACATTTGTCAGCACAAGTGAGCCATTATATGAGATGGGGACCTTCAAACTGAGAGTAGCTGAAAGGTGGTCATATCAAATATGGCTTTGTTTTCCTTCAATAACAATGTGTTCCTTTCTCCTTCCATTTTCCCATTTCTGTCAGTGAAATCTCTTTCCATCCTTCAAGGCTCAGGTAGAATGATTCAATCCAGGAAGCCTCCTCCCAAATTCTCAGTTATGACCCTGTAATATTTTATGCCTCTCTCTTACCTCTTACCCTTTCTTCCTTCAGTGATACTTATCTTCACACATAACTGCTTCCCACAACCAGCAAATGTAAGCATCTTGAGAACAGGAGCATGTCCTGCTCATCTTTGAATCATCTCAGCTCATGTAACATTGTCTACTCTAACAGTAAATATTTAATTTGATTGAATGGTGTTCACTATCTAATGCTCTTCCTTTTATTATTTTTTCTTTTATTGTAAGTGGAACCCATGTCCTCACAATTATGGCATAAATGTCAGCCTACTGTTGAACCATTTGGAAAGATTCTCTCAGTTATCTAGTTGAGTATTCAAACTAAAAGCACTTCTTAATGGTAGAGCAGCTACTCCTAGATTTTCTTTCAGTGTCCTAAGATCTTTCAAATATGATCCACAAGACATCAGAGGAAGTACAGTCATTAGAAGGTAACATCCAGTGCATTTAAAGCATTGCCATTAAGATAATTATATAACATTTGACTTAGCACAGGACACATGACAAGTAAAATGACCAGGCTCTGCTACATTCACTGCCTGGGGCAAACTATTTTTTGTTTTTTTTCATTATTGATATATTATAGCATAATAAAGGGCAGAATGCACTATCTTTAAGTGTGCTACTGGATGAACTGATACATAAGAGTACACTTATGTAGCTATGACCCCGATCAAGACCGAGAATATTTCCAACATTGGAGAAGACTTCCTTGTATTCCTTTACAGTCAATAACTAACCCTCTTTGCCAAAAGATAACCACTATTCTGACTCTTATCACTATAGATTGTTTGTCTTTAATTTGTCTTTAATTCGTAAGAATGAGTTAAGAGTATATATTCTTTTTTACCTGGCTTCTTTCATTCATGTTTGTGAGATTCATTCATGTTGTTATATGTAGCATTAGTTAATTCTTGCGTGTGTGTGTATGTGTGTATGTGTGTGTGTATATATATACACATATGTAAGTAGATATTATCAGTTTTTTAAAGTAATTTTTACCACTTTACACTCCTTCTAACAGTATATGAGAGTTCTATTGTTCTCCATCAACTTGCTAACTTGCTAACATTTCTTATCGTCAATTCTTTTAATTTTATCCATTCTAATGAGTAATATAGCTATCTCGTTATTGTTTTAGTTTCTATTTTCCTTATATATAATAAAGTTGATCCATTTGCATTTGTAAATTAGCCATCCAAGTACCCATTTTTGTGAATTACTTGTTCAAGAAACAGAAGATTACTTTTGAGGGGTGGGAGACTACAGAAAGGACAGGAGGAAGAAAGGAGGAAGAAAAGGGAATTCCTAAAGGGGTACTGCAGGAAATATGATCACCTACCTCACCACACAGATCAGACAGAAGCAAGAATCTGATCATTTGATTTAACTTGATTTCTGTAGACAAACATGAATGACCACTTTTACATAAAGCTCCTAAAAAATGATGCAATAACTATTTTTGCTGTTTCAAAAAGAAAAAGAAAAATTAAAGAAATGTTCCTGGATTGGAAGAGGTGCACGCAGGAGAGGTTTTTCAAGAGAAAACACTGTGGATACGATTTTCAAAGTAGTAGAGGAAAAGAGATTGGGGCAAATATGGCACATGGGAGGTTGATGAGAGCAGATGAAAATCATTCTCCAGTGAGCCATTCCATCCAAGAGAAGAAGTGTAGTAGATATGGGATCTTACTGTGCAGTTATTTTTCCGAACTTTCCCTTTCTAACCCATCAGTGAAGGTGTTTATGCTGATTAGAAACTCATCGTGTCATTCCTTACCAGTCATAACTGCCATTTAATAATCTCAGGCTGAAAAAATATAGACTAGGAAACTGCTTTCCTAATTATTGAAGGAGAGGGAAAAAAATTGTTCTGGGAGAACAATGGCTTGATTTTCAACCTTGAGCCATAGAAAAAGGAGCCTGCCTAAAATCTTGCTCTGTGTGTGTGTCTTGTATAGACCTTTCAACTCCTTGGCCCTGACTTGCTCACATGCAGCCTGAGCTGCCTCATCTGATTAGATCTCCTCCCTCAGAGTTCCACTGCTTGTCTGAAGGCAGTGATGATTCCCTTGGGTCTAGCTGCCTGTGTGCTGAAACGGTCACTTCCCCGGGTTCTGCCACCTCTCTGGGGTTAGCTACGTGCTTTCTCAGTCTCACTCATGAAAATGGACTGTTGTATTTGAGGGAATGCTCATTTGTAATCATTATCTGCTTTTATAAGATTTCCCATACCCCACAAAAATGTACAATGTCAAAGCCAATAGGCCCAATTGCTCATCTGGTCTAAGCCCTCCATTTAGCAAAAGCAGAAACTGAAGCCTGGAGAGTGAAGTGAACTTCCTAGAAATTAGTGGCAGCTAGGACTGAAACTCAGATATCCAAGTCTCTGGGTCTCTGCCTTTGCCTCTCATATCATGGTTACATTTATTTTGCTCTTAAATGCCTCTCACTCTTCCCAAACCTTGCCCTGACAACTTGTTTGCAGAAAGTAATATGGATTGGACAAATCATCTTATGGTTTAGAGTCTGTTAGGCAAGTATGGGTAAATTCAACCCAAGTTGGCAAACGTGGAAGTATCTCTGAAAATTTGTTTCCTATCTGGAATGGGAGTTTTAGTTCCTCTATGTGGCTGCAGAAGAAAACACATTTTGATCTGGCAAAATAATACAAGTCTGCATAAAGACTTGTATCTAGAGACTTGTATCACCTTCCCCATTATCACCTTCCCCATGGTGTCCATGGGGAAGGTGACAGCTGTAGTGAGAAAGAACAATGAAAGAGAAAGTCACGATATTGAAATAAAGTTCAGTTCATCTCATTATCAAACTTTAGTGCTGCATGAGGTGTTGTAAGTTTATACAAACACTCCTGCCCCTCATGATTTTCTATAATATGACAAATAACCACAGTTTGAAGGAGACAATACAGTATAAGGTGCCTCAACTGGAAAAACATCTGCTGACCTGCCTGTGAGTAATTAGGCTGGTAACCCCCTTAAACAAAGGACAGACACACTGAGTTCTTCAAGCCAAGAATCCTAGGCCCACAGGGTAACCATTAGCTTCCTCCTTTGGCTGGATTTTATTTCCCACAGATAGCCCGCATCTGGATGCTCCCCAGTAGTTCAGCAGAGCTATTAAATTAAGGCTGTTGGTGACTATTTCTCAAAACCCTTTATAGAGCTCTTCCCTAGTGAACAGGGCAAATGTCACCTATAGTGGATCAAACTGTAGGTTACTATTTCTTCCTCAATTAAGTACAGACAGTCCTCATTCCAGCTTCATAATGCATCTTGGGTAGTGGGACAGCCCAGGGCTCTCAAATGAAGGGACAAATCCCTCTCCCTGCTTTGAAACTAAACTTTGAATGCATTCATTGGATTTCTTTACCTTTATAAAAAAACGTGTTGGTCAGTTACAAGTATTGTTTCTATTTTCAAGATTATTAACTGTAACTTCGAAAATAAAGCAACTTCTCTCTCAAACAAATGGACAAATGAAATAGACCCTGTTGATTCTTTTTTTCCTTAACAAAGAAAATGAGAAAAAAATGCCAAGAAGCAAAGATGGCCACTATGTTTTTTTTTTCTTAGTATTGTGATAGGCATAACTGATGTTCCGGTTTTGCTATGTGTGAAACTGCCTTCCTGGTGCTGCATTAACACTTCCATCACCTTTATCCGAATGGCCAGTCCATTAGAGAAAGGCTTGTCTCCTCCATTCATTTCACTGGACATATGTATAGTTTTGTGCAGGACCAGTTCTGATTGCTTCTATGATTTCCTCCATTTAAGAACTAAGTCATTGGCACTTTAAAAGTAAAACACAATCTCTTGTTATGGTACAGCGTGGAATGCAGGCAAGAGCATTGGGTTGGGAAAATAAAAGAATGGAAAGCCCTGATCTGTTACTACTATGTGAGTACTGAAATGATTCAAGTATTCTGAGCCTCTGTTCCTTCATCTATGAAATGTGGATAAGAACATCTTTGAGGATTGAAAATGTATGTGACAATGCATCCTAAAGTCTAATGTTCTAAAGAAAGGAAGTGCCTAAATTATTTTATTACTATTAGTCGTTATTCCTTGTACAATTGATGCTCCCAGTGAGTACAATCTTCAAGTTCCCACCTGCATAAGTGGGAATAATGAAGTCCTAAGGTCAGCGATGTTTGGAGAGTGTAGTTTTTCAGAAGCCAGAAGGGATTAGAAAAAAGGGAAAGGTTCAAGATAAGGAAACCAATTGGAAGGCTATTGATGGTGACCCAAGAGTGTATATCTTGGCGTTTATTTATGTTTTCCTTAATTTCTGTCTGCAGAATTTTTTAAAGATTTTATTTATTTATTTGAGATAGAGAGGGTGGGAGAGAGAGTGCATGAGCCAGGGGGCAGGGGGAGAGGGAGAAGCAAGCTCCCCACTGAGCAGGGAGCCCAACATGGGGCTCCATCCCAGGACCTGGGGATCATGACCTGAGCTGAAAGCAGATGCTTAACTGACTGAGCCACCCAGGCAGACCCTCTGTCTGCAAAATTCTGAATTTTTTGTTATTCAGGCCTTACACAGATGAATTATCCCTAAGTATTCAATATTTTTGATGATATCATATATGTATTGTTTATTACTTTAATTTCTAATTTGCATTACCAATATAAAGAAATATATTTGATTATTGTGTATTGTCCTTATGGCCTGTCACCTTGTGTTGAATTGTGTCCCTACAAAAAGTTATGTTGAACTTTTCTCTGTCTATATTTTATTTTACATAGTTTCTATTGCTGTATTTTAAAGTTCATAGATTTTCCCTTCTATTACACCTAATCTGCTTGTTAATTCCCTGCAGTACATTTTCTTTTTTTGTATCAAGCATTGTGGTTTTTATCTTTCAACATTCTATATGGTTTTTTTAAAATATATTTAATGTCTCTACTTAACATGTTCAACCCTTTCTCCAGCTACTTTGCCATATGAAATATAGTTATAATAATTATTTTAATGTCCTTGAATATAATTTTATCATCTGAGTTATTTCTGGGATGGTTCGATTTGATTGATTTCACTCCTCATTATAGGTTATATTTTCCTTTTTCTTTGCATACATGGTAATGTTGGATTGGAATGCAAACATTGTGAATTTTACATTTTTAAGTGCTAGTTTTTTTGTATTGCTCTAAAAATATTTGAAATTTGTTCTGGGATACACTGCAGTTTCTTATAAACAGTTTGATCCCTTTAGATGGTGCTTATAAACTTTGTTAGAGAGGACAGGAGTACGGTTTAGTCTAAGACTGTTTTTTTCTTCTGAGTACTCTCACAAATACCCCATGAGTTCTGACATGTTCTTCTCTGGTTTGTGGGAATGGGATCAGGAACCAGTGCCACCCATGTGCACTCTGAAGAGTATTTCCTCTAATCCTTTCCATTGGTTCTTTCCCAAGCCTCAGGTTTTGTAACATGCACACGCTAATTAGTACCCAGCTGAAGATTTGAGGGACACTCTCTTCAGAACTGTAGAACTTTTTCTGTGTAGAACTCTCTCCTCTTTGTTATCCTGTCTTATGAACCTCTAGTCACCTTGACCTACTGGGTTCCCAGCTCCATCTTCTCAACTCAGGGAGACCACTGCGGTCCACCTGGGTCCTCTCTCCCTGCAGCACAACCTGGAAGCTCTCTCCAGGAAGCTAGCTGGGAAATCACACACTTCGACTCATTTGCTTCCCATTCCTCAGGGATCCCTGTCCTTTATTGCCTAATATCTAATGTCTTAAAAACCACTGTTTTTAATTTTTTCAGGTAGCAGGGTAAATCCACTTTCTGTTATTTCATCTTGTCCAGTCAGATTACAACATCAATATCAAGTTGAAGTCGCCCACAACGACAGCAGGAAACGGATGTGGGGAAAAGTCTGTAAGTTAGGTGCTCCTGTTTTCAGTAAATGAGTAAGTGGACTATTGAAAGGTGACAGTAATAGTGAGATAGAGAGAGGGGTTAAGCCAAATGACACACATAACAATGAACAGGGGTATTTACCATGAGGATGCTGGCCTTACCTCCTGATTCTGAGGCACCTGGCATGAGACAAACAGCTGCCTCTCCTTCAAGAAGAAGCCAGTATTCTGATGGGAAAGGAGGTGAAAGAAATGATTGATGAAGAAGGCAAAGGAGCTTGTTAAGCTGAGAACAAGTTTTCTGAGATCAGAGTGGAAAGACTGGGAGGGAGGAAGACTGAATGGGGAAGAAATGTGGAAGAGCCTGGAGAAGATGGATGGCCAGAGGGAGGAATTGGGACAGGGTGGTCACTTGGCATTGAGGAATGTAGATATGGTGGGTATAACCAGCTCAAGGTTGCCAACGGAATGCACCCACCACATCTCTCTGGACGGTGGGCACCCAGCCATCCCAAGAGTCATATGCAGCTTGCAGAGATTGCAGGCAAGCTAAGAAAGTCTTGGGCTCAGGCAGATAAAGTGACTCTAGTCTTTCTTCTAGGACGCGATTGAGTGAGTCCCAGTGAGAAAGCCTCAGCCTCACTGAGGGAACAGGTGAGCAGCCTGGTCTGAAGGTAGAAAGTGGAGATCTGAGTGGTCATAGGGGTCCAGGAAAGGACAAAGGGAGAGCACAGTCTACTATTTGCTAAAAGCTGGCAAAAACAAAAACGAAACTTTACTTTAACCTAGCAGGGAGCAAAAGGAAAAGGGGAAACATTATCGGTTACAAATTTACCTATAAAAACAAAACTAAACAAAATAGATATTTAGGACAAACACAAATGTTCCCAATACCAGGACTGGGTAGAAATATTTCTCACGTGTTTTCTCAAAATGAGAGAAGTATGTGATGTCCAGGTATAGTCATGTATCTCATGGGATTCTTTTATTTTTTTTTTTATGGGATTCTTTGTCAAATCATCTCATAATATTGGCTGATTATTTGGCCCTTTAGTTCATATATATAAAGGAGTACTTTCTTAGCCAACTGTTTTTTTTTTTAAGGTTTTATTTATTTATTTGAGAGACAGCATGAGCAGGAGAGGGGTAGAAGGAGACAGAGAAGCAGAAGCAGGTTCCCTGCTGAGCAGGGAGCCTGATGTGGGGCTCAATCCCAGGACCCTGGGATCATGACCTGAGCTGAAGGCAGTCACGTAACCAACTGAGCCATCCAGGTGCCCCTAAAGGAGCATTTTCTAGTAATAGGAAATGAAGAGGGCTCCATCATGAAGCAGTGAGTTCCCTATCAGAGATAGCTTTTGTCATCCTACAGGGTCTGGCATATAGACTGAGCTGCTTGTTCTATGTATATGCACATATGTTACGTGTATATAAATATATGTTTATAAATGTTTATATACAATATAAAACATACATATATTTTACAGGTCATTTCATGCCTAAAACATTAGGAGGAAAAAAACCTTAGCTAAACTCAGAGAAACACTTTCAATTAATCTTTAGAACAAGCAGAGAAAATTGTGAATAAGTGTATGAATAGATTAAATATAAGTCAATTGATAATCAATTACAATGAACATAATATTATAGCTCAAGTTAACGGGAAAATGGGATTTACCATATTTCATCAACTCAAAGACATGTATTTTTTTTTTTTTCAAATTTTAGTATTTCTGAAATCAGACTGCTTCTTAAAGTGAAGTCTTATGATGGTGTCAGCATGGCAGTGGTTGGTTGAGATTTGTTATATCAATGGTTCTAAAAGTGTGTTTGCCTCCCCACCCAGCAGCATGGACATCACCTAGGAATTTGTTAGAAATGCAAATTCATAGGCCCCATGCCAGATTTAACCAAAGCAGCAAATCTGATTCAGCAATCTGTTTTAACAAGCCTCCAGGTGATTTTGATACTAACTCGAGTTTTAGAACCACTGGCTTGCATGCTTGAAAGAACATAAAAGCATCACTATCAAAACCTACAGAATAGGTATCAGGACTTGGAAGAAAGTCAAGGGGACAATAACAAAGCACCCTTTTAATCTCTAAAAACCAAATGCTTGTGTGCTGGGAAAGAGGATAGACACGTTTAGCATCATTCCCAAAGCGAGGCCAGCTCTACATAATTGCAGAGCCAGCCTAGAAGCCTGGGGAAAAAATGGGCTTTTAGTTTATTTATGGATTTCTTTCAAAAATGCCAAATCTTCAATGCACTCGATGGCATAAAAGATGATATTGTATGGAAAAGCATAGTGATAGCTAAGTAAAAAAGAATTCAGAAGAGTGAGACCAAAAATGTAAGGAAGTTTTAGAAATATATCCACTTTTTAAAGTATTTTTATTTTCATGTATACATATGGATGATAAGCTGTAAAAAGCAATGTTTTGGGGAGCTAAATAAGTTTTTTCCAAAAAAAATTAAAATAAAAATTCTAAATGATAAGAAAACATAGTGTCAATTGAATTGGTAACCTTTTCTCTTTCCCAAAGTACATGAAATAACTGTGCATCTTATAATCCAGGCATTTTCGTTTGATGAAATACAGTAAGTCACATAAGTATTAGCCCTTGCTTGTTAGGTACTTGTCTTTGCCAAATATGCTTTGGTTTTAGGGAAGGTCCAAATTTTATAAAATACATCCTCCTGATTTGGTCAGTTTCAGGGAGAAAGTGGGCAGAGTCCGAGAAATGAATATTGTCAGAAATGAAGATTGTTAGAGAGACAAAACAAGTTTTCTAGGTCTTTAAATACTCCTATCACATTGTATACTAGAAGTAGGTGCAGCACGTTGGCCAAAAGTACATGTTTTGGATTCTAATGACCTCAGTTCAAATCCTGGCCCTATCAGTTAGTTATGAGGCCTTGGAAAACCAATGAATTTATCTGAGACTCAATTTCCTCTCCTGTAAAAGGGGGATCATTGTTCATAGGGTTGTAGTGATGGCTGAGGTACATAATTGATATGAAATACTTATAGAATATCTGTAACATAATAAATACTCAGGGATTGGGAGTTAACATGATAACTGACTGAAATCTGCAGTGTAAACTTGTAGGCTGTTTTCAGAGCAGCAACCCAAGGGGGTCTGCCCAAAACTACAACAAAGGGAAGCCCTCGGTGACTGGCTTAACTGCGTGAACCCAAACAGGAAAGGTCAACCCAGCTTTTATTTTGATGAATAAAATTCTGAGAAGAATCTCAAAACCATTTCAAAACTTCGGAAAGTACGTCAATTAAGGAGTCTTTCTAATCCCATTGTACATTATCAAAATGAAAATAATTTTTCATTAGGAAAAAACATTTCAGAGGTTATAATTCTTTTTGACTGTGAGGATCTTTGAAAAAAATGACTAGCAGTCAGAGACAAACATATTCAAAGCAACTCATCCATCCCTGATTGAATCAACAAGGAAATTATTTTTCTTTCCTGAACCAGTGTCCAGATCATCACAAAAAACTTGCACTGAATTCTCAGAGAGCCTCTTCCTTGATAAATAATGTAGGCACAGAAAGATAAAGAGAGCATCTAGAAGGAGTGATGTCACACAGGCTTAGGATTTATTCTTTTCCTCTGTAGTATGCTGAATGCTGTCATGAGGTTAGAAACTCAGAGTTGTGGGCTCTGATCTGAAAGACAGGAAGCATATATCCCTTTATCCAAATAATATCTACCTCCTGAATCTTTTGCTTTTGTTGTTGATCTAGTATACTCCCTGAACTATAATTTTAAGTCTGAAGTCTAAAAGAAATGTGCTTAAATCAGTTACGCTCATGCAAAATAGATGATGAGTAGATAGAGGTACCCGCTGTCCTTTTTTAAAGTTATTTTTTTCAATTTTTTTTTGTTTTGAAAAGTTGCAAGAACTCATTGTCCTTCTTTATGAATGTTAACAGGTTTGTAGATTATCTGGGATGAATTTTTATCTCAATCCACTGTCCCCTGGTCCTACCATTTCCCATACTGTTTTCTCATTCTCTCTTGATTAATAAGGAAAGAATAGTCATTACGGAAAAATAATTTCACTGTATATTTAAACCATGATGAAAACTGTACTTCCCAGAATGTTAATATGTTCCAAAGTCAAATACAGACACTCTGAGAGAGAGGGTGTTTTGGACTAGTGACAGTACTGAAGACGAAGCCAATACTGTACCACAGTGATATTAAAGATGAGGTTACTTTGCCAATCAGGATGAGCTTCAGACATGCCTATACCTTTCACGGGGTCACAATGGGTCCAAGGTCTCACCTCAACTTTTCAGATATAAATACTTGTTTTAATTTGTTCCATCAAGAATGACCATATGTTCAGTGTCGGACTCATGTTAGCCAACCTCGAAAGTGGCTGATTTGTAAACCAAAATGCCAGATTGCTTGCAGTGTGGAACATCTTTCCAGGGACCAGAGCTATTATGTCCAGAGCTCCCCACCGTGTCCCTATTTTCTGTATTAAGTAACCCTGTTAACAGAATAATTAACTGGAGACTTGTTTCTATGTTATGGAAATAGGGCAAGGATGGCATTGAAGCATTTTATATCTAATTTGCCCTATAGCATCTTCTCCAATACCAATAATGTCTATTAAAGTAAAGCTGTTATATTTCATCCAAGGTATAGTCTATCTAAGAACACACCTACCTATTGACCAGGACATACATTCCAGTCTCCTGTATGTGGTTCCTTTGTAAGTTTCAGGGCAATGATTTAGATACATGTTGGTTTCTGGTTCCATTAAGAGTATATATATAAACTATCTTCCAATGAAGGTCAGATCTGCTGATATTCTTCTGTATGTGCTCTATTTCCACTAGTTTCAGTTTCAAAGCATTACCTTTTTCTGACCTTGCCTCAAACTTTGATTCAGATAAAAAAAAAAAAAAAAAAACTTTGATTCAGATACACTGTATGATATCCTAACTATAGACTATACAGAATCTTGAGATCAGGTCTTCTCTTGTTGGAAGAAACTTATTTTAAAGACCACTGAGTCTAACTTCTCATCTTATTTGTGAATCTTCTAGGGCATGTCAGCCTTTGAGGTCATTTGGAAATTATTTATTTATGCATACTTATGGGAAAACATCATTATGATTTAGTATTTCTGCTGAACACGAAATCAACCAAAGACATAAACTCACTGTAAAATTGTTGTTGTTTTTTTTTCAAATAGTATATTTACCATGAAGTTTCTGTCTCTTCGTTAAATGAGAAAGTTTCTTTCCAGCTGTTTTAATATGGTTTCCTGTTTAGAGCAGCTGTTTTAAAATAAAAAAGTGTCCTGTTGCCAATATTTTCTTCCTGAAATTAACTACTTTTGAAGGGAAAGTGAGTGCCAGTGTTTGAATCAGCACTGATCCCCCATCAGTCAGGCAGTCTGGTCAACTCATTAGGTCCTGAGGGAAGTTTGGATTAAGGATAAGCAACATAGATGAACCAGAAGTCAGGTCTTACGGCCAACTAAGAGCTAAAGTGATCATTTGCAAACAGCACCATCCTACGGCTCCCTTCCCGGGGGTCACCTAAGAGACCTTAGAAATGGAACACATCGGTTCAAAGACGAAGTACTTAGATGTTGGGCATATGGATTATTTAGAACTACTTTGATTTCTGAGACTGACGTGCTATTATAGAAGACAGAAGCAAATGCAGATGAAAGTGTCAAAATCAGAAACCTATTGCTCAGTGGGGGAGACAAAAAAGACAGAGGGTTTTTGGATGGGGAAATATGGCTCAGTTGCTTACTTTCTCTTCTTTCTTAAGTCTCAACAAAGGGAAGGACTTTGAAATGTCGAAAAGAGAAGTCAGTTGTATATTACATATATCTGATTCTTTGGCATACTAATATCTTACAAGGGAAAATGTGAGTTACACAAAATAGACATATCATCAATATTTATAGTTTGTTTCAATATAATATATGCATCTGGCCGGCCTTTCTTAACACAACTAGTGCTAAATACTGGGCATCCAAAAATACATATAGCCTGATTGCTTTCTTTAAGATGAAAGTGTAGTGAGGGAGGAAACATGATTACACCATGATGGAATATCTAAGAGAGTAAGACTAAGACAAAGGGGCTCTGCAAATCCAGAGGCAGACTGACTTAGCTTGAATAGGATATGAGAAGAAGTTTCATGAGAGAATGTTGCTTCTTCTTCCATATTTTTAAAATAAACTTTATTCTGTAGAACAGTTTTAGATTTAGAGAAAAAAATGCAAAGGTAGGTACAGAGTTCTCACATTCTGCACCCAGTTTCCCCTATTATTAACATTCTACATTAGTATATTTGTTACAATTAACGAACTAATATTGATATATTATTATTAACTAAAGTCCATAATTTATTCAGATTTTCCTAGTTTTTTTTTTTTTTTACCTAATGTCGTTTTTCTATTTGAGGATCCCAGTGAGGCTATCACATTACATTTGGTTGTCATGCCCCTTAGAGGCTCCTCTTGCTTCTATCTTAGAAAGTTACCAGGTTTACTGGTCATTTATAGCATGTTCCTCTGTGGGGATTCATCTAATGCTTTTCATATGATCAGACTGGGGTAATGAGTTTTTGAGAGAAGGACCACAGAGGTAAAGTGCCATTTTCATCATACTACATCAAGGGGTACTATCAACATAACTTATGACTGTTAATGTTGACCTTGATCACCTGGCTGGGGTACTGCTTGTCAGTTTCCTCCACTGTAAAGCTGACTCCCAACCCCCAGTTATGCTCTCTCTCTTCAAGGGTGGAGTAGCTACATCAATAATTGAAATTCTTCACAGGAAATTAATCTCTCCTCTCCCAATTTATTTATTTATTCAATCATTTATTTATATCAGCATAAACTCAGTATTTATCTTATACTCTGAGTTTGAATTCAATATTACCTTATTTTGTTGTTCAAATTATTTTAGCTTTGGCCATTGGGAACTCTCAATTGGCTCTTGTATCCCTTTGGCATAATCTCATCAACATACTTTGGTTTTGTTTCTTTTTTCCTTGTTTTGAGCACTTTCTTATTCTCTGGAACTCCAAGATGCTCCAGGCTCATATTTCCTGCCACTCTTTTATCTTTTGAAAGATAAGTATAGTCAGTAGTGCTATAAAGCTTGTTTTGAGGATGTGAATTTACTTCACTGTGATTAAAGGATAATTTGTGCATAACACAAATTTTGTCTTTGTTTATATGCAAACCACTGAGAAAACACAGAAAAATGTACTCTGCTGAAATGAGCTACATAAAAATAATAAAACGAATACATGCACACACTGCAGACATCTAACAGCTTCTTCAGTTTACTGTGGGCGTTAAAAGCCACACCCATTCACATGTAGTATTACAGCTGTCCATCTAATTTCACATAACTCCCCCTTCTGTTGCTTCATGATAACTCATAGGCTACAGCTCTTCTGCCCATTTCTGCATGCAAGTTTCAGGTCTTTTCCAAGTGGAGTGCTGTGTTTATCGTAGTATTTGTGTTCCTCTTAACCCTAACGTATATAAAGCTATGCTACTGTTTTTATTAGGGTCCTCTCTTATCTTTATATGTGTCACTTGGGAAGTTTTTGAGTGCTGTGCTCCTAACCCCATTTTAGGGGATTTTTATTGTGCAGTTTTGCACAGAAGTGTTTTTTAGGAACACATATGTCATATAATGGCAGAATTCATTGTAGGTCGTACTGATTGAAAAGAGGAGAAAAAAAGTGTTTGCGGCAGAGAAGGCATAAACCTCTGAAGCAATGATATATGTGGTGCACTTTGCCTCATTTTGTGTCGTTGGAATATAAAAGGTGGTGAATTGAAGCCAACAGGAAAATAGGAGCAAAAGCAAGAGCAAGTATTTCTTACAGTAAATTCGAGCATTAATCCTATAGCTATTAGATCTTCCTCAAATGGTTATGAGCACTGCAATGACTCATACAAATCTGCATTTGTGTAGATTTCCCTGTTTCCTAAAGAGGACAGAATAGAGAGGGGCAAGAACTACTCTGGAAGATCAGGAGGTTTTTACATATGATCAAGGCCCAGAATATGGCAGTAGCAACTAAAATAAATTGAAATAGAAAGACTAATGAAATATTCAGGAGATAATGTTGGCAAGGCTCAATATTGTTTGAACATGGTGGTGGGGATGAAAAGTAGTTAGGGGTGGTAAGGAGGAATAGAAACCTCCTAGAAATTTCTGACTTGAACATTATGGGAGATGGTCAGCCCACTATCTACAACTGAAATAATACCAGAAGGAAAATTCTGGCAGGGGCTCTAGAGTGGAGGATGGGATTGGTGGATTGGAGTAAAGCCTTGTATGGGACAATTTTAGATATACAACTAGAGCTGTCTGGCACATACCTGGATATATTAGTCTTAAGTCTGAATTCATAGTATGTGACCAATATCTTGGAAAAGACCACTTAGGAAAGAAATGCAACAAGAATTTGTTTTGCTCACTGTTTTTTCAGGTAAATGACTCCTCTTATACACCTAAGTTCCTCTGGGAGATCACCTGAAGCCACCCTCCATACGGTAATCCCTAACTTGACAGTCATTGGTAACCACTCCCCTGGGATGAAAACTCTAAACTGCCCTGAGCAAAGCAGCTCCATAGGCCATAGGACAGGCCTCCAAAGAACTAAGCCCAGAGAGTACACTGCTCACACACTGAAAGGAAGCAGGGGCTGAAACAGAAAAGTTTTATTTAAAAAAAAAAAAAAAAAAAAAAAGATTTTTGAGGAGATCTGGGCAGAGCAAAAAACTATGTAGACCAGAGACAAAATATGACCCTCAGACCAGATCCAGCTTGTTGCCTGTCATTGTTAACTTGGCAATATATTTTACATACCATAAAATTCACCTGTTTAAATCGTATAATTCAAAGGGTTTTAGTATATTTGCAGAGTTGTGTAGCCATCACCATAATCTAATTTTAGAGCATTTTCATTATACTGAAAAGAAAGCTTGTACCTCTCCATTGCCTCCTCATCTGCCCTGAACCCAAGGGAATCATTGATCTACCCTGTGTCCTTGTGGATTTGCTTATTCTGGACATTTTATATAAATGGGACAATACATTATGTGGTCTTTGTGACTGGCTTATTACACTTAGCATAATGTTTTCAAGGTTCGCCCATGTTGAAGCATGTATCAATATTTCATTCCTTGTTATGGCTGAATAATATTCCTCTGCATTGATATACCACATTTTATCCATTTACCAAATGGATATCTGCTTACTACTTGATGGACATTTAGGTTGTTTCCACTTTTTTGATATAAATAATGATTTTATGTACAAATATACAAGTTTTCTGTGGATATATTTTCTCTAAATTTTATTGAGATATAATTAACATATAACACTGTATAAGTTTTAGGTGTACGGTGTATTGATTTTATACATTTATGTATTGCAAAATGATCACCACCATTAATACCTCCATCACATCACAAAATTACCTTTTGTGCATGCTGAGGACATTTAAGATTTACTCTCTTAGCAATTTTCAAGTGTATAATGGAGTATTATTAGTTATAATCACCACACTGTACATTAGATTCCCAGAACTTATTCATCTTATAACTGGAAGTTTGCAACCTTTGACCAACATCTCCCCATTTTCTCTGATAACCAGCCCCTAATAACCACCATTCCTCTCTTTGTTTCTATGAGTGCAGCTTTGTTAGACTCTGCATGTAAGTCCTATCATACAGTATTTGTTTTTCTCTGTTAGGCTTATTTCACCTACTATAATGCCTTCAGGTTCCATCTATGTTGTTGCAAATGGTAAGATCCTTCTTTCTTATGGCTGAATTACATTCCATTGTATAAATATACATCTTCTTTATTTCTTCATCTGTTGATGGATACTTTACCTGCTGTTTCCATAACTTCGTTATTGTTAATAATACTGCAATGAACATGGGAGTGTAGATACTTCTGAGATCCTATTGTCATTTCCCTTGGATATATATGTAGGGATGGGATTGCGGGGATCATAAGATTGTTTTATTTTTAAAATTTTCAAAGGAAACTCCATGCTGTTTTCCATAGAGGCTGTACCAGTTTCATGGACATGTTTTCATTTCTCTTGAGTAGATACCTTGGAGGAGAATTGCTGGTTCATACGGTAACTCTATGTTTAATATTTGGGGAACTGTTAGACTTTTTCTTTTTTCAAAGGGGCCACAGAATTTTACATTCCCACCAGCAAGATTCAAAGGTTCCAATTTCTGCACATTCTTGTCAACAGTTGCTGTTGACTTGTCCGTCTTTTTTATTACAGCCATTCTAGTGAGTGTGAAGTGATATTGTGGTTTTGCTTTTCATTTCCCTAATGATTAATGATGTTGATGTGCTTATTAGCTATTTGTATGTTCTGTTTGATGATATATCTATTCAAATTCTTTGCCCACTTTCTAAATTGGGTTATCTGTTGGTTTTGTAAATAATATTTTATTGGAGCACAGCTATGATCACTTATTTAATCATTATCTATAGCTGCATTTGAGCTACAATTGAAGAATTGAATAGTCACAACAGGGACCATATGGCCCACAAAACCTAAAATATTTACTATATGGTCTTCTATGAAAACAAGGCTTATCTTCCCTATTCCGACCCCAGGAATGTGTTTGTAGATGGTAGGGAGGTGGCTGTCCTTTCACCTCTTGCCCTGTGAAAAAGTTTTCATGGGAATACTTGGAACTGCTCTCCTAGAGTTCACTAGAGCCAAGTGTGTGGGGTGTGGGAGTGTTTCCTGAGGTGCATATATAGGATGATCTATATCTCACTCAAGGAAGTCACCTACATGCAATGAGTTGGCTTTAGCAAGAAAAGACTAGCAAGATTTCCAGGGACTGAGTAAGGAGCCACCAGACTGGAAAAGAGTTGTAGCTACTAAGGTCAGGAAACTGGAAGAGAGGAGCTCAATAGGGTGACTCCAAGAACCCACCATCACTCTTTCCAGAGAATCAGCTTTAATCATCTCCATGGCCCAGAAGATAAGAAGCCACTTAGCCATGTACAAACTTTCCTTCTCTGTACTTCTCAGCTTACCACCTCTGTCCATGTCCACATAGAAAGGGAGCAAAAAAGTACCAGCTAGAGCTGGCAATGAAGTGAGCTCCTGTCCTCTCCCCAGGCTAGCTAGCACCAGTGTGGGGACCATCACTTGCATCTAGAGATTTTATTATTTCATGGTTCTAGACATGATTTTCTGAATCGAGGCAGTGTCTGTGACTTAAAGGGTCTCTAGGTCTTTCTATTACCTTAGAGCGATTTGCAAAATCAGGAACCTGCCTAGGTTTCTTTTCAGGGGCAGCGACAGGCTACTCACACTGAATGATGTGAGCAGCAGGGACATAAAGCAGTAGAGTAATATTTTAATTATATCAGACGCTGTGCTTGTTCAACATACTTGCTACACATATATATGAAATTCTAGCTCTACCTTATGTATAAATATTTGCCAAATAGGTTACAGACTATTTGGTACCTAAATAAAATAAAATGCAAAATTTCTCCATTGTATCTAGCTTTTGTTCCATTTAGGAAGTCCATGGTTCAGTAGATGTCCTTATTGTATATAGTATCTCTCCACATTTTGATGGTCCGTAAGATCATACTGTTTCTTAGATCAGATGTCACCCCTCTTTGGAAGTCTTCCCTGAGAGACTCCAAGGCTGGTCATTGTTCCCCCTCAGTGTTGCCGAAGTACCTGAAACCTCCTCTTATCAAAGCTTATATCATTTTGTGTTGTATTTGTCTGTTTTCTTGTCTGACTTTCCTGCCAGCCTGGGAATTCCTTAAGGGCAGAGAGCATATCTTGTTCACTGATATATCATAGCATAGTGCTTGTTATAGAGTAAGTGTACTCAATCAATATTTATTTAAATCAAATATTGCTTAATTAACTTATTTATGCCAAATGAGGTATGGTTAGGTTAGCCACTGACTGACCCCTCCAAACATCCCCAAAACTAACTATAATGTGACCCAAGAGAAAAAGAGTGGGGCATGGGGAGCAAGCGGCACAGATCCACTCCTCCTGATAAGCCAGAAAGTGGCTCATTAGAATCCTTTTCACAGCCTATCGATCGATGATAGATCAGCATACTTCATATTCCACTGAAAGTCACACAAAAGCCTTTTTCCCTTTAGCTGTTCCTACATTTCTGAAGTGAGGTTGGATAAAGCAACTCCTCTCTATGCCTTTGAGCAGCTTTAATTGATGTGGATCACCGACCAATTGATGGGGATGCAGCAATCAGTATCAATTGGAAGGCAGCTGAAGTAAGAGGATCGGCCATCCTGCAGTCTGGTTTGCCAGCTCCATATTGCTAGAGCCTGGACAATTGATCTTTCTGCTTTAAATGATCAAACTGCAACCTATTCAAGATACACATGGTTTCAAAGGCTCCCAAATGCTGATGTTGGACACTGCTAAAAGGGGAATAATGAGCCTAGCACCATTAAAGTTGGAGTCAATTAGCAGAGTCAGGAGACTGACATTTTGTGTCTCTAAGTATAATTTGCATCCTTTGTATCTATAATAAAACCTTAGTGATTTTCTCGTAGCTTGATCATTCCCTGAGGAGTCACATTGTGGCTTGGTGGAGTAGTGTGGGATGACATGAGCAAAACCATGAGGTTACTGCCCCCAGAGGCTTAATGCCATCTCTAAACTTCCACCATTCATGCTTCCAAAGTAAAGATTGCTTTCTCCGAGCCAGCTTTCCCAGGATGTATTTGCAGCATACTATTTCCAAAAGTAGTGATATGTTATTTAAGGAGAAAAAGTTCACATAGGCAAATAAATGTGGAAAACTCTGTATTAGATAAAGAGGTCTCTTGGTTTCAGGAATTTTCTGTGTTTATGTGTATTAACTACTATGAATTATGTATATGAATTAGGAATCTCTAGGGGAAGAATATGTTAACCAAACATTTCACCAATGAACTTGGTCATGAAATATCTAGTGGATTGTATTCTGAGGAACATACCCCAGGAAATGTTAATTTATGGAACTACTCCAGGAGTGGCTTCACATTTTGTCCCTAAATCCTTACTGTGAAGGAGTTTCTTGGTGTTTTTTCCCCTCCACTTTTTTTTTTTTTTTTTTAGTTGTTAAGTGTTTCCTTATTTTTTTAAATAAACTCTATATTTTAGAATAATTTTAGATTTACAAAAATGTTACAAAGATACTACAGAGTTCTCTTATAATCCACAACCAGTTTCCTCCATTGTTAATATCAGACATTACTGTGATACATTTGTCACAACTAAGAAAGTAGCATTGGTTCATTACTATTAACCAAACACCCATTATTTGGACATCACTAGTTTCCCCCTCATGTTCTTTATCTGTATCCCACCCAGGATACCATTTTACATGTTGTCATCATGTCTCTTGAGTCTCTTCTGCTCTGACAGTTTCTCAGACTTGCTGTGTTTTTGATGACCTTGATAGGTTTTTTTTTAAAGATTTTATTTGTTTATTTGATAGGGAGAGAGAGAGAGAGAGAGAGGAGAAGCAGGCTCCCTGCTGAGCAGGGGGCCCGATGTGGAGCTCGATCCAAGGACCCTGGGATCATGACCCAAGCTGAAGGCGGATGCTTAACCAACTGAGCCACCGAGGTGCCCCGGACCTTGAGAGTTTTGAGAAAGGTACTTTTAATAGCAAAAGAGATCAGGGTAGCATAAAGAAACTGGAAATCTTCTGAAGAGAAAGGGGAGGAAGAAAATTTGAAAGGGCAAGAAAATGCAAGATAATGAAAAGGCAGGAGACAGTTTATTGACTCTTCAGTTTTACAAGATCAACTTTGCCCATAAACTAATTCTGTGGTATGTATGGAAAAGATAAATGCAAATCACATTTTAAAAATGCACATCATTCACATATATCAAATCATATTATTTTGTCCTAAAATGCTGCTTGTTGTAGTTCAAAAGAAAAAGAAAAATAGCAAATATCAAACCAAAAGGTAAAACTCACTAACATTTAAAACTAAGAAAGAAAAAAGTTGTTTGAGATGGCCAGCAGGAAGGAATATGAAGGTTAAAAGTGTCAAAGATTTTTCCATCAGGATGTCAGTCCTTTGACTTAAGTTCATAGCTTTTGAAGCACTTTTCATTCCCTTCCACCTTCTCGGAAAGGGGTTAGGTTTGAAAGTGGGAAACAGGAAAACTCTTAGAAGGACTGGATCTTTGCTTTCTGGGCTTGGATTGGGACTGGGAATTAAAATGACGCCTCGTGATAATTTTTCTCTTCCCCAAACCAAGAAGTACATTTTCGCTTTTACTGGCTGGACTGCACAGACTCTGAGAAACCCATATGCAAGTAAGACAAAGATGTGGTCATGTATTGGGCCCAGAATAATCACTCGCCACAGCAGCTATGGTGAGCAGCATGAACAGAGAAACAATGACCCGGTAGCTATGGACCAGGGTAGAGTTTCTCAGGGCATGCCGTGGACTAAGATCTAGTGTAGATGAGGTGGCAAATATTAGTTGCTGTGCTGGTTAGGGTACAAGCTAAACTATTGTAACAAAGATGGAAAATACACTGACCTACCAAAACTAGAAACAATCTGTTTTTTCATTACATAATAGTCTAAAGGTAGGCCAGCCAGTGAGGGAAACTAGTCAGTTCTGCCACTTTCAACACCGGGACCAAAGCAGCTTGTCCCAGTTCCTGCTATTTCCCTGCCAACAGAAAGAGGACAAAAGGCCAGAAAAGAGCACAACCAATCGTTTTATGGACAAGACCTAAAAAAAGCATATATATCTACCCAAACGCCACCAGCCTGAACTTAGTCATATGGCCACATCTAGCTGCAAGAGATTCTGTGAAATGAAGTCTTTAATTGGGTGGCCATGTGCACAGCTAATATTCTATTACCATGGCAGAAAGTAAGAACAAAACACTGTGAAACAGCTTGCTATCTACAGAAGCTGTTTGCTCATTCTGCAGTCTCCTTTGTTCTAGTTAATAAAAGCCCAATACTGTCTAAGGAATCAATGTGCCCAGTTAATTGCTTGTTTTTCAGCCTCTCTTGCAGTTAGAGATACCATATGATACAGTTTAGCCAATGAGAATGCAAACAAAAGTCTGCTAGGGTTTAAGTTAAAGTTTTTGCTTTGGTGCTAAAGCAGGATAGATATAGTTAGTGCTACCCTTCCTAATTCTTCTTGCCTGAAATGCAGATGGGATGGTTGGAGCTGCTACTATTAAGTTGTGCCCATGAGGAAAGGTGTAGAGAATGGCAGAAACATTTACCCTGACATCAATGAACTGCTAGAATAATACTAATGGTTGTTATCCCTAGAGTTGTGATATGTGAAAGAACACCTTCCCTGTTTGTCAAGCTTTTATTAGTTAGATTTTCTATTTCTTGTAGCAGGTTGCCTTATGTAGCTGATTGTTGCAGAAGATAAGTGGCAGAACCAGAGAAATCTTGAGAGCAAATACGCAGACAACTCAGGCCAATAGAGATTCATATAAGGTTTGCCTGATACAGTATGATATTATGCACAGAGAAATTAAATTTAAAGACCAGAAAATAATAAAGAAGAAAAATAGCCTAACAGATGCATTGGAGCAGATCTCAGTATTTGCAGCTAAGGTAGTAAAGATCCTGACTATAATAACTACGCAGTGTCAAGAAAATGCAGACAGAATCTGTGAATCCCTTAAAATGTATGAATATGAGCAAAAAAGTAAGTAGCAAATGTATATATGAAAAACCAGGAGTAGAGCCACATATGTGACTAGAAAACTTACGGTAACTTCCCAGTGAGAAGAGGTTGGTGAAAAATGAATACAACTGCAAAAATCATGAACCACAAAATGAAACATTAAACTCATGTAATTAGCTGAAACAGTCACTATAATAATCTAAGAAAATCTTGAGTTTCTCTCAAATAATATTTTTGCTTCTAAAATTACTTCATTCAGATAACATCTTTCAAAAGACTTCTGGTGTAGTTTAGTGGTCATAAGCCCAGACTTGAGCATTAGAATTTCTAGATCATTTACTCTTCAAATGATAGTGAACAAACTACTTAACCTTTCTGCACTTCAGTTTAATTATCTGAAAAATTATGATGAAAGTAGAATCAACTTCATAGGGTTGTTGTCAGGGTCAAATGACATGGTATATGTAAAGTGCCTGGAACATGTGAGTGCTCAATAAGTGGTACCATTGTTACTGTAGAAATACCTAAATCCATTGAGTGGGTGCCAGGCAGGGAGAGTAACACTCTTAAAGTTCCAAAAACACGTACAATAGTGAATCCCCTGAAGTCCTACCTGTCTGGCAATATTGGGGAGCTGAGATCCAGAAAAGCACCTGGCCATGAATGCCACTGCTATGCAGATGGAGTCACCTCCTTCCCAAACCCTGCAGAGTGGAGATTTGATCTCTGCTTTTGTTTTGTTTTGTTTTCTGATGCCTTCATGCCCTTCTAGCCCTTTCCTTGTATAGCTCCAGTGTCTTTAAAGACTTATCATTCAGTTACCTACAGGTAATGGTTGAAATACTGAAGGTGAAGAAAGGGAAAGGTTGAAAGATAGTTTTTCTTAATAACTGAAAAGAAAAATCTCTTTCACCTTTCTTTATTGTCAGAAAATGTTTGTAACTGTCCTATCTATAAAAGAGTCTCTAAGATTTTCTTACAGATTTCCCCCTTATTTGTAGAAAAGAAGCCAAGATGGTAGACCAGGTAAGGCAAATTATGCTAGGTAAGCTTGGTCAGAGATACAATTAGTATGATTGGTTCAAACATACCTATTTCTTCATTCAAAGTGAGAGTTAAATAACCAAGTATTGCCATTAGTTTCCACCCCCACTCCACATCAACTGAAATATACACAGGTCATGTAACTTTTGCCTTCATACACCCTTGTACATA
Organism: Potos flavus; assembly: GCA_028534135.1. Taxonomy (NCBI): domain Eukaryota; kingdom Metazoa; phylum Chordata; class Mammalia; order Carnivora; family Procyonidae; genus Potos; species Potos flavus. The sequence goes on from CM052896.1 coordinate 43,308,216, forward strand.
CCTCAACAAGACAGGTATGCACTATGCCATTGCCATCAAATGCTCCATGTTGTATATATAAAGTTACACAAAATTCCTTCAAAAACTGAATTACAAAAGAACAAGAAATGTTCTAAGTAAAAAAATTCAATAAAAGTTATAATTTTTATAAATATATTGTTTTATCCTGCAATTATAATTCTTTGAAAAGGAACTAAAGAAATAATGTCAATGAACACCTAGAACCCTTTAATATACTACATGACTAAAATATTTTTCACTGCTCCCCAAAGGACTCATTTATTTTTCTTGTACCGTAAATGAGCATAATTATAACAAAATTCTCCACAAATATGCTTTGACTATCTGCTACCCAATGCTCAGTTCTTCCCTGTATACCCAAGAAATTATGTTCTCAGGGAACCCATAGACTTTTTATGTCAGGAAGACATGTAATACATGAGTACAATTCTCTACTGATCAAAGTTGTATAATCTGTTTTATATTAAAACTGCCAAACCAAAACAAAAAAATTTTTTTAAATAATTACATTTATGCCTTAAAAAATGGAAGGTTAAGAACACCAAAATTATATCAAGCATCTTTTTTGACCACAATAGTATGAAACTAGAAATCAATTACAAGAAAAAATGGAAAAAAACACAGACACCTGGAGGCTAAACAACATGCTACTAAACTACCAATAGGTCAATGAAGAAACCAAAGAGGAAATCAGAAATACATGAAGACAAATGAAAATGAAAATACAATAGTGCAAAATCTTTGGGACATGGCAAAAGCAGTTCTAAGAGGAAGTTTATAGTCATACAAACCTACCTCAAGAAACAAGAAAAATCTCAAATAAACAACCTAACCTTACACTTGAAGGAACTAGAAAAAGAACAAACAAAGCCCAAAGTGAGTAGAAAGAAGGAAATAATAAATATTAGAGCAAAAATAAATGACATAGAAACTTAGAAAAACAATGGAATAGATCAATGAAACCAAGAGCTGGTTGTTTGAAAAGATAAAAAATGATAAACCTTTATCCAGACTCATTAAGAAAAAAGGAGAGATAATGCAAATAAATAAAATTAGAAATAAAGGAGGAGAAATAACAGAAATACAAAGAATTGTAAGAGAATACAATGAAAAAATTACATGCCAACAAACTGGATAACCTAGAAAAATGGATAAGTTCTCATACAATCTTTCATAACTGAATTAGGAAGAAATAGAAAATTTGAACAGACTGACTACTAATAACAATACTGAATCAGTAATCAAAAAACTTCCAACAATGTCCAGGATCAGATGGCTTCACAAGCAAATTATACCAAACATTTAAAGAGGAACTAATACCTGTTATTCTCAAACTATTCCAAAGAGAGAGAAAGAGGAAAACTTCCACATTCGTTTTTTTTCCAAATTCATTTTGACACCAGCATTACCCTGATACCAAACCCAGAAAAAAATACCACAAAAGATAACATACAAAACAAACAAAAAAACACTATAGGCCACTATCCCTACTGAACATAGATACAAAAATCCTCAACAAAATATTACCAAACCAAAAATCAAAAATAGGTTAAATCATGGTCAATGATCAAATGAGATTTATTTGAAAAATATAAAGGATTTGATATCTGCAAATCGATCAATGTGATATATCACATTAATAAGAAGAAAGGTAAAAAACATAGGATCATCTCAATAGATGCAGAAAAAGTATAGGACAAAATACAACATTAGTTCATGATAAAAACTCTCAACAAAGTAGGTTTAGAGTGAACATACATACATCAACATAATGAAGGCCATATATGAAAAATGCACATTTAACATCATACTCAAGGGTGAAAAAAATGAAAACTTTTCTTCTAAAATCAGGAACAAGAAAAGGTTGTCCACTGTCACCACTTTTATTCAACACAGAACTGGGAAATCCTAGCCATAGCAATCAAAGAAAAAGAAATAAAAAGCATCCAAAACAATAAGGAAGAAGTACAGCTGTCACTATTTGCAGATGACATGGTACAATATATAGAAATCCTAAGAACTCCACACACACACATGCACACACACACACCAAGAACTATTAGAATTAATATATGAATTCGGTAAAGTTTTGGGATACAAAATTAATACACAGAAATCTGCTGCATTCCTATACACTAATAATGATGTAGCAGAAAGAAAATTAAAACAATCCCATTTACAATTGTGCCAAAAAGAATAAAATATTTAGGAATAAATTTAACCAAGGAGGTGAAAGACCTATACTCTAAAAACTATAAGACATTGATGAAGAAATTGAAGATGACACAAATGGAAAGATATGCCATGTTCATGGACTGGAAGAATTAATATTGTTAAAATGTCCATACTACCCAAAGCAATCTATAGAGTCAATACAATGCCTATCAAAATACCAATAGTGTTTTTCATAGAACTAGAACAAATAATCTTAAAATTTGTATGGAACACAAAAGATCTTGAATAGCCAAAGCAATCTTGAAAGGGAAGAACAAAGTTTCAGGTATCATGATCCCAGATTCCAAGATATACTACAAAGCTATACTAATTAAATCAGTACAGTACTGGCACAAAAATAGACACACAGACCAATGAAACAGAATAGAGAGCCCAGAAATAAACCCATGCTCATATGGCTTATCAATCTATGACAAAGAGGCAAGTTTATCCAATTGGAAAAAGACAATCTTTTCAACAAATTACGTTGGGAAAACTGGACAGTTACATGCAAAAAATGAAACCACTTTCTTACAAAATACACAAAAATAAATTCAAAGTAGATCAGAGACCTACATGTGAGATCTAAAGCCATAAAACTCCTGAAACAAACAAACAAACAAACAGAGGCAGCAATTTCTTGGACATCAGCTTTAGTAACATGTTTATGAATATGTCTCCTTAGATAAGGGAAACAAAAACAAAAATTAAACTATTAGGACTATACCAACATAAAAAGCTTTTGCAAAACAAAGGAAACAATTGACATAACAAAAAGGCAACCAACTGAACGGGAGAAGATATTTGAAAATGATATAGCATTTGGGTTAATATCCAAAATATATAAAGAACTCATAAAACTCAACACCAAAAAAATAAACCATTGGATTAAAAAATGGGCAGATGAGCTAAATGTCTATTTTCACTTCTTCAAAGATGATATAAAAAAAAAAAGACGAAGATATACAAATGGCCAACAGGCACATGAAAAGATGCTCAACACCACAATAATCAGGGAAATGCAAATCAAAATCACAATGAGATATCACCTCATACCAGAATGGCTAGTATCAAAAAGACAAAAAATAACAAGTGTTGGCAATGATGTGGAGAAAAGGGAAAATTTGTGCAATGTTGGTGGGAAAGTAAATTAGTACAGCCACTGTGGAAAACAACATGGAGTTTCCTCAAAAAATTAAATATAGAAATATCATATGATCCAGTAATTCTACTACTGAGTATTTCTCCAAGGAAAATAAAAACATTTATTCAAAAAGATATGTACACGTATGTGTTTATGGTACCATTATTTACAATAGTCAAGATATAGAAGAAACCCATGTTTCCATTGATAAATGAATGGATAAAGAAGATGTGATATATATATGGAATATTACTTGATTACACCATAAAGAAGAATGAAATCTTGCCATTTGCAACAACAAGGATGGACCCAGAGGGTATTATGCTGAGTGAAGTAAGGCAGACAGAGAAAGACAAATACCATATGATTTCACATATATGTGAAAAAACAAAACAAATGAACAAACAAAAAAACCCAAGACTCTTAAATATAGAGAAGGAACCAGTGGTTTCCAGAGGGGAGAGGAGTGAGGGATGGGTAAAATAGGCGAAGGGGATTAAGAGGTTCATACTTCCAAGTTGTAAAATAAGCCACAGAGATGAAAAGTACAGCATTGGGAATATGCTCAATAATATTGTAATAACATGGTATGGTAAGAGATGGTGACTACACTTAGCATGATGAGCACTGAGTAATATATAGAATTGTCAAATCCACATGTTGTAAATCCAACACTCATATACCATTGTATATCAAGTACACTTCATTAATATTTTTAAATAAGTAATTTTTTTTAAATGGAAGGTTAATTTAAAAACTTGTTTTACAAAACTATGTTAAGGACTAATCATCAACAATCATCTGTTGAGTGCTGCAGCTCCTCATGTAACTCAATAGACAGAGCTGGCAGCAGGAAAACTACTTTTAGCATAGCCAGTCAGGTTGCAGAGGGCCTGCGGGGTGGATCAGCACCACTTTGCAAAACATGATGGTGGGGACCCAGCTCCAAATGACACAGAACTAGTTTCCGATTCTACTCTGTGCCCTGAGATATGCGGCAACTGAGCTATCTCAAGTGGAAATTGTCTGCCTCATGAAGTGAAGAGTGAGAAGTAAATATGTTAATCCATATGCTGAGCACAGTACTGGGGACTGTGAGTACCTGAGAAATTATAGTGGTGGTAGTGGTTATCAGGCAGGGTCACTCCTGGCCTGGATGGAGGATGCACTCAATGTTGTAAATTGCATAGAGGGAGATGCATCTCAGGCTGCTACTGCTGGAAGATGCTAAATCATTGGTCTGGGACCCTTGCAAGAGGGATGAGAGCATTCCTCATATCCCACGCATGCAGATGGAAGGCCTTCCTTCCAGAGGGACACAAAGAACATGTCTGGAGAAAGACATATCATGGAGGGACTTTATGCCCTGAAATGAGGCCCTAGAACTCTTAGACAGTTATGGGTCATGGGAACAACACTGGATTTATCATCAGAAGTTTGAAATGTAAGCTCCATGATGGCAGGGACCTCACTGGTCTTGTTTACAACCGTACCCCCTAAAATAGAGCATGGTGTATAGAAGGTACTCAATACACATTTATTTATTATACAAATGAATCAACCAATTAAATCATCATCCTGGCTACGATCAGCTGAGTGATCTTGGACAAGTTATTTAGCTTCTTTGAAGCTCTCTTTTATGATCTATAAAATAGGAATAAAAAATATATATAGTTCACAGGACTACTCAAGCATTAAGAGAAATAGCACTTTATTGGAAGGCTATATCTAATCAGGAAAACTATCAACAGTGTGTGCCACGTATTCAAAAAGAATTATTGCCATTGTGTCATGAAAGTGACAGAATGCCTTATGGTCATGGCCCTGTGGAGGCTAACCCCAGCAATGCAGCAGTCCCTCCTCGGAAGCCACAGCAGAATGGAAGTCAGAGGGCACAGTCAACCTCCCTTGGACACCACACACTGCCTTGTTTAACTGAAACACACATTCAGCCATGATCTTCCCCTCCCACAGTGACCACCCTGAAGGGAACCCCACACATTTTCTGGTTGAGCTTTCTGGTGTTTGGTTTAAAATCTCTCATTATACTATCATTATACATTATAGATAGAGACCAGCAGAGAAACGCCTCACCCACTTTTTACCTCTCTCATTTTCTTTGGCTGTCCTCCTTCTTCATCACCTTCTTTGCTGCCCCCAGTCAAGGTCTTCTCTGCCCAGCCTCTCTGGTCTCGTAGATTAATATTTAGAATGTCTGGGTTTTGCCTTAGTTTTGCTACGTCTAATCAACATGTGTCTGAACAAGTCATTTCACTGTTTGGAATGTCAGTTTCCCCACCTTCAAATTTGTGCTGTTGTGACACAATAAGAAATATAAATTTGGTCTTTGTCCAATTTCTGGCCCAGACCTTCTAAAACCCTCATCCCATGCTCAGTGGTTGTGGTGACAGAGGCGTCTCCTGTTATTCCTAATAGCCCCCTTTGCCATAGCTGAGTCTATGCTAATTAGGTGACTCTTAGAGCATTGGGGACTGATTCCTAGAGGATTAGAGTTGAAACTTCCAGTTCCACCACCTGACCTCCAGGGAGGGGAGAGAGGCTGGCACTTGACTTGTCACCAATGGCCAGTGATTTAATCAACTGTGCCTTTGCTATAAAGCCTCCATAGAAACCCTGAATGACAGAGTTCACAGAGCTTCCTGATTGGTGTTGAGGTGCTGAGAGGGTGATGGAAAATACCTTCTCCCATGCATCTCTTCCATTTGGCTGCCCCCAAGTTGTATTCTTTATAATAAACCAATAATAGTAAGTAAATCACTTTCCTGCATTCCATGAGTCATTCTAGCAAATTACTAAACCTGAGAAAGGAGGTACAGGAACCCTTAATTTATAGCCAGTTGATCAGAGTACTGGAGACAATGTGGAACTTGTGACTGGCATCTGAATTAGGTATAGTGTAGGATCAAGCCGTTAACCTGTGGGATCTGTACTAACTCCAGGTAGTTAGTGTCAGAATTACTTGGTGTGGAAACTCACACATTTGGTGTCAGAAGTGTTGAGAACCAAAGAAACAGGAGGTGACCTTTAAAATTGAAGACACTGATACCAAACTCAGGCTACGAGGCTCAACTGAAACAACAGATGTGAGAACATTCTGTAAATTGCAAATCAATCTAAATATTTAATCTTTCTTTCTTTCTTTCTTTCTTTGTGCTTTTAGGCACCAACTACAAGGGATTATTATTATTAATATTCTAACTGGTCTTTACCTATTTGGGCTGATGAGAAATGTAAATTCCCTTCTTAGGTGACCCAGAAGCCACAGAAGTCAGAGCTCCAGCAAGAAGCATGAGGGGATAGAACTGATAAATTCTCTATAAAGGAACCTGTGCCTAGCTTCCTAGTAGTCTTCTGCATCTGCAACTTCTGCATCTGCATGATTCTCAAATTCTCTTTGGCTCCATCCTATCGTGCCATTTTGACAATGGCACTAGAGCAGCACAAACCTCACTATGAGAGTTACCCTAATCAATCTCATGCAGCCTTGTTACCAAGCTTCAGGAGCCTAGACTCTAGTGAATTACGTGTCTGAGTAATTAATCTCCTCCATCCTGAAGCCCTTATATGTGGGCAGCCACCACCAAAGCTAAGAGCGATGTTGCAGATTAGCTGTTTAAGTGCAGCCTGGAAGCAGCCTCCTGAGTAAAGTGGTTCTAATCAAACCCTGCACCCTTGCCATGATGGGTGCTCTCTCAGAGAAGCAAGTGGTTAATTATGGCCTGGGCACTATTTCAGAATTTGTTGATTAACTCCTAAGAGGTTCATTAGTTCTTAACCTAGAAGCATCTGTTTATCTTGAAGAATCCTATATAAAGAATTCTCTGTTGATCTTGGGTCTTTTTATATTAATTGAATCATAAGATTACTTGAAGTTATATGAAGAATTCTTAGCCATTAAGCAAACTGGCATTTTTAATAGCAATTGTTATTTTTATTGTTATTATTGAAAATTCAGAAACAGGGGGGCGCCTGGGTGGCTCAGTGGGGTAAGCCTCTGCCTTCAGCTCGGGTCATGATCTCAGGGTCCTGGGATCGAGCCCCGCATCAGGCTCTCTGCTCAGCGGGGAGCCTGCTTCCCCCCTCTCCCTGCCTGCCTCTCTGCCTACTTGTGATCTCTCTATGTCAAATAAATAAATAAAATCTTTAAAAAAAAAAAAATTCAGAAACAGGGAATAAAAAGAATACAACAAAGTTATTTTACATTATAAATAGAAGGAGAGGTATATTTTGACTAACTTAAAGTTTCAGATATTAATTTTATCTTTTATAAATTAGAATATAAATGAAATTATTTTACTTAAATATAATTTTTTGCTTCTCTTAACACATTAAATGTAGTGATTTAACTACCTATGTGGCTGGTAACAACTATAGTAAATGTACTAATTATGGAAAATCATCTCATTATGACCTGAATAGGGTTGAAGACTAAGTGGGGTCATTATCGGAATTCTTGTGAAAGTTCCATTAATATTTCTTTCCTGTACCAAACTGACTACTGTGGAATTTCAAAATCATAGAAAGAAAAGAAGAAACAAGTGGCCCGAGTAGGAAAAACTCATATGCCCTGCAAGAAAATATTTCAACAAAGTCTATTCTTACATGTGTCCACTGGTCAGTTTTTAATCTATTTATTTACTTTGGCAACTTTTTGATGAAATTTGGCAAAATCATTGTCATTGAAATGGCACTAAACTTGGGCCTTGTCTTTGCATTTGCATGTGTGTGTGTGTGCGTGCAAACGTGCAGATAGGAAAAGAAACTATTTTCTCTCACAATTATTCCATAACATACTTATTGTAAAAAAAAAAAAAATGTTGGAAATACAGAGAAGCAAGAAAAAGTAAGGAAAAACAAATCTTTGTAGTCTAATCAGAGTCCAGTTCGTAAGGTTTAAGTTACTAAGAGTGAAGGGAGAAGACAACTATAGTAGGAGCCCTGCTCCTGGAGCTAGGTCAAGAGAGGAAAATTTTAATACAACCCCAGGAAAAAATCCTATAAATGGTAATTTCAGGCAATTTATATTGAAGAATGATAATTTATATTTAGTAGTGCTTACTAAGTGCCAGGCACTTTTTGGATATTGCCTTATTTTATCTTCTCAACCAGCCTATAATGTAGGACATTACCCTCACCATTTTAGAGTGGAGGGTATGGAGGCTTAAATGCAGTCTTAATGCATGATGCAAAATGCAGACCTAAAAATACAGTCTTCATTCATGCAAGATGAGTAGTTTAACGAGGATTTGATCAGTCAAATAGGATATATCTTATTTCCTCAAGTCTAAGATGTATTTTTTTCTCCAAAAGCTGTGGTAAACCTGTTGGTGCAGTTTATAATCCAGGAAATACCACTTTCTTTGGTTCCTTCTCCCAGAATTCTATCCCCACTGTTAACTCTTAGGCAGAAGTAAGCCAGTGTGGGTGTATTACCCAGTGTCAGGCAGTCATGATGTCTATGAATCTGAAGAGGAGACACATATTAACCACAATCTGATAGGCAGGAGAAAACCTCTCAGTAAATATCAGAAATAAATATCTTTATAAGTAGTTCCCAAGTTAAGACCTAAAGTTGCTACAGCAAACCATGCGTCCCTGTATGTCACATTACAGAGCTGACTACAAATATTCAGAAATGCATATTTCATTATGAGCTTTGATTATCTGAGCTTTACCTACATAGCTATTTGTAAGATGGGTACATAATCGCATAGACAGTAGCCTAGAAATTATGTACAAGTATAGTATAACACTGTATATCAATACTGTTCCTAGGAGTCAAAAGTATTTGCACGAATTGTGGTCCATTCTACATAGCAAACACATTTCCTGCATGATCACAGGTACTGCCAAGTACTGTAGATTTAAAACTAAAATGGCTTACTAGTTTCTAAATAATCCCCTAGGAAACAGTTTAGTCTAGACCATTATCTTGATAGTTCATAATTAGGTTCAATAATAAAGCTTGTTTTGCTGACCTAGGTCAGATCAGCATGTCCACAGCATCTGAGCGCAGTGACCTTGCTTTGAGAGGGTATTGTTAGAAAATCCATTATTATCATCACATACACTTCAGAGAAGTGGCTGTTTTGTGAATTGATGGTGTGATGTTGCCACTTTAGATAAAAGAGTCCATGAATTATTGACTTAATGAGTTAATGTTGCCTGATTTCACAACAAAGTCTTAACAGTCTCCATGCTACTTACTGAACACATAATCACAGCATATGAAGGAAAGCTCAGGTGATATTTTGTGCTGTGCATCTACGAGCTACATCAAATCTGAAAAAGGTATGACCTCACAGAGGTGTCACTGTCTTTCTCTCCTTGGTCAGTGTGTCTCAGGCCAACTCATGGATGGTCACTTGAGATGGCCTTCTTCCCATTATTCTTGCCCTGTAGACACCAAGCAGTTAATTGTTTCTTCTTCTCCTCCAGAGTTCTTTGTGTGCCCCAGGCAAAGCCTGGGGATCAGTCCTGCATAATCAGCCTGGCAGTGTGGTGTGGTTGTTGTAGAATTTCAAAGAGTGTTCACAGAGAAAATCCATTGCAGGGGACATGCCACTACCCTGATATTCAACACGGCAAAATGAAGCAAAGTCTTCTGGTGTGATGGTATTTTCCTTTAGAGTATGTCAAACAGAGAGGGGAGAGTGTAAAAACCTACATATCAAACACTTACTAGGTTTTGCAGAGAGGCTGGTGAGCAGGTGAGACACATTCAACCAGTGGACTATTCCTAGCTTTGGTTTTGCTTATTGTCTGCTAAAAGATTTATAGACAATATTTCATTCAGTCCTCTCAACAAACTTACAGACTAAGTGTTTATGTATGAGGAAACTGAGGGCCAGAGGAAAAAAAAAACTTGCTCACAGCAGTAGGACTAGCTGGGAGGAGTGAAGATTCTGAGAGGAGTTTGGCTGACTCCCAAGTCCTGCTCCTCAGGACTGCAGCCTCTGACTGCCCTTCTTTCCGGGTCTTCTTTCATGCATGTTGTTTCATAGTCTATAAATCTCTTAGCCTATGGAGTCTCATTTGTAAGTACCTCCTATAGGTACCTAAAAGTACCTATATATAAGTACCTCCTATAGGTACCTAAAAGTCCCTGAATTTCAAGATGGCTTACTTTTCAGTTCTGGTATAACTTTGCATCCTTACCTCCCTCCTTCCCTATTTGTGTATCTTTACTCTCAGCACAATCCTTGCTTTTTAATTATAAAGACCTTGGCTCAGATCTTCCCTTCCTGTCTCTATCAAAATTTGATCCATTTTTCATAAGGTTTTTTGGTAGTTTCATTTTCAGGAAGGCTTTCCAGATCCCCCAACTCCATTAAAAATTATTTCTTATTCTTATTCCCTTCTTTAAATCCCATAACACTTTGTTTGTGCCTGCCTTTCATTACAGCCTTATTTGTGCTCGTCTAACTTTTTTTTTTTTTTTTCCGTCTAACTTATTGTGAGAATTGGGGGTCCTTTGAGGGCAGGAACAATGTCTTAGTCATCACTCTATCTCCAGGATTTGGCATCATGCTTAGAATGAGGGATACCCAATGAATGTTTGTCAAATGAATAATTAGGTAAATTAATTGTTGTGAAGAAACAGGGAAGTAAATGAGCTGGGTCATGGTTCAGAGGTATTTCATGCAATTTCTTGGTAAAAGGACTACTTTACAAAGGTAGAGAAAATAACCCTTCCTTGCCCATTTGTCCTTTGTCTCAGTCTACCATTTTGTTTGTATGTCAGAATTCAGGCACCGGATGGGGAAAAATAGACTGATCCTCTGGCCCATCTTACTGACCCTATTTCTTCTGACTGAAGTTTTTAACAAAACTGGGGAAAATTCCTATTCTATCTTGGGCAATTTACCTAAGCACCATAGCTCAGTTTCCTCAACTGCATAAAAGGGTGTAATAGTTCCTATTATTATTTACCTCATTTCTGGATCCATTTTATGTCCGTATTTGTGATTTTTCTTTTATACCTCTTTGAAGCTACCATCTGTCTCCTTTCAACTTCATCCATTTGCCTAAGATCTGCCTGCCGAACAACACAGAACAAGTCTAACCTCTCTTCCACATAACACTTCTGAATGACAAAACATTCATTGGAGGCACACATACACAACTCATCCAAAGCATAGGTATGCTGGCAGGAACTTGGAACCACGGTAGGAATGATTTGCAGAATTTAAGGGAGAAGAAGCCCATTTCATGGCTGCATTTCTCACTATCTTTTGCTATGGAAGTCAGTGTGGTACAATGGAAAGAAGACAGATTTTCAAGTCAGATGTTCCTGGACTCAGTTCCTGCCCCAACTACTACTGTGGGGCAAGTCACTTTAATTTTTGAGCCTCATACTTAACCTACCTTAAAGAACTGTTTGAAGATTGAAAAATGTTACTAGATACCAAGTAGCGAACACATAGAAGATATTCCAAAAACTGTCAGTTCTGTTATCCCTCAGTTTCCTATAACCCTCTTTTCTTTTATTAAAATGTACAGGAACTCCAGTTGAAAGAAAGCAGTAACAGTAACTGTTATGGTTTCTATACTAAAATGTATTTCCCAAGAGCCTCAAGCATTTAACCAAAAGTATCAAATAAAAACATTAATGGGGGCACCTGGGTGGCTCAGTGGGTTAAAGCCTCAGCCTTAGGCTCAGGTCATGATCTCAGGGTCCTGGGATCGAGCCCCGCATCGGGCTCTCTGCTCAGCGGGGAGCCTGATTCCCCTTCTCCCTCTGCCTGCTGCTCTGCCTACTTGTGATCTCTCTCTCTCTCTCTCTATGTCAAATAAATAAATAAAATCTTAAAAAAAAAATCAATGAATTTTCAAATATTCCAACAAGTGGCTATTGCTGATCCATTAAATGTGAATAACTATGCTTGATTTTTATGATTTAATCTCACTGTCAAATTAAGAAAGCAACAATCAAGGTGACAATACTTTTAGGTTATGTCATCTGGTGTTCTATGGTGTCAAAAGAAAAGCTGAAAGCATCCTGTGGTTCTTAAAAGGCTGAAAAGCACCAATACAGGTAAAGTCTTGGGGAATGGGAAAACGGAGCTGCAGGCCCAGGGAGAGGTGTTTTGTGTCTACCCACACTCTCCCACACCTTTTGCCTCTAGACAGGAGCACCTGGAAGAGGGGCAGAGAGCCAACGTGGGGCCTGTGGGGGAGTCTGCAGACTCTGACTGGAAAGGGAGCCCAAGACAGCCCTTTCCTTAGGTTCTCCCAGCCACTCCATTTCCTTCCATGTTATAGCTGCTGGGATCCTCTGTCTGCAAGACCTATGGGCAAGTTCTCCCAGCAATGCACCTGGGAAATGTCTCCACTCAATTATTTGTCACCCATCAACTTATAAAAGTTTTGTGTCAAGTGGAATTTAAGAGATAGACTACTGAATGTGATTTGACAAAGAGAGTCTTCACCACTCAAGAGGCTCCATGCTTCACCCCACTTCAGCATCTTTGCTCCAGCTGCTTCCCTCCCCATTCCCAGTGTAAGGTTCTTTCTCCATCTCTTCACCTCTAAGTGGGAAGCCTTCTTCTGTGTGAAGTTTTCTTCCTGCTCTTTGAGATGTCCTGTACTCTTCATGTGCATACTTTTATAGAATATAAATATATATACATATATATACATATATATACACACACACACATATGAGAGGCTGCTTTTGTCTATCTCATGTGCTTAGACAGTATATCTGTTTGTCCTTTTTCTTCTTTGTCACCACAACTTACATTTTACCTAAAATGCCAATACTGTCCTCCTCTTTCCTGCTCTGCACCGCAAAACCACTCTTGGACATTGTCTAGATGTGCTCTTCCACTTCCTTCCTCGCATCCCTTGGCATTCTAAGTTGTGGGTCTCCTATTCCCAGGGAAATTGAACCTTAAAGGCACACCATGACCCCAAATCTCCTCTGTGCCAAGGAGGAGATTGAGTGCTCAGCTGCAGTACTTGCCTCATCCCAGTACCTCCTTCTAGTGGGCTTTTGAGTTGTCTCCCTAAAACATTAATTTCAGTTGTACCGCTTGAACTGTATTGTGATCTTTTAAGTCTCATCATATGCCTTTTGGAAGAAGACAGGGGATAAATCCTAGTTACTAAAGTCACCAAGACCTATGGCTTCTTCTTAGCTCTACCCCATCTTCCTTCCTCCCTGATTTTTGACAATGTTGATGGTTCTGTCACCCAGAAACACCCTCATTGGCCCTGTCTCTCTCATGATCTCCCTCCACCTCCTTTGCAGCCTCCTTTTCTTGCCCCAAAACAAACAGTTTCTGGCATTTTCCCTTGTCCTCTCCTCCTGTCTTTCCTGCTTTTTCCACCCCCAGGCTATTCTCTCTCCCATCGTAGACCCCATCATTGTTATGGCATCAATTTAGACTACAGTGTGACTCCCAAATCTGGGTATTAGTCCAGACTCAAATCACAGGGGTGCATTGCCAGTAGGCTTGCCAACAGTTCTTGGAACCCCAGACTCAATAACTCTAAAACTAACTCACTTTTATATACTTCTCCCATCTTTATTTTTGTAAATGACATCATCAGATTCTTAGACCCCTAGACGTGGAATTTCAGAGCCATCTTATACTCCTGTAGCCCCTTTCCCTACAATCAACCAATAGCCAAATGCTGCCATCTCATCCTCCTCACTGTTCCATATTCGTCTCCTTGTTTCTATTCCCACTGCCTCTGTCCCAGCTCATTAGTGCTTGCCTGGACTACTCCACAGTCTCCCTATGGAGTATTTGCTTCTAGTCTTTCCCCACTCCCCACTCCAATATATCTTTCATGCTACGCCAGAGCCATCTTCATGAAATACCTCCCTGATCACTCCCTGTTCTGCTACCTCTGCTATCTCCCCAATGCTTACAGAACAATGGCCAGATGACGGAGCAGAAAAAGATCCTCTAGGATTTAGGCCTAATGCCCATCTTGCTTGATCACCTCTATTTCCCCTGCTTTCCAGTCCCAGAACATTCCTTATCCTTTCCCTCTGCCTTGCCTTGATTCATGCTCTGTCCATCTCTTCACCAGAACCTAATCCCAATTTCAAAAGCTCCTACACCTAAGAAGTCTTCCCCAGTCTCTCTGGCCACAACCCATCTTCCTTCTCTGTATCTTGCTAATGCTTGGTTATTATTTGATCTAGATCTTAAAGGAAGATCATTTGTGTGTGTATGTGTGCGTGTGTGTTGTATGTGTATGTGTAACATTCCTATATGCTGGGCCAAGTGGTTTACAAGTCTGTCCTTCTTAATTCTTACAGTAATTCTATAAAATGAGTTTTATTAAAACTACTTTACAGAAGGGAAAACCAAGGATCATATAGATTAAGTAACTTGGTCAAGGTCATTTGGGTAGCGAAGCAGTTTCTCTTCTGACTGCATTCCCCCTACTTTTCACTACAATAGGGCACCTCTCTGAGGACAAAGAGCCACAGAAATCTAAGGGAACTGATGTGACAGTTTAATAGTGACAAAGCAGCACTGACTTTGGACTGTCCTAGTCCTCCTTCTTTTCTTGGCTTTTCTCCTTCCCGACCCTCTTCTGATATTTGGTTTCTGTTGCCTTTTAAAAGTTTCATTATTATGCATAATGTATTCATCGAAGGGCAGCATTTCCTGTAATTTATGTCTCTTCATTTTACTACTCAGCAATTCCTCAGTATTTAACCTCATAAATTTCCTGTTATTGTCCTATATTTACACATTGCATCTGCCGGAGAAGCAATTTAATACTATGTGGAATCCGAAGGGACACTTACAAAGAGGGTGAGCCTGCAGCTTATGCTTCTCCTAACAGAGGCAGATTGCTCATGATCAAAAGCAAATAATCACACCTTCCTTCTCCCTTCTTGTATTTACCTTATTAAATAACAGAAGGACTTGATTCCCCTGACTTTCCAAAATCATCCCCAGCCTGTTCCTGGGAACTTGGCTGCTGGCCTCAAAGTTCCTTTGTGGCCACAATGCTTTTTGCATGCTGAACCTCTCCATCAGCCTGCTGGACAGCCTGTTCCTCCCCCTCTGAAAAGCCAAACAGTACTAAAACCTCACTCATCTGGCTCTCAGCTCCCTTTGTTCCTCTTATATTGTTCTGCCATTGCCCTGAGGCCAAAAGATCTTTGGGGCAGTGGCCCTGTTTGGTGTTTGGCACAATTTCATTTACTGAACATCTCTATGTACATTTATGATGCCATATAACTAATAATAAAAACAGGACAGCCTAGGGCATCGTTTTTTATTGTCAGCTCCACGGCAGCTGTGGGGGATGGGAAGGCGAAGGACAGAGCCAGAGTATAGGAAGGTACAAGACTTGCCAAGAGAAGCTGGCCCTTGCTGAGCCCATTCTCCTGAGCTCCATCCGCTCCCAAAGGGCTGCAATAATGATGTGAGGCTTGTCCAGACCCTCTTACAGAGCCACAGGGGAACAGACCATAACAGATCATTCTGTGTGCTGTAGGGGAGCTGCCTGGGTTGTGTACCACTATTTTTCAAGTGGTAGATCTGCCCATCTCTAGGCATGAGCAAAAAAGGACGACGGCAGAGCTCCCACTGTTCATCACTGCCTGTTGCTAAATTGATGCCGCTCTCCTTGGACGCCATCAGCTGTGCAGTAATCCATATTGATGGCTGGGCTTTCCAGCAGCCGTTTGTATGCTCTGCATCCCTCCGTGACTGTCTGCTCTTTGTGGCCATGGCCTGAGTGCTGTATGCCCCAGATCCTCTGACTTGGACTTCAGTGTGTTGAAAAGGCCATTATAGGGTTTTAGAGGCAAAAATTCCCTCCATGAAGGCATTCTCAGGAGGCAGCATAGAATAATGGGAAGAGCACTGACTCTGAAATTAAGTGGCCTGACTTCGCGTTTCAGTTCTGCCCTTTACTATCTGTGTGGCCTTGAGTAAATCACTCAACCTCTCTGAGCCTTAGTTGTCCCTTCTGCAAGGAGGCAAAGGAGAATAACTCTCCACCTCAAAAGATTGTTTAAAAATTCCTACATAGTCTTTCTGTATATTGAAGATAGATATACTGTATTTGCTGAAAAGTACAATGCAAGAGGTCATGATTATTGATACCATAGTGAATTATTTTATAAAGGAAAAAAAGGTACAAAAGAAAATCTCTCTGCTACACACATTAGTACAAAGACACAGCAAGGCGATGATAAAGTTGAAACATGAACTGAAGAGCAAAGAAGAAATACACTGCTCATTGCCATTCTAGATGATTCCTGCTATTTCAGATGCACTGGTTAATCTGGAACACTTGGCACATATGCCACAAGTGTAATTATTGGCAGCTCCTCTACAGAAGGAGCAAGTGAAACCTCTCTAAACTTAAAATAAAAATCAAGGCCAATTTTTACATCTATTCAGAGTGTGTGGCTTATAAACAGTTAAAGGGGCTTTTTCTGTGGGAATCCATGGATTAAAAACTGTAGAGCACCAGGTGGGATGTGCTGGAAAAATGAATTCCGTCCACCTGATCGGCACTGACTATGGAAACATATGGTTAGCTGGAAGCAGCCTTGATATTTGCTAGAGCCAAAAGGGACTGCATCTAGTTTGTGATATGTGTGTCAGTAAAAAATAGATTTCATTTTGAGTGGGATGTCACGGTGCCAAAGCAAAGACAAACTCAACACACAAGGGAAAGTGAGCCTACCACCTGGTATGAGGGCCAGCTTGCATCTTCTTCTGAAATTTCTTTAATGATCTCAGCTGTTTCGGCCCCACATGCTGTTTGTGAAGGGCCCAACTCCCATCATCTTTTAAAATGGTCTCTTGTTGGGGCGCCTGGGTGGCTCAGTGGGTTAAGCCTCTGCCTTCGGCTCAGGTCATGATCTCAGGGTCCTGGGATAGAGCCCTGCATTGGGCTCTCTGCTCATTGTGGAGCCTGCTTCCCTTCCCCTCTCTGCCTGCCTCTCTGCCTACTTGTGATCTCTCTCTCTGTCAAATAAATAAATAAAATCTTTTAAAAATATATAAATAAAATGGTTCTTGTTTGCTCCATGCAAATCCTCATCAGCACATTGCACACGCTATGTTGGCGGTTATTACAGGTAAGTTACCCTTTATCTCTGAGCTGCACATGCTGAATGCTACACCGGGCCCTGCAGAGGAAAAATTCAGTTCCCCTATATGTTCTAAGGACCTAATAGATATTTTCAGTAACACAAGGTTAATAAAGAATATAGAGGTGGTCTGTTCTAAGCAAATATTTTCTTTAGTTCAACAAAGAATATGCCCTATGATGCTTTTTTGACTTGCCAATATGCTAATTTTAATTCAAAAAGTTGAACAAGCTGTCTTAGCTTAGCTGTCTATACCTTTCTCAGTAACTGAGAAAACCATGTGGCCTATAAAAATGATAAAGCCATAAGGAGGTGTTTCTTTAACTTCAGGCAAAGGAAGAGGTAGTGGCTGCTTGAGATTTGCTTTTGTCCCTTCTCTATTTGACTCCTGGTTTTTGCATATTGGAAAGTGTGTTTACTCATTGGCCCAAAACCCAGAATTTCAGGTTCCTTCAGTCATTAGCCAGAAGGAAGGGGATCAAGGCAGACATGCAGCCATTTATCTTCTTCTTCAAGTACCACATTCTTTGTAAATGAAAGAGGCCAATCAATAGGGCAATAAGGAAGGAGGATAAGGAAGGAGGACAAGTAGCTGGGAGGGTCCCACTGTGAGGTGAGGTCTGTTCCCAGCCAGGGCCCCACCTACACTCCATCCTGAAGTTGGGACTAGTGAGCACTCCAGAAAGGAAAACTAGAGTTGTGTTTGTGTGTTTGGTTTTTAAACTTGGCTCTCTATTAAACAGAACCGTGAATCTTTTCATGCCGGTATCTTTATAGTAAATGTACACATCTTTTTGCTATCTGGAGTTATGGAAATGAGACCAGCTGTACATTAGCCATCTATCAGGAGCCAGTGCTCCGGAGAGGAATGTCACAGACCAGGGGTCAGGCAGATGGGGTTCCAATTCAGCCTTCCTTACTTATCAGCTTTGTCAAACTGTAAAGTCACTTTGCTTCACCAGCCTCCCATCTCCTTGGCCGTACACTGGGAAGAGCACAGGGTCTGCCTTGTAGGGTATGTTGGAAGGGTGACATGAGATCATTTTGGTTAAAGTATTTCACAGATGCATGTGATAAATGCTCAAAAATGTGAGTTTTTGTTAGTTTTATTGTATGGAAACTGAGATGTGAAAAGTTTGGGAGAGGAAACAGACCCCTCTATGATAACCCAAAAGGCCCCTGAGGTTGTGTTGTTACGTGGAGTATATCTGCCATTTCTCTGAGGGGCAACCATTTTCTAAACTGTGAGTCTTCCCTTGTCATGAAGACATGAAATATAATTATCAGTTAGATGGATATGACATGTCAATATGTGAAGATCCTAAAAATCACCATTGTGAATCTCCATTGCTTTGGTCACACAATTTTTGACTGGAACAAAACTCTAGAGCACACACAGTATCATCTACTCAATTTGTGGAAACCATGAGAGAAGTGAAATGATGCTCAGAGTCACATGTAGAGCTAATGGATTGAGTCTATTTCTCTTTCATTCTATCTAGGTAATTTTCAGAACCCTTTACAGAAGAGTATATCAATATTAAGAAGGAATTAAGTGGTCTTTCAAGCAACTACAGGGGTATTCAAATATCTATAAGAAAGAGTTTATAAAGTCTGGTTCCTCATTTGAGAGATATGGCCAAGAACCCATAAGAATTCTCCCCAACACTCAAGCTTGTGTTCCACACTCAGGTGTGCTCATTTTTTTATCCTTCAGCCAGGTTGCAGCCTCAGGATTCTCTGGGTTTTCCCACAGTGATCCCTGTTGCCTTTATATTCAGTAAAGTGACTGTGGGATTCAAATCAGAATGACAGACTGATACAGACCTCAGGTTTCTATGCATAACAGCCCTTTGGGTCACCTACAGACACTCTGGGAGACTCTAAGCATTGGATTCATTTTCCTGGTGCAATATAATATCCACAGAGTGAGTATTTCAGAGGAAAGAATCCTTCAGCGAGAGATACTGAGGTAAAAGCTGTGCATCTGGAGGAGGAATATTTATTTACTACTCAAAGCTTGGTGGTGACAAAAGTGCAAAATTACCTGCTACGGCCACCCCCCCCCCTACTTGCAGCCTGCATATAACTTATAATGTATAAGTCCCATGCTTTCAGAAATATACGATACAACTTCCAACACAGTCAGGAGGCAGTTTAATGTATTGTAATGGAAAGACTATGGGTTTAGGGACCAGAGAGATAAGGGTTCAGATCAGTTCTGTCCTTCAGATCACTTTCGAGCTATGTGTCTCTGGACAAGTGACTTAACATCTCCAAACCTCAGTTACTTCAAACGTACCATACAGAGTTGTGTGAATTTTAGAGATATGTCTGTTACACACTAGACCTACAATTGGATGCTGTGTAAATCCTGGTGATAATTCAAGTCAGGGTTTTCTATTACGATGACACTCTAATGAAAAATATACATTCTTGACATATTTAAATACTAGGGCGAATAACTGGCAATACAGAAAGACTTCGGATGAGCCATTGTAGACTTAGGAAATGAGGTACTAGCTCAAGGTCCTATTTATATATTGACTGATTAAAGGCATCAAATAGGGGTTGATAAAAGCTAGATTTTCAAATTCAGTACACCTGATTTTTCCATCTTCCTTGAATTCAAAATTGTAAGTGATAGATTTTTTTTCATTAGTATTACTTCATTGGAAATCACTGGCTGTAATTATCGTAGACTTTGACTTGGCACATTAAGATTCTCTCCATAATTTCATTTGCATATGACTTCTAATCATAGCTCTCTATACACAAAGAGAAATACTGTTTTCCTTCCAGCCTTGCTTACAGTTGTGGCACACGTTTCTCCTAAGCTCCTTTCCTCCCCCATCAGTACCAGGTCCCAGAAACCAGGCCTTGACCACTGAAGGCCACTGAATTGACTCCACACACTGAGTCTTGGCTGCAGGACCCTTGTGCAGATGAAGATGTCAAAAGGCAATCTGCAGTGAGAATGACAGTGTGATTAACCAGAATGAGGCCGAAGTCAGAAGTAGCACGGACCACTGGGAAATTAAGGCACCAATTTTCACCGTCAAGATCAGCTGTGATAGGGAGGTATATCCTAGCAACAGCAGAAGTCTTAACCTTGCCATCACAGCAAAAACTAATTTTGTGGTGTTATCCGTTCCAATATCTTTTA
Source organism: Potos flavus (assembly GCA_028534135.1). Lineage (NCBI taxonomy): Eukaryota > Metazoa > Chordata > Mammalia > Carnivora > Procyonidae > Potos > Potos flavus. The sequence goes on from CM052896.1 coordinate 43,328,868, forward strand.
ATCCAAAAAGTCTTTAAACAGAGAGTAAATACTTCTTTTGCTAGATCTGCCTTTTGCCTCTAATTGGGAAATCCTTAATTCAATGAATTAAAAGGTCTTAACACAAATTTCATTTGCTTTTATTCTTGATGCAACTGTGGAAAACCTCATTGGAGAGACCAGGAGGAATTGTAACAATTAATGTTAACAGCCTTCATGAAGCAAATGATACTTAAAATCACCCTGGTGTATCTTAAACCAAACATAACATATTTTATTATCTAGCTGAACAGTGTTATAGCATGCCCAGTTACTATGTTGATTCAGATTTACCATAGGGCATCGCCATGTCTTAAAACGTAACTTCACATAAAGTGGCCACCCAATAAGAATGGAGGCTTTTTTGTCCCTTGACACTAGTGTTTTAAAGAAGCTTGACTATGATGTACTTATATTTATAAAAATAAGCATCATAGACCTTTAACTGCCAGATCTGCTCTTAAGACAAGATAAATCAGCGATTTCATACACTGTATCCAACTGTCAGAACATGCAATTTCTCTTTTGAAACACAAGCAAAAATAAAATTGCTCTTCAATGAGCCTGATCCTCCAATTAAAGGTAAAACTGTGCTGAAGCCTAAAATTATTCTGCAAGTCCCTATATTTCTGGTTAGAAGGCCCCTAGCCCAATTCTAAAGGCTAGCCCCCAAACCAAGAAACACTCCCTGAAGCAGCCTGTTTTGCTCAGCTCTTCATGGCAGAGCCCAGCACTCACCAGAGAGCTAAGCCTTGTGCAGGGGTCCCAGCCACGGGAAGAAGAAGGGCCAAAGGAGGGAGTGCAGCCACACCCAGAGAGCCAAGTGGAATCAAGGATGCCAAGGGAGACGACAGTTTTAAGAAAGAGCTGCGGGGGGGGGGGGGGGGGGGGGGGG
>CM052896.1:43329880-43522804 GCA_028534135.1 Potos flavus
CACTGGGCAGAACATGGGGTCCCTTGATGGTTGTCATTGCAGTATGCTAGAAAGTGGACCAAAGTCTGTCCCATGGGCCTGGCAGGATTCCTAATTTGGGGGAAGAATAAATCCTTATGCTGATGAATGGGAAATTCTCCCAATCCCAGAAAGTCATTCTTTAGCTAGAATATTAGTCAGTCAACACCCAATTTTCATGTCTGGAGGGGAGGGGAAGGCAGACAGGGAAAACGTTAGAGGAGGCAGCAGAATGAAGGATTCATTTGCATGTTTTCCTCAAATTCCAGCAAAGGATAAGATTCAGTTAAAGCATGGACACTGAATATGGGAGGAGTCTTTTCCCACTTTGTGGATATCTGGGAGGCATTTTACTGACAAGGGGTGACTTGGATTTTGTACACTAATGGCTTTTATTCTCTCTGATCTTTATGGCTCACATTTGCCTTGATGATGACTAAGGGCCTGGCTCAGAACTCTCTAAAAAGTCTTACAATTTTACATAGAAATGCTAGTGCAAGTTTCCTGGTGTCTTCTGTTTGGCAATGCTACTGTGGTTACTGTTGTTCTGATGCATGTGTGAAGCTGTGTCTCAAAAATCTGAAGCTTACACTGTAGTCCTCTTGCTTCCAGACACCCATGATCTCAGCCTGTCATTCCACCAGCAACGTGCAGGTCTCATGTCTGAGGATCAACTTCTGCATTTCTCAGGCTGTCCGTGCTGCTGATGAGCTCCCACTGCTAAAAATAAGGCTCCCCTCTCCCCTCTGCTGCCTGCCAGAATGGGCTGCCAGCTGCCCTGGTCACCCCTTCCCCACAGCTTCCTGCCAGTGCTCAGAGCTGCCTGTCGTAGCACATTTTGCACAGAACACTTTTGTTCTCCATGCTCCACTCAAAGCCTGCCAATCACATATGTTACTTTCACCTTCATTCTTCCTCTCTCAGAGATACAGTATAGTGAATGCTACATGTACAGATTTGGGGACGGACTGCCTGAACTGAATCCTAGCTCTCATACTTACTGGCTGTGTGACCTCAAACAAGTTATAACCTCTCTGTGCCTTTTTTAAGCCAGTCTTTAAGAACAACTTCTTCATTTTTTTAAAGATTTATTTATTTATTTTAGAGTGAAAGAGAGTAGGGGGAGGAGCAGAGGGAGAGAATCTCAAGCAGACCCCACACTGAGCAGGGAGTTTAATGTGGGGCTTGATCCCAGGACCCTGAGATCATGACCTGAGCTGAAATTAAGAGTCTGATGCTTAACTGAGCCACCCAGGTGCCCCTAAGAACAACTTCTTTTTATAACTATTTCAGTCAAGCTTTTGGTGTCTTAGTTGTAGGAAATGAGGTAAGAAATATCCTTTGTGGAATAATCTCTTTGTAAGACTTCATTCTAAATGGCCGTGCTACCCATAGTGGCCAATACTACTGTTTTGTTTTTATTTACCAGAATTTCTGATGTATTTCTTCACCAGTATCTTATTGTTGGGTTGTTTGTTTGTTTTGTTTTATGGTTTATGTTTTTGCAGTATACTAAAATACCATACTTTGACATAGTTCTTTGTTGTTCAGCAAGAGTGCTCTCACACACAGTATATCATTAGAACCTCAACGACCTTGAGATAAAATGATAAATATTCCCAATATTATCCTAATGATGAAACTCAGTTCAGAGGGAATCCTTTTTTCCCAAGGTCAAATGTATAGCAAGTCAGTGGCAGTTGGCACACCACACATTGCAATCGCTGTCACATTACAATAAATAAGAGACTTCACTCCCACTTTCAACTTGAATTGTTTGTGGCCCTCAGTAATCTTTCCAAAGATTCTGCAGTCAAGTTTGGTTGTATTTTGATTCATTCCTTGGGAAATTTCCAACGAGGATGGTAAATGTCAGCCCCTGTCAAAAGAATGGTTGGTTTGATGCAAAGTGAGGTGTGAGCACCTAGAGGATGGTGTTAATTGATTCGTCAAAGCCCTTAAGTGTGAACAGGTGTGACAAAGTGTAAGACGTGTGTGATATGGATGTGGCAGAGCTGTCACATGGAGAGGAGTTTGACTGTCAGAAGAGATGCCTCCTCAACTTCTCTCTCTTTCTGTCCAAACATCTGTCCCAAACCATCCTGCCTCGGCAACTTCAGGAGCCTTCAGAGATGGAGCAAAGAGGCAGGTGCCATCTTCATGCACACTTGAGTAGGCTGGATATATGTGACCACTCTGGGACTTGGAGGCAGATTTTCCTAGAGGAAAGGCAATATCCCTGACCTATAGTTAAGAACAAAGATCACTGCTAAGTGTAGGATTTTTCTGTAACTGAAAAGTTACATCTTCTCCAAAATCCATTTTTTAATTTGAGAAAACAGCATCTAAAGAGCCCTTCAGTCAGTGATAAGATATCCTCACCAAAATGCAGCCACAATGTAGTCTGGGTAGGACTAGAAAAGTATAGCCAAGAAGCTGAAGCCAGAGGGTGACAAGAACATGCCTGCAAAGGGGAGAAGGAATAATTGTGTAAATGTTTGAGCAAGTTGGTGTTGCCCATCACTCCTTGCATTCTTCCAAATGTCTCTGGTTACTGGTAGGCTGTTTCCTCCTCTCTCATAACCAATGACAGATTAACAAGTCAGAATATCATCAGCCTGGCTCTGTGTATTGTGACTTTTGCAATTGGATAGTCTCTGTGTCTGAGAGTGGAAGTGTCATATCTTCTGCCTTCAGTCCCTCTCACATACCGTACCCCTTTCTGCCTGGGGCTCTTGGTTGGTTGGGGTTTGGGTTTCCTCCAGAGCACTTATGCTTTATGGCAGTGGGAATTTGTGTGTGTGTGTGGGGGGGGAGGGATCCTCCAGAAGCAGAGGCTAAAATAGAATCTGATGTGCAAGATGCTTATCAGGGATCAATACCTAAGGAAGTGAGAGGACGAAACAGGTCAGACAGAGGGACAAATAGGACTGTGATCAGGTCAGAGGTCAGATAAAACTTGGCCAACCCATTGGGGAACTGTGGAATAGATGTGGCTTATCCGTGTTGTCATAGGGTGACCGATTTGTCCTGCCTTGCCCAAGACTTCTTATTTCAGCACAGAGAATCCCATATTCCAGGTGTCCTCAGCAAATTGGGACACTTGGTCACGTTAGCACTTATCTCACCCTGAGTGTCATATGTCACTAAGGCTCAGGCTGTGATGCTGAGGCACACCTTGAAAAAGCTTCAGACAGGGGAGCCCACCTTAGTGGTTGAGTCAGTTAAGCATCAGCCTTTAGCTCAGGTCATGATCCCAGGGTCCTGGGATCGAACCCCAAGTCAGGCTCTCTGTTCAGCGGGGAGTCTGCTTCTCCCTCTCCCTCTGCCTTCTGCCCCACCTGCTTATGCTCTCTCTCTCTCTCTGTCAAATAAATAAATAAAATCTTAAAAAAGAAAAGAAAAAGCTTCAGGTGAAGACTATCTGCTGAGCCTCGTCGCTGAAAGGAAATGTGAGTAATGCATGCGTGGTTCCACCATAGGGAGATAAGATGCCATACCCACAGTCCTGGATACACTCTCTTCCATTCTTTCTCCTGTTTCCTACCTTGTAGAGCTATTGTAAAGATCCAATAAGATGATATATGCCTACAATCAGCATAGAATAAGTCCTTGTTAAAAATGAACCAACATGATTTTTGAGGAAAAATCTCCTACCTTGGAAATGGGAGACAAAACTGCCTCATGCATCCCCCACTCTAGTTAGCCTCCTGCCTCCTCACACCCGTCCTTTCATCCTCTTTCTATAGGTGCCTTCTCACCTTTATCTACTTCCTGGATAAGTTCCACATCTGTGCAATCTCATGAAAGCAATAGCCCTTGACAACCAAGACTTTTGAAATACACTGTGGCAAAACATGCTTTTTACTTGGGGGCTGTCTGCTCTCATGAAAATCTGAGAGTCAAAGAGGGCCTGTGAACAGTCTGTGTTCAGTGAGGTCCCCGCAATTCTGAACTGTGGGCAAGGAAAGGGTAATGCTGACTGAGCTTTAAAAAGTGCAGTGGAAGGCAAACAAATTAATGATTTAAGGTTTTGTAAGAAGGACTTTTGAAGAAAGCTTGACAGTAACCTCTGGAACTTAAAGCAAAGCTCTACTCAATGAAGGTTGGTTTCAGCAGGAAATTGGTCTGGACAAAACACACAGAGAGTCATTATGAGAGCAGGAAGCCCTGCTCACCTTGTTGGGGCAGTGACTGCTGATAAGAAGTGTCCTTAAAGGGCAGCCTACTGGGAGGAATTGGGCTAACTTCAAGGACAATAGCAATCCTCATTAGGGCCAGAAAGCCAGGAGCAGTAATATGGGGGCAAGCTTATCAGGCTAGTTCCTGAGCTGCTTGCCTACAACTAGTTGGCTCAGTCGGATAGAGTAGAGAGTTAATGAAGCCAAGGGCAAGAGGCTGAGTTCCTGCAAAGACCAGCCAGCTTTATACTTTCTACTGCCATGTATTCCACCACTACACTAGACCAAAAGGCTCAAACCTGTGTGTTGAGTTATTATTCATGGTTCTCAAGTTTATTCTGTGGGGATTTCACTAAATTCTTAGGAAAAGCAGAGATATGCTATTTATTTGGAGGCTCAACCAATGATCCAGGCCAGCAATAAGGCATTAATTCATCATACATTTATTCATTATGTCAGTCATATTTGAATGTTTATTTTGTGGAGGTATTGTGCAAGGTGCTATGGATACACTGGTAAATGAGAAAAAGTTAGACCTATCACTGAAGTAATAGGACATTCAACACAGGAGAGAGGCAAACAGATAGTTGTATAGCAATCCTAGGGGGGAGAAAATGATTCCTGTTTATAAAATGAGGACAGAAATCTTTAGGAAAAGATATCTCCAAGAAAAAAAAAAAGAACTGTCGTCATAACCAAAGAGTTTAAAAGTACAGAAAAAAGTACAGAAAGATGATTTTCATTTCTATTGATAAATTTGGTGAATTTGGTGTGAATAAGTGATACATACATGGATAATTAAGAAATTAATTATATTAATAATTAAGAAAATTAGTAAATAGGACAATTAATAATTCTAAAGTATAAATTATATGAGAAAAGAAATGAGATCATAGTATAGGTAAACACATTAAAAGAAGTTGCATATCATGGACTAGAAGAAAAAATATTGTTAAAATGTCTATACTACCAAAAGCAATCTATACATTTAACACAATCCCTACCAAAATACCCCAGCATTTTTCACAGAGCAGAAAAAACAACCCTTAAATTTGTATGGAACCACAAAAGACCCCAAATAAAAGCAACCTTGGAAAAAGAAAAAAACTGAAGGCATCACAATTCTGGACTTCAAGTTATATTACAAATCTCTAGTACTCAAAACAGTATGGTACTGGTGCAAAAACAGACACATATATCACTAGAACAGGACAGAAAACCCAAAAATGAACCCACAACTATGTGGCCAATTAATCTTCAACAAAACAGAAAAGAACATCTAATGGGAAAAAGAGAGTCTCTGCAACAAATGATGTTGGGAAAGTGGTCAGCTACATGCAAAAGAATGAAACTGGACTATTTTTCTTACACCATACACAAAAATAAACTCAAAATGGATTAAAGACCTCAATGTGAGACCTGAAACCATAAAAACCCTAGAAAAGAACAGAGGCAGTAACTTCTTTACATTGGTCGTAGCAACTTCTTTCTAGATATGTCTCCTGAGGCAAAGGAAACAATAGCAAAAATAAACTATCGGTACTATATCAAAATAAAAACCTTCTGCACAGAGAAGGAAGCAATCAATAAAACTAAAAGGCAACCTATGGAATGGGAGAAGATATTGGCAAATGCCATATCTGATAAAGGGTTAGTATCCAAAATGTATAAAGAACTTATAAAACCCAACACCCAAAAAATGAACAATCCCATTAAAAAATGGGCAGAAGACATGAATAGACATTTTTCCAAAGAAGACATATAGATGGCCAACAGACACATGAAAAGATGCTCAGCATCACTCATCATGGGGAAAATAAAAATCATTACTATAATGAGATATCACCTCATACTTGTCAGAATGGCTAAGATCATCAACACAAGAAACAAAAGGTGTTGGTGTGGATGTGGAGAAAGGGGAATCCTTTCACACTGTTGGTGGGAATGCAAAATGGTGCAGCCACTCTGGGACACAGGATAGAGTTCCTCAGTCTAGCAATTGCATTACAGTCTAGCAATTATTTATCCAAAGGATACATAAATAGTGATTTGAAGGCCATATGCATCCCAGTGTTTATAAGCAGCAATATCCACAATAGCCAAACTATGGAAAGAGCCCAGGTATCCGCTGACAGATAAATGGATAAAGAAGATGTGGTATATATATACAATGGAATATTACTCAACCATCAAAAGGAATAAAATCTTGCCATATGTAATGATGTGGATAGAACTAGAGGGTATTATGCTAAGTGAAATAAGTCCATCAGTAAAACAAAATACCATACGATTTCACTCATATGTGGAATTTAAGAAACAAAACAGATGAACATAGGGGAAGGGAAAGAAAAATAAATTAAGATAAAAATAGGGAGGTAAACCATAAGAGACCCTTAACTATAGGAAACAAACAGGGTTGCTGGAGGGGAGGTGGGTGGGGGGATAGGGTAACTGGGTGATGGGCATTAAGGAGGGCACTTTGATGTAATTAGCACTGGGTGTTATACGCATCTGATGAATCACTAAATTCTACCCCTGAAACTAGTAATACACTCTATTTAACTAAATAGAATTTAAATTTAAAAAAATTTTTTGAAGTTAAAAATAGAACTACCCTACAATCCAGCAATTGCACTATTAGGTATTTACCCAAAGAATACAAAAACACTAATTCAAAGGGACACATGCACCCCAATGTTTATAGCAGGATTACTTACAATAGCTAAAATATGGAAGCAGCCCAAATGTCCACAAATTGATGTATGTGTATATATATATATATATATATATATATATATATACCACATTTTATATATATAAGAATATATATATAATGAAGTATTATATATAATGATTATATATATATATTATATATATATATATGTATGTATTACTCAGCCATAAAGAAGAACAAAATCTTGCCACTTGCAACAACATGGATGGAGCTAGAGAGTATTATGCTAAATGAAATGTCAGTCAGAGAAAGACAAATACCATATGATTTCACTCATATGTGGAATTTAAGAAACAAAACAAATAAGTAGGGGTGGGGTGCATAAAGGGAAACCAAAAAACGGACTCTTAAAAAGAGAACAAATTAATGGTTACCAGAAGGCAGGTGGTGGTGGGATGGGTTAAATAGGTAACAGAGATTAAGGAGGGCATTTATTGTGATGAGTACCAGGTTTGTATGGAAGGGCTGAATCACTATATTGTACACCTGAAACTAATATTACACTGTATGTTAACTAACTATAATTTAAATAAAAACTAAAAAAAAAGTTGCATGAGGGGAGTTGAAATTGGGACTGCAGGATGGGGGGCAAGGGATTGCTCTTCTACATTATAAACCTAGTAGTCCCATTTGGTTTTTTTAACTATACATTTATGACTTAAAATTTCTTTGTTTTTTATAAATGCTATGGGTCTTTTATAAAAGCAAGGGTCAGCAGGCATTTAAAAATCTAAAAAAAGGGGTGCCTGGGTGGCTCAGTGGGTTAAAGCCTCCACCTTTGGCTCAGGTCATGATCTCAGGGTCCTGGGATCGAGCCCTGCATCAGGCTCTCTGCTCAGCGGGGAGCCTGCTTCCCCCTTTCTCTCTGCCTGCCTCTCTGCCTACTTGTGATCTCTCTCTCTGTCAAATAAATAAAATCTTAAAAAAAAAAAATCTAAAAAAAAAAAGAGGTAGATAGATATGACATTGAATCACATAGTCCATAACTGTGAAAACTGTTAGCAGCTTAAATGTTCATCAGGAGGGGATTGGTTAAATAAATACCAGTATATCCATAAAATAAATGGAGTATTTCACAGCCTTTGAAAATAAAGTGTAGGTGAATATGTGTTGACATGGAAAGATCTCTCCATATCTTTTTAAGTGAAAAGATCAAGTTGCAGAAAGGATGTACTGAAGCATGCATGTATATATACATATGTGTGTGCATATATTTATGTCTGTGTACATGTTTGTGCCTACATGGCAGAGTGTATGGAAAAATACAAAATAAACTATCAGCTGTGGCTACTTCTAGGGAGTGCTTGGAACAGGGTCAGGACTCTCACTTTTTCTGTCTAAATATGTATTGTCTGTATTTTTATAGTGAGGAAGGACTACCTCTATTATTGAAGATAAAGTCCACAAAGATAATATTTTTTTAACTAAAATACACAGAGAAGGGGCTGACTCAGTTGCATCTGACTTCGGGAAGCTCAGCAGCAGTAGTGCAGAGGACAGGCAGGGTAGAGGAGGGGTGGAAGGCATGTGGACCATTAGGAGACAGTGCTGGTCCCGGCAAGACATGGGGACCTGAAATAGGATACCCGTGAGGAGGAGGGGAAACGTGGAACAGTTCTGAGTTAGAAGTATGGCAAATGTTTTGTGTTTATTTTACCTGACAGAGAGAGAGTGAAAGAGCACAAGCAGGGGAAGCGGCAGGCAGAGGGAGAAGCAGGCTCTCCACCAAGCAGGGAGCCAGATGCAGGACTCGATCCCAGGACTCTAGGATCATGACCTGAGCCGAAGGCAGATGCTTAACTAACTGAGCCACCCAGGCGTCCCAAGAAATTTGTTTTGATAGTTCATTTTGTGGTAGAAAGAAATGGAGAGGTGGCCAGAGTCCAAAACTCCCCAAACTGTGAACAACTCTGTTTAAGACTGTAGAGTGTCTCTGTCCTGAGAGTCAGTTTAACAGGGGACCAAAGTTTGGAATGAAGCCAGTTTGGGTTCACACTCCCCAGTGGGAAGATTTTGTGGTCAGCAACTGCAAGTTAGCCCTGGCAGTCCATGGTCTTTATTACAGCCAGGTCTCTCCCGCCCCTTTTCTCCTGGTCAGCACCTTCAGGACTGCCCCATACCTGTGATGAGCAAAAGCAAAGAAAGTCAATACAAACTGGAACACAAGGTATGTGTAGAGAGGGGGTAAGCAGCAAAACCCCAACTAGCTGTACCTGCAGGTGTATTCTGAAGGTACCTGGGAACGGATGGAGGTAACATAATCCATGTCGATGTGGAATTTATCTCTGTTCAGCTCGCCCTCCCACTGCAGAGACAGGTAAAAGAGGAGGGGGAGGCAGGGAGGCCCAGAGAGTATGTCCCCTCATCTGACAGAGCTATTAATAATCTTTGGTTACACAAAGGAAGGCCCAGAACTGGGTTTAGAAGGAAGGGCAAAGGAAAGAAAAGGATGAACAAGTTTATGAAGGATGAAAGCCTGAATTGATGGAAAGAACAAAGAAACAATAACCAGAATAAGAATGTTTGCTATTAAGTTCTAAGTTCTTTGCTCATCCATGACATAAACTGCTTCCTTTCACAAACATTTAGGAAAGTTTGTTATATACATGAAGGCCTATAGTTGTGGGTTTGGGGATAATAAATAAGTAATACATAAAACGGTAATTCCGTATCTGGGAGAAAAAAAGTGAAACAATAATGGCCCATTCAGGACAGCTGGTAGATTAATTTTATTTGAATCTTAAAAGAAGAGACAACTTATCTAACATTTAAGTTAGATGCTGACAAAATTAAGTCACTTGGACTATGCAGTCCACAGGGATCAGCCCTCTGGAGTGTGGAGCAGAGCAGAGAAGGAAGGGGAGGCAATGTACAGAGAACTCCCAGCACACACTGACACATCACCCTCAAGGAAGGGCAGGGAAATGCAATTCTCTCCCGTGCCCTGAAGGCGAGAAACTGAAACATTTGTTGAGTAGCCAAAGTGACAACCACAGTAGGTTCACCGACAGAGGAAATTTCTCAGACTGTTTAGAAACCAGAGCAGAGACAAAGGGGCTTATGTGGGTTTGGGGAATACTATTACAAATGTTCCTCATTCAAGTAAATTCTCTATAATTTTCAGTTTATTATTGGCTCCTCCAAAATGCCCTGTGAAGTGGGATTCCTGGTCCCTCACAGCCCTGTACCCTGATTGCCATGAGCCAGGACAGTTTGTCTGTTTGGGTATATTGAAGAAGTGGTGATAAAGAGCTTTCTTGTGTCCTTTATATTTATGTAATGCTTTGAAGTTTACCACGCTTGCTTATAAGCACTGTCTCATTTTGACTTCAAATGATCCCATGAGTGTACAGCATTGTTTAGGTGGGCAAAATGTCTCTGAGAGAAGAGAAACATCCATAGAGACAGAATGAGTCGGCAACTTTCGTGAGATTTTACTGTGAGCCACAAGTGATACAACTATGAAGAACATCAGGTCTTCTGCCCCCTGAGTCTCCCTGGCTTGTGGCTTGTAGACTACCCTCCTTTTGGGGTGAGAAAGGCTGGCACAAGCTGCATCGCCTCAAGCGGCACTAAAGTTAATAGGTTTCCGGAGCAGCTGCTACCTGGGTGCTTACTGGCGCTCCATGCTGGGGTCCACTCAGGAGCACCCTAGTGACTAAAAGCCTGCGTCCTGTAGATCTTGTCCTACCTCGTTTTGATGTGGCCCTTCTGGTGGGAGTAACTGATGCCAACATACAAGCTCGGTAGTCGCTCTGAGAAAATGCCTGACCCCATTCTGACCTTCCGACCAAACCTCTAATTCAGAAACTGCATAGGAAATATGATTTCAAAGTTTGGCAAGTCTTGTGTGGCTTATTGCCCTTTTTCGATTCCTTCCCCCCTCCCACCCCAAATCTTGGATGGGCCAAAATGGAGAAGTCCTGGTTTCCTATCCTCTGGGCTTTATCCAAATGTATTCACAGGCCAAAGAGTGCCATGAAAACAAAAGCCATTTCTTTGAGAAAATATGCACGGGTAGAAGAATCTCTCTTCTCTGGTCTCTGCACTCCTCCCATCCCCAGGGAGAATCAGAGGCGAGGACCACCAGGATGTAATTCACCCGTGTTATACAGATGGGACTCAAGTGAGGCTCACGAGCTTCAAGGGGTCACACTGACTGGTCAGTTGTCTGCAGAGCTGGGGATCCATTTTGATTGCCTTGCTCTGGATGTGAATCCTCGTTCTGCCTCTAGTATCCATCTGACCTTGGCAAATTTCTCATCTTTCCTCTGATTCAATTCAGAAATGGGGAAATCGGAGTAAAAATAAAACTTACCTCTCAGGTAATACATTGTAATCTCCCACTAAGTGTTAAGTACTACTATTATTGTTGTTATTTTATTGAATAGAGAGAGAGTTCCAGCCCCACCCCAGCTTTCCAAGATAATTATTCTATTTCTGGAAGGTTTTCCACCTCCAGAGGAAGAATGGAGAGCCACAAGAAGTTTACGGACAGCTGATCTCCCTGCCTGGTAGAAGGCAGATCATTTCAGGACATACCAGCTAACCCATAGTGGAGGTTCTGTGGCCTGGGGTAAGAACTTGGGCTTTCATGTCTAAGCTCTGAGTCCAGACTCTCTGCTCCCTACCCATGTGAGCTTGGGCAGGCTATCAAATCTCTCCAAACCTATTTCCTTATCTATAGGCCAGGAACAATATGTAACCCCAAAGTGTACTTGTGTGGATGAGAAATAATATATGCGAAAAGACTTGTATGGCACCTGGGTTAATGAATTGTAGCTAGTATTTTGATTCTTATTCCATCTGATCATTATCCTTGTAACCAGGACAGAGAAGTGCACACACATGCACACACGTACACACTCACACATTCCCTTCTCAGGCCTAGAATAGCCATGCTTTTGGGTGTGGCCTTCTCCTCTTGGCAGGAATTGGGTCCTGATATTGATTTTAAGAGCACTAAGGAATAAATGGGGAAACTGACATGGAAAAATAAAATAGAAAAATAACCATAATGCCTAATGACTACATTGCATTTTGTAGTTTACAAACCATAAATTTCACCAAAATTGCCTCAGGTCACCTTTTTTTTTTTCTATATTGAAGTGTACTTGACATATAGTATTATATTAGTTTCGGGTATACATCATAGTGATTCAACACTTATATACATTACAAAGTGATTCCCCACTATAAATCTAGCCACCATATCTGACCATGCAAAGTTGTTACATATTATTAACCACAGGTCTCTATGCTGCATATTATATTACCATGTCCTATTTATTTTATAACTGAAAATCTGTACTTTTTAATCCTCTTTCCCTATTCCTCCTCACTCCCCATCGCTTTGGTAGCCATGAAATCATTCTCTGTATCTATGAGTTTATTTCTGTTTTGTCTTGTTTGCCTTGGTTTTTAGATTCTGCATATAACTGAAATCACATGGTTGGTGTTTTTCTTCTTCTGTCTTATTTCACTTAACATAATACTTCTAGGCCCATCCATGATGTCACAAATGGCAAGATTTCATTCTTTTTCATGGCGTCTCATGACACATTTTAAGCAGTGATCTAAATCAGCACCTCAAACAAGACTATGTTTTGAACAAGCAGCCTCACTATAGACCATAAGCAATTTTGTAAACGTTTTCTCCTTGCCTCTTGGTTAGTTTCTCTGTATCACTAGATAGTTGGATGAGGATTACAGTTTGTACCACTAGACTTCAATTCTCAGTATCAGCCTTGTCCACTAAATCCTAAACTAACCACAATCTCAAAGCCTCTTAAGTAAATAGATAGCAACCCTTTTACCTGTCATGATCTACCGGTATTTTATCTTTTTTCAAACCTTATTGTAGGGTTGGTCTCAGATACTGAATATATTAGACATTAAAAATAAATAAAACCAGTAAAAATTGATTTCTAATCATTATACTATATCCTGGACTATTGCCTTTTTCTGGAAGTGAATTCAGATTAAGACTAATTTACATTGATTTTTAAAATCTAAATTGCACATTTATCTAACTACATTCAAAACACAGGACCAAGTTTTATATTATTATAAGTTTAAGCCTTTTGGAGAGCTTAATTGCACATCATTTATGGGTGACCCCAGTCTGTACTAAGAAGATCTTATTACTTTTAGTGTTTTATATCATTCGATGTGGTACCCTAGAAACTAAACAGTCCACTTTACATATGTATTACTTGAAATCCTTCATTCCCTCATCTCCCTCACCACACCAAAACAAAAGGTCAGATAGAGTCTTAGGCGTTTGGGCAAGATTAAGTATGAGAAATTGTTCACAGGGAAGTTCTGATAATTACCTTGTACCTAGAACAGGGTTCAGCACAAAATAATAAGCACACTAAATAGTAGCATTAGTAATATGCACTAATGGAGGGAATTGTGACACAGTTAACCAAAGTTTATGAGTATCTGACATTGCCATTGCCATTCCTCATATTTTCAAGTGAGCTTCCCTACGATTTTTGGAATTCTCCCAACACCACTCATGTGCTTCAAGGAAAAGTGGCCCATCATCTCCATCTCCAGAGTTACAGAATCTGATTAGTCTAGGATTCTGCACTTTTTCTTACAGAGGCAGATAGTACATATTTTAGATTTTGTAGACCAAGAGGCATAACCATTTAAAAAGGCAGAAACCATCCTTACTTCTTAAGACATAATTAAAAAGTGGCTGGCTGGATTTGTCCTATAAGTCAGAGTTTGCAAGCCCTTGGTCTGAACCATCACGATAATCCCATGATCTTTGCCAATTATGATCAAGAGTCTTGATTTAATCCTGTGGAGCATTTCATTTCCCTGAGAACAGTTATTGGTCTGGGGGTGAACACATATTTGCAGTGATCCAACAAGACCAAAGAGAAGAACCTGATTCTATTGTTGGGAGAACAGTTCTTTCTCTCTTTTGGTTTATCTCATCATCTTTTTCTTTCCTTCCTTGCCCTTGCCTGTCTCTTACTGGAGATAAACAAGTGAGCATATTGCGACAATTGCTGATGATAGCCATCTTGTGATGATTAGAAAAGCCAACCTGAGAAGAAAACATCTACATGGAGAACGACAGAGCGGAGAGAATCACAGAGAGCGGATACAGAACCCTGATTATACATATCCTGTAGCCCATTCCACTTTGGTACTTCTTATTATGTGAAATTAAAAAAAAGTATGTATTAGTTAAGCTAACTTATTCAAGTTGACTGTTTCTTGCGGCCCAAAGCATTCTGATACAAAATGAAAATCAGGTGTCATTAATAATAATTAATATTGCAACTTTTGTAGCTAATAGCTTTTGGCCGCTCATGTAGGAGTTAACTGCTCTCCCTGTACCCTCAAGTATCTCTCATTTATTTCTGAATAAATGTTAAAAGCACATCAACTCATATCTGGAGATCCTGCTATGGCTAGGTAGAGATGCCTACCAATGGCTTCTGTCAAGATACTACTTGCTGGGGCACCTGGGTGGCTCAGTGGGTTACGCCTCTGCCTTTGGCTCACATCATGATCTCGGGGTCCTGGGATCGAGCCCCGCTTCAGGCTCTCTGCTCAGCGGGGAGCCTGCTTCCCCCTCTCTCTCTGCCTGCCTCTCTACCTACTTCTGATCTCTCTCTCTGTCAAATAAATAAAATCTTCAAAAAAAAAAGATACTACTTGCCCATCTCAAGTGCCACCTCTAATACTCTCCCCTACTGTCACCATACTGACAGAGCCAGATCACATTCTGAGCAGAAATGTAGGAAATGTTCCTGCTCCCTGCTTTAGAGTAGGCTAAGTTACTGCAACAAAGAGACCCCAGAATTTAAAAAGAATAGAGAAGCTTGTTTTTCTCACACATAACAGTCAAATGAGTGTTGAGTTTACTGAGAAGGATTTTGGGGTAGGATAGAACTGGTGATAGTTCTCCAATTTTTATGGATAGCTTCTAGATTACTCTGTTAGCCTCCCTTCCAGGGAGAAGGAAAGGACATGGAAGAGTGAATGTTCATGGAAGAGATTCTGAGACAAATCTGAAAGTGGCACACATCACTTCTCAGATTCCAGTGAAGAGAATTACTCAATCCCCATGTCCACACCCAGTAAGAGAAACTGGAAACTAGAATGTTCCTGGGCAGCCATATGCCAAATAATCATTCAAATGCTATGGAAGAAGGGAAGGAAGGTAGATAACCACCTCTGTCACATTCTTCTGTGTTATCAGCCAGACCCCCAAACCACACAACCTGTGCACCAAGAATCACATTCCCTGTAAAGACGGTCCTTCCCATCCTGCTCTAGTCTCAGGGCTTATCTTCCTACACTGATTCTGTAGCTTGCTTTTAACCATTATTTCATTTGATTCTTTAACCCTGATGAGAAAGATTGGACAAATGTTATTGACTCCCTTTTACAGATAAAAAACAAGAGGTTAAGTGATTTGCCTAATATTATCCAAGTTATCAGCAGAATTGAGACCTGGTAAAGACTCTTTCCTTGACCAAACTCTAGACATACTCCTCTGAGCCTGACCAGGCCCCATTCTTAGGCATGTCCTCAAAAGTACAGTTTTAGCAAAAATCCTGCTCAGTCAGTGTGGCCAGAATCCCCCACCCCCAATATCTAACCAAAGTCCTCTTCCTCCACTATCCCCCAGGTGGTGTCTAATCATCTGGTCTGCCTTCAACAAGAATCTGCTTAGGGAAGTGTAGCCAGGACACCACCCCATCATGCCCCTGATGTCTCCTCTTAGTATTTTTCTGTTAATTGACTTCCTCATTCGGCTCCTTACCTATAAACACCTACTTTTCCTTGTTATATTTTGAGTTGAGTTCACTCTCTTTCCCCTACTGCAAAATCCTATTGCAGTAGTCCAGAAGAAAGCCTGCCTTACCATTTAACAAGTGTCATGAATAATTTTTTCTTAAGCAGACCAGAATTCAGGTATCCTGGTTTAAACTGGGTACTTTTTTCATGAAGACATAGACTGGATAAAAGCAACACATACTTAACCTCACTCACATGCTCTCATCCATGAAACATCAACAAGAGACCACATATCAAAGGCACAAGAAAAATATCCAGTCAGAGAGGCATCAAACCAAAAGCTCTGGAGGAAAAGAATAGTTGTTTTGTGTTTTCTCTGCAGCCTCTCACCCATTCTCTGCTCTGCCATGTGTTATGGAGGCATTCCCTTGCTGGCTGGTTTCCAACTGGATTCAGCCAATAAGAAGCACCACAAGAAATCAGGAGATGGGGTATCTCTTCCCTCATCCTTTCCTACCTCTCTGGAAGTTATTGCATCCCTCTATATCTGCCCTTTACCAAGAATACCCTCCCCCTTGGCCCTAGCTTCTCTCTGAGCTCCAACCATACTTTGTTCCCCTTGCCCCTTTAATCCCAGTGGTGATAAAAGTTCCTACCAATTCTAGTCTCTGGTTGCCTCAACATTCCTCAATGGTTCTTTTAACCTTGCCTTAGACTTGCCTCCTCCATATATTGTTTCTTCATATGAACTATCTGGGATAAATTCTTTCCTTCAAGGACCCTGAATGATACAGAATACATGTATGACATCAGATTTCTAGCTAGAGTCAAGTATGGCTGAGAGTCATCCTCACTTCTGCACTAAGTATGCTATTGTTCTAACATAACCATCACAATAACATTTACCCTCCCCCTATTCAGCATGTAGGCACCATTAGGGAAAGCTGGCTCAGCCTTTAGTTCTAAAGTTGAGTTTTTTTAATTCCCCCTTTCTTTTGCAGATGCAGCTTTTGGTCAATGCTTTGTGGTTTGTGGTTCACCTGCTGGCAGCAGAAAACACTGAGATGTTGTTTTATGCCAATCAGAATTTCTTTCCAGTGCTAAGGATGCTCAAGCAAATTTTCACCAGGGAACATGAGGGACTACCATCCATTACAAAAGGATTAATGATTACAGGCTTTCACCCTAAGAGGCTTTTGGTAATGTTAATGACAATATAATAGCTAACGTTCATTGTGGATGTATTTTGTGTCAAGCCTGTTCTCAGGATTTTACATGGATTTACTCATCTAATCTTCATGAAGGAGGAATGAACTGTACCTTGGGAAAAAGAGATAAAACTTTTTATTCTGACTTTAGAATCAGAGAACATTGGAATAGAAGGAAACTTACAGTTCACTAAATTTATCTTTCTTTCTACAAATGAGGAGAATGAGACCTAGAAATATATGACTTCTCCACATCACTTTGGCTAATTGGCAACAGACCCAAGATGCCACCTTACATCCCTCTTTCTTCTCCTTCAAACATATGAAATCTATAAGTCAACGTGAAGCCAAAAATTATCATCTCAGAAATTCATGAGTCAGTTAGGTTGACATACAGAAAGGGGGAGGAGTCTCAGTAAAAGATATTCTACATCCTGACTCTTTGTACATTAACTACATCAGTGATTGCAGAGAAAATAGACATGGTAGTTGAGCGCTGGGATTCATGAAGTTCAGAGGCATTTCTGAGGCCAGGTGGTACTTTATCACCAAGATGAAGGATACTCTCCCTAAGACAAACTGAGACTTCTGAGTATGAACTTACCATCATCCCTATTCTGGCCTGGAGATGGTAAAAATTAAGTCTCTAGACCAGCCTTCAGCAAACTTTTTCCATAAAAGGCCAAATAGTAAATACTTTAGACTCCCCAGGCCATATGTTCTCTGTTACAACATAATTTTAATGTCTTTCCAAGCTCCAGTCTATTTTTTATTTAACATTTATTACTCACATTTAGATGTCACTGTTGTAGTATTTGGGGAGAGGGATAAATTAGACACTTTTTCAATATCTGACTCTATGTCTGGCAATATTGCAACCTAAATTCAGATAATGCCCTGATAATACAGCACACTTAACAATACTGGATAAAATATTAAAAAAAAAAATAATAAAGTATGACTGTGCTGATGGAAAAGCAAGAGAATTTCTTCAAGATCAGAAAGAAAATGTAGAAAGTGCTAATCCATAAGGGAGAGTACCGGAACCAGCATTTGCCCTGGAGAAATATGTCCATTCTGACAGTCTATAATCTGAGTTTTAATAGACCTCTACAGGAAATAGGATACAAAGCTTATGGCCTGGGTAAAGTAAGAAGTTGGAATGAAGCCTCACCTAAAGCCAGGATCTTCAAGGAGTAAAATCTTCAGCAGGGGGGAAAATCACCTTACAAAGGAAGGTGGTTGTGATATATGAATGTCTTAGTCTTAGCTCTGGATGATTGAAAAAAGGGAAGTTACCTCTGTAAGCTACACTCATGAAGATGAAGGCTAAAAGGTCTACTAATTATCTGGCTCCCCCAAAATGTAAAATTTTAGTTTAAATTAGTTCTGGGTTAGCAATACCACCAAAAACTAGGAGAAATGCAAGCCTTTTATGGAGGAACACACTTTAAGATCAGGACTCAAATAATTTCCACAAATAAATCTGTGGTAGGCTGAACAATGGTCCCTCAAAATGTCCATATTCTAATCCCTGTAACTTGTGAATGTTGCCTAAGATAGCAAAAGAAACTGTGCACATGTGATTAAGTTAAGGATATTGACATGGGGAGATTATCCCAAATTATCTGAGTAAGCCCGAAATATAATTACAAGTATCTTTGTAAGAGGTAAACAAATGGAAACTTGACACAGAGGAGGCTGTGATGTGAAGACACTGCAGAGAGAGATTTGAAGATTCTACACTGCTTGAAGATGGAGAAAGAGGCCATAAATTAAGAAATGCAAGCAATGCAGTTCTAAAAGCTGGAAGAAGCAAAGAAATTTCCCATTTTCCAGAGCTTCTGGAGGGAGTATAGGCTTGAAACAACTTGATTTCATTTAAAAGAAACCCTTTTTTGGACTTCTGACTTCTAGAACTATAAAAAAATAAATTTATGTTGCTTTAAGCCACGAAGTTTGTGGTAATTTGGTACAGCAATAATAGGAAAGTCCAAGGAATGCAAAGTCCAAGGAATGTGAGCTCACAAAAAGAAAACAAAACCCAAAATTACTAATTATACAAGGAAATAAATTATCATGAGAAACAATCTGCAAAAACAACATACTACAGAATCATACCAGCAAATAACAGTAGATGCTGAACTTGAAAGATGTAGAATATTAAATAATATTAATTAATATGTTTGAAGAAATAAAAGAGAGAATTAAAAGTACAACAAAGGAATGATATCATAAAGTAAGCCAGGTAGACATGAAAAAGAACCAGATAGAATTTCTTTCTTTTTTTTTTTAAGATTTATTTATTTATTTTGAGAGGGAGGGAGAGAGGCAGGGAGAGAGAGAGTGTGCACACAAGCAGGAAAGGCAGAGGGAGAGGGAGAGAGAATCTCAATCAGACTCTATGCTGAGCACAGAGCCCAACACAGGGTTTGATCTCACAACTGAGATCATGACCTGAGCAAAAACCAAGAGTCAGATACTTATCCAACTCTGCCACCCAGGCACACCCAAATAGAATTTCTAATGTGAAAAGTATAGTGGCTGAAATTAGAAACTTAATCTATGTGCTAAACAGATTAGACAGCTAAAGAAAAAAAAATGGCTTACTGGAAGATAGACACAAAGAAATTACCTAGCTAGGCTATAGCACAGTATAACAAAGAGATGAAAAATATGAGAGAAAAGTTAAGAGACATGGAGGATAGAGTAAGATGGTCCAATATATGCCTAATCAGAGACCTAGAACAAGACAAGAAAGAGAATAAGAGAGACACACTAAAATATTTAATGAGATAATGAATGAAAATTGTCCAGATATGATGAAAGTTATCAAGCCCTCATTTTTAGGAGTTTCATCATATCCAAGGCAGAATAAATAAAGAATAATCCACAACAAAACACAGTATGGTGAAACTACAGCACACCAAAGATAAAAATCAGCTTATGATGGGAGGGATAGTCACAGATTATCTACAAAGAAAAGAAAAAATTAATAATTGACTTAGTAAAATAGAAGTCCAAATTCAGAAGTATCACATTTTCAAAGAGCTTAGAGAAAATAGCTTTGAACTTGTAGTTCTATACCCTGCAAAATTATTTAAAAGGAGGAAAGAATAAAATTAAAACATTTTTTGATAAACAAAAGCAGAAATTTTACCCCCCAAAAACGTGAGTAAGTGAAATTTCAAAGGCAAAAGTAAAATGATACAAAATCTCAGGAAGAGAAATGGAGAGTAAATAAATTGGAAAATTTGTAGAAATTTGGGGGGATTAAAAGGACAACAGCAAATAAATAAGCAAGAAAGGAGGGGGCCAAACTTGTTCACATTCCTTATATTATTTCAGAGAAAGGCAAAGACACTGATAAATGTTAGATTTTTAAATGTGAATATTAAACCTTATAAGGAATGACTAAAGTAATACAAGTAGAATTAAGATTTTCAAATGAATAGAGGAAAAAATATAATGATGGAAAAAATATCTCAATCTGAAACTTTAAAAAAATAGTAATAAGCTAGAAAAGACAGGGCAAATATAAAGTATAAATATATTAGAAATGAATAAAAATGCATCAATAATCACAAACACTGTAAGCTGACTAAACTTTCCAGGCAAAAGACAAGGATTTTCAGGATGAATTTTTAAAAATATAAAATCCCGCATCATATTATTTTCAAAACACACACCTAAAACATTATGGCACAGAAAAATTGAAAGTTAGGAATGGAAAAAGATAGCAGTAAAATTCTAACCCAATAACTGGATTATATTAATATCAGAGAAAATGTATTGTAATGCAAAAAAAAAGCATTACTAGAGATAAAATTATCACTGCATATTGATTAAAAGTCTAGTTCATCGGGAGGACAAAACAGTTCTAAATTTTTATGTGCCTAATAGTATTGATTCAAAATACACAAATTAAATGACAGAGTAAGAAGTTAACACATTAACCATCATAGCAGACTATTTTAACACATCTCTAAATAATTGATGAATCAAGCAAGGAAAAAAGAAACAGTAGGGATATAGATTTGAGTCACACAGTTAACAAAGCCACAAACAACTACTTCAGATTATCCCGTTTCCAAGCATAAATGGAACATTTACAAAAATTGTTCCTGTACCAGGCCATAGAGCAAATCTCAGTAAATTCCAAAGTATGAAGATAGAGACCACATTTTCCAACCATAGTAAGATAAAGTTATATTCAACAATTAAACGGTAATTAAATAAGACAAACTTTCTGTCCCCAAGAGGCTTATACTCTAGAAGCAGAGACACAGAAGGAAGCAACTAATTAGAATAAAAGACAGGATAAATTCTAACAGATGCAAAAAGCAATTCTGAGGAGACATAAAGATCAACTGATTCTGACTAGTGGGACCAGGAGCAATCTAATGGATATGCTAATATCTGGACTGTACTTGAAAGATGAGGTTGGGATGTGGGGGGAACAGCCTTCTATGCAAAGGCACAGATTAAAATTGAGTGCCCAGGGGCGCCTGAGTGGCTCAGTGGGTTAAGCCTCTGCCTTCGGCTCAGGTCATGATCTCAGGGTCCTGGGATCGAGCCCTGCATCGGGCCCTCTGCTCAGCAGGGAGCCTGCTTCCCCCTCTCTTTCTGCCTGCCTCTCTGCCTACTTGTGATCTCTCTGTCAAATAAATAAATAAAATCTTAAAAAAAAAAAAAATTGAGTGCCCAGCAATTGAGAGATGATTGAGAGATGATCATTAAGCTCAGTTTTTCTGAAGATTATTTATCTTTTTTTTTTTTTTTTCATAAGCCTCTTTGGCACTCTGGTGATGCCTGTGGACTACCTCCCCCAATTTTTTTTAATGTGAATTACAAAGGAAACCAAACATAGTGAAATACAGTTATAAAAATATTCAGAAATATATTTTCTTTTGTGTTAATTTCAAAGTCACGATGAGCTATAAACAATGTCTTTCAAGATGCCTAAAAAACATAAAGTGATATGAATATATCTGTCATTTCTATTGGTGATGAAGTCACAGTACTGCAAATACTACTGTAGTTAGGTTCCTGCATTCATTATCAATGGAAATTTCATTTAAATGAAAATAAAGATGGAATTTTCTCCCAGTATTTGGTCTATAAAAGGCATAACAGGAAATAAAATACAAGCCTGATCATGACACTTTAGGTCTTAGACTATTAAAGAAATTTGAAGTTTTTGTTTGGGCAATGGGTATCACACAGATTTTGATGCAACAAAACTTTTGTGTTATTTTTTCCTTTATTTGTTGTGGGGTTTTTTTCCTCCTGCACTAATAAACTATTAAGTGAGGCTGATCCTTTAATACATACTCTTATAGTACAATAAAAGTGACAACTGTGGTTTTAGCTAGGAGTTGTATATAAAGACATTCCTTAATTTCAAGGCATTGAAAAAGTTCTAAGATTCAAGGTATTTCCGTGATCCACTACTGCATATTATAGAGGCTGAACTGTTGCCATTTTCGGGATATCACATTCTAGTCTTCATCTACCACCTCATGTTTGCATAGCAAGTCTGTTTTAGTTGCCTGAAGTGCACATGCCTCATTTTGGTAATCTACTTTAGTCTATTTCTGTGCACTGAAAGACAGTCCAATTCAGTATTCCACACTTCAATATTAATTTGTCTTTTCAGCTATTTCAACAGAGGATGTGTGTCCTCTGCTACAACTTGGCTCAAATCCATCTGTCATTTTATTGACCTACTGGAAACAATGTCCAATGCATTCCAGCTCACAGATTGAGTTTGCTTTAGCCACACATGAAACCAGGACACTGTTAAGTGTCTGTTTTTCAAAAGAACATTCACAATGACAGAGATTTTCCACATGGAAATGAATATACATCATAAAAACTAGCATATGGAACAAGAATAGGAGCTTTCAAAATTTCAAAGGTTAAGCAGATCACTTAAAATTACACTTTTAAGTGAATGATGTATGCATTTACTGTTGACTCAGATACAGTCTTGTGCATTTCCTTTAAATGCTGATTTAGAAAGGGCATTTTCCCCAATAGTTTTTGGAGAAGCACTCAGTGACACAGGTAGATAATTTTGAAATACAGTATCTGTTTACTACAAAGAAAGAAAACCAGGCTGTTTGGGGGAGAGAGGAGCAAATTATTTTCCAGTATAAAATTTTCCTTCAGTAAACACATTCATGAGACCAAGAGATGAGGGTGATTTTTTTTTTTTTAATTTCTTTAAGGGCATGTGATCCTTAATAAAATTGAACACAGAAAAATCCAATGTAAGTATAATTTCGATCCCTCTTATCTGTAGCACATTCATTGCATTATAAGAGAGGGCTGCTGTTATTTATTTTGTGATTTACATGGCCCCAAACAAATAAGAAACTGGCAAACATTCATTCTATAAATGTGAAGTGGGCAGAATTAGTGGGATTTTCCTTAAATCCCTAACCAGGAGGACTGCAGTGCTTTATTTATCAGGTGAAGAGGAGGGCTCCACTGACAGGACAAACAGAAAAGCCCCATTGGAATTAGGCTCTGTTCTTCATACTCTGTTTACAAATGCCTCCTTCTCTAGGCAAGAAGCAAATTACTCAGTATGACTCCAAGGGTTACTCTGCCTACAAAAGCTACATAATATCTTCTCTATTACCCTGAGTTGCTTTTTTATTCCCAACCACATTATTCGCTCTATTCAAAAAAAGGAAGTAATTCTCAAAGTGGATCTCTTCCAAGGACTTCTAAGAATAAAAGACTCTCTCCATCTTCCCTCAAACATTAGTATGAATTTTGGAAAATAGTCATTTCAAATATCCATACTTCACAGACTACTATATAGATTTCCGACTACATTTTAATTTCAAATCAATTCCTACTTTTGCCAGAAACACTGATCCTAAAATTTTTTGTTGGTTAATTCAAAGGCAATATATATGTATGTATACATGAAATTTATAATCACAGGATATTTTAAACATTAATTTAGAAAACTAAAAAAAAAAAAAAAAAAATAGCCATGAAGAATAGAAGTATAATTTAAGAGAAATACGAGGCAACCTTTGACAACAATTATCTTTAGAAATGACTAGATTTCCAAACTTTAATTATTGGCTGTAATTTATTTCTATAAAATTAAAATTTCTTCTCAGGCACAAATTAACTAGCAATTTTTCCTGCCATGTAGATTACTAATCTGGGTTCAAATCTTAGCTCTTTCACTTTCTAGCTGCCTAACCCTGTAAATCACAATCACTCAGAAACAGTAAAATGTGAATAAAATTATCTCCCTCTTAGGTTTGAGGATTAAATCAAATAATTAATGAGAATATGCTTTGTAAGCTATAAAGTGTTATTGAAAGATTAAGTATCACCAGTGCTTTTTAAAGTACAAACTGAGATATCATTACTCATATTTGATGTATTGCAAAATGTCTCTCTCAACCCTTTTGTCTTCCTAACCCCCTCTTCCCTCTCTAAATTGGCATGAAAACTTATTGTTTCTGCCAAATCAGTCTGGATGTGAACACCCATTTATTTAAAGATGTGCATCAACACTACTTGCAAAAAAAAAAAAAAAAAAGTGCCAGTACATGGCATTACAAAAATCAGCAGGCATTGTTATTAGGTCAATAATTGACACACAGAGTATTAAGTCAAATGCATGAAAATACTTTTTAGTAGATCAGAAAAGGCAAAATATTGGCAATTTCATATGATCAACCTATTACCTATTGAAATGATAATGAAAAGAGACCTCAACTATTTAAATGAAATAAAGGATTATTAATTGTCTTGAACACATGCACACCAAAAAACAAAGAACAAATAACCTTCAAACATCAACCACTAGTAGCATTTTGTTTCTCCTTATTCAATTGCTATGTCATATAGTCTGAACTAGAATTTAGGTCTTTTTGATAATGAAGTTACCCAACAAGCCTGAAAGAGTCCTGTTTAATAACATTGCACTAATCTATTGTAAACTTTTTTTACTTTAGACAGTTTTCTGCTTATAAAAATACTGAACGCTCAAAAGAAAAGAAGGCTCATTGTATGAGATTTGAAAAAGACATAAAAATATAAAGAAGAAAAAAGATTTTTTTTTATTCTCAAAATATTTAATTCCAAATTTTTTCTCTACACTTATTTTGGGGCACAATTGAAATGAAGTTATACATATAATTTTGTGCTTTTTTACACTTAAAAATTTTATTGTAAGTAGCTTTCAATGTTAATTCACTTTGCATAAATGTAATTTTTATAGATAAGGTAATTTCTTATTATGTAGGTGTATTATATTTTACTGAATCTTTCCATAATTGTTAGACACATAGAGTTTTATATTCAATATCTCAGTGAACATCCTCATACATACTATTTTCTCTGTTTCATAGTTTTCCTTATGATGAAGTCTCAGAATTCTTGGGTAAAAGGCAGGACTCTTTTTAATGCTCCTGATATAT
This sequence comes from Potos flavus, assembly GCA_028534135.1. Taxonomy (NCBI): domain Eukaryota; kingdom Metazoa; phylum Chordata; class Mammalia; order Carnivora; family Procyonidae; genus Potos; species Potos flavus. The sequence continues at coordinate 43,355,253 of CM052896.1, forward strand.
ATTGTAAAGTGCTTTCCTTAATTTACATTCTCACCAATAGTGTTTGAGAATATCTATTCAATATAAAACATTATCATCTCAAAGTACTATTAAATGTTTCAGTTCTTGCTTGCTCATCCTCCTACTACTGTACCAAGTACTGTAGATTATAAATATGCAGTTATTATTTTGATTCTTCAACAGAAAGTTGAACAGAAAGTTTCAACAGAAACTTTCAACAGAAAGTTTTCTTCCCCACTGAAGAAACTAGTTTTAATTTAATGTTATTTGTATTATTTTGACATATAAAATATACTTTGACCTTGTCACTATAGTACCAATCAATTAATGGCAAATGTTTTTAGTTATTTACGTGGTTATTTAATTTATTTAACAGATATTTACTAAGCATCTACCCAGATATTTGGTAATAGTTACTTAAGCTGGACATCAAACAGTGGAAATTAGAGACAATAAACAACTAAACCAATATAAAAAGTAATTTTACATAGAGATAAGTGCTAAGGAAGAAATAAGTTTATTACAGAGAGAACTGGTAGGGGTGCAACATGATGAGATGGTCAGGGAAGGCTTCGCTGATGAGCTGACATTTGAGCAGGGACATACATAACGAGAAGACTCTAGCCTTCTGACATTCAGTAAGAATCAAGTCCTTGAGGTTGTAATAAATGTACAAAATAAAGAGGAGAAAATAACAGACTGCTTAAATTCTTATAATTCTCCTTATGAGAACCAAGATCATAGCTTGAAAATTTAATGAAGCATAAGTTTGAACCAAGACAACCACAAAGGACACATTACTAGTTTCATTGGGTATGGAGTGTTTTTCATGTTAACTATATTCTAATGAAAAAAGCCACATGCAAATGAAGCAAACTACCATTAGCCTAAGTAGCTACAGTATGGGAGGAGCTTGGGAGATGTTTGTGCAGTATACAAAAGATGAGATCTCAAGAAAATTGTCTTAGGTTGTAAATGAATGAGATCTTCTGAATCTTGGAAATGGGGAACTTCTTGATGACATGGTTAAGATCAGTGTAAAGAACCTGAATGTCTTCTAGAATCCACATTAGCTCAGCCTTTTGACCAAGTATATTTTGCTACAAAGGAGGAAACTTCAAAAGTTAAGAGATTTTCAAGCTTATCTTTCTGGTAGTTTTAATGAATGCATGTAGGTTTCTAGTAAAAAAGGTAACATGTTATTCTGAATGATGGGCCTATTTAATATTGCCACTAAGGGCAGTCAAGCTCAGCCAAGGTTTTCAATAGACAATGGAAGAGTTAAACAATAAATGTTTGAGGACTATTGTCTGACCACAGAAAAAGGAAGTTGAATCATATTATCTCTATGAATTTTTCAACTATATATATAATCAGAAGATCTCATAATATGTATATTATGGTAGCTTGTGTCCAAAATGACCACCATTAATTCCTCCCTATCTGCCCATGTCATTGCCTCATTGAGAGGTAAAATCTATTCTCCCCTCTTCCTTAACCTAGGCCAGCCTGAGTGATTTGCTTGGCTAATAGAGTGGGATGCAAGTAACATTCTAAGACTACTGAGCCTAGGTCATAAGAAGCCTTGCAGTTTCTCCCTGGGCATCCTGGAATTATCACTCTGGCGGGAGTGAGCTACCATGCAAAAAGTCCAATTATCCTGGAAGTATCATACTGTAAGAAGCCTAAGCTACATGGAAAAACTTACCACGTGGAAAGTGTAGTCAAGGAGCACTGACACCCCAGACATGTAAATAATGAAGCCATTTTGGAAGTGGGTCTTCCAACCACTTTTGTGAAAAAATACCTATTTTCTGGATCACTTAATTACTCATTCTTTCTATTCTTTATTGTAGGGAGTTTAGATTAATAAGAATTAGAAAAAAAGTAGTAAATTTTATTTAAATAATTATCTTTAAAACACTCCTTCCTGGGATAGGAGTGAATTATTTCAAAGAAATATCATCTTTCAATTTCTTCTTCTCAGTCATTTCCAAAGTGCAAATAAAAGAACCATGAAGAATACTGAACAATATAAAGACAATATAGTATTAAATGTCCAGCTAAGAGTGAATCATATGATTCAATTCAACAGAGAAGGCTCCACTAAGTCTGTAATAAAAAAGCAATGAGTTTTATAACAAAACTGAAAAGAAATGCAGATAGAAATCTTTTCAGGACAAAGACAAGAAGGATTTACAATTGAACACTGAAAATGCTTACAAGTTTGAAAACCATGACTGATGAACTTTGAATATTCAAAAATCTTTAGTTGAATACATTAATTAAAATACACAGTAGTATAACTGCATCTCATCATTTTGCCTCTTCACAGTTGCAATGCGAAATGAGAGCAGAGAGAGGAAAAGAAAATGCAGTCCAGTGGAAATGCACACTCTCCGACTTGTATCGGAAGCAATGGCATTTTGAAGCTGCAAAGGACCTAAAAAAAACAGAATTCACCTTCCTCATTTTACAGTTGAGAAAGCAAGATACTCAACAAGAGTTAGCTGCTCAAGGACACAGAGCAAGTTTTTATTGGAAATAAAATAAGAATCCGGGTATTGTGACCCGGGACTAACCATAAAGTTTCTTCCCCTAGAATTACTTAACTTACCCAAATTACTTTTATTATTTTTATGTGTTTTTTTTAAGATTTTATTTATTTATCTATTTATTTGAGAGAGGGAGTGAGCAAGAGAGCACAAGCAGGGGCAGAGGCAGAGGGAGAGGAAGAAGCAGACTCCCCACAGAGCAGGAAGCCTGATGCAGGGTCTCTCCCAGGGCCCTGGGATCATGACCTGAGCTGAAGGCAGACACTTAACTGACTGAGCCACCCAGGTGCCCCTTTACTTGTGTTTCTATAAATGTATTCAAAGAATAATATTTGGGTTTATTTTACATAATTAATAAATGAAAACATAATTGGCTATCTATTAACAGGAGAAGGAAAGCCAAAGGCCAAGCTTTGTCAGGAATAACAATGGAACATTTTATGTTATAGGATACCAGCAGCTGTACTTGTTTCCACTCTTTTTGCCTTCTTCCTAAAAAACAAATCATATCCTGTTGCACTCCTGCTTTTTGTCATGCCCTGTGTTAGGTTAAAGGAGATTATTTAAAAAATGAATAAAATATAATCCCTGACCTCAACGAGCACAAGTTTAGTCTATAAATTTTCTAAAAACATTATTATTACAAAATAAAATGTTTAAGTAAAACAAAAAAAGGAGGGCCTTTGATTTAATTATTTCATTTGACATTCAAAATCAGACAGCAGGTATTTCTTGGCTGGAAAAAAAAAAAAAAATCTTTCAAACGCCCTAGCTATAAAGCCACAGACATGGTTTGTTATGAACCTAGACAGGAACAGTTTAATACGGGGTGAATCAAATCTAAAATTCATCTTCTAGTGGAACTAGTTCTTGGAGAATATAATTATTTTTTAATACTAAAATATTGTATTACCCAAAAGGCTCTATTTTTTCCCATGCTAGTGCATCCTGACATCCCAATGTGGACGAGTTTTGGATTACAAAGTCCTTTGGATTTAAAGGTCAATTAGTTTGGTTCCACTTTAATTAGAAGCCATCATAATAGTGCTGTGTGAGTAATTTATAGAGGCATAAATATTGACATCAATTTTTGTCAGATATTCTGATATCATAAACATCATGTAAATCTGGGCACCAGCAATCAATTTGCACATAATAGACAAATTTTATTAGAACTGCATGACTGCACTACTTGGTTTTTAGAGTCCCTCTCTTCTTGCTACATTAAATCATCGTTTTAAATCATGTCATAGTGTTCCTCACAGCAAGCAATCAAAAACAGAAAATTTAAGTTTATTGGATCTTTGCCTAATTTAATGATTTTTCTCCAGAGTTGTGCTCTCTTGGCGCCCCGCAATGAAGTTTTGGCTCTGTGCCTATAAACACCTCCATGTTGTTCAAAACAGGGTGAGGCACAAAGTAAAGCTATAGCAAGGAAAAACCCTTGCTGCTTCTAAAATCTGAAGAGACTTCTGTTAAAACTGTGTTCAGTTAAGATGCCCGGTAGGGGGGCACCTGGGTGGCTCAGTGGGTTAAAGCCTCTGCCTTCTGCTCAGGTCATGATCTTGGGGTCCTGGGATCGAGCCCCACTTCAGGCTCTCTGCTCAGTGGGGAGCCTGCTTCCCCCTTTCTCTCTGCCTGCCTCTCTGCCTACTTGTGATCTCTCTCTCTCTGTCAAATAAATAAATAAAACTTAAAAATAAATAAATAAATAAATAAAGAGGCCTGGTAGGGAAGCTCTCTGCTTGCTGCTCATTCTGAAAGGGGTAACCACGAATCACTGAATCACAGTCCTCAAGGGCACCTGCACTCAGATGTTTCTCAAACTGCAATCCATGGATATATTTGCAGAGGTCCTTGAATTTCCTATGAAAATGTTTTAAATTTTTTTACCCAAGATTAATTTCCTTATTTGTTATCTCTGTTGTTCATAATCTATTTCTCTCTCCTAGAATATAAACTCTGTTAGAGAAATGATCTTGTCTATTATGTTCTCAGATAAATCCCAAATGGCTAGAACAATTCTAGCCCAAAGTAAGTACTTTTTGTTCAATGGATTAACTAAGAAAAGAAAATTTTAAGTCAGCTGGATGCCAACCACATGACAGGAACAAGTCCCAGGATTTCAGCACTGGCATTTGGGTCTGCATTTTATAACTGTGTTATGCCGAGAAATCAAGTTTAACTTTAAGGCAGTATGCCTCAAACTGGAGATCATGGGTCACTGGGCTCTATGGAAATGTTCACAGAGGTCCATAAATTCTGAAGACAGAGAAACACTAGTCAAGTTCAATTCACTCACTTTACAAATGAGGAAGCTGAGGCTAAAAGGGACAGGCTTTCTCAAGGCTGCTCAGTCAGTGTGAGAGCCAGAATTAGCAGCCTGGTATCTTATTTCTTGGCCCCCTCCTTTTCTCTCTCTACTGCACTAATTTCTCTTTTGGACTTTTTGATCTTCCATTCAGAAAATTCTAACTATGAAATCCAAAACCAAAACCAAGCATTTCAGAAAGGAAAGAAAGGCATTTCATTGTCAATGGTTATTCTTTTTCTTGCTTTTCAGTACATTATTATTTTATGATGCTAACTTTATTTTTAGACCTTGAAGTATTTGTAATTTTTATGTGTTTACTCTCTTGGTTGCTTCTTAGTTTATGCTATCTTGACTAGCTTCTGAGTGATCTGAGGACCTGACCCATGTTTTTACTGTTATTTACCAACATCCAGCTTCCAATGGGTTTTAACTTACAATAAATAAAAACGTCCAAGAAACATTTTCTTGGTATTGAGAACATCAAACCAATGTGGACTTATGTTCCTCAACTTGGGAAGAACTTGCAGAGGCTGAGGAATATCCCTTCTAATCACGTCTTTCTCTAAATAACTGATTTTTCTGCCTTTCTTTCAAACCTTCACTTGACCCAGAAAATTCCTTCTTTTACATATGGAAGTGCAACCCTGGGATATACATCACACCAGTGTCCTAAAAAGAAATAACCCAGTGTGGTACAGTTGGGTTGAACAAAAACGTTGTCTTAGAATGTTACTAGGTATCTTCTTCAGTCATCTTTTTCCTGCTGACTTGTGTTAGCCGATAAAATTAAGAGAGTTATCACTCATTCAAAATTATAAAAAATGATTTAAGGAAATCATTGAGATAATTTTTTCAAGATTTTATAAATTATTCAGCCAGGCACAATGCTCCATTAGATTTGTAGACTGTTTTTCACAGTATCACAGAGTCATTGAGGTAGAGATGAAAATATTAGGATCATCTGATCCAACCCAATAAAGAATAAACTGAAACCCAGCAAACGGAAATGATTTGCACAAGGACGTCCAGCTAGTCAGTGTGAGATTGGGATTCTAATATTTCTCTTGCTTTGATAACGAGCAAGTAATTTATATTCAACAAATATCTCTATTGTGCTTATTATACTGCTAATGGAAAATTTATGATATAGAATCTAATATGTTTCAAGGATTTGTGAACTTAGCCATGTTATGTCAAAGGTCCCCTGTGGGGCATATATAGCTTTGCCCCACGCTCTCTCTGATGATATGTTAATCAGTACTCTTCCTGAAGATATTAACCCTCTCTTTATTGTGCTGAAAATATTTTACTTTATATTTCATTAGGCCATTATTATATTTTGAAGAGAAATGATGCATTTACTAAAAACATGACTCAGAGACACAAAATTCACTATCTCTGGTAGATTTTCCATCTCAAGTATAAGTCAGCCATATTTTTCTTCTCTCTGCTGATTACATTGACCTGGTCCCTGATGACTTCTCACTGAACCAGTCAGTTTGTTGGCATCGCCAAAGCTCTTCATGTTCTGGTCATTATGATGGGGATGAGGTTGGGGGTTGGGGGGGTAGTGAGGATATTATGTGTTAGAAGGACTACAAAAGTGTTGCAATGGAAATTTGAGCCATCGTAAGTGTGTTCTGCGTCCTGTGTAAAATAATGACTCTGGTAAAGAGTCAGAAAGATGACTGTGACAAAGACCATGCCTTCCCGAGGTTTACAATCCAAGCATATACACAGATTTTGGTGGAAATGACAAGACAGTTAACAGCAAAGAATTTCAGGAGATTAGAGGAGGAGAAGACTTATGATGGGGGCTGGGGTAGGTGGCAATCAGGGATGGTTTAGAGAGTGCAGGGCTACATCCAGATGCCATAAAAAACTGAGTGTGCATGTGCGTGTATCAGTTGGGTGTGTACTGGTTGTTTTTGCCTCCACCCAGGCAATAGCTGAGCAGTTAGGGTGTATGAGCAGTAAGTCTGCAGAATTAGATTAATCATTTGGTGTTTGATTGCTTGTTTCATGATCAATATGGAAATGATGGCTCCAGGCAATATTATAGACTCAGTCTCAAAGTTTAAGTTGTAAACAGGCTCTTCAGAACGCTTGTAGAAAGTGAACTTCTAAAACAAAGAACAGCCTTTGAAAGACCTTGCTCTGAAAGGGGCAATAGGACACACATTGGTCTTTGTGGTCATACTCACATTAGTGCAAATAGTTATTAATTTTTAACAGACAAAGGTCAAAGACAAACTAATAGGAAAAAAGTAAAGATTTGAACATTCAAGGCTGAATATGCTTTACCTCACACATCCAATTATTAAGCCCAAGTGCACTCCTAAGTCTTCCTTTGTCTACTCAATATCCACTCCGTAATAACTCCTTAATAATTCCAGTCATTCTTCACATTGCAGCCATAAAGAAGTTCTCAAAGCATAGATAGGAACTTTCAATTCTCTTGCTTAAGGATCATCTGCCTTTGCTTAACATCCTGCAATAGATCCTCATTGCCCATCAAATGAGCTCCAAGTTCCTGAACATGGTATTCAAAATTTTCTTTTCCCTAAATTCTTTTTCCTTCACCCAAATACATCCAAACTCTAACCATGGTTTCTTTAATATACCATGCTGGTTCATGTACCCATATCTTTGCAAATGTTTTTTTCTATATTTAGAATTTTCCTCCCTTATATCTACCCAAAGAATGTCTAATCATACTTCAAGGCTCCCTTCAATGATCACTACCTCCAGGAAGCAATTCATCACAGATCTATATTGCTCTGTTCTGATGACCATTAATTACCTGCACACACTTGTGGCAGTATGAATCTCTTTGCATTGGAGATATTTTATTTACATGCCTAACTGTGATTTCATTGAGTGCAGGGACTCTCTTTCTCATGTTTGCTTCTCACAGCACTCATCAATTTATAGAATGAATAGAAGTTAAGCATTTGTTACATTAGTTAAGACTTTATGCTTTGACTATAGATTTGATTTTTTTTTTGAAAGAAAGTTGGCTTAGCTGCGACTCCTGGATATTAAATGAAATTCAAAGATGCTGCTGAGAAATCAAATCATTTTTATGTGAGGGTGATCACTAATAGCCTTAAGCAGAATAGAACATTTATTTTAAAACAAGTAACAGATCTTGATAAGAGCAGGACAAACCAAGGGACAAAATCCCTTGCTAGCTCCTTGAGAGGAGGGACTATTTTCTAGCTCTTTCTTATCAAATTCAACACCTTGTAAAGTGCAGGACACATAGCAAACCCTCAATAAATACTTGTGGAGAGAACAAATAATATTATAAACACGGGGATGAAACTTTATATTCTAAACTTGCTACCTATTGTCCCTTACCTCAGATCATAACTTAAACTAGCTAACATAATATTTAGTCAACAATGTTAATCTCAACATTAGCTGCCATGATTACCTATTGAGAAGTTTTTCATTATCTTAGTATAAGCAAATCTTTTATATTTAAGATCTATTTGCATTAAATATCTGCGATATTTTAAACCTATTTTCCCCATATCATTTTGGGTCCCAGTGAGTTATTTGAGTGATCACTTTGAGGTCAAAGATGCTAGCTCTGCATATGCTTCTATGATACCTAGCACACAGTAAGTCCTCAACAAATGATTACTGAAATGAAATAGTTAATCAACATTATCAAAAAACAGAATTTAGCTATAATACTCATGCACAAATACACACGAATATATGACATTCTGAAAGACAGAAAGAATATTTGCCCAAAATAGGAATCACTTAAACTAAGCACAAAGAATAAAGATGTACATTTTAAAAACTGAGACAGCCAAATGAAATAGTTGAAGAAGGGTAAGTTGGGCATCAGACAGACCTGGGTTCAATTTCTAGCCCTGTTACCAGCTCAAGGACCTTGGGTAAAGGTTTGTATCTCAGTTTTCTCCCCTGGCAACACTGGGTTAAGATCATCTTTTTAATAGACCGTGGTCAAAACTAAATAAGCTGACATACCTGAAAGCACTAACCACCATGCCTGGCACAAACCAGTTACTCACTGATAGTTTGTTGTAGTACTCTTAATTGGCCATGATGGCTGCTTAAACTTTTCTTTCCCCTTTCTAGTGTAGCTGTTGCTATTAGTGATGAGCTGTTAGAGAATCAAGACCCTTTTGAGCAGTATTCCTCAAACTTTAGCATGCAACACAATACCCTGGAGGGCTTGTCAAAACACAGATTTCTGGGCTCCATCACTACAGCTTCTGATTCATTAGGTCTGGGGTGGGGCCAAGAATTTGCATTTCTAACAAGTTTCCAGCTGACGATGCTGATTCTGGGACAACTCTTAGAGAACCACTGCTTTTGAAAAATTGTTTCTGCTGTAATGGGAATTACTGCATGAAGGAAAAAAAAGACATTTATGGGTTCTTGAGTGTGGATATCTTTGAGGGCCCCCTGGGGCTTGGATATACTGGAATGGGGTATTCTCACCTACCATCCCAACACAGAGAAAGATAGAAACCACTTCAGGTTTGCCAGTGGTTCTCAATGGAAAAACCCAGAGCAACCACCAGATGGGCTGAAAGGGGATGACAGGGTAGAGGACAAAAGACAGGAATTCTCAAGGCTCCCAACCACCTGACTTCCACCATTTTCAAAAGCTCTCTTTCACTGACTTTATTCAGGGGGGAAAAAAAAAAAAGGAACTACTTTGGAAATTACATGTACTGAATGTGTATTCATCTCCAAAATTGTACAATTATATAACCAACGTATATATTGGGGCAGAATCAAAGAGAAGCATGTGTAATTTTCTGCCACAGAATAGCTCAGAATCAGGGAGTTTGGCAGGCACATTAAGAAAAAAAAGTGATCTAACATATCTAACATTAGTGCTATAATAGAAAAAGGTGAAAGCATATATCCTTTATATATAGGAACACATAACAATAAATAGACAATGCATTTGTGGTGTTTACTGTAAGGCACTGGTCTGTTAATTCATTTAATTCGCACTGCAACATATGAGATAAGCAGTATGACTAGTCCCATTTTAAATATAAAAAAGCTGAGGCACAGAAAGGTTAAATGAGCTGCCCAAGGTCACACAGCAAAAATGTAGCAGAATCAAGATTTGAAACCAAGAAATCCTGCTCAACACCTTTGTTCTTAATACTACGCTATCTGGGATTAAATTAAGAAAGATAGATGGAGACAAAAGATGATTTATGAGAATAGTTCAAATTATCAACTAGAAATTCATCTCTCTTCCTTCTTGTATACCTGAAACCATCTTAGTATTGGACTCTTTCTGCTGCAGAAGCTGAAGAGGTAGAATCATTACTGCATTGCCATATCCTAATACAGGATAATCTAAAGACTCACACTGGTTATGTGCACTGACTTCTATTATATTGCACTATTTCTCTAAACATCTACAGCAAAGAGATTCTCATAATAAATTATGTCTCAGTCCTGTGCATTAGTGCTGGCTGCTCTCCCACAATGTCAAAATTGTAAGCAACTGGCACAGAGTCATTGTGACAATATGTAAATTACTTGTAAAGGGAACTTGATCTTGTGTAATAAATGCTATTTGAATCTTAATTTGCTAACAATATTTTAATGCAGTAATTGAGGTCATGAAAGACGTGGGCTAAAGATGAAACCATCTATAACTGTCGATTTTAAACAGGACTGCATTGCCCAGGTTTATAAAATACTCCAAGGAATTAAAAGGCAAATGCAATGTTTATATTTGCTATGAATTAGCAGTGAAATGTAACTGTAGAAAAAGATATGATATGCTACAGGACCATAAGAGGGGTTTGGAAGAGGTGATCAAAGGTTTTTTTCTGACTCTAAAATTCCTTGGTTCTAGGATCAATGTCCCCTGACCTATCCAGGTTTTTCCTTAATGAAATAAAGGGACATCTCATTAAATCCCATGGCCCCAGTTTAATTCTTTTTTTCCCCCAGTTTAATTCTTAATAATTTGGGGCACCTCTTCACCTCCATGCTTTCATAATTAATCACCAAACTTCCTTTGTCTTCTCAAAGAAAGCCCTCAACCAATTGTCTGCCCAATCTTCTTTCTCTTTTCAGTCCAGCTCTCGGATCAAAATCAGGTTCAGCATCTGTGAAATTGACCCTCAAGTGTGAAATCGTTTTTTAATGATAAAGTGCCAAAAGTGTTCCGTAAGTATAAGGTATTAATTGAGTGTTATAATTATTATTATGCAGCTACTTCCCATGGTGATGACCTTTGTTCTCCTCTACCTCTCCTTCATCTGCTCTATTTTATGGTCTGTCATTTTTGAGGTTTAAAACCTCTCTTCTTTTCTGAAACCTGAGACTCTGGTGTTCTTTCTTCCCTCTGTGTTCTGCCCTCTGTGAACAGAGCTAAGCTTTCTCCAAACCCAGCTGACACTGTAGAGAAAGCCGGATTTGGCTCTGATTGGGGCCAACAATCATTATTTCTCCTTCTGCATGTAACCAAGCAAAACCCACGCTGGTTGACTTCCACTTAGACATCTTGGCCAACCTCCAGAACAGGAAGATCTTTTGAAGGAGCCAGTCATCAGCAAGGACCTGAAAACAAAACTCCCTTACCTTATACCCTTTTTTTCAGTAAACCTAAAATGCTGTCCTCTCATTATCACATCATGTCATGAGTCCTCATGAGACCTGTGGCCTTGTTGAATATAACCTATCCTATCACTATTCACTTACTTCTGGCTTCTCTATCCAGATGTGTGTCCATGATCTCAGTTTTCTCTGTACCTCTTCTTGCCCACCCCACAACTCATCCTGCTCACCATCCTGGTACTAGCCAGCTTTCCAGGCCAAGTTCAAATCTTACTTCTGCAATGGAGTTTTGGACCACCTCCTTGGTTCCATGTATTTCTTCCCTTCTTGATTTAAATCCCTGCTCAAAAGTTATCTCTTCTAGAATTAGTTCCTTCCACTTATGGGCTTCCAAAGAACTTTCCTGTAATTCTATGAAAACACTTACCATACTGCACTGCAAGTATTGTTTATATGTCTCTTTTCGACTATATTGCATATTCATTCTAGTAGAATCTGTATTTTGTTCATTTTTATAATTTAAAAAGATAACAAAATCTGATTTATAGTAGATACTTGATAAACAATTGTTGGATAAAATAATGATTGCTCAAAGCTCTGAATGTGTATGATGTTGAAACCTCTCTTTATATGCTCATTTATACTTTCGTCCATTTTTCCATTATTCATTTGTAAGTTTCTTTACATATTCTTCATACCAATCTCATCAGTTATTATATTGGAAATATTTTCTCCCCATTTGCAACTTCTCTTTTTACTTTGTTATAGTTCACTTACTAAGATGCTAATTTTAATATGGTCAAATTTATAAATATTTTATATTCAGCACCTTTTGTGTTTTGTTAAAAAAAAAAATCTTTCCATATCCAGTTTAAAAGGGCATATAATCCAATTCAGAAAACTTGGGTTTGTACACATATTCTAGCATTCATTTCTGTGGGATCCTGGTCAAATTACTTAATTTCTGTGGCCCTCTAAGCTTTTTCTCTATGAATAGTGAATATTCTGTTACTTATATACAGAGTTGTCATGAGGATTAAGTGTGAACAATGTTTTATATGTAGAGTGTTACATGTATGTAATTTTAATAATGGTTAAGATTAATTTTTATGCTACTGGTGTGGCCTGGAATTTCCAAAATGAAAAGGGTACCAGAACAGGATTCAGAAACCCAAAGTTCCAGACTACTCATTTCCGCCATGACCTTTCTGAATATCCTCAGATATGATTTTTAACCTTCATCAGCCTCAGTTTATCATCTGTGAAATGGTTATACAGTCTGTCTCCTTGTGAAGTTGTGAGCACATGGTAATGTTTAATAAACAGGGCTGGAACTAGGGTGAAGTGAGTGAGGCACTCACCTCAGGTACAAAATTGAAGAAGACACCAAAAAATGTTAAGATAAATAATATTTTAATGTAATCAGCTTAAGAATTAAAATTAGTGCCAAATTCTGTGATGAATCAGATATCAAATTTTTAAATAAAGATAGAATTTTATTTTTAGCAGGGTATTTGTTTTCCACATTTAAGAAATTTTCTTTTCCATATGTGAGCAATTACAACTCACACAATTATCTATTATAGAATGGCCAGAGACAGAACCAGAAACATGGGGGGGTAAGGTTATCCGTTTGAAGCTTTTTAAGAGCACTTGCAAACACTTGATCTTTGTTCACTTGAGCAACAATAGATGGTGAGTGGTCGCTGCTCAGCTGGCCAGTGATGGTGTTTTGAAAGCTTTGGAAGCCTGTTTCCAGCTGATTGGCTATTTTCACTATTGGTGAGTTACTCTGTCTTAATCACAGCTGACAGATCTCAGCTGGCCCTGTTCTTTGCACCCCCCCCCCCCAATACCTCTTTCCTCTCAAAGCCAATGCTAATAGCAAAGGTGTCACTTTCCCCTGTGACTACCATAGCCTCCCTCTGCCTAAGGAACAGCAAGGCCAGGAAAAGGGCTTTCTCATAAACACCGAGCACTTCCAGCACATGGTAAATAATAAACTGAAACTCAGCCAGCTGCTGACAGGATTGGCTCGTGACAGGATTAGTGACAAAGACAGTTTAGGGGCCAGGGAGTGTTTTAAAACCTTATAAACGCTAAACATTTCCCAGCTTTGCATGCGTAGAATGCACTAATAAGTAATGAGCTGGATATGATTTCTAGCTTTGGAAGCACCTCGTGATGAGATTTACCAAAGAGTCAGAGAAGACTCCCAGATCTATAATGCACATTCAGGGGTATGAGAGAGGAGGAAAATGTACTGTATATAATAGTCAAACATACCTTCTGTTTTTACTGTTGTGGATATTGACTTCCAAATGGATTTAATCAAAATCAATAACAAAATGTACAGTAATGAAGTAATATAAAATGCGGTAATATATAGGCCAAGAGGTTGAATATGGAATATATTAAGAGAAAAGCACCTTGGCAAGAATAACTCATCCCTCTTTTACAGTCCTCCTCCACCTAATGTAAGACAATAAGAAGGAGAGGCAAAGCTCTAGAGCAGGCCACAGAGTGGGTCCGTCACAGAACTTAAAAAAAAATTATCTTCCTAGAAAATTCAGTGAGACAGGATTCGGCTACAGCTGGAAAAACAAAATAAAGAAATCTGTTTATAAGATCAGAAGGCTGACCTATGGGTGGATGGTCCAAACATTGTCCTTTCAGGTTGGCTTTTAAAGGGAAATAAAATGACTGATTTATAACAATATCATAATGATTTTCTAAAAGTTAAATAATTCTAAAATGCTTTATATATACCTTTGGAGGGTACACATGTATCCTAAAGTTAAATGGCAAAGGGCACAATTTGTTAAGAATTGTCTGCTTATTAAATTTATATCCTAAGAGGTAAAAGATGGGAATGTATTACCTAGAAATGGCCAGAAAGGCCCAAGGTAATTTTTGAATAATCGATATTTTCCAATATCTGCTATCACTTTAAAACAGAGAAAAATAACTGATGCTGGCATTCACAAGAAATCTGGTTTTGTTTTGTTTTTTTCCTTTCTTAAAGATGCTTAATGATTTGCTGGTAAAGATTGACTATAATACAAAGATTTCAAGGAGTATATTACCAAGAAGGAATAACATTCCCATTTTACAGAAAACCAAACTCAAGTCTCAGGATAGTAAGTCTCATCATAAATCACTGGATGAATACTTTCACTCATTTATCATTTCTATTTCTTTCTTTACAACTTCAACTTACTTTTTTTCCCTTCTCATATTTGGCTCTTACTCCTCTCAATTATCCTCTGTGTTACCATCTGCATTCCCTCATTTCCTTCCTCCTCTGTTTTCCCATTTCTTCTTTCTCCGACCATTCCTATACTCTAGAGAAGCTCTAAGAGAGGAAAGAATAAAGGCAATAAACAAAATAACCTACTTTTAACCGCAGGTAGAATAGCAGATTTAAGGCAAAAGGTACCATCTTTTGAATACTTCCTCTTAAAATGGATGAAATTATCCGAAAAAAGGAAGAAAAGGAGGGAGGGAAGAAATTAGAAGGGGAGAAAGAAAGAAAGGAATGAATTACCAATGTTTGTTAGTGCAGTCCTGCAATGATTAATGTGAATTTCCACATGCCACTCCGGTGTAATGCCTGAGCGTTATTGGAGACAAGCACTGACATACAAAAACATTATTAGAATCTGAGCAGCACTAGCCACTTTAGGGGCAGAATGGCTCAGAATTCAGAAATCAGGCACAGACCATCAAGGGTCTAGTGGCATTTCCTACTCGTCCTCAAGGGATTCCACCATGACTGGAGTAATAGAAGTCAAAACTTCAATCAGGCCCTTATTAGTTACTTTGCACACAGGATATGAGGTACCATTGTTGGTGGCAAGCGAGAGCTATTGCAGCTTAGAACTGACAATGCTTTTTTTAAAAGCCATCTTTGACTGCTCAATATAAGGTTAGGAGCAGGTCATGTACCAGGTTTTTTACCAAATTAATGCTATCGGGGGAATTACACTTAAATGGAATTCTTTCTATCTAAACAATTCCATCTCGTTTCATCACTGCTTCTTCTCTCCATCCCTCCCTGTATAAAATAATTCAGACGAGTAGACATCTGGAATAATATATAAAAAATCAAGTAATCAAACAAAGACTTACCACCAGGCTTGTGCCCTTTCTCTAAGTTATCTAGGAAACCAAAGTCTCAAATAGCCAGTAATTTTTTGTGACAGATTTCAAATAATCTTTGACATTCTGCTTCTTGGTACATAAACTTCATTCAAATGACCAAGAATAAAATTTAAAGAGACCCTTTTATTTGAGAATCATTTCCTTCGTCTATTTTTCATTTAAAGAGCACAATGATGTGTTTAAGAGGTGGCTTCCTAAATCAGTCATCAAATACATGTAGGAATCAAAATCTAAATCTAATCACAACTTATTATTCCTTACTTAAAGGCAAGATGCCTTTATAGTTGGGGTGCCTGGGTGGCTCAGTGGGTTAAAGCCTCTGCCTTTAGCTCAGGTCATGATCTCAGGGTCCCGGGATCGAGCCCCGCATCGGGCTCTCTGCTCAGCAGGGAGCCTGCTTCCCCCTCTCTCTCTGCCTGCCTCTCTGCCTACTTGTGATCTCTCCCTCTCTGTCAAATAAATAAATAAAATCTTTTAAAAAAAAAAAGATGCCTTTATAGCATCTATTGTTTTTCTCCCCCCAAGTCTAACAACTCTCCTGTATAGCAGTTCTCTAACAGAAAGTCATAATGTCATCCCTCTGCCAGTCCAATGAAAGAAGACTTCATTAAACCTATGTCTACACACACATAGTAAGTAGGATAATTAGAAGTGTTTGTTTCTAGTACCTGAGTTAGTGATAATTCTTTAAGCATCTATGGGCCCACATCTAATGTGTGTGTTTGAGAGGGGACATTAGAAGTAGGAGAGAGTTCTTAAAAGTAGACTTAAAAGGGACTCTAAGAAACATAGTAAAAAATGATACTGGATTGACACAAGTGACCTTGAGTTGCTAGAAAGCCCTGAATTCTAGAATGAGAGATATTTCAATTTTACCCACAAAATGATATTGAGTGATTGTAGATTCTTAAGCTAAGAAATGATGAGATAAAGGCTATGTTTCAGGAAGTTTTTTTTTTCTTTTTTTTTTTTAATTGTGGATGCTTGGCAATTCAGGGGTAGAGAGGGAAGCATAAGAGAACAGGAGCAATGGGAAGGAGATTGGAAGCCAAGGACATGTTGAGGATGCTTATTTAGACAATAATCCACAAGAAGGTAAAAAGGGCCTACTATGGACTGAGTATTTGTGTCTTCCCCAAACTCATATGTTGAAACCTAATCTTCAGTGTGATGGTATTAGGAAGTGGGGCCTCTGGGATGTAATTTAAGTGATAGGATGGAGGCCTCATGAATGGGATAAGTGTCCTCTTATAAAAGCAACCCTAGAAGCTCCTTCACCCTTTCTACCATGTGAGAATACAGCGACGAAACAACTGTCTGTGAACCAGGAAGCAGACTCTCACGAGATACGGAACCTGCTGGCACCCTGATCTCAGATCTCCCAGCCTCCAGAAAACTATGAGAAGTAAATATCTGTTGTTTATAAGCCATGGTATCCTGTTATAGTAGCCTGAGTGGACCAAGACATGACCTAAGCCACAAAGGGGAGAGAAAAAATAAGAAAGGCAGATTAGAGAGAAATTGTGATCATTTTAAGACTGGCAGGTATAGATAAACAGTTATAAAAAATGAATCCTAAGTTGTGATACCAGAAAACCAGGAGAAGGAATTTACCACTGACAGGAAAATGGGTGTCAGCAAAAAGCATTGATTTGGAAACAGGAAAAAGTGGGGGAAAGGGCAGGGGAATTACAAGGTTAAATATGTGGTTCAGCACTTGTTAAATTTGAGAGGATGAGGTTACATCCATCTAGAGCAATTTAATTAACAGATAAAAAGATGGTGTCTGGATTAGAAATAAAAATTGAGATGGATGTTGTAAGCAATCAGCATGGAGATGAAAGCAGAGGTCTTGAGAATGACGATACCGGCCCAAGAAAAAAAGGCAGAGAAATAGAAGGTCAAAGGAGTGACCTTGGAGGAAATTTGATTTTGAAAGATGGAATGTGAATAAAAAAAAAAAAAGAGATCTCAGAGAAGAGGGAGGGAAAGGCTCCAGGAGCACTGGAATAATTACAAGAATCCTTACCAGGAAACAGAAGACATGGGTTCAAGTTCTAGTTTTGTCACTTACTAATGGTAACATTGACTAAGATCGAGGATTATGCTGCGCTTTGTAAGTAAAGAAAGTGGATGAGTTCTGCTTCTGCTTAGGATATTAGGATACAGAAAGCTAGAGTGTTGTGAAAACTCTAACAACAAAGAAATGCCAGGTAGACTATAAAATCATAACTCTTTTTTTGAACTTTGGGGAGAGCTGGTGTCACAGCATAAACAAGTAGCTTGATTGCCAGAAGAGACGGATACTTCTAAGAAGAGATAGACCATGCAGACTGGCTCAGCCTGGGAGGAAGAGGTGTTAGCTACCACAAAAGCAAGTAAGAAGAAATCATCTAAAATTTTAGCAAAGGTGAAAAGCCAAGTGTGGGCTACTGTGACAAGATAGAACACTTGTGAGCCCCAAAACAGGGAAATTTATGCTTACTCACAGGCTCTTTTCCTCAGATCTCCACTGAGTGCTCTTAAGATTGAGGGTAGTATAAGAAACCAAAGAAAGCACCCTCAGTGGTACAGCTGTACAGGAAAGGATAAGCTGACAATGCAAGAATGCACAAGTTCGGTCGTCCTACCCAGAACATTTTCTCATGAGGAGCACAGCCATCCTCCCCTGGGAGAGAGAGACTCGAACACCATGGATGGTAACCAACTGTTGTCAGAAGAGAAACCAGTCCTCTTCTCCAACAACTGAAGTGCTAAAGAAACTAAAGGACAAGCACAGTCCCTAACTCACCCACAGGTTTTGTCTTTAAAGTTCATTTGCAAAGCAAGGGTTAAGTGTCAGATAGTGAGATTCCCAGGCCAGACTACAATACTAGGGAAGGGCATCGCTAAGGGTTGAATTGCAGCCTCCCCAAATTTATATGTTGAAGTCCAAATCCCTAGTACTTCAGAATGTGGCCTCTTTTTGGAAATAGGAACATTGCAGATCTAATTGGTTAAGGTGAAGTCATACCAGAGAAAGTTGGACCCTAATCTAATATGACCTATGTTCTTAAAAAAAAAAAAAAAAAAGGAGAAATGTGGACACATGTGCACAGGGAGAACATAATATGAAGACAAAGTGAGAGTTCAGGGTAATGTTTCCACAAGCCAAGGAACACCAAAGATTTCCAGTAAACCACCATAGGGGAGAGGCATGGAAGATTATTCCTCACAGCCCGCAGAAGGAACCAACCGTATTGACACCTTAATTTGGGTTTCTGGCCTTCAGAACTGTGAGGCAGTACATTTTTGCTATTTAAGCCACCCAGTTTATGCTGCTTTGTTATGGAAGCCCTAGCAAAATAATACAGGCATTAAGGAAGTTTTATCAGTAGATTCATTAATTCATTCATTGAAAACATTTTTTTTTCATTCTCTATAATGTACCATGAACATAGTAATGAGTAAAAGAGATAAAGTCCCTACCCTCAAAGGGCTATTATCCTACTTTAGGAGACAGACCATAACACAAATTAATAAATTATATATCAAGTAGTGCTGTGTGCTTTGAAGAAAAATAAAGCAAGATACAAAATAAAAATAAAGCTGTCGGTGGAGAAATGCTTTTCTGAGAAGGTGTCACTGAGTAGGGACCTAACTAGGTAAGGGCAAGAGCCAGGTGAATTCTTGACAGAATAAGGCTCCAGACTGAAGGAGCAGCAAAGGTTTGATGGGGAAACTTTCTTGGCATGTTTTGAGAAACAGAAAGAATGTCTACAGCAGTGAGCTGAGAGAGTAGAAATAAGGTCTGAGAGGCAGAGCCAAGATGACGCAGGATTGATAGGGACTTTGAATTTTATCCCATGTGTGATGGAAAGCCATCAGAGAGAGGTGAAAAACTACATAAGTTTCAAAAGCTGGGTGCCACAAATGGTTAAACTTTAAAAGAGGGTTAGTGTGAAAGTAGGAAGCTCCTTTTGGAACCTTTACAGTTGTTCCTGCTGAGGTGATATTATCTTGGGCTAAGGGGGGAGAAGTGGTCACACACAGGACATATTTGGACAGAATTGATGACAGCTTGTATTAGCTTTATGGGCGTTGGCCAGGAGGAAGTCTCTGCCTTGATGAGTATAATTTCCAGCCTGAATTAGAAGATACAGCTCTAGGTAGATTTCAAAGCTCTGGGAAATAACACACTGTATAGTATGGCTAAGCACACAATGCCTGTAAATATTTTAAAATCTGGCAAGATATTGCAAATATTTTCAAGTGGTAGAATCCCAACAGAAAGTGCATTTTAACAGAGAGCATATTTGCACCTTGCCATCTTTCAAAATGTTTTCCACATTTCCACCCAGGGTGTTCTCCCTAGTGAGAGCCATTGGTGGAATCGTTTTGAAAGTGCTTGCCTTTCATCACAAGCCAAAATAAATCAAAAACTGTGGTCACAGCTTTTGCAAGGATTGGTTCAATTGTGAAAAAGAATATGTTTGATCTGTGGAGGCTCTCCGGGGGAAAATGTTTTGAGTGAAAGGGCAGCATTTTATTTTCTAAAAACAAATGCTTCATCTTCCCTCATCCATAAAGGCTATATCTGCACACATAGAAATGAAGAAAAAAGTTTAAATACTTAGCCAAGCCATGCACACACACAGATGTGACAAAAGGAGGGAGAATCACAGCATTTTGAGGCGACAGACAGTGGGATCAGTCTTGCCTGAATTATTCAGATTAAATATCCAACTGGAGCAAAGGACCAAGATTACTGTTCTACCTTCATTTCACCTAAAAGGAAGAAGATCTTGCAAGTTTTATTCCCCTAGGAAACTACTAGCAGTTTTCTTCTGACTCCGTTAAGATAGGTTCCTAAGAGTTATTATGCTAAATCAAAAACTGGTAAATTTTTTTAATTCTGCATATTAAATAAAAGCTGCTATAAAAAGAAGCTTCTAAATGTCAACCCAGTATTTTTCCCATGTGGAAGGATGTTTTCCTTGATTACATTTATAGCTTTTTCCAAGTCCTTAATCAATGCAGTCTCAATCAAATAACTAATCAACTTTGCTTCCTAATTTGATGAATTATACTAATAAACTCCAATTTTCACCAAGAAAATGGAGATTTACAGTCAATCCTTTTTCATTTGAATGAGATACTTCTACCATTTTTAAAAGTTATCTAATCTCAATTTTATTTTCAGAAGTTTTGACTAAGCTAAATTTTCTGTTGGAATAGGCCCAAGATACTAAGTTTTATGCCTCTACAAATGGTGTCAGATTTCTTTTTTCATCAGTTACCATGAGAGCTTACTAACAGGTCATATTCCTCTCAATCTCATTAATGTCTGATAGTAGAGGGAGTACACCATCTGGGGTTGTTTGTCTGGAAGAGAATGAATATTCTGTGACTTGATCCTGTCACTCTTGTCATGCACTGAAGCATGAGTCTTGAGCCCTCTAGCACATGGGCACATTGAGATTCTCCACCCTGACATTCTAATTTCATATTTGGTATATAGACTTTCCTTTGGTCTTTGCCAATCTTACTATGATTATTTCTTTTTTGGTGGATTTTTTAAGAAGATGAGAGCAGAAAACATGTTCAGGAAATAATTCACCGGACATAAATATCCTCTTCACTAACTAGACCACCAAACTCTGTCAGGACCGTCTCTTTTATACCACCTCTCAGGTAGCTTGTTGCTGCCTACCCTGCTGAATTTCCAATACATATAGCCAACTTACTAAATGCTTAATCAAGTCTCCCAACTTGAGTTCAATTTAATTTGACCACTATTGTTATGCCCCTACTATGTGCTAAATACTATTGACAATACATTGATGAATAAAATAGTCCTTTGTTCATGAGCTCACAACACTTGGGGGTGGGGTCCTAGACTAGGACTTACCTTGAATGATCCTGGATTGGCATTTATCTTGAATCGATACAAAGCTATGGAGAAGCTTATTTGCAAAAAAATGAGGGAACAGGGACCTTCAGAGTCATCAGTCTCCCCATTCAAGGCATTTCCTTAACCTTCGAATTCTCCAATACACTCCAGGGAATATAAGCATTAACACATAGGAAAAAACACATTGCTCAGTGACTCTAATCTTCTAGTTCTTATTACCTTTAATGAAAAAGGCAATTTCAAAATAAATGCCATGTATAGAATTATAAGGTTAGACAAGGTCTTGGAAGTGCCCTAGCTCAATTTTCCTATTTTGCAGATGAGGGAACTAAGGTTCAGAGAGGAAAGTGGCTTGTATTAGGCCACCCACTTCTTGGTGACAAAACTTGGCTCAATGAGTCTTATTTTCAGACACGCAGACTCCCTGCCTCTCGAACTGAATATAAAGAGGCCAAACGTGATTTCTATGTAAATTCTATGGGAAAAAATAAGGTAAGAAAAATTGGTAAAATTATTAGAATTGGTAAAAGAATTAGAATTTTAGAATATTAGAATCTCATCTCATCAGGTGAGAGATGTGGGGGTCTGTGCTGAGTCCCACTCACTGACCTTCCTTCTACTATTCTGGAAGGCTGCTGATTTGCTCCTCCCCATCTCAGAGACCCAGGTCAGTTTGGATATGGGAGAGAGGAAAACCTGGGTGAAAACTTCCTTTATCTGAGGAAGGGGTCAAGACCACCAACACGAGTTTTTCAGCTGCATGACCACCAGCTGACTGTTATTCAGCTGCATGGAGTCAAAAAACCAGCTTTATATGCTCATCTGGGCAAGTTACCTAATCTCTCCATGTCTTAATCCCTCACTCTAAAGTAGGATAGGATCATATCTATCTCAGTGTTGCTCAAAGGATTAAGTAATTGATATTTATATAGTGATTAGATTTGCCTACCACATGTCTGTGCATTTTTAAAATTAATAGAGCTCAATGATGTAAGTGTTCAATCTATTAGAAACAAGAATACTAGGGTTCCTGGGTGGCTCAGTTGTTAAGTGTCTGCCTTCGGCTCAGGTCATGATCCCAGGGTCCTGGGATCGAGCCCCGCATCAGGCTCCCTGCTCAGCAGGAAGCCTGCTTCTCCCTTTCCCACTCTCACTGCTTGTGTTCCTTCTCTCACTGTGTCTCTCTCTGTCGAATAAATTAAAAAAAAAATAAAATATAAAAAAAAAAAAAAAGAAAGAAAGAAACAAGAATACTTGGGGTGCCTGGGTGGCTCAGTCAGTTAAGCATCTACACTCAGCTCAGGTCATGATCTCAGAGTCCTGGGATCAAGCCCCGCATTGGGCTCTCTGCTCAGCTGGGAGACTGCTTCTCCCTCTCCCTCTACCTCTGTGATCTCTCTCTCTCTTTCTCAAATAAATAAATAAAATCTTTAAAAACAAAAAGAAACAAGAATTCTTAGAGATAGATCTTGTCTAAAAATAGTTTCTTTTGTGTTTTTTATTGAAGGCAAATTTCAGAGAGAGGATTCTGTTGAGGATTTGTAGTGCAGTTATCTGATACTGTTCATTAAGATGTCGACTTCAGCTAAAAGTAGTATCATGCCATTCACATGGACAGCATCAAACACATCCACTTTTTTAAATTAATAATCACTTTAGATTGGTATTTCCCACATTGAGTTTTATGGAATATCCATGTCCTTGGAATATACAAATGAGTCAAATGAACCAAAATTTTTTCATAGTCAAAAACATTGGGAAACACCGGGATACACAGAATTTAATAGATTTCTTTGCTGTAGGACTTTTAAGAGGCTAATTAATTAACATTAATGTGAACTGTTAATTCTATTTATTAAGGCTAGAAGGAAATCATCATTAGATATAAATTTAAAGAATAGCTGCTAAAATGCAACTATGCTTTACAATACTTTAGATTATGAATTGCATTTCAAAAGATCTTTCATGCAGGCATGATTCTGATAAAGTTTTCAAAGTATAAATCTGTATGAGCATTGCTAGCTGGGCATCTCTGTTAGAGTTTTTATAGCTTAGTCTCCAGTCAATGCCAAATGAAAAGTCCATGAAAGTGACAATCATGTAGCTCTTCCACAAGACATTAAGGAACAAATAGTAATTTTAATTTACTAAAAAGAGAGTTAGAATGAATTTTTTTTTAAAGATTTATTTATTTGGGGAACCTGGGTGGCTCAGTCAGTTAAGCATCTGCCTTCGGCTCAGGTCATGATTCCAGGGTTCTGGGATTGAGCCCACATCGGGCTCCCTGCTTGGTGGGAAGCCTGCTTCTCCCTCTGCTGCTCCCCCGCTTGTGTTCCCACTCTCGCTATCTCGCTCTCTCTGTCAAATAAATAAATAAAATCTTAAAAAAAAAAAAAAAAGATGTCTTTATTTATTTGCGAGACCAAGCAAGTAGGGGAAAGGGCAGAGGGAGATTCTTCAAGCAGACTCCCCACTCAGCACAGAGCCTGTAGGGCTTGATCCCATGACCTATGAGATCATGATCTGAGCCAGAACAAAGAGTCAGAAACTCAACCAACTGAGCCACCCAGGCACCCCAAAATGAGGTTTTGATAGAATATCAGCATATTAATATGCCTACTGTTACAAGTGAGCGGAAGACTTTTTTTTTTTCCTTATGTAGGTAAAGCACACTTTCAGATCACCCAGGGTGTCTGGTTCCTGAAGAGTTCACTGCTATGACCATTTTTCAAAAGATCAGAATAGGATTTACCCTGTTAGAAAGAAGCCCTTCCTCTGAAAGTACATTCCACCTTGAAAGGCTCATGGAGTTCTGGCCAAAAAGGTTACTAAGTTTGTGCCATAGAGAAGACTACAGTCTGCAAAATATTAGACAATTATACCAAAGAGAAGTGGGATGTTGAATGCAGGCCTCCTGCAGGCCAGTGGAACTTCTATAGTACTAATTATTATTCCACAAGCAACTAAGTCGGCTCCCCTACCTGCCTCATTCATCGATTCTAACAGCCCAGAGCATCTGACATCCAGGTGATTAAAACAATAAGAAAGTTGTAAGAGGGCTGAAATGTCATAAATTCTTGAGTGTTGTCTTCTAGAGTTCATTTATATACTTTCTAGTTGATCTAGCCAGATGTTTTAATAATTTATTTCCTGGTAAATTTTATCAAACCAATACCTAGAGGAACAAAAGCCACATCAAGATGCCAGTGCCTAATTTAAGATATGGTATCCACAGAAGCTCTGTTCTCACAAGTACAATGCATAAACACGAGCATGAACTTACATGCTTATGCCCATCAGCTTCTCGACAACTGATAGCCACCACTGGGGTTGATTTGAAAAAGAGAGGATTCGATTTTGAACAGTGCAGGCAATTTTTCGGTTCAACATTACAAGTGTTTAAAAGAAATGCATTTGTGCCTAGTAGGGATAGAATTTCTAAGAAGTGAGTGGAAAGGGCTGAGAGATCCATGTCGGGAAATACTCTGTGTTTTGGTCTGCTTCGGAATTGAGTTTTCATAGGTATTTGGAAAAACATCCACTTGGTGCATGAAATACCCACCCCCCCCTTAGCTAGACTGAGCCATGGAGATGAATAAATGTTTGCAAACCTTTCCTTCCATGTTACTATTTTCCCAGGAGTATACAACATTGGAGCCATCAGGCATGAATTGATGCATGATCTGAACAAAGATGTTTGCTGAGTGGGAGGAATGTGGAAGACCATGCTGGTTCCAAACTATTAAGACTTTGGTACATATTAGAGAATCTCCTCTCCCCTAAAAGGCCCACCTATACAAGTTACCCTACTGCTGTCCCTATTCCAACAACCATGACCTATGCATAAATGTATTAACCCCAGGAGATGTCTTCCATCCCTGATCTCTGGAATTGTGTTAGAAAGAATTATATCTAGTTACTAGAATAATGGTGTTTTTAAAGAGTTAAACATACAGACATATTTTCCAGGAATATTTCTCTTCTATTTATTAAGGGATGATTGTCCTTCTAAGTTTTCAGTATTATTTTGTTTTAAAGCATATGAAATTTTATCACCATATCAACTTGAAATAAAATGTGGAATTGGTAGCAGAATTTCAGGCAGTGATAGAATTCTCAAAGGATACTGATGTCCTTTTAAAAATTAAATACAATAATGGAAGATAAACTGTGTAAAATGCCAGCACTTCGCTTCCCCATCTCCTCTGTTTGTGTACTAAGCCAAGAGGTCCCACTGCCAATCATATCCTAGGAAAGAAACAGTATAGAAAGTGCTTCTGATATCACTCATGCATTCATTAGATCCCTTGTTTCTGTCATTCGATTTTGAGTTTGGTGTTAATTCATGGCACATATATATATACCTATATAAAACATATACAACTTCTCTGATTATAATACAGATAGATTGTTGGTAATTTGGGATATCCTGAAAATATTTAGAAATATTTATTGCTGGATTTAAAATGTCTGAACAAAGAGCTTTAAAATGAAATCTTCACCAGGAGAAACATCTACTGATACCACAGCATAAATACCATTATTACAATGAGAAAAGTATTGGATTGCCAACAAAGACCAATATAGTAATTACACTGTCCCCAAAAAAGAAAGAGAGAAAAAGATGGGGGTAATTCCAAATCTAAACTTCAATTCTAAATCTAAAATTCTCTGTTAAACAAAATGATTTGTCTTTTCACTAACATTACATTAAGTCAAAACGTGATTTGTTTTATACATCAATCACCCTTGTATGTGTGGTCATTCCTCAAATATTCTGAGTATTATTACAAAGCCTTTGGATATTTTCTTTTAATTTTTCCCCTTTACTTATGAAGAGCAAACACAATTGTTTAAATGCAGGAGATATTTTCCTCCAGAAATCTGGAAAAGCACAAAGAAAACCTAGGATTTTGTTAAAATATTTTCAAAAAATACTGTAAGGGGCTATTCTTTAGGATACTAAGCCCAAAAATTTACCCCAACAGTTTCTTTGACAGTGGCCTCATAGGGAAATAAGGCCCTTTTTCATAATATTAACTTCAAAAATAGGACGCATCAGAAATTTCCATAAGAACTAGTTCCATTTCTGACCTTCATAGTTATGTCCTATCATCTTAAAAAATGTTGTGTGTGTGTGTTTTTTTTTAATCTATATACCATCTTTAGGTTCATGGGTTTACTATGACTGGCGAGAGTAACACACTGTTTTATATACCCAACATAATTTCTGTAAGGTTCCACAGGGCTGCCACAGTTTCAGTGACACTTAAACTTAAGCACTCTGTTCAAATGCTCCTCGACTTTGTAACCTTGTATTTCTGTACACACTGGTAGCGTGTTGTCGTTTTTATCTTTAGAGTACCTCCTCCCCCAGTCCTGTGTTTTCCAAAATTACCTCTCAGTCAGTTTGCGCTCCAGCACACACACCCCTGACACACACAAACGCTCATATGTGTGCACTGTGGAAGGTCCATTCTCCCAGTAAAACAGAGGTGAGGCCAAGGGAGACAGCTAATATTTATTGACTCTTTTGGGTGCGAAGCCTAATTCCAGGTGCTGTCATTTTATTCTCATGACAGAACTGCAGAGTAAGAGTTAGTATCCTTACTCCTATTTTTGAGTCACAAAATGAAGACCTGAGTACTTTGCCTGCATTCCACAGCTATAGATGGTGTCAAACCTCGGCTTGCTGGTCACCCAATCCCTCCACAGAACCACTAATTTTGAGGAGCAGGTAATTTGGAGTCTTAATCCTCAACCCCTTTTCCACTCTACCTTCCCTTCCCTCCCTCTTCAGAAACACTGGTTTATGCAACCATTTTTTTAAAGTGTCTCAGTAAGTTGTTATATAAACTTGCCTTTGTTTAATATCAATATTTCAACTGTATGATATCAATGCCCCCATTCTTTGTTTGATAGTGGCTCCTTTGATGACTTCTTAGCCCAAACCGCAATTATTCAGACCCCTTTCAGTTACTTAAATATAGCGCAAGACAGCTTAACCCTTCACCCTCAAATTCAGTTTGAAGCTCCAGTCTATACAGACTAGAAGCGTGGCTGCAGGAGGAGGCAGGAGGGAGAGACATTTTTTCTCAAGTTCCATTCTCCTTCCTGAGGCTCCAGCCTATGTAGGAGCAGGAAAGGCACTAGAAGAGACAGAAATCTCTGGCACACCCAGGCCCACAGGGTCAGGACTAGGGTGAGACAACGGAGGCACTAAGCCTGTACTTGCTCAACCCTGGAGGGAGGACCTCCTTAAACCTGTACCCTGGGAACTTCCCTTGCATCCCCTGCTCAGGCTACCTCCATCTGACACTGGGGGACTCTGCTCTATGCTGGTCTCCATTTAAGGGGTGCACATGATTGCCTACAGGCAGGGGCTGGCTTTCCTGGGGCCCTTTCTTTATTGAGGACCTCTGGAGGAGCAGCACTTCCCCTGGTCCCCCTTTTTTCAGTTATATGCCCTGGATGGGTGCCCCCTCTCTTGGCCTGGAGCCCACCTGGGTAACCCTATGATTCCTGCCTCTAACTCCACCTTCCTGAATATAGAGCCTCAGAAACTACTGGCTTTACTTATGTCCTCACCAAGAGCAACAGAGAACTAAGATGAGGCAAGGGTTACCCCTCTTTTCTTAACAAGCTCCCTTTTATGACCTGCCAATGTGGATTCCTCAAGCAGGGCCCACACCTTCCCAACAGTCTGCACTAGGCTCTGGGTAAAAACCAGCAAACTTCAGGGGACATATACCAGGCTCTCCCAAAATCTTTCTCCCCATTGTATTCTAGCAGAAGGTTGCTGATCTCAGGGAATGCTTTTGCCTATGCTTAATAAGGTTATAGAAGTGGATATAGTTTCAGAAGCCAAGAAATCTGCTTTTTTAAACCTATGGTCAAGGTCTGAGCTTTCACAGCATTGCCATCACTAAAGCCAATATGGAGCACACAAAACCTTCCTGACTCTACAGGCCTCCAGCCCTGCAGTGAGAAATGCTAGACACCCACATCCTGACCTTGAGCTATTTGCCTGGCTAGGATTTTTTTTCTTCCACAAACCTTGGAAGCACTAAGCTATTTCTGAACCCTGGTTTCTTTTCTGATTGCTTACCAGGCAATAATTCTCCTGGTTCTCCATTTGCCCTAGAAACAAAACGAATCACAGCTCACTAAAAGTCAAGAGGCACAAGTGGTACCAATGCAAAGCAGCATCCAAGGCTTTCCAGAGTCATAGACAGCATCACCCACAGTGGCTGGGATCTCAGCCATGCATTTCCACAACCCCCGGTGTGACCTATGTGTATTGTCTTGAACTCTGAAGTGATGAGGACCAGAATCAGAGGCCCTCAGGGTCTCCTGGTTCAGCCTCCTGCCAGATATGATTGATATCTGACCTCGAGGGCTAGGATGAGTGAGGGTGGCAGAGTGGAAGTCTCCCTGCAGAAGGCAAAGGTTTGCAAACTGTGCTCCTAAGAGTCCCTGGGGGGGAGGGGGATGCATGATGACAGGATTAGGAAGACGCAGGGAAATAGCTTCTTATTCATATGTTTTATATGTTGGGTTTAGGTGACACTTTAATACAGAAAAGGGGCTTCAAGTTTTTAAAATTGAAAAGAGGATAGAGGTTTGATCTCAGAAAAAAGGATTCCAAGACCTAGCTATGTCCTTTACCTGTCATTGATTCTGAGCAAATTATCTAATGCCTCCAGACTCAGTTCCTCATTTAGAAAGTGGGGGAAACAATACCTGTCCAATTGTCTCCAAAATGATAATTAGCATGACATGCAGGAAAATGTTTATATTTCTTAGAGCCCAAAAAGGGCTTTAAGGGTTTACATTCTCTCCATTGATCTTTATGACAACCCTGTACTGTAGGTGCCACTGAACTTCATTTATCATATTGAAAACAAAAACAAAAACATGTTCAGAGAGGTTTAGTAAGTTGCTTGCAGTCACACAGTGACTGATCCAAGATTTGCTCTCAATTCTGACTTTTGCTCTGGGCCAGAACTTGGTCTTGGTATTGGGATTAATGTTGCTATTGTTCTTCTCCCCTGCTCTCCACACTACTGTCTACAGAAGTGCTAAGGTCAAGAACAGCTGCAGTTTGCTGAGACCAAGGCACTGTGCTCACTGCTTGACATATACTATCTCATTTAATCATCTCAATTCAGTGAATCCTTGCAACACTGTATTGGTAGGCATTTTAATATTTCTGTTTTACCAGTGAATAAAGTTATGCACAAAGAAACTGAATTAAGTCTCCCAAGATCCAGGGCCAATCCCATTGTACATGCCTTTGCTATTGCAGCTAGTCCCCACCATCTCCCTGCTGCCACAACTAATTTTGCCACCATGACTGTGGCTCCTGCAATGCCACCATCTTTCCCACTGCAAGGCTGTCAAAATCATAGTTCATCCTCTGGCCTCCAAAAGGTGAAATTGTTCTTCTCAGTTTTATGATACCTTCCTTCAAGAAACATGGGGCAATGGGGCGCCTGGGTGGCTCAGTGGGTTAAAGCCTCTGCCTTCGGCTCAGGTCGTGATCTCAGGGTCCCGAGATCGAGCCCCGCATCGAGCCCCGCATCGAGCTCTCTGCTCAGCAGGGAGCCTGCTTCCTCCCACTTCTCTGCCTACTTGTGAGCTCTCTTTCTCTGTCAAATAAATAAATAAAATCTTTAAAAAAAAAAAATGGGGCAAGTCCTAGAGGACACTTGAGGGAGAGTCCCCCTGACTCTGAGCAGTGCCTTGAGGTTAAATCAAAGTACTTCTACTCTCTCCTCACATGAATTGCCTGTCCCCCTGGGGAATGCTTCACTAGCTAAGAAACCTTTTGTTCTCCTTATTTTTTTCCTGAGAATTATCATTATAATTAATATTTACCCAGTACTTTTTTTTGTCTTGGGCACTCTACTAGTGTAAAAACATGCACCATCTCATTAATTTTTACAACAACTCTGTGAGATAGTTACAGTGATTATTCCCAATCCATATATGAGGAAGCTAAGGCAGAGAGAGGTTAATAACATACTCACATTTATACAGTGAGTTAGCAGGAGAGCCAAGCTTCAAAGCCTGGTTATCAGTCACCAAAGTGAACTCTTTTAGCCATTATATATGCCACAAAGTCTTGTCCACTGGCCCCAAGAGTCCATTCCCTCCTCCTCTCAGGGACTTAGGATGACTATGTCCTACTTTAAGAGCTCAGAGTGATCCTCCCTATATAAACATCAAGATGTAAAGATTTACTCATTCCATGTGTATATGTAGAGACTTCTGTCATCTAAAAATGCTAAGAGAATATGGTTTTTTGATCAGTTAATCAATATATTCATTGGAACTTGTATCACATTAGAATATATACAGTGGAAATTACAAATATGATTTAGGAGCAGGCCCTACTCTTAAAGGTATTGAATTCTGTGGGAGAGATCAAACCCAGAGGACACGGTCTCTGTTGGTCTAGATAGTCAGTTTTCTCTCCCAAAACATTATGAATACCTTTTGTCACTGTCTACCTGAGACATCTTTGTGCATTAACAAATGCAAGCTATATCAGGTAGGGCTGGCTACATAATTTTCAGGGTCCAGTGCACAGTGAAACTGTGGGAACCTGTGTTCAAAAATTATGAACAACATTAAGACCACATCTCATTAAACCAAGCAAGGGGACCTTCTAAGTACAGGGCTTGTGCAGTTGCATGGGTTACATGCACATGAGGCCAGCCCTGGTATCATGTCACTTTTTGTGCTCAGTACCAATGTTGATTCTGCTTCTATGTCAAATACCTTGACCACCCCCAGGCCAACTCCATTTCTTGGGCCAGCTGCCTACCCAGCATTTCCTACAAGGCCAAACCTGCTCCTCCTGTCTCCTAGTGAACCTCTGTCCCAACTTCTCCAATGAGTTATTTTCTATATTCCTTTCCTCTTTTCACAATAAATTGAATAGGCTGCCTTGGCTGGCTGTTTCACAGGCTCAGAGTAATCGAACTCCAGCAATAGGCCTCCTACCACCTGCTGGCCACTTGCCCCTCTCTTCCCCTTACCCAGGAGAAGTGAGGGTGGGACTGAAGGGAAGCCAGCAGAAAGAGCCACAGATGAGTTAATCTTGCTAATACTTCTCTTATAGCCACACTGACTTTGGTAGTTTCTCACCATAATGAAAGTTACTTTGCAAGAAATGTCTTGCTAATTAGCCAAACTATAATGGATCCCCACAAAGCAGCTCCCCCTCAGTTAGTTAAAGGCCTTCTCAATTTTGTTTGGGAGTTTATTACCACACCAGATTCAAGGAGTATGTTAATATTCCTGACGAGTATGCTTCTGGTGGGCACGCCCACTTTGATGCTTCTCCAGACGAAATCAATGCATCTCGCTCACCTGAAAGGACCCTCGGTACCATACAAGGCAGCTAGTGCTAGAGGTCAAATGAATGTGCAAATAGTAGAGGCTTCAAGAGTTGAGAGGAAGCCTGTACTGTAAGGATAAGAACTCTGGAGGTCTTCACAGAGGAGGTGAGGATTAGAGGTATTAGTTTCACAAATCAAAACAGAATAATAGTTCTGCCATTCAATTCAATAGCAGAGAGTCTGAAAATCTCAAAGAATATTTTTTGATATGGAAATACATTATTTTCCTTATTCACTTCCAAGATTTTATAATGTGATTTCTATTTCTATAGCCTTTTTCCGGATCATTTAAAATTATTCCTGATCATTGAAAATTGTTCTCATTATACCCAACATTTATGCTTTTATAAATTTTTAACCCACCACTACTTTATTTTGCCAAAGTCTTTTAATTGACTCCCTGGTTTCTTAACAGTTAGTACATTGCAAAATAGCAGGTAGACACTGTGATCACAGGATGGTTTAGCTAAAATATGATCCCCTAGCTAGAAATCTTCTGTCTAGTTTCCAAAACCCTTTGCCACTTTCTCTGTACTTTTGTTTGACAATTAGTAACCCCCCCCCAACATGTTATAGAGCTATAATATATATCTCCATGTCTTATTTCCCTTGGAGTCTACACATTCTCAAATGACAAGATTCTGATCTGGTCCATAAATGTGCTTGCAAGTAGAGGGTAGTTAATAAGGTAGATGGTTTGGTTAGCTGATTGAATGAAAAAAGGAAGAAAAGAAAGGAAGGAAAAAGCAGGGGAGGAAAAACAGGAGGAAGAAAAGTTTTCTATTTTATCTGTGTCTCCATTCCCCACTCATCTTTGATCCTGTTATCAGTTCTAAGGTAGAGCTAAGCTCTCTTTAATCAACTTTATGTCTGCTATTTTTCAAGAAAGTCTTTTACTACTAAGGAACTATGGAACCAGCAAGAATAGCTGAAGGAGATAAAGCTATGGTGAGTTAAAGAATTGTTAATGGTGCCTAACTCCATAACTATAGACAAAGTGCAGCACAGCTAAGATGTAAGACTTTGCAGTGATTTCCTTTCAGTAACCCCAGCCTCCTATGTCTCTTCCACCACAGATGTTCCAACCACCGATAAACCTGGAGAATCATGCTACAGTCTTAGAGTCAGAAGAAGTCTTACATGTTTCCTAGAAATGTCTTAATTTTTAAATAACCTACATAAAGTCTTTGCTTAGTAACTCTCCTTCAGTTTGATTACATCCAACCATAAGAAACTTACTACTTACCAACAAATCCTATACCATTTTTCTACATTTTTAAAAAGATTTTTACATTAAAATAAAAATAGGGAATAATGGAAGGATCCCACCAAATAGATGTAAAACAAATGTTAAAATTTTGTCATTTTACTTCAAAAATTATAAACATGTATCTGTCTACCTATAAATATATAAAAATTCCTTTTTATAGCATAGTTAATATAGCTGTGGAACACACAATTTCCATTTGTTTCCCATCATTTGCTAATGACATGTATTTTCTGAACCTATCTGTTCTAAATGTAAAATCCTTACCCCCAGAAATTTATGATTATTCCATTTTAGTTCTATGCTCATCTCTCATTGAGTTCTGCTAGAAAATTGATTATGCCCCCCAAGATCTTCCCATCCTCTGATTTCTTTTTTTTGAAGATTTTATGTATTTGAGAGAGGGAGAGCAAGAGAGAACAAGCAGGGGGAACAGCAGAGGGAGAAGGAGAAGCAGGCTCCCCACTGAGAAGGGAGCCAGATGCAGGGCTCGATCCCAGGACCCCGAGATCATGACTTGAGATGAAGGCAGAACCGACTAAGCTACCCTGGCAACGTCTGCCTTCTAATTTCTTGACAGAAAGAGATTCCCAGAAAATAACACCAAGGAAATCCCATACCCCTCAATATTCAAATATCCTCAATAAGAGCAATAAAATGTGATCGCCTGTTCATAAGAGTAACTAACTACACTAGCGACCAGCAACATCTTCTACCTAGGCATGCTAAAGTTGCTTTAAAGAAAACAAGTTATATTCAACTCAATAAAGCCAACCTTTTCTTGTTCAAATGGGAAATGACGAATTTGTACCTCTCAAATCAACAAAATTTTAATATAGAACTAACTCTAATCTTTAAACTGAGATGCCAATAATTTCAGAAAGCAATTATCTTCTTTGGCTAGGATAGGGTAAAAGAATTATAGACCCAAACCTATCTGAGATCTCATTCTTTTATTTGTGCTTAGACATTCCCCAAGCAAAGTGTGTCTCCTCTCCTAAGGCTGTGCCTTTAAATCACTGATTTATGTTCCAGGACCTGAAGGCAGTGTTTTACATAGTGCAGAGCTAGCCAGCAGCAAGTCCCAGAAGGTGAGCGTATCATTTGAAAGGGTTTTAATGCAGCCGGGGGGAAGACGCTCTACCTCCCGGTAATCACATGATCAGCACACCTAAATGGACAGCCCAGCCTGCATATTTAAACCTGCAGCCGGAGATGCAGCTCTGTTTGCACAATGCTGTCCCATGGCAGAATTACACAGCTCACCATGGCTGCAGCCAGATAATTATTATTGATTCGCTCTCAAACTGTCAATCCAGGGACAGCTCTGAGGCAGTCAGTGATGGACAGAAGGAGGATTGGACAGCCACCATCCAACGAGGAAACTTCATCTTGAAAATGAACTTAGATGAGATGGTGCCGGTGGATAAGGGTAATTGATGATTGTTTCAGAGTGGAGGAAGGGGAATAAGGAAAGATTAAAAAAAAAAAAAAAATCCTCCTTGGCATTCATCTTCATGTCCTTAGTGGGATCTACTAGGGGCAGTCCACGAACTCTGAAATTTTTGTGTGGTTCTCGTGCAAGATATCTATCATTTTTAATATGCTACCATAATCAAGATGGACTCACCACTTTCCAAATAAAGACACCTTAGAATTTGGAAATTTTTGAGGATGTAGGCATGCTAATTATTTTTTAATGTGCTTAATATAAATTTGTATAGTCATTTTAACTTTTCGAAATATCTTCTATATTTCCTAATATTTGCAAGACAATTGCACCCTCAGCCATGACACGTAAACCATCAAATGCCAGTTGACAATTTGACAGAGGGGCGAATTGAAACACAGAGGAGCTAAACGACTTGTCTAAACTCACAAAACTCATTAGAGGTCGAACTAGACATAGATCCCACACTTCCTGTCTCTTAGATACTTACTCTTCCTCTAATAATCTTCCTATTCTTTGACTGGCTATTCAGAGCCAAGCACTATACAAGATATTCTGCATAGATTATCTCATTTAAAATTCATGACAGGAAAGTGGTTGCATGAACCATTTTTTATAGATAAGGAAATGGAACTCATAGTAATTTTGGGACTTAAGTGAAGTCACTCAGGAGTCTCAGCCAGGATTTGAATCTCAGACTGCCTAGTGTGGTGCTTCACACAGAGGCAGTGTGTCCAAGTTTCAGGGCTACTTCAGCAGCTACTAAAACAACAACAATGGATTTGAACAATAACACATTAAACCACAGTCCTGTGTAAGTAGTGCCCTTCCTACCAGTGAAGAGTATTATGGCTTCAGTGACATCCTGCTCCAACATCCAAGACCCAGAAGCCACTGAAAAGTTTTTACTGAAGGGTAAAGTCCTAGTTATGTGATGCTGGACCCTTTTATTTGTTCCTCTAGGTGTAGTGGGTCAGCAGCCCCAGCCTATGGAAGCCAGTGATTGAGCTGATCTGGACTGGGTTGAAAAACAACCATTGTGGCTATGTTCCTCATGACCCACACTTTGTCTCTCTTCATTTGAAGTGTGACCTGGCATTTGCTGATTGTCAGTGACAATGCTTTACTACAGTCATTTTCAGGCCTGAGGTTATGTCACTCCGGGGCACCTTCAGTTATCTCAAGGAATCATTTCAAAATGTTTTTTTTTTTTTTAGAAAACAAGAGTTGTTAGTTTGTCTTAATTCAAAAAAAGAACAATATATATCCCAGAGGGAATTTTAAAAGGAAGAAATGGAGTATAAAAAAATCAAGCCAAAACAAAGACACACAGAGTTAAGAAATCATTGGTGAATACAGGTCACACATTATTTGGAAAGGAAAAGCTTAATGTTATCCATATTCTGAGAAGTTTGAATCAAATACGCTGAGTTCTGGCCTAGAGAGATAGCAAACTGCCATCTGTTCCCTGCAGTTTTAACTTCTCACGTAGATTTCTGGTCATTCACAGTATTCACATATTCCAATATTCCCCCTTCTTAGAGTAGGAGGGAACATTCGAAGGGCTGTGGTATAATAGATACAGGAAGTTCCCTTTTCAGTATATCCTTAAGCCTTAAAAAAGCTTTTCCTTGCAAGGATAATTTCCATTCATGATCACACACTGCACCCATGCCCAGCGTTCATGGTTGCTTTTATTGTCATTTGGTGCTCCCTTCATGTGTTCAACATTCTTAATCATCCTTCATCTCATTTGATCCACATAAAACTTTGAGAGGTAGAGCGGATACTATTACTGATGTTTTACAGATGAGCAGTTTGAAGACCCAAGAAATTAAATGACTTATCCAATGCTGCTCAGCTTGTGGGTGACAAAGCTACGTCCAGAACACAGATTTTTTTACTGCTAGTCCTAGGCTGTGTAACTATTCCTCATTGATCTATGATTGTGTTTTGTATTTAACATACTAGGTCCATTTTGCATGCATATAAACTAAATACAGGCCACCAGAAATAGTATGGAAACCATAAATTTGTGTAAGTATTATAATAATCTCCTGCTGCATGTAAGTAAAGAATCTCTCTCATTCCCCCTAAAATAGGTTATTAGGACAGTATTGTAAACAACAGAAAGAGTTTCTTATGAAAAAGTTGTTTTTTTTAATAATACCCAAAGGCACCATATAACTTGACCTTCGGCCCTGAATCCATGGTCTTATGTTTGAGTCCTAGGAAGAGATGGCTTGGAGAAAGAAGGGAACAAAAAAAAATCTAAAATATTATTTGCATGAACCTCCAATATTGGAAGCACAGTCCCTTTCTAGTTTTTGTTGGGCACAAAGTATCTGTAGGTGTGGACCAGGCACCTTTTCTCTGAGATGTCTCTTCACACTCTCTGGAGTTCTGAGAAGACCTAACATCCCAAACGTCTGGTGGGATGAGCCCTGTTTGGACTGAAGAAGACATCATTTTCAGCAGGTATTGGTGGTATTGATGTACAAGGACCGCAATGGATTTGTGGCACCCTTCCAATATGGCCATGTGTCAATCAGAGGCCTGGAAAGAAGACATTACCACTGGAGCACGAGAATAGAAAGTGGTGGATTCTACTGGGATTCAAGAAAACTATGTTTGTGATCCTTTTTAAGGATGCCTAGAAATAATTAAGGGAAAATGAAGGGAAAGATGACTTTCAACAGAGCCTGGGTCAAGGTTTAAAGTAATAATGTTTATACTGCAGTTATATATAGTTATAGTTGTATTACCCATCCCAAGGCTGATGTGGTCTGGAGAAGAAGTTGGGGAGTAGGGGTACCCCATTAACATTTTAGATTGTTATTAAAAATACCTGTTCCATTTTTGTTTTCAGGAAAGGTAAATAGATTTTAGGGTCTGACAGAATTGACTTTCAGTGTTAACCCCACCATTTACTAGTTCTGGATATCTGAGCAAGTAATAAAACCTGCCTCAATCTGTTTTCTTTGTAAACCTGGCATGATGCTTTTCATGTGAGATTGTTGGGATCTATATGATCTTAAAGAGAATAGACTCTTTAAAAAAGAGGTAACCTCATCTGAGAAGGCAAATCCTAAAAGCCCTATGTCAGTCTTAAGAGTTAGTATGTCCTATGTGGGATAGACGAGGCAGTCTACCTTGTTCTCCATGGCACTGTCACTCACTTTGCTGTTACCTGGGGCCAGGTTCCTTCAGTGGGTGCTGTGATGCAGGCCATGATGATCGAGTTAAGCCATACCCTATGCCTCTACCCCAATCTGGCATGGAGATCCAAAGACCTGCATGTGTTGCTTCTGAGATGTGTTCAGAATAGGACTTGCCCCCTTACTTCCAGGGGAGGAAGGCTGAGGATCTCTGTGAGGAAGCGCTGTCAGCGCTTCTGGGGGAGCTAAAGGTGCTTCCCCTGCTCCAGCAGCCAAATGACAGGAATTGAGCCAATATCAAAGGCAGTTGTAGCACAGGAGAAGGTCTGCTTCAGGGAGGGAAGGGAGCCAACCTGTGGAGAATGCTTAAGTAGAACTGGCAGCAGGAATCTTTGATGGCCCTAGCAACAAACACTTGAGTGGCAGGACTGTAGTGTTGATTTTTCTTTTAATCTTCTTTCACCTTCATGATAACATAGTTCTCTGTTGGAAAAGTCAGTCTTTACCCATTTATGGCACTAAGGCCAAGAATCACAGAAATATTGCTTCAACTGAAATTCTGAAACAAAACCTCATTCTCTATGAATATAAAAAAAGAAAAAGAAAATGAGTGTGTCTGTATATGATATCTCTTTTTGTGGTCATGACGTTGCTTTCCACACTATCTTTGTTAAGTGCTGTTAAAGGTGCCAGAGCCAACCCTACAAGCTGATGTATGAAGGCTGCATCAGAGATGACAGGCAAGAAAAGACAGAGGGCAAGAGAGTGAAAAGAATTTAGAACAACAGAGAAGTCCTTTAAGTGTGTCAGTTACTGGGGTTTAGAAGAGCATGCTGTTTGAAGAGCCAGAGGAACTTAGGCAAGTCCTACTCAGCCTGTCCTAAGAGAAAGTGTTAGAGGACCAAGAATTTGTATTAGACAATTAAACATAAATTTACCTCTACCTCTGACTAGGCTGTGCATATATGGGGTGGGTAGAGCAGGTAGAGGGGGGAAGCAGCATGGAACGTGGGTGAAACTAAAGAGATCTAAGATGCTCTTCCAGATTTTGTGCAATTAGAGATAAAAAGCACTGAGCAGTAAAAACCGACATTAGAGAGCTGGATAAAGACTTAAACAAAGGAGATTAATAAGACCAAATTGAAATAAGTTAGTGTAACCCAAAAGTGCATCTTAGATTAGTCTGACGAAACTGCCAGAACACAATATTGTAGACTGGATGGCTTAAACAAGACAATTATTTCCTCCCAGTTCTGTACGCTAGGAGTATATGATCCCAGTCAATTTTGTTTCTAGGGTGAGCTTTCTTCCTGGTTTGTAGTTGGCTACTTTCTCTATATGTCTTTACAGAGTTGTTCCTCAGTGTGTGTGTGCATAAGGAAAGAGAGAGTAAAAGCAAGCTCTGTAGTATCTTTTAAGGACACTAATCCTATCAGAGCAGGGCCCCACTGTTATGACCTCCATCAACCTTAATAACTTCTTCAGAGGCCCCATCTGCAAATATAGCCACATCAAGGGTTAAGGCTTCAGCAGGTGAATTTGAGGGTCACCAATGTTCAGTCCGTAACACCTCTCCCTCATGGAAAATCTCAGTTTGTTGTCTTATTAAAAAGAAACACAAATCCAACATCATCCCAAAATAGCAAAAAGGAATTTAAGCCTTCAGCAAAATCTCTCAGAGAGGTACACATGCTTGCCACAAACAGAACAAAATGCTCAGATTTTTTGCTGATCTAGTTGAAGTTTCACTTAATGTGATAGTTGCTCTGTAGAGTCTCTCCTTGAATGCATCCTCCCTAGATTCCTGCCAATGTGCTTGGCTCTCCTCCTCCTCCTCACACCCCTTTCACTCTCACTTTTGGATTAATCTCCTTCTTCCATGAGTTGTTCTAGGACAATGGCTCTCAGACTTTTGTTGGTACCAGAATCACTTGGGGAAATGGGGAAAAATACAAAGGCCTAGGCCCTATTCTACTTCGGCAAGCCTAGGCCTCTGTAGTCTTATTGGCTCTTTCAGATAATTCTGATACTCACCTATGTATTAGTCTGCTCAGGCTGCCATAACACAAAAGCATAGCGGCAAGACTTGAACAACTGAAAGTTATTTTCTCACAGCTTAGATCTAAGATCTAAGGTGCTGGTGGAACTGGGTTTCAGATGAGGATTCTCTTCCCAGTTTACAGATGGCCATCCTCTCCCTGGATCCTCACATGACCTCTCCTTGGTGCTTACAGAAGAGAGAGAGCATTTCTCTCTCTTCCTTTTCTTAAAGGGCCACCTATTCTATTGGATTAGGGCCCCACCCTTGTGAGCCCTTTTAACCTTAATTACTTCCTAAAAAAAAACTATCTCCAAATACAAGCACACTGGAGTTAGAGCTTCAACACATGAATTTTGGTGGGACAAAATTTAGTCCACAGCACCCAAATTTGAGAGCCAACGTTTTAGGCCATTTGTTCTCAACTAGGGGCAATTTTGTCTTCCAGGGAACATTTTGCAATATCTGGAGACATTTTTGATTGTCACAACTTGAGGGAGGGTTGCTGCTGACATCTAGTGGGTAGAGAGGTCAGAGATAGTGATAAACATCCTACAATGCACAGGACAGCACCCCCCGAAAACAAAGAATTATCCAGTCTAAGATGTCAATACTACTGCTTATTGAGAAACCCTGCTCTAGTTCTTTTTTTGATCCTTCTGTTTCCATAACTCTACCCATTATCCTAATGAGCACAATGGATGCCAGGCATAGATCTGCCTGTACATCAAAGGCAAGAAGGGAGGAGCAAGGAGATAAACTTGAGAGTACCATAAAAATGCTACCATTGTTATCCCTGTCATATTTGTCTAGATTAGAATAGTGATTCTTAAACATGAGCATGCATCAGAATCACTTGGAAGGCAAGTAAAACACACACATTGTTAGCTTCAATCCCAATGACTTTGATTCACTAGGCCTGGGGTAGGGCCAAAGACTATGCATTTCTTTTTTGAGAGAGAGAGAGAGAGACCAAGTGAATGGGGGAGGGGCAGAGGGAGAGGGAGAAACACACTCCACACACAGTGTGTAGCCTGATGTGGGGCTCGATCTCATGACCCTGAGATCATGACCTGAGCTGAAATCAAGAGTTGGATATTTAACTGACTGAGCCACCAAGGTGCCCAAGACTGCATTTCTAATAAACTCCCTGGTGATAATGATGATGCTGATCTGGGGACCTTGCTTTGAGAACCACTGGGCCAGAAGAAAGAGACCTGACATGTATTTGATTAACTTCTCAAGTTTTTAACCTACAGGGAGTTCTTCAACAAAAGCAACAGCAAGATGGAAATACTTTGAGGGGTTTCAAGATTTTCATAAAAGAGGCATTTCAGGCAGTAAGTCTTAAACCCAGGAGCAGTTTCCTAAGGGAAGTTTTGGAACCTCTTTCCCTGGTAACAATGAAGAAAATAAGACTCCCTTGGTTTGATGGTCAGCAGTACTCTGCTTAGCATCACAAAGAAAAACAGACTGCTCTTGAGAGAGCTATACCAAACACAACCTGAGTCTGGAAAACAGACCCTTGTCCAAGCTACCTGCACAGTGGAGTTCAGAAACAGAATAGGTCTGCTTCTTTTCCTTCCTGGAAAATATAACACATTAGATGCCCCAGTGTTTTTATGTGAATTAGTTTGTGCTTTCCTCCTAGGTAAGAGACACACCTGCCTAAGAACCCTGCAGTGAGGGTGTAAAAAGGATGAAATTCCATGCAGAGCAGTGCCCTACAGCCCAGAGACTTTCAACCTTGGCTGAGCATCAGAACCACCTGGAGAGCTCTGTCAAAATATTGAGACCTGAGCCTGCCTGCCCCTCAGTCTGAGAAGGACAGGACAGCTGTTGTTGCTGTTGTTATTCCCAAGTTCTACAAATGTGTGGAGTTGCACGGCCAGAGTTGAGCCCACTGTAGGCACCGCCAGCAGATCATTTTACATAATGCACATAACAGCCTGGCAATTTATTCCCGGGTGTAGTGAGAAAATAGGCCCAGAGGGCTCCAATCTGTCACCGTATTAACAGATAGCAAGTGGTAGAACTGAGATTGTTGCCCAAGTCTGCCTTATCCACCTATGCTAAAGGATGATGTGCGTTAGGGGGTATGCGTGTGCATGGTCTGTGTTTGTGTGTTAGTGTTGAAAGGAGACAACACTAAATTAAGATTCCTCTTCCATTTCATTTTTCCTGGCTTTGGAATCCAGCTCTGAGGGTACTTTTTCTCCCTTTGTCAATTAAATAGCAGAGAGAAAAACAAGGTAAATTTCTCCCTTTCAACCCAATCCAGATTGAATGAGAATAGGAACAAGACTGATTTTATGAGTCACAGGACCCAGCATATGAGTATGCTTTTAAATATTTAGGAATAATACTTTTTTTCCTTTTCCATTGACATTTAGGTAAGAATTCATTGGAGGAAGTTGAGAAGAAAAGAAAAACCAGGAATTGACAATCGGAAGTTCACAACTCAGATTATGTAGGAAATTGACTAACATAAGATCAACAAATTCAGTTTTATTATCATTCTTGACTACATTAATCCTAGTTAACTTAGTCACTAAAGCAGATAGGTCTTATAAACGGATTCAGAAAATTATTCTTTTAAATTTCATTAATGGGTGAAATCATTAATTTATATCAGATAGTATAAGCCTCTTTCAATTTATCTGCAAAGGAACAAATTAAGTAAGTAAATTGAGTGTCCCCAAGGACCCATGAGGTTCAGAAATGTAAGCACCTGATATACTGTAAGTTGCCACATGAAATGCATCACTGTCATCACTATTAATTTTAAATTAAATTATAAAATGTTTGAAGCATCTGAAGAGCACCAAATGCCCCAGTCTTCCACTTCTTCTCCCGGTCTCCCTGCTCCTCCCACCTGCTCCTCCTACTTCTACGGATTCCCCTCACCACACTCTCTGTGTACCCATTCCTAGATGGCCCCAACCTCAGGAGACCTGTCCCATCTTCTCCATTTAAAAAATCAGGTTAGCAACAGAGAAATAAACATTGATGATATACAGCTAGCTGGGAAAGCTGAATTCCAAATGCTTAATATGCTCCTGGTAGAGTGATATTATATACACATGAAAAAGAAATATGAACATAGTAATGCTTTGTCATCACATGCATATAGATTCTCCTTTTCTTCTTAGCTATTGCAATGTTCTTGGAGCAATACATAAAATACTTTAAATATTATATCTAATTTTTGATGTACTATTTTCCCAGGGTTCTCACAATGTCCCTACAGCACCTCCCCCATCATCAAAAACACTTTTAAGATCAAATTCAGGTGATCAGAGTCTAGCTCTTTTGTCAGACAAATGAATACCTGAGAGTCTTCCTCTTTAGTGAAGTCAGAATGTTCGGC
This sequence comes from Potos flavus, assembly GCA_028534135.1. Classification (NCBI taxonomy): domain Eukaryota; kingdom Metazoa; phylum Chordata; class Mammalia; order Carnivora; family Procyonidae; genus Potos; species Potos flavus. The sequence continues at coordinate 43,398,453 of CM052896.1, forward strand.
TGCTTTCTATCTTGCTAGTTTCTTTTGTTTGTTCCTGCTCTCTGGGTGCACACTTCTATTTATACTGTCAAATTTATTATAAGAACTACAGGCCAAGTAGCTGGTCTTCCAGAAGATTATAACTACTGACATCTTGCCATGTGGACCATGGCTTAGCCAGACCCCATGACAGACTATTTGTCAGGGACTGCTCCTGTCAACCTTTTTCATCTCCAGGAGTCTGCAGAGACCTCCAAGGGAACCTGCCCCTCACCACCAATAAAGTACCTATGCTGTCAGCAATGACCCCACTATGTACTACTGATGAAATGTTTATAGTAAAAAACAAAAACAACAACAACAAAAAAAACCCATATATTTTTAAACATATATATACATTTTACATAGGTATGTAAAATATACATAAAAATAAGTTGATGGAAGGAAGGAAGGGGGAAAATGTATCACCAGAGGTTCATGGAGATGTGCCAAGGACCCTACTAAGGCAGTAAATAAACATTTTTCTGGAGCACTAATTTTACTCAAAAGTAAAACAAATACACTATGGAAAAGAATGAAAATTTTACAAGCCTTTTTAAGATAAAAGTGAAAACTTGAAAGACATTTCCTAGGAAGCTTTGGTCAGATGCTAGGGTTCAAATTTACTCTCTTTTGGCTGAGTATCAGTGGGAAACCGGATAAACAGGACACCTGCAGGCACAGGGAGTTATGATTACATTTACCCAGACTTTTATAAAACCCTCTGGTGTGTTATAAATTACTTTCCTGAGAGTGAATGTCCCAATTCATGAATGCCAGTGCAGAACCTTGAGAACTGGTCTTCATTTAGTCACTGTGGGAAGAACAAGCAGGGGTGGGATTTGCCATCTACTTCTTGGCTATGCCCAGCCCTTGTGGAGCTGCATCCCACAGAGAACTGGGCAGATCACCAGCGCAGGACAAGAAATGCGGTACTGTTCTGTTCTAGTAAATCTGACACATGCAGTCACTTCTCTTTTAACAGCAACCTTGCTTTGCTATGTTTATGAACCAAAAGCCCGAGTTAAGGATGATCAGGTAGTTTTTTCTTTTTTCTGATTTATTAGTTTTACTATATGAGGCCTAAGTTTCTCCAGACCTCACAAGCCCATGAATTCAGATGACAGAATTAGGACATGAGTAAGAGCCCAAGTTTCTCCAGCTCCCGCTTCTAGAACTTGCTTATGTGAGACTTCAGCCACCTGTAAAGCCTCACTCTGCTTTGCCTGAAAGTCCCCAGACGTGCTTCAAAGGCATCCAAGCATTAATCAGAATATCTACCAACATCTCTTTCTGTCCTGATCCATCACCAGTGACCATGGGATGAGAAACCTCTTGACTGTGTCTCATTGTTATGGCTGCCACTTGGGCCAATGTGTTCCATGTTGAGGCAGCAACCTTTCAAGGGCAGCAACCCTGGAGGTGCCAGGTATATTCTGTGCAGCAGCGAGGAGGTTAACCCTCCTTCCACTCTGAGTCCCACATTATCATCTGGTGCCAAAGCAACACTCTTGATGCCCCGACATTTGACCATGTTCCCTATGAAAATAGCTTCTCGATTTCTGCATGTAGTTTCGTTCATCACAAGGTTCAAAGACCTAATACCAGACAGTAGATTAATATTTAAGACAGACTCCATGGAGTCCTATCCCTCTTCATTTTCTTCTTTCTTCTTCACCATACAGCCCCATTCCTCCATTGTGTATCAGTTTACTCTGATTGAATACCTGCATTCCACCTTCTGACAGTTTATCCTATATTCATGGACATGCCTGAATTCTCAAAGCAGGCATCTATTAAGGTCAAGACAAAACACCAACCATATACTTGTGAAAACTGAGGAGGTAGGAAAATTAGCCTCCTTGTACTGTTTGTGGGTTATTTTTACTAGGTAATACAGAGGTTGACCCAGAAAGTACAAGATGATATGTCTTGCTGAGGCCAGGTGAATTTGGCCTGTGGTGGTAATCCATGCCCAACCCACCAGCCTTAATGGCCCCAATGCGACTGGCCATCTTGTGAGCATAATGAACCAAGCCTCCTTTTCTACAGGAACCAAGGTAAAAAGCCCTTGCATTTGTTAAAATCCTTTCTAGGTCTTTAATTGAAATGTGATACAAAAGGACAGAGTGCTATTACATTAACCTAATTATGAAGTTACTTGCTAAGAGCAAGTTTTAGAGTATTTACATTTGTTTAAAAGCCAAAAAGATTATCAGCTGTACTGCCGCAGACTTTGAGGCTCCTATGTTTTTTTTATTTACCAATTTCTAAATTTAGGTGGAGGATTCTGTTATGCACTTGAACTGCTGGTCAATTCTGAATGGGCAGACAATGCAATATAGAAAAGATACTAGAATTATGGTTGAAAAATACTAATACACAAAAGACATTTTTATATAATAAAAATATATGAAATGGCAAGAATAACATTTTAAAAAATAAATGGTTTCATTTAGCAAATTGGAACTGGTATGAGGTTTCATTTCTAGAAACCTTTGCAAAGAGCATATGGTAATTCCTTATTCCGAATGGAAAAAGAGAGGACTTGAGGTGTTTAAATGTTTTTATATTTCTTATTTCCATTTTGCACAAAACTCTACAATTTTTGTGATTGTTAAATTGCTTTAGCTGGGAGAATCATGATCTAGTTACAAATACACTTATTTTGAAGAAGTAAATTTATAGAAGATTGGAGATTAAAATTCAGATACAGTGATTAAGGGGGATAGGGCCAGGCCTTAAGAAATTCGGTGCCTCTCAGACACCACCTTCTCTTGTCAAAGAATATCTTTTATCCAGAAAACACTAAACAGGTCAGTCACACACCTCACTTATCAGGAGCCTACTCAATGGGGACTGCAAGCATCCAGAACCCAAGAAGCAAGTGGGCAGGAGGGCTGGTGGAGTGGAGAGCAGCTTTTAGAAACAAAAGCAGCTATCATCTCATCATGGGTTCTGTGAGTTTCTCACATCCTAGCCCTGCCCTGCAGTCAGGCTGCCTGGGCTCTTAACCCACCTACGCATGTAAAACATCGGGCACTTTGACTAACCTTTCTGATCCTTAGTGTTCTTATCTGTAAAATGGAGATACTACATTTTTTGTCCCTCATCAGATTATAGACAAGATTAAATGAGATCATCTATGCCTGTTATATATTAAGTGCTCGTAAATAATGTTTCTTTTATTACTCTTGTTATTTATTACTGTAACTACAATTCTACACGCATGATCACCAGGCTGTCCACGCCTGGCAGATCAGAGGCCAAAAATTAGTGAAGTAGGAAAATGTTCTCCTAGAAACCTGCATGGATAGCAGGACAAAGTCATGGCCAACAAGTTGAAAGTGAGAGAAAAGACAAAAAGACAATGAGAGTAAGATATAAGAATTAAAAAATATATCACTCTGGAATTTTTTTCACTTCAGGGAAAACAATAGACAACATTTCAATAGTACCTCCAAATATTCTATTAATAAACAACTAGCATTCAAAATAAACCTAATACACAGGACTAAATTATGTCCAAGATACCCCCATGGAAAATTTCTTATAGAGCAAGGACTAGGCACTGTTTTTCTTTCCTTAAAGATATGGCATAATATTTCCCTTTCTAGCCCAACAAGCTGTTTTTTGATATATGTACAATATGCTTTTGAAAGATTTCATTCCAAAGGTTTATTAAGTTAAATCCCGGAACTAAAAGGGATAAGCTACTTAAAAAAAATCTTCTGCAATGAAGAATATTCCTTCTATGGAGAAGCTTATTCCATAAGTGTCCCAAAACAATAAAGCACTACTAAATGCTTCTCTTCCTAAATGAAGCAGCAGGTTCTTCTCAGCTCCAATTGCCCAAAGTAATAATGGAGTCTCCATCTTTCTCTAATGGAGAGAAAAGGAGCAGCACCGAGTAGCTAGATAGTTTAGGGAGCAATCCAAGTAATGGAAAGCCCAGTTCCTAGACCCCCGTATCTCAGATCCCAGTGGCATAAGCCCTGGTAAGGATGCTCTCAGCCTGTAGGCTAATAAAAGATAGAAGACTATCTTTTATAGCCCCAACTCTAATTTCATTCAGGTCTCTGATAAAATATCACCCAAGGAGAGTCTACTCCTGAACCTATGTAAACTAGTTCCTCCCCTCCCAGCCCACCTATTCCTCCTATACCACATTATTGTACTATAGGGCATTTATTCCCTTTTGGCATATATTTACTCTTTTATTCTTCTGTCTGTTAATTGTCTGTCTCCTCCCATTAATGCAAGTTCCATGAAGTCAGTTACTATCTGCTTTGTTTGTTGTTTTATCTCTAGTTCCTAGAACAATGTCTGGCAAATAGTGAACACATAGTAAATATTTGTTGTTTGAATGGATGAGAGAATAGATATGCAAGTGATTAACCATGAGGGATTTTTCCTTTCTGCCACTTTAGAAGGATATGTTGAGATATTTTTAAACTTTAAGTCTTTTTAGGTCTTTGAATAAAAATCAATTTTTAAATTTAAAAATCAAATTTTAAATCAATTGATTTAAAAATCAATTTTAAAATAAATCAATTTTAAAAATCAATTTTTAAAGATTAAGTGCATTTTATCAATCAAACTGTGGGACCAAATAGAGAAGCAAGACCATTACCTGTCCTGCTAAAGATCTCATGGCTTACCAAATACTACTCTCTTCCACCGTTTGGGGCCACACAGCTAATTTCTCTTCATACAGTCTACTTTCTCTTCTATTAAATCATTTCAAAATTTATATCCCCTGCTCTGGCCTCTTTCCTGACCATCAGTCTATATAATTGAGGGGCAGATCTGTGTGGGTATTCCATATATCCCAATCTGTCTAAAAGCAAACTCTGGTGTTTTTCCCAGACCACTTCTCTGAACTTTCCATAACCTAGGATGATGGCCCATTAACTCTTTTCTACATGGAAATGGGTTGAGTCTTCAAGGTCTGGAGCATGGTGTAGGCCATGAGGGAATGAGATATCAGCCACTTCCACATTTAGATAGTATGGGAATGACAAATGAAAAAAGAGAGAGAGAGAGAAAGAGATATGATGGATGCCAAAACAACCTTTAAGTGGTGAGCTGAGCTAGCCCAAAAAGCACTACAGAGGCCCCAGATATACAAGATGTGGGTACACTGAGGTCAATTACAACGAGGAAGGCAAAACCAAGGTCACTCACTTCTCAGTCTTCCTTGGAGTAGTGCAGCATTGAATGAACCAGGTCCCAGCCACTAAGAGCAAAGATGTCTTTGAGAGGGCAATTTGCTATAGCATACGTTGGCAGCATCTTGTGCAACTACTGGTTCTCGTTTGGTCCTAGGTCTGACTGACCTCTGGAAGTGGTGGCTCAGAAGTGCAGAGTCACTTTGAGTACTTTGATTAGACAAGGTTTCTATTAATATACCCCAAAGCTTACCTAAAGAGACCTCCATGCTTGCCAACATTTCTCCACCCCTTACCTAATAACAGAGTGGTAAAACCTGAGCCAGAGCAGGGCAGAAACTGCTAGCAAGATACTCTGGCCTGGCTCAATCCCCTTCTTCCTATCAGCCAAGTATTAAGTCCTAATGCCTGGCATTTTTGACTCAGTTTCTCTGCCATGTGGTTGAGATACAAAACAATTCTGTCCTGATACCTAGTTGTTTCCTTTTTTAATTCTCAGTATCCATTTTTCTAAACTTTTTCACTGTGCTTAGGGTAACTTGCAAAACAGAAACAGAGAGTCAAGGTACTTGATAGAAAACTTGCCCTCAAATGCTGAGAGTTCCTTCTAAATAGTCCTCGAAATTAATAAATAACACCTGCCCCAGATTTTTAGTATTTGCAAAGCATGTTCTCACCACTATCTCATTTAACAGTGGTAACAACCCGAGAGATGGGGATTCACACTCCCACAGGTGAGGCGTCTAAGGCTCAGAGAGGGTAAGCGACTTACCCAGTCATACCTGGGACGGTGAACACTTTCTACCATATCAGACCCCCACCGATGTGTGTTTCACCGTTGCAGCTCATCTAATTGTATAAAGGGAATTGCAGCCAAAGGCATCGGCCTTCATTCCACAGTATCTCACCCAGCCTTGCCTTTCCCAGAGCCAAAAATAGAAGATTGTATTTCTTTCCGCTCACTCAGCCATGCTGCACTCACTCACTTGTGCTGAGCTGTTTTGTGTATAAATCCCAAGCTAGCCTTAAGCATTTGTTCATTTTACCTATATTTATTGAGTGCCTACTATGTGCAAGACATCAATAGTGTGTCGATTAGGTGATAGGAACTATTAAATAATTATAGATGAGAGCATTATTCATTTTTTAAAAAATCTGCTTAAATCATGCAGGATCTAGTGATCTATATTATATTCAAAGCAAAGTAAATCACAGGGCAGCTGGCTCCAATTCTTTTTTAAAGTAGGCAGGGTATAAATAATAAATAGAATAAAAGCGTCACTGTGAAAATTTTATCAGAGGCCATAAGTGTGGAGGAGTTAAGAGGCTGGGCTTCAGTCCAGACTGCTACCAGCCGTGTGTGACCTTGGGTGAGTCACCTCGCCTCAATGGGCCTCTGTTTCCTCCTCTGTAAAATACGTGAATTGAGTGGGGTGATTTTTAAAGTGCTTTTTCTCATTAGCAGTTTTCTCATTCTGAAGAGGAAGCATCACTCAGTGGTTCTGACCTTGATCCCCAAAGATCTCAGGGGCTAAGAGAAACATGTAGGGACTTGGTTACACTTGGGATCCTTAAAGGTAAAGTACCATCAAGCAAGAACAAACAAGCAATCCACTTAGAAGACAATAAGCTGGAGTGTAGAATATATTTGACTGGAAAAAATTAGTAAGTGAGCATTGCAGAAATTCTTACTATTGGAGCAGTCTCCTATACATAATAAATATCCAGGGAAAATCCAAAATCAATAGGTAATAATATACCAATATTGGTTCCTTAGTTGTGACAAATGTTCCACAGAAATATAAGATACTGACAATAAGGGAATGGGGTGCGGGTAAATGGGGACTCTGCACTATATTTACAACATTTCTGTACATTGAAAGCTATTCTAAAATAAAAGGTTCATTTTTAAAAATCACTAAGAATACTAATCTACCTGAGAACCATTTACCAAGTTGGAGACTGTTGTCTCTCCCCGCCTGCACAAAAACATTAGTGGCAGATTCAGGATTATCATTCTGCCTGTAAAGCCATCCTATTCATTTCTAAAAGTAACAGTTGATTCCTACCTGTGTGTGAGCAGCCTTATACATTAATCAGAGACTTTAAATGGACTGGTTAAATTATTTTATAGGAATATTAGGAGAGAGAGAGATGTGAGCTCTTCTTAGTAGTTGGAAACACTATAAACTCTATATTTCCATAGAATTGGAAATAAACTCCCCAAACCAAGTTAACTGATGGCATGTTTCCACACTCGCCCAACCCCTTTAACTGCCTCTTTAAAAATCAAAGTTAAGTCCAACTACAAGGCAATAACAATCACAGCAAGTTTACAAATTCATCCTTAAAGGCTCACTGTGAAAGACAAAGGGTCTGAGGAAGCTGGGCTCTAACTTCCCTAGTATTTAGCTACCATTTGGAAGCAAAGCAAACACACACACACACACACACACACACACACACACACACACTCAGACTCAGGAAGGAAAAGTCAATAGTATCAATAAATCCACCATGTGTGTTAAAAGCCATGTGGATTAAAGGAAAATGCCCTACCAGTTCTCTTCATTAACATTACCAAATTCTTGTGTAACTTACACAGCATTAAAGTCTGCAAAATCTGGCCTAATTTCATCTTTGAGGCATAGGCTTCTGAAATGTGCTCTCTTTGGTCTACACATTGCCTTTTGATATATTCTATTAGCTGGAAGCTCCAGCATCCTTTATTATGATTCCAGCAGCCTTTGCTCTCTGCTCACAAATAATTGATGCTCCCTTTACACCAGGCATAGTTTTCAACTGATAAGCAGCAGGGTAATTGGCACCTTCACAGGATATTAGGAAGAAGGAGGAGGAAAAGATCACACTTTGCAGACAGGAAGCAGACAGCAGAAGGTAACCAAATAATCATGCTCCTGTGAAGAAGGCTAAATTCTTCTGGAGACATATATTTTGCATTTCCCATAGTAAATATTAAGTTTTATATTTATCGATACACATTGTAAGAAAAAAAATGTCAGGTTAGGGTACTCCCTGGGTTTATTAAAGATGAGGTGTTGATGTTACTATTTATTTTCAGTAATGTGCACAGTTTGATATAACTTCTAGTAATACTTAGCATTAACAGTTTATATGTTTTCCATACTCATTGTGACATAATTAATGATGCTGTCATATTGAATGCATGGACATGAATTATTACTAAATTAGAATAGAATTCCTATAGCATTATGTGTAATGCACTGTCACCATAAATACAATATTAATAAAGAATCTATGTTACCTGTGCTTAATCTTTTCAAACCTAACCTTTTATATTAACAAAGCACATTAGAAAGCACTGATTTTGCCAAATTTGGAGGAAAGTTTATTGCATTTTTAGGACAAAAAGATGTCAATACTATTTTGACAGTGGCACTGCCCATAAATTTTTAAATTCTCTGTCTCCTAGGATAATAACTGAACAATAAGCGTGTATGTGAGAGCAAGTCAGGAGGCTGGGATAGATTGGCTCATTTGCGCTGAGACATTCCATCCAGTCCTGTTCCACCTCCTGCCCCAACCAAGCCTAACTCCTGGCCTCTGATGAAGATCTAAGACTAAATAAAACTCAGTCTCTAAAGTTGGGCCAAAGGTACAGAGAGAGGGGAAATGTGAGAGGAGAAAAACCTGATCTACACTGCCTGCTCTCTCCTCCGATATCACCACCAACAACTGCAATTTGCTACCTTCCTACTTCCAGTGGGATCCCACTCAGATTCTGTCAATGTAGGACCTAATCTAAGACTCTGTCAGCCTCAGAAGACATTGCCATTTGACCCAAATCAAACCCGGATCTGCTGGTCCTAGTACCAGTTGGCAAAATCACTCTGGTCCTCCCACCACAAAAACTTCTTCCAGTTTTCTCAGTTGACTCCCTAAACCTGGCCACTTCTGCCACAGACCCTGTGCTTTGCTCTTCTGTTATCATTTGGCATTTACTGTATCTGAAGAGTTTGCTTAGACTCTCAACCCAACCATCAGCAGCAATCCTAGCTCAACCCCCCTCTCTTCCAGATCAATTATGTTAGCAGCTGGACAAACCTCAATACCTCTCTGAGCCAGAATGATAGGCCCTTGAAAAAAATAATCTATTAATTTCAGAGACTTCATTCTCTTAAATTGATTAGCCTGACTACATTGGCTTATCACCTGACTCTAGTTTATTTCACAATCATATATGGATATCACACTATGAGCCAAGGAATCAGAGATGCAATTTGTTCCCTAGCATCTTCCCTCTCCAGCTGTTCTCTTTCTTCAGGGGCACCTGCCACCAAGGTCAGTGGCTATCAAACTTTTTGGTCTCTTAACCATTTACTCTCTTAAAAATTATCATGGACCCAAAGAGCATTTGTTTATGTGGGTTATACCTTTTGATATTTACTATATGAGAAAAGAAAGAGAAAATGTAAAACTATTTATCCGTTTATTTAAAATAACACTAATGAACCCATTACATCTCATATAAGTAACAGGTCTATAAAATATATATGTTCTAAAACAACAACAACAACAACAAATAGCATGAGAGGTGGCATTGTTTTTGCAATTTTGCAAACCTCCTTAACGTCTGGCCTAATAGAAGGCAGTTGGATTCTCATATCTGCTTCTGCATTCAGTGTGGTCCAATATGGCATTCTGGTGCAAGTATATGAAGAATACCTGGCCTCACACAGATATGTGTACATTTGAAGAGAGGAGTATTTGAATAGTATTTTTAGATAATTATGAATTTTTTTAGATAATTATGAATTTTTATTTGCGACACTACACTCTCATTCAAAAGATAATAGTGCATTGTGGGAACTAAAACCTTACTGATGAATTTTTCATACTCAGTACACTAAAATTCATTGGCTTATCTTGTACTCTGAGTAGATCTTTTATTAGTACAGGATTGGTCATTTGGAAAATATTGGTTCACTGAGCTATGCAGATCAAATATTGACACATTTTATTACAAAATATCAAAAAACACATTCATCTCAAAAACATTATGATAAATGAAAGAAGTGTGATATTCTGGAAAAGGCAAAACTATAGGAGAGACATCAGATTAGTGTTTACCAGGGCCCAGAATGAGAGGACAGAAGTGACTATAAAGGAACATCTGAAGACTTTATGTGTTGATGAAAATATCCTATATCCTACTTGTGGTAGTGAATGTATGACTATGTATATTTGACAAAACTCATAGAACTATATACCTAAAAGGATAAACTTTACTATAAATAAATTATTCCTGAATAAGTAGACTTTTTTTTTAATAAGTAGACTTTTAAATAAATTACATTCCTTACTATCCCCATCTATCTTATCAGAGAAATCTACAAGTACTGGGAGGTTCTCAAGCTCATGGTGGTGGATCTAACCTTCACAAAATTCTAATTTTTCCTTGAAACTTTGAATTTTATCTCATTGGTGACAAATACTGTCAGCTTATCACATCTACATTCAAAATAATCAAGTCTCATTTCTTTAAATTCTGAAAGATTGGTCTCAAAATGATACCAGACCTGGAACCACTGTGTTGACATTTACACTAATGATGTAAAGCAATGGTGGGTAAAATTACAGATATCTTAGTATACATGAAAGCAATACCACCAAAGTGTCTTGGTAGTCACTGTAATTCACACCATGCATTTCCAATTTTTAAAAAACCAGAGTCACTTAAAAATGTCCTTGGCCAAGATGTGATATTATTAATTGTATTAAGTCTTAACCCTTGAGTACATATCTTTATACTCTTCTGTATGATAAAATTGGAAGAATGCATAAAGCCCTTCTGCTTCATTCTGAAGTACTATATTTGTCACAAGGAAAAGAACCATAATACTATTCAGATAATGTTCTGTTGCTAATGAAACAGTAAAGAGAATTATTAACCTCACTAAAGCCATGTGAAGGATAGCTTTCATCACACTTCCTCTTGATGTGACAGACTCATTTCATTCATTTTGGAGAATATGTCTGTTAAATACTGAAGCCTGAAAAACCCATAGTTTGTCTACCCAGTCATTCTTTCAAGCAAAAATGATGTTCCATAGAAAAGGTGCCTACATGAGATTCCAACTCAAATAATCATACAAGTGCTTTTCCTTTCATGTGTGTCAAGATATCCATAGTTTTACCCACCATTGCTTTGCACCATTAGTGTAAATGTCAACATAGTTGTTCCAAGATAAACCATGAGATTTTTAAAAAGTTACTCAATACTGTTGAATATTTCAGCACCACTTTTGTTTGTTGCCAAGGTTTCATAGGAAAGAAGCTCTTCTTTCATGATTTGTTGTTGCTGATGCTGGATGGCTACAAACAAACATAGATTCACCCATTGTTAAGGCAAAAGTTTAAATCTTCAGTTGAGATAGTCCTTCAATCTTCAAATACACACAGCTTGATATAGTCTCTTTGTTATTGTGTGTGCTTCGCTAGCCAATGCAATAAAATAATTTACCAACTGGATGTTTCTGTGGCTATCTCATTCCTAGTTTGAAGGCTGTTAACAGAAAGTGTTTAGCTTTTAAAGATCTTATCATATCTACATTAAGATATTCAATTTCTTTTTCCTTAAACTCTGAGTGGTCTCAAAATGATGCCATACCTGACACCTACTATTCAAATATTCTATTGCACTATTCAAATACTATTCATAATGTTCTTATGCAACATTCAAAATGTTCTAATGCACATAACACAATAAAGTTAATTATTAACATCACCAAAGCTAAAAGAAACGTAACTTTTGGGGCACCTGGGTGGCTCAGTCAGTTAAGTGTTTGCCTTTGGCTCAAGTTGTGATCCCAAGGTCCTGGGATGGAGCCCTGCATCAGGCTCCCTGTTCAGTGGGGAGCCTGTTTCTTCCCTCTCCCTGCCCCTGCTTGTGACCTCTCTCACTCTTTCTCTCAAATAAATTTTAAAAATCTTAAAAAAAAAAGGTAATTTTCATCACTTTTGTTTTGTATTTATTGTTATGCCCAGCTTCCTCCCTTCCATGAGTCAGAGAATTCTCTATAGCCCATCTCACTTTTTTTTATCATCTTGAGAGGTAGGTATTTGCTATGGACTAAAAAAGTTGTTCTTCTAAACCTCCCCATTTTTTAGGCCAACAATTAAATAAGAGTCTCATGCTCTACCGACTGAGCTAGCCAGGCGCTACCAACAAATAAATTATATATATTATATATATATAAACATATTATAATTTTTTTATTTTAGTATAAAATATTAAATTCTAAAATAAGTTTTAGGTACAATTTTTAACTTTTAAAAGTATTTTTCTAGATTTAAAATATTTTTATATATTTTTAAAATATTATAAAACAAGACAATAAAATTTACTTCTTACTGTGTTTCTACATAGCCTCCCCCAAAAAACTTCAAAATAATAGTTCAAAAGATGTTAATGAGGGTACAGATATATAACAAGTATTACCTGATATTGAGGGTAGAGTAGAAGTATTAAAAATATACTGACTTAATGTGTAAAAGTGCTCATATTTTTACCCTAAACCTTCTACCTTAGAAAATTTTACAAAATACAAAAATATATAAGCACGTATCCCATCAAAGCAATGGTACTATCGCATGTCTGAACACCTAGAGAGAACGAGATTGAAAACAACAAAGAGTATTTTCCTGCTATTATGAAAATAACTTTGAGTTGATGGATCCCCTGAAAGGGTCTTGGGAACCCACAGAGGTCCACGGACCACACAGAGAAATATTAGCCTAAGTAACCATGAAGCCCTCCCTGGGCATGTTCCATGTCATTCTACTGTAATTCCTTCCCTCTGATGACACTGAAGAAGCCCAGGCTACTGAAAGACCTTGGACTGCCGAGTATTTTGGGAAACAGGAAAGATATTCAAGAAGGTAGCAAAATCTATATCCTCGAAACCTGAGGGAATAGGCACCTAGTCAGCCAAGGTTAATGAGTGACAACACTGCCATCATATAGTTCAAGCTAGGAATCTCAGGTTCATCTTTGAATTCTCTCTCTCCTTCACCGCCTACAGCAAACACCACTGGCCTCTGTCCTGGTCTGAGCCCTCATTATCACTTGAGTGATTCCTCCTTGAAGCCTCATGAGTAAGTGTCCTGCCTCCTCCACCACCAGTACCACTGCCACAAAATCTTCCCATACATCATCTACTAGATAAAGGACAAAGGGAGTCCTTTATAATCGGGACCCACAGACTCCTCACCATATCAACTATGCTTAAACCATTCTAAAAATGCTCTTCCCAAAAAATAAACATAAAATTAAGAAAGTTTCCCATAATGCTGTTCTGCATCTCCTGGCTTATGTACATGTCCTTTTCCTTGAACTCCACTCATTCTTCAGGCCCAATTCAAATGTCCATTTCTTCATGAAGCCCACCCTACTGCCAAGACACAGCCTGTGCTCCCAACATGTAACAAGCACTTAATGACCACTTTATCAGACCAGATTATCTTTGCTTGTTCACAGAACTGTCTCCCCAATCTTCCTGTGGAGAGGGCAGATCATGCTAAACTATATCTAGAGTCCCCACTCTAACCGAGCTCCTGTCTGGTATACTAGTGCATAGAAGGTGCCTAATCCATGTCTGTTGAAGGAATTCGATGCCCCAGAAAAGCGCTGAATGCCCTTCAGTCACCTGTTAATTTAGGTGCATTCCCCCATTCATCTATCTTTCTACTGGCTCCTGTGATGCTTTGCTACAATACTGATGCACACAGTTCACAATTGCCAGAACACAATGGTAGCAAGAACAAAGCCATTTCCTTCAGTTGCATGAGATCCTGGTATCCTGTCTTGGTAGTTCTCAAACAACTATGCTTTGGTGATGATATATGGGCAGGTGCTTGTCATGGGATATCTCAAATGACCATCTCAATAAGCCTGTGAAGGAAGCTTTATTAGCCCCATTTCATGTATGAGGAAATTGCAATGCAGAAGTAACTGGGCCAAGACAGAGCTGACACTCAGGCCAAGTCCTTACCAACATCAAAGCCCAATAATTCCACCCTGTTGTTAACAGAGAAGGCTGATTCACTCTAACGTCCTGCTCAAATGAGACTTCTCGGATTCTTTCTTTTTTTTCTTTTTAAGATTTTATTTATTTATTTGTCAGAGAGAGAGAGATCACAAGTAGGCAGAAAGGCAGGCAGAGAGAGAGGGGGAAGCAGGCTCCCTGCTGAGCAGAGAGCCTGATGCGGGGCTCGATCCTAGGACCCTGAGATCATGACCTGGGCCGAAGGTAGAGGCTTTAACCCACTGAGCCAACCAGGCGCCCCATGAGACTTCTCTGATTCTGAAGGATTTTCTCCTTTTGGTAATTTCTCACTGCAGATTAATGAGGGTTTTGGATTTTTTGTTCGTTTGTTTTTGTTTAATGAACGCTAAGGAGAATAGTGTGGGGGGAAATCTCCTGCCAAAAGTCAGTTCTACTATAAGAAGAAGAGCTCAGAATTCAGATCTGAAATGCTCTGCTTTTGTTGGTGCATCTGGTTAGTTAATGAATGAAACAGATTAGCCCACAATTATGGAAATGAGCGGGCCCTGGTATCATTTTTGCACTTAACTGCTGTTAAAATGTTCCTTAGAATCTTATGCGAAGGCAAGTATGCACTTTAATTATTGTGATAGGGTTCCAAAAGGTGTAGCATTATACTTTATTAGATAAGAATGAGGAGTGCCAGTGGAAATAAAGTCTATAACATTATACAACACCCTATTCCCAAGACAAGCACTCATGTCTGTCTTGATGATGGTGTGGTTGTATTTGTTTTCCAATTACATCTTGAATAAACTCAATAGACCAAGAGGCATGATGAGGGAAATCTACTTTCTAGCAATTACAGTTTATGTTCTGTTTAGAGGTAGTGAACATTTTCATTGTCCATGTTTATCCAGTCTTTAAAAGTCTGTATAGAAATCTAAAGGCTTGAGGTGCCTGGGTGGCTCAGTTGGTTAAGTGGCTGTCTTTGGCTCAGATCATGATCAAATGTGGTCCTGGGATCCAGCCCCATGTCAGGCTCCCTACTCGATGGGGAGTTTGCTTCTCCCTCGGCTTCCCCCACCATCTCCCTGCTCAGCACATGCTGTCTCTCTCTGTCACTCTCTCTCTAATAAATAAATAAAATCTTAAAAAAAAAAAAGTCTGAAGGCTCAAAAAATGCTTTTCATGACTTGACAAGAGAAACTTTAAGACAGTTGTGGTTTCAGGCTATTCTTGCAAGAGGAAATGGACTGTTCTGGAACCCAAGCAAGAAGAAGAAACAGAATGCCCAGAACTTTCTGATGTCAACATAATTTGCATGAGATAAGGGATGTAGCACAAATCATCAGTAGACTGAGAAAATGCTTTCTAGCAATAGACAATATGCACTTCCAAGTGTCAAAGGAAAAGACTTCTAGATATTTGTGTTTACCTTCTTTTTGTTTGTATTTTCATGTTTTTCACGACCTATAAGATTTACTATTATAAAACTTAACACATAATAATATGTTTGATTTTGTATTAGAGTTATTTTTTTAAGTGCTTTTAAGTCTGATTTTCCACAATAGAATTCTTCTTTGAGTAATCACTGATGTCTGTGAGTGACAAACACTATGAATTATGTCGCAGAATCCAACAAGTGTGTTGAATGTTTGGACCATAAATCATATGTCAAGTTTTTATGCTAATTCTGAAAGATTTTTTTTAAATTAAATATTAGCAATGACACAAATATATTATGTCTATTTATATCATCCATTGGGGAGGAGGAACATTATTTCTAATTGCAATTTGATTCATTATGACAAGGCTTTTGTTTCATAGAAAACAATGGGAAGAGCCTTCTTAAAAATTCTGTCAAAACAGTATCTGTCCTAATATTTTATATAAGCTATTTTCAAAGAGTTTTCACTATAAATAGAAGTATCAATAAAATATAAAAATTAGTCTTATGTTATTTGGATCATAAAAGTGTAAAAGCATATGTTTTAGAAATATTTCAAATGGCAAGCTAATATAACTGGTTTTGACTCAGTTTTGTCACGTAACAACAAAAAAATTCAATTTATGCAACTAAGCATTTCAGGTTCCATTTGAAATTTTTTAGGACAGGCTAGCCACATTTTTTTAGAATATATTTCTTGGGTGCCTGGGTGGCTCAGTTGGTTAAGCAACTGCCTTCGGCTCAGGTCATGATCCTGGAGTCCGGGGATCGAGTCCCGCATCGGGCTCCCTCCTCAGTGGGGAGTCTGCTTCTCCATCTGACCTCTCCCCTCTCATGCTCCCTCTCTCTCATTCTCTCTCTCAAATAAATAAATAAAATCTTTTAAAAAAAAGAATATATTTCTTATTTTATGCCTCTAACAAACGCTTAACTATTTATATTCCATTTTATGCAAATCATTCTTACAATAGCGAGATGCTACACATTTCTAAATATTTAATATGCAGATTTGGTTTTCTTTTAAAATATCTTTCAGGTTTTAGGTAATAACCCATAGGTTTTTTTCTGGCTCAGACTATTGTTCCTTTTGAAAATTTAGGATGAATTTTTAGTAAGATATTTGAAAAGCAGTTTAAGAAATTTAAACAAAAATCAAAAGCTATCCATGCTCACTTGTCTACCTCTACCTTCATGTTCCAATTATTTAAGATAAATATATGCAAGCACTTGAATTATCCACCAAAGCTGCCTTAGCTCTCCACTTAATTTTTTATAGGCAAATACAATACATACACTTGATTGAGAAGCAGTATAATTCTAGTCTCATTTAGCCAACTGTCTTTTTATAAAATTAGAGGATTGAACTAAAAGTATATGCTCTGAAGCAAAACTATAGTCACTTTCTAATTTTGCTAATTTTCCTGTTTCATTTACTTTGCCCGTAATATGAGCTAAACAGTAACACCAACCTGTTATAAGGATTGAATGAGATAACGTATGTTAAAAAGTTTATAATTTACCTGGCACATTTTAAACCTTTAATATTATTATTTATTAGGGAAATCATGCTGGAATATTTTATTCATTTGAAAATTGTTTACATTTACATATAGCTTTATGTATATATGTATGCATATGATGACTGCATTAAATTTTTTGAATTTTCAAAAAAAACTATGCTTGTTTTCCACTTTACTTTTTATAGGAAACACAGTCCACACCTCCCATTGGGAGTAAGTCTAATCTTGTTACCATTTAGCCAAGTGTCTTTAATAAAATTTGATCATAGAGGTTCCAAGCTCTATACACATACTCACACACACACATGCATACACACGCATAAATGGCTCGGGTGTGTGTGTGTGTGTATATACATATACACACATATACACAAATATATAAATATTTACACATAAAATATATATAAAAATGTACATACACACAGACACACTTATATATATTTGCAACTATCCTCTTTGTCTACCATCATTAAATGTCTATTTCCTATTTGGACTGAAAAGGAGAACATTGTTCTCCGCTGAGGTGGAGAAGCAGACAGATGGAAAATGAGCAATCTAGAACTGAGCAGGAAAAATCTACATTTTAAAAATGTAGTTTTTAATTTAATTAGTTTTAAATGTAAATTTTAAAAATGCTTTGGATTATGGGCATTGGGGAGGGTATGTGCTATGGTGAGCGCTGTGAAATATGTAAGCCTGATGATTCACAGACCTGTACCCCTGGGGCAAATAATACATTATATGTTAATACAAAAAAAAGTGCTTTGAAAGAAGTCTGTGTTCCCCTAGGACATGAAACTCTCAGTATTCACTCTGCTCAGTAATATAGTACATCAGTACATGATTTTCCTAGATTAATTACATAAGTATTCAATAATAATGACTCATTATTCTACCAACTACATCCTTATACCAGCAAGCCTAGAACATACCAACTTCATCAAATGCTACTTAAGGAAATAGCCTACATTGTGATAGATAAATACCAGAGAGAGAGAGAAGGAAAGTGCTAGCAGCAGTGATTGGGTCCACACAAAGTTTTGATAATTGAATGCCCAAGGGGAGAGTACCTGGCTCTCAGGTTAAAGACAATGGGGTTCTCTTCATTGGTTTTACCCAACCCTACACACTAGCAGTGAGGATGTTTTCAAGAAATTTCCCATGAAACAGACCAAGATGGTCTCTTCCTCACTCCCTTAGCCTTCATTCATGCTATTTTACCATTTCTCTTCTTCCATCCCAGGTTCTCATTTGAAGTCCAACCAGTCTTGGAGCCTACCACAAATGTGATCTCCTCCATGAGGGTTCCCTGGTCCCCTCTAGCCCACAAATTTCCCTCTCAGTACTCTTATCAGATATGACTGGGATGTCCTTTCAACTGACTCTTTACCTGCTAGCTCTTGGACAGAATAGTCTACTTCAGCAAACAGTTGTGGAGAATCACTGTGTGGTTAACACTGTGCTTGACATTGTGGAGGGCACCGAGGAAGACGGTATTTGAACATAGGCACTTTATATATCTCTCATTAATGCTTTAAGAGGGATCTTATTACCCCCTCAAGTTATCAATGAAAAAAACAGAATCTAAAGAGTTAAAAAGCCTGCCAAAATTTGCATATCTAATAAGTAAAATAGCCAGAACTTAAATCCATATCAGTCTGATTCCATATCCCTTATTCCAGAAGTTACAGATACAAGGTCCAAGAACTAAGTAAATGAATTTTAACTGGCATGATGTTTTCAAAAAAAAAAAAAAAAAAAAAGATGTAAGTGACTTCAGCTATGGGTGTACTTTCCAGTTCTCCACAGGCCCCCCCACTCTATTGCCCTGTGTTCCTACACTAGGACACTTCTTTATGCTATCTGCTGGCTCCTAATTGCAGTTCAGCTTGTTCTCCTGCTACTCCCTCCAATAGTCTGTTTTGTCTCATGCTTACAATCTAGTAGGGAAGAAATCATAATATAAAATGGAAAAGAGACATACAGAGATTCTCAAAAGAATGAGGAAGTTTTCCTAGATACAGGATAACATGAGTCTTGAAGGCTAAGATTTTGGAAGTAGGAGCTTGGAGAAAAATGTTACGAGGCGAAGAAATGGGAAGAAAATGTCCACTAGGTAAGAGAGGAAAGTACAGTCAGATTTGGAAAGCAGGAGTTTGCTAATTTGCTTTCACCTGAGAGTGGGGTCTATTAAAGGCAACAGCAAGAGAGAAAGCTGAAAAGGTTAGTGTAGCTTGATCCTGGGAGATTTTGAATGCCATACTCAGCAGTCTGGATGTTACTCTGTCAAAATTAAGGTCTCATAAAGGTTTGTGAGAAGGCTTATATTTGGAACCAGATTTCATAAAGAACAAGCTGGCAGGAATGAGCAGCAATTATGTGGAAGGAGAAATGGGTGGGTAGGAGAGCAGGGAAACAAAGGATGAAACCAGCTGTTCTTGTCTGGGAATGAGATGCCAGAGCCACAACCAGAGAGTAACAAGGAGAATGGCAGGAGAGTAGGGGTTGATGGAGAAGAACCTTAGGTGAGAGTCCCATGGCCTGGCTTTCTGTGTGAAGCACTCCACATTTTTTACTCAAAAGCCATCTTATTTAAGATGCTTTCCCCGACCACCCGATATAAACTAGCTCTCCCACCCTACCCCAGCCTCCCTATCCCCCTAGTGTTGCCTTATCTTTCTATGTAACCTTTATCATCATTTGACATACTATATACTCCCTGTTTATTTGTTTACTGCCTGGTTCCCCAGATAAGTTAAGCTTCAGACAAGGATACCTGTCTGTTTTATTCCCTATAGTATATCCAAAAGTTCTGGGCACACAGAAAGCATTAATAAATACTTGTTAAATGAATAAATAAATGAAGTCTTCCTGAGACCTTGGTGTCTTCCCCCCGTAGACCACAAGCCCAAGAGTCATGTTTCATAGTCTTGCACACATCACAGAGTCTCACTTATCTAGGCTCTGTCACCTACAGACTGTGCTACAGCCACACTCCTACATAGTCCTCCAAATAGATGTCACACTCTTTGCTAACTGTACTCTTTGCAGAGTTAAGGAGCTCCTTTTGATATTGTGCCAGTCATGTGGCATAGCGGTTAACACAAGTACTAACTGAAATAGCTATTTCAGGGAGCATGTCATGAATTTCAAATTGGACTGAAGCTCGGGCCACTCTGTGCCTTTTCCATATAATATTTATCATAGTATAATTGATTAGTTGTTAGGTAACTTTTTGTTTATGAGACCTGTGGTTCTCAAACCTACCAGGTCCAAGTCTGTTTTACCGCAAATATTATCTAGCACCATCATTTACCAGCCTGAAATGAAATTAATGGTTAATGTAACCTATCTACATATGTATTTTTTAAAAAATAAAGTGCCCTAACTTTAATATAAAGAGAAATAAAAGGAAAGTAATTTGTAATAAAATACTACATATTTCAATATATGGATAGTGTATGATGACTACACTAAGACATCTAATGAAGATGTCAGGTGCTCACCCCTGTAGGTAGAGTCACTACGAATGCAATGCTACTGGAGCAGATTGATACAGACATGTTGTATTAAACATCTGAATATGATGAGTAGCCTTCATGATGTGATTTTCCAAAATAGTGAATACTTCTTAAAGTTCAATGGTGATTCACCCATCAAGAGACGAACCAACAAAAATTAATGCTGACGGATGCTTGAAAGCATAAAACCAAGGTAAACTCGTCATTTTCAGCCACTTAGATAAGCTATAGAACCCCAAGATGCTTGGAAAAAGAATTTACTTGATGCAAGCACATACATGCCCTGTTTTCTTAAATTTATTATTTTTTTATTTAAATATATTTGACAAATAACATTGTATAAGTTTAAGGTGTACAACGTGTTGATTTGATACATGTTTATGTTGCAATATGATTGCCATTGTACCATTAGCTAGCACTTCTGTTACTAAATTCATAAAAGCAGAGTAAAATGGTGGTTACCCAGGGCTGGGGGTGGAGGTATAGAAAAGGTATTTAAGTGTACAAACTTGCAACTAGCAGATAAGCAAGTTCTGGAGATCTAATGCACAGACAACAATATTATTGCAATATTTAATGCACAGACAACTATACCTGCCAAAAGACTAGATCTTAATTATTCCCACCATGCTGTGTTTTACATGTATGTAGAAATACCTGACAGCCTCCAGCCAACCTGACATACAAAACCAGAGCAGTTTTAAGCTTTTGTTGTTGATTTATAAGTGCTTTCTCAATAAAATATAGGTTTATTTAAAAAGTTTAGAACATTTAAGCCAATCAGAACCAGTGACTCCTTTTAAAAATATTTTGTAGCTTCACTTCACTACCCTAAAAACAAAATTCATAAATTATACAACCTACCATACATGTATTTCCAAAAATCAATATAATGCTGTAGGCATAGTATATCATAAGGGAGAAGTAAAAGGAAAATAATTTGTAACAAAATAATGCATATGTTTATTATTGCATAAATGATTGGACATGGCTGTACTAGAAGACACAACCAAATAGTCTGAAGTTCGTGCTATACGCAGAATTGCTGTGAATATGATAATACAAATACAAACTAATTCAAATGTGTTGAACTGGAGGCGCAATAGCATGGGCAACATTGTCATTGGCAACATGATTTTCCCTAAATGGTAAACAACTTTTGGAAAAATTTCAAACAAAGTGAAATGTAGCCTTTCTTAGATTTACAGTTGTATTTTTGGAAGAAAAAATATCAGTACCAGATTCAAAATAGAATTACCATATGATCCAGTAATTCCACTTCTGGGCATCATATCCAAACTAATTAAAAGCAGGATTTCAAAGAGATATTTGCACACCCATGTTCAGAGCAGCACTAAATATTCACAATAGCCAAGGGATGGAAGCAACCAAAGTGTCCATCAAGAAATGAATGGATAAACTGCAGTGCATGCATACAATGGATTATTATTCAGCCTTAAATAGGAAGGAAATTATGACATGTGCTGTAACATGTATGAACACTGAGGATATTATGCTAAGTGAAATAAAGTATTACAAAAAGACAAGTACATATGGCTCCACTTCTATATATTCTCTAGATTAGTCAAATTTATAGAAAAAGAAAGTAGAATAGTGGTTGCCAGAGGCTGGGGGAGGCGAAAATGTAGAATATTGTTTAATGGTTACAGAGTTTCAGTTTTGCAAGATAAAAAAGTTCTAGAGATCTGTTGCACAAAATGTGAGTATACTTAACTCTACCAAACTGTAGTTAGAAATTATTAAAACGCCAAATTTTATGTTGTGCATTTTTATAATTAAAATGATATATAATGAAGTCTTACCAAAAAACCACTTAATTTTAGATATAAAAGAATTGGGTTCTAGACTCATTGAAAAGAGCTTTTTCATCTACATATATGTCCTTCAAGATGCTTGAAAGTCATGTAAGATAAAAAACAATTCTGCATTGTGTCGATCTGTTCTGCACATATAAGATATCTAGTTTCTCTCGCTGCTGCCTACCCAATGCCTACAGCATCTATCAAAATTTTAACAGCCCAAAAACATCTCCACAAATTTTCAAATGCTGGCTTATGGGATGGAACTGTGTCCATTAAGTTGAGAACCATAATGTTAAATGAGACCAGAGATCTCATGTCCTTGAATCTTGCTTATAATTGTATGGCCAGAACCTAGCAAAGGTTTAATGCATGCTACTTTAAAAGTGTTTAATGAATAATAACTGCATAAATAAATGAAGATGTCCCTGGGAATGAAGACTATGTTTTGTTCATGTTTGGACACTACCATCCCACCCAATATTACCTAAGACAGTGTTTGGCATGTTGTAGATGCTCAAAAATATTTGGTTTCTCACTTAACAAATACATAATGCTGCATTGTTGAAAAAGTACAGAGTCCCTCCCCTTGTGGAACTGATGGGAGCAAAAGACAACAGATGACAAATGGTCTAACATAGCCAACCCTTTATTTTGGTCCCAAGTTCACAGTAATAGTAGTAAGGGAGCGATAACAGTAGAGATTGTATACTAGCAATACTCCTAAAAATTACTGTTGCTACCATGAAGTATTACTTCTAACATTAGTTGCTACTTGTAGAGTTATCTATAAGACAGCAAGCATACAGCTTGCAATAACTCTTTTAATTCTGACCCAGTTCCTATAAACTCTGTATTACCAGAGACCTGCTTGCTGCCACAGCATCATTGCTCAACATCTCCCCTTTCCCACCCTCCACTGTACATTCCAGCTGAGACTGAATTTCTTTCAACTCTCATATACGCCATAGTCTTGTCTCTGAACTACACATACGTAGTCCTGCTTCCTGAAAGACCTGCCATACCAACCCTGCCTCGGTAGGTCCTACTCATATAATAGACATTACTTCCTTTGAGGAGACTCCCCTGATCCTTTCCCAGTGCCCCTCTTTTGTGCTCTCATAGCACCTTGACCTTCTTCTATAATAGCACTCACAGCACTGCATTTCCTGTCTACTTACCTGTAACTCCATTAAGAGTATAAAATCTGTTAGATCAGAGACCACATTTATTTTGCTCACCACTGAATCCCCTGTAGGAACAATGGAATCCCCTTTCAGTCTCTGGGTTTCTCTTCTCTGTCTTCTCTATGCTTCTGTTTCTAATAGTCTGTGTTTGCAATCTTCTTTAGAGAACTAACTTTAAGTGAATGGAGCCATTATGCCTTTACAGACAAAGATAAGGAAGCATCTGGAGTATATATTCACCCTCCATCTTTAGGATAGCTTTTTACCCACTAACTGATTGGTCCTGGAGTATGAAAGCCCAGCTCCCTTGGCCATAAGTTGGGGAAAAAATATCCAGTATTTTATACTGGGTAAGTCATAAGTATATTACTTAATACTGAGTATTTTTTCCCCAAATACTGGGTAAGTCATAAGTACACGACTTATACTCCAGGTTCCCCTGTGGAATCAGGCTGAAACTACCCTCTGCAAGAGTTGGCCTAAAACTGCACCTTGCTTGGCCCCTTGCCCTTTGGCATTTCCACCACTCTGTTACAGGTTTCTTCCGGAAGCATTTCTTTGTAAATCACTTCCATGCAAATCCTTGCCTCAGGATCTACTTTTGGCAAGTCCAACTAAGACAACCCCTGAAAAACTAGTAAAATTATATGGAATAAAATGATGTGGAGTAGAATTCAGTGAGTATTTGTAAAATTACTCAATCACTAGTGACAGAATCCGACAATGTAGGTATGTTTCTCCCCATTCTACAGATTGGGAAACTGAGGTTAAGAGTAATTAAATATTTCTTCTAACTCACACAGCTAGTACTCAGAAGAGCCAAGAGCCAACCCCAGGCCCATCTATGGCTCCAAACTGTATTTTTTGGCAATACTATATTCCTCCTGGCCCTAATTCAATGCTTTGGGAAACAGAAGGGATGCCATACTCCTTGGGTCTCTTCAGGTACTGAATTTCTTTCTAGTGGTAGCTTCTCCTAGAATCAACACTCACTCAACAAAGAACCTTCACAGCCCTGAGAAGATATACTGCTCCAACCTGATTTATCAGATGACATTTCTAGAGTTCAGTTATCAACTATCAGGAAATACTCAAAGTGTCAAAGCCAAATAGAGATCTATTCCCTAACATAGCAAAAGAGGAGGAAAATTTGCAGAAGTGTTCCATGGTATCAGGCTTTGCCAAGGAGAAGGAGATAAAAAGTAATAGCCTAATTTTCGTTAAGTGATTGCTCTCATAAAGTAAAAGAGAACTTGTCCTTACCAGGACATTAACCCTGCATTGCTCAGACAATTAACGAAAGTCATAAATTAATCCATAATCATAATCTGAAAAGAAATCGTATCTTAGCATAGAGGGTAAGAAAAAGAGAAAGTTATCTTGGAGAAGATACTTCATCAGTTCTATTTTGCAAGACAACCTGTAACCCTCATGTCTTTATCCTTACAATTCTCTTCTTATTTATCTCCATCACCTCATCTCACCTTTTTTCCTCTTCTCCCTCTGCTCACTTCAACTCAATATCCTCCACCCCAAATCCTAAGATCTCAAAACTTAGAAATGAAAAAGAGAATATTCTTTTATCCACTCTGAAAGAATACTGAATTGTTTTAATATGACAGTTCATTGAAAGAGTGTACATCTTCTACTAAAGACTACAGAGATCCTTCAGGGCTAGACAGAAATGAAACTTGAAAATGAAAATAATAAAATGATTATGAGATTGTGAGGTATTATCTTTGATTTCATTTTTATTTCCTTTGTTATTGTTAATTATGGTATTTAAATAATAGACACATATTTGGAAAGAGAATAAGGGAATCAAGAAAACTGAAGTGAGGGGCACCTGGGTGGCTCAGTCGTTAAGCTTCTGCCTTCGGCTCAGGTCATGATCCCACGGTCCTGGGATCGAGCCCTGCATCAGGCTCCCTGCTCAGCGGGGAGCCTGCCTCTCCCTCTCCCTCTGTCCCTGCTTGTGTTCCCCCTCTCACTGTGTCTCTCTCTGTTAAATAAATAAATAAAATCTTTAAAAAAAAAAAAAAGAAAGAAAACTGAAGTGAGAAGGTACTGATTGCCTATACCATGCTAAGCATTATAAAGATAATTTATTGAATCCAAATCACAAATCTGCCAAATAAGTATGCTTATCCCCATTTTACAGATGTTGAAAGTAAAGAAGTCTTATTTCTCTTTCAAAGCCAGGATTCAGTGCCAGCATTATTTGTCTCCAAAGACCAAGCTATGAGCTTTCAGATGAGGAATGACCAGGGAGAAGAGATGGATGATACACACAAAAGGCTTAGAAAACACTTAAATAAAGCTCCTGCTATTCCATGGTCCTCTAGTAAAGAATAATGTTGAAAGTAAGATCATTTATGAATCTCTTTTGGCAGATGATGTTTTTCTTACTAGAGTCTAGAAGGGAAGCAAGGGAAGAGAATGGGACAAGAAAGTGAGGGCCTTGTGGCATGAAGAAATGCCTAATATTAACAGAAATATTAACAGATATGATTCCCCTTTATCCTTTTGCCCATCAGAATGTTGGAGTGCACTGCCTCAAGTGAGGGACGACACAGCAAAGTGGATTTTTGGTGTTTGATATTCAAAAGCCTCGGTCTTGGAAAACAATAAACATTCAGATGCATAGATAAGAAATTTGGGAGAATATGGGATAAGAGTGAAGCTTTTGTTCCCTAGACAGGATCCCATGGATGAGCAGGAGGGAAGAGGACAGAGGACAGGATGAGTTACAGAAGTATTTGTGACCATGTAAACAGGAGTGGGGTCAGTGTCTAGAGACTTTGATACAGATGGTAGCACTGGCTTCCAACTTGCTGCCCGAGCCTCCAGCATCTCCACTCTAGGGCCCTTCACCGGCAACTGCAGCCCCTCTACTCTACCCTCGACACTACCCTCAAGAGTGAACAATGCAGAAGACTTGGGAGTCTGAGAAAGGATGAAAAACAGGATTAGAGGCAGGGCAGGCCAATGACCTGCATTGCTTCTCACCAACACTGCATCTGGTCCCTTATGGAACCTTAGAAAATAGACAGATGAGGAGTACCAGCAACATGCCTCCAAACCAAGCCCTTGATACAAACAATTTTGTGTGTGTATTGGGGACAGGGAATGGAATTCATGTTGAATTTGTTGTTTCTGGTGTTTTTGAACCAACCTGAACCAACTACTTAAACAAAACAGATAAAGTAGGATGACTTTATAAAGAGGACAAAGTGACTTCAAAGTATTTCTAGTTTCCTGGCTCCTTATAAAACTGCAGAAAATATAAAGCATCTCTGCACATTTTTAGGAAAATTTTTAGTGGAAGATTTAATATTACAATTTCTGCATGGAGTCAGCCTTTGGATTTCTCTTTGATAAGAGTCTAATGTTTGAGTTTGCATGGATTGTATGTCACTTCTAAATAGTGGCAATCGCTTGTTTTTAAGTATATTATTTATAGGATCCTGTATCATATATATCTCTATGTATCTATATAAATCATATTATATGTCTATACAGCTCATCTATCAAACATACATAGCACAATGTGAACAATTGATAAACATAATAATTGTAGCATGGCAAAACTACTAACTCATTATACTGTTAATTTGCAATTCCCTTTTACAGTTTTAATTTGCAATTTTCTCTCTAAGATCAAGGTTGAACATGTTAGGAGCAATTTGTATTTCCTTTCCTGTGAATTATCTGTTCACATAATTGGCTCATTTTTATTTTGGGTTATTGGTCTTTGTCTTACTGATCATATGACTTTCAAATGATAAGAAAATAAGTTTTTCGTAGATATTTTCCCCAGACTTTCTTCTAACTTTTTTTACGGTGTTTTGTTTCCCAGGTAGATATTTCTTTTTAATTTACTGTACTCAATAGTTATCAATCTTCCCTTTCTGTTACGGTGTTTAGATTATGCTTACAAAGGGCATCCTCATTCAAGATAGTACCCAAGTTTTGTTCTAGTATACTATGGTCTCATATATATAATATTAACATGTAAAAATAATATAATTAATATAGTAATAATATATACATACATAATTACATATTTAAAACACTTGAAATTTATGTAAGTTTAAGTGAGATAGGAATAAAATTTAACTTAATTTTTCTCCAGATGACTATCCAATTATCTCAATGCCATTGCTAAATTCCTATATGTATTTGGGTTAATTTCCTATCTATTATCTTCTTTAACTCTTAAAACACTCTCGTAATATAAATATTATTACAGAGAAAGCTACTTGGGGAGAAGGGAAAACTTGTATCTTAGAAAACACGACAGTAATAGAATTATGAATATGAAGATGAAATAAATTTGATACCATGGCAAATGCTTTTGTATTAAATAAAAGCTTCATAAATTAATATATTTCACTGTATTTATAACAGCTCTATCCAAAAGAAATAAATGTAGTAAATGCCTTAGTTAAAAAATACCATGTTATTGGCTAAATTATTAGTGAGCAGTGACCCTAATTAACAAGGTAATAAGCTTGCTAAGTTGATGATGGGGCAGTTTTTCAGACATCATCTGTGCCAGGTAAGCCTTCCCAAGCAGGATTTAAAAATGTATTATACTTAAAAGGGTAGGAAAAAAAAAAATAAGGCTCTGGTAATTGATCAGGGCTCAGAAAGGTGTGTGTTCTATTCCTTAGGCCTCCCTCAAGCCCTGCCCCCTCCCATCCCCCACTCGAGAAGGTAGTAGAAAGAGACCTGACCTCACTGGCCATGATGATGTATGTTCTATCTGTGAGGGAGAACTGATCTTGGGACCCTTACTGCTTATTCTCTCCAACCTCTTCTTTGCTTCAGGCTGTAGCTCTCAGGCACCAAGGAGATTGCTGATTATCCAAATTTCTTTGTTTGCTCTCTAAAAAATCAGTGTTTATGATCATTTGGCCTGCAGCATGTTGGAGTCTAATTTCCTCAAGCAGTGAAGGAGCTGCAGGCTTTGGTTTTGCATGATTACTGAAAGCCTGAATGGCCTTCCCAGTATTCTTCCAATTTTCATTTTCCAAGGTTTATGTTAAGGAAAAGAGGTCAGGGAAGGTCAATTCCATCGACACCACTGATCCTACACTGAACATTGATCTGAACAGGTGAGGCCAGAAGACTTAGCCTTGATGTAAACGTGAATAAAAAGGCAACTGATACGGTCTTTGGGGTTAGTGATAAAAAGCAAATACACTGGGACCCTTTTACTTGTATTTTCAATAGAGAAGTGGTATAAAGTAACACATAGATTCATGCTGGAGTCCCCCCCCAAAAAAGTCTTGCTTCCAAAAGTCTTTTTTGCTGATAATTATTAATATTAATTCAAAAAGAATCTCCTTTACTCCCCCAAAAGTTTAATTAAGAAGTATGTCTTAACAAGCCTGGTATAGGCTCCAATTCAAATCAGTCCCTCAACCCATGAATCAATACTTATCATAGACTCCAACAAAATAAAACATCAACTCAGATGAGATTCCCTTCCAAGAATAATTTATGTTCTCATTTTCTCCCGATTCAGTAATTTAGGAAAACGTGAAGTGTGACTATAAAGTAATGATACTGATTCCACTTGTCATCCATGAAAATCAACCGTGTCATGTCTATATTTCCAGTCACTTACATAATTTGGGACCTCATCACTTATGTAAATTGGCATACTTTGGGGGAAAATGAGAAAAATTTTGTTATGGGTATCTCAAAATAATATGAGGCTAATTGAATGTGCCATTCCTTAAAATCAGTAGATTGGGTTTGATTTTAGTTGTAGAGTTTTATTGGTTCAAGTGCTGGAAATGTATCAAGGATGTCCCATGGGTAAGGTGGTGTGGTGTGGTGTGTGCATATTCATGGACATGCATTCATGCACACGTGTGTGTGCGTGTGTGTGTTCGTGTGAAGAAGGAAGGTATTTTAAAAAGAGGAAATAACTCTCAAAAGATCTTGCAATCTAAGTGTACATGCAGTAACTAAGGGCCCCACCACTCACAGCTGTGTGACCTTGGGCAAGTTCCTTAGCTTCTCTCTGCCTGTCTCCTCAGTCTATAAAGTAGGAATAATAATAGTACCTGCCTCACATACTAAATGTAAAGATTAAATGAGAGAAGTACTAAATACAGTCCATGTTGAATCTGATGATAACATTGGTGATATTACAAAAACATTGCAGAGGGATGTTGTTGCTTTTTTGCAATAACAACACTGCTATGAACTCCCAGGGTTTTATCTGAGGACTAGGAGAAAACTTGACTTTTAAAGTTTCTTGGCTCAAATACATAGTGATGTGACTTGGCCAATGTCAGTGACAAGGGAAGCCTAGAAATAACTTAGTCTCCTGATTCTGCCTCATTTTCTTAATTATGGGGGAGGGTGAGAGATTTTGCACTTTTAGATAGGTTGCTTGAAAAAAAAAAAAAAACCTGAATGAATACCATCAAAGGAGTTTGAGGCGCATAAAGGGTAGACATTAAGTAAAGTCAGTCACCAGTCAACAGCATTTATTGATTTATTTCTGTGTGAAGAGCATTGTATTATGTGCTGAATGGGAATGCTGTATTCTTATTCTTCAAGGCATAGAAGTTGACCTGGTATAGGTTGACCTGAATTTTTCTGTAAAAGCTTTCTCCAGATCGCTGCTTAAGCAGTTGTTAATCGAAAGAGAGAACTCCATCCACAGCACCTTTCACTTTTTACAACTTCACTGGTGCTCACAGGGCTGTCCCAGGATGCTGCAGACCCCTTCCACTACGCTCACCAGGTAGGTTGCCACCAGTCTTGAGATTCTTGATCCTGAAGTATAGGCTAAGAAACTATGCTTTACAGTATAAAGAAAATCTACTTACTGTACAACAAAAACAATACGATCACTATTTTCTTAATGTAATTTGTTTTCAAATTTATTGACCCTAAAACTCGAGTATTTAATTGCATCCAGGTTCTTAAATTGTATACCTATTTATCTGTAAGTTGTGCGAAATTGCTAATGTATATCCTGGTCCACAATATGAGAGCTGCAATGATTTTTGCCTGTGTCTGTCTCTGCAATAGGTCTCCTTGTTATCAGAGAGAGAGAGAAAGAATGGATTTGGCATTCTAGCTGAGCTCCAGGCACCCAGGCATCAATGCAGCATATACACTTCAAAGAGTACTAGCCAGCAAGCCAGAAAGGTCCCTGAGCACTCCCTGGCCTGCTTCTCTGTGGGTGTTTTAGTTTGGTTGTTCTTCACTCCCTACCCCCACCTCTCCCCTATTTAACGTTCACCTTTATTGCAAATCACGTTCTTTGTAAGTAATCATCAGTCTTCCTCGGAATTTCTTTTGGAAAGTAAGGGGAGAAATCAGAAGCTATTTCCAGCAGGTAGATTCCTTATTCTTAATTTTTAATTTATTCCATAAATAAAGGCACGTTAGAGATATTTTTGTTGTCCATGCATGTGTGTTTATTTGCATGTGCCTATACTGGGAGAGCAGGTCACCACAGGAAGTGTAAGATGACTTGAGCTGTAAGAGAAGTAACAATTAAAAGAAATTTCAAGTGTATTTCCTATCAACTGCCTAAATTCTATGAATGGTCAGCATATCAAAACATATGCTGTTTTGATATGATATGAGACAAAACCAAACGGCTTCCTCTCAGTTCTGCTTTTCAGGCCAAGCAAAGCTATCTGACAGAAATATAGACCTTGAATGTTTAATTTCATCCAATGTTCTTAGATTTTTATCTAAGGCTGGATGTTGGGAAGAACAAGGGTTTAGGATTTTGTTTATAAGATGGCTGACGGGGAAGTCTCCAATGCTGAATTTCCTAGGCTGGGAGCAGCACATGTAAATGGAGTCAGAGATACATAGATACATACATACATACATACATGTATACATGAATAGATGTGTGTTTGTGTGTGTACGTGTATACGTAGATACATACATAGATACATGCATGTATATACATGGATAGATACATGCATAGATATACACACACATAGATACATACCTACAAACATACAGAAATAAATATATGCCTACAAATCTACTTATATACATACATACATAGAGAGTCAATAAAAAAATAATGAAATCAAGTGGATTACTAGAAAGGGCAAAACATTTTGATTTTTGAAAGGGAAGAGCAAGATAAAACTCTCATTATTACCAAATACATTTACTTTAACAATATGTTTTATAGTTTTGTTGCTATAATATCCCCCTACCTCCAAAAAATAGTACTCAGGAGTTAATAAACAAGAGAGTGACACATATACCTCTAGAAGCAACCTATAAACATGTAAGTTTTGTATAATGTTTCTTTGGAATGTTACATTTTTATTGTGTATTAGTCAATTTTCTATGAGATTATTCCTGGTTGCCTGAGGGCCATTAGTATTTAATATTTAATTAGTATTTTGGAAGATAGGGAAATCCTTCTCTTATCTCCACCGGATTTCAGAAGTCCTCCTGGAAGAGAAGGGTTTTCTCCCACAATTCATGCCTCAAAGCAAAGACCTCCAGGGCAAGGAAAAAAAAAGGAGGCTTCGTATGAAGCAATCTGGAAAAAACTGACTTTTCATTCATTTTTTTAAAATCTAGTCAATAAGGGTCTTTTTTTCTCCCCCATCATAAGAATAACATTTGTCCTATGACACACATACTATTGATACAATTACCTAAGGCAAAGATAGCAAAATACACATGCACTAATATTATTCACTGCATGCAGATTTGGGGCCTGAAATCAAGCAAACAGCTTCAGATTCTCCATTTTACTGAGTTAGAAGTTTATTTAAGAAATCTGCCACAGTGCACATTAATAACATGGGGCATGCCTTAGGCTCTCCGACTCCATTTTATTCACTTAATCATCTATAACAAACTCATCAGAAGTCTCAAGATGGTGAGAAATATCCCACATTCCTTACTTTCAGTATTTATAAAGCTTCCCACATACGTCCTCTCCCTCTGCCCCTGCCCCCTATGATTCAGTCACTTCATATTGTAATACTTCAGTGATTATTGATTTTGGGTTAAGGTTGGAGCTCAGTACAACTGTGTGAGCATTCACTGCCTTCAATTGGCGGTGTGCTGCCGCCTGCCCACTCCATATTGACAGGCATCCTCTTACTTTCAGATTGGTGTTCGTTTACTGATGAACACGCAGGAGGGGGATCATGACCTTTTCTCTTATCTGGACAGCTCTTAGCTTCACAAACATTTTTTTGCTGCAGGGTGTTATTAACAACAGGGTGATAGAACAAAGAAATGAAAAGATGGGAAGCACATCAATGTATGAAATTTTCTTTATTAGGACACCCTCGAGGCCGAAGGTGGGGGAGGTCTAATTATAAGGTGTTGCCTTTCTTCTTAGAATAACAAATTTTATACATACATGCACACACATCTACACACATGCTCTAATGAGTTCATGATTTGAAAATTAAGGGTTACTCATTTTCCTCATTCACGGGAGTCTGCCAATCTGCCTTCATTGGAAACCAGTTTACATAAATAGAAAGGAAAACCAAAGTAATTGAATTTATTATACATCAGTCATGAGTTAAGACAAGATTCATTATAATTAGATGCAGCATGTTGATGATTAAAATTTAATGAGCTCATTTCTCCTATACTTGAAGAGTATATAAGTTTAGCTCTGTGGGATTTATTTAGGGCAAAGGTATTAGAAACATAGGCAAATTATAGCTAGTCTGGGTTTGCAACCCTCTTTGCCTCACAAGCCCTGTATCTGAATTCAAGGGCCCACAAAGTAAGGGGAATCCAGACATTTTTAAGTGAAACCCTGTCTTTAGATTTTAACATTTTTTTTTTCAGCTCTAAAGGAAAATTTTGAAACTAAATAGAGTAGGTTAAATTGAAACTAAAATTTCCCAGATAACTGGATTTATGCTGGGGTTATTTAGCTTAGGCCAATATTCTCAATATTCTCAATGATAAGAAGCCAAAATAAAGAGATATGAAATACCCATAAGGAAAGCTACAGAGCAAGAACCTATGTTAACTAAATGATGCTGATACTAGGAGTCAACATTGAGATATCTGCACCATAATATCTCTGTGACATTAATTATTCTAAACTAGTCATTTCTATTGACTTTGTTTCCTCCTGTGAATAGCAAATCCCTCCCTTGCTTTTATGTTCCAGATCCTAATAAAAATGTGTGATAATGTAAAAATCAACAAAATCCTGTTTTTAGAAATTTCATTTTTAAGTTGTAGAGGTAAAAAATACTATCTGAAAATACTAACTTCTTTTATTTTATTTGGTTCCCTTAAATAAAAGTTGTGCAATTGGGTTGTTTTTTTTCCCTCACAATTTGTTTAAGATAAAATCCCCTTTGGCTTGAAAACATATACCAGATATCAAAAGCACTTGAAATTAGAGATTTAAAATGGAAACATGATACAACCTTAACCCTAATGGTCCCAGCAGGGCTTGGCCAATAAATATAAAGTAGTAAAAAAAATGTGAAATTCCAATGAGTACTGTTTTGCATTTCTATATTGCATTTCATCTAAGCATCCCAAACACTATGTAAGCATTAGAGCATTAAGTCTTACGTTTCTGTAGAAGATAATGTAGTTGTTGTTTTAACCTCTGTAATGAGTGTATCATCTTTGGAGATCACATGAAGCGAGAGAAAGTATTCTCAGACCAGTGTTGGCCCTGAAGTTATGCCACTAAGAGAACATTCCCCTGGTCTCCAATATAGCATCCTCAACCCCTGCCTAAGGACCATGGCATGGACAGAAATATAGAAGTGTAAAGCAAAAAGGGTGAGACTAATTACTATCCCAATTCATTTATTTACTAACTTGTAAGGAAGAGAAGAACAGCTATTCCCTTCCAGTCTAGCATTTGTTTAATGGGAATTTTCTATTCACCATCATCCACGTATTTCTACTGCAGTTAGGACCATTGCTCAAAATTATGGCCCTAAAGCAAAACCCTGACACTGTTCTGAATCATTGAAGCAGGACCATATTACATTCATCAGTATGCCCATGTACCATGAATTTCCCTGCACTTACAAGTCCTTCCTTAATTGGTCACAAGTAAGATGCATGGATACTGCCCATTAACCACAGACCCTGATTAGCCAAAAATTTCCATTTCTCTGATGATGCTGAATAAAGAGATGGCACAAGTCAACTGAGATGACTAAGGAGAAGACTAAATCATAACCCGGGTGAATCAGGAAAACACCATTTTTCTCATGAATCATCCATTTTTCTAGGGCCCTGTAGACCAACCCAAAGATGAAAAATATGAGGACTGGATCTTGTCAAGTCCACGGACAGTCCCAATAGCTGCACCAATTGGCCATAGTCCATCTCATTGGAGCTGCTTACCAGCCGGATATGTTTAGAATTTTGTTTTTATGACACATATCCTCACTTATTTTTATGATTATGTAATGGGATGAATATTGTTCCCCAAAATCCTGTCTACGCAGAAGCTCAGAATATGACTGTATTTGGAAATAGAATCTTTGAGGATGTATTTAAGATGAGGCCAGACTGGATTAGAGTGGACCCATCATACAAAGACTGATGACCTCATAAGTTGAGGAGAAGACCCAGACACATGAAGAAGAGAATGTCATGTGAAGACAGAGGCAGAGATTGGAGGGATGCATTTCAAGCCAAGGAACACCAAGGATTGCAGGCAGCCCCCAAACGCTAGGATAGAGGCACTGGCAGGTTTCTCTTCCAAAGCCTACAAAAGAAACCAACACTGAAGATGCCTTGATTTCATATTGCTGGCCTCCTGAACCACGAAAATATAAATTTTTGTTTTGAGCCACCTACTGTGTGGCAATTTGTTACAGCAGCCCCAGAAAACTAATACAGTCTACATCCTCATTATTACCATCATTAATCATAGCTAATATTTATTGGGCCCTCTGTGCCAGGCTATATTATATGCTTTTCGCATAGTATCTTATCTAATCCATACTATGACTGATGGAGAAAATGCAATTACTATTATTCCCACGTTCAGATGAGTAAACTGACTCTTAGAAACTTCTAAGTTTCCACGGAAAGGAAAGAGCTGAGACCCAGTTCTCTCCAAGACCAATTATTCCTCTAGCAAATCACACTTGCAGAAAACAAAATGATAGTAAGGATTTTCAGGTTTAAAAAAACCTGAAAATATTTAGCCTGTGGTCAGTATAAATGTAACCCAACCTCCCCAACCTTTTATATCTATGCCCATGTTCCAGCACAATCATAACTAAAATTTCCATGATGAGTCAAATGTACTACAAGAATGCAGTTTTCAGTATTGCCCCTCTAATGTAATTCATAAACCAAAGAAGTGGACATTTTGGCAAACTTTCCAACATGAAATGAAATAAAAAGGGATTTTTTTTTGCTTAATTGTTTACCAGAAGACTATATCCTTCTGTTTAGTAAATTGGAATTTGACTGTGCTTATGGACCCAATTCTTTTCTCCAAAGGGAGATGGGCAAAGTCATTTTACATAATGAAGGAGAAAAGTCTCATCTCTTTGCCTTCCTCTTCTTAGGCATCATCTTGGATCATCATGATCCAGCGTACCACTGTTATTTTTATGCACAGGATTGGCAGCACAGCCCCAGAGGGGAATGATGCTGTCATTTTCAAGATTTTCATTTCACTAACCTTGGAATAACCTAATGTGTCTTTTTCTGGCAGCCATTCAACCTCGCTTCAGCTGAAAGCAACCTTTAGAGATATTGTAGAAACATTTGTTCAACATTCAACAAACATTTATTGAGCACCTATTATATATAAACCTGATTATAGTTTAGGACTATTGACATATACATAAATAACTATATGACACATGTAGAAATAAAAGCTAGGCAAATAAACTATTATATGTGTTCAGAGGAAGGCATGGCGGGGGTGGGGGGAGGAGGGTGACCATGAACAGCTTCATGGAAGAAGGGACAGTAAGAGCTTAGTCTTGGTGACTGTATATGACCTGGCCCTGTGAGATAGGAGGGAACGGGAGGTGAGGGATAAAGACCTACAAAGAAGGAAAGAGATTTCTTGATATTTTTCCTCTCTGCAGTGAAGGGCATAGTGAGTCCTATAAGACCAAACAATGAGTTCCTTGAACCCAAGGAATTAGCCTCAATAAACTCTGTCATCAGAGCCTAGCATAAAGTAGCTGCCCTCTCCTTCTCTCTTGGTCTCTCTCAGAGACAGAGAGAGAGAGATATATAGATTTGAATATTCAGTGTATGGACTAATGACTAAATAAATGAACATTTTATGCTACAAAGAGAAAATAAATGAAAGTTCCATCTCTCTTTCAAAAGCTAAAGGAGGAAATAATGGCCTTTGGAACTAAGGTAGAACCAGCTCCCAGCTTCATTTCAGAATCCATGACGGCCAGTAGAGAGTTCTATATCCCCTCCCTCGTCAATTCATTCTCAAAGGCTTGCCAACCAAATGAGACCTTCTCTCTGAAATAATTCAGAGGACAGAGGCCGTATGGAAGTGGAGAAAAGAAGCAGTTATCTGGATAACAAGGCCACAGAAAATACAGGGTGAGGAGGAGGGTGAAGTTTGCCTTGTCTAGAAAATTGCCTGGCTGTGGAAATCTGACCTATGCAAAAAGGAAATAGGACAGAACTTTTAAGTCCGTTTCCAAGAACAAGTCTATTTTTAGGCAACCCTTTCTTTTAGCAACCTCCAAGTGCAAGGAAGTACTTAGAACTTCTCATAACAAAATAAATATAGGTTTCTGAAGTTTATACTGTTACATGATGATTTTTCTTTTGCAGATAAAACTCTCAATGTGGGCAAAAGAACACTTAATCCCGTATCCAGTGTGTTCATAGTGGTGAAAGAGTAACTAATGAGAATAAGTAAGAGCCTTCTTTGCTGGGGGAAACCTTAATGTCTTGTTCTACACAGCTAAGTCAGAGTGACCCAGCTCATTTACTCTCTTGGGTTAGCCTCCAGCTCATGTCGGACTGTATGATTGCCCATTACAGCACTCATATTAAAAGTACTTCCAGGGAGTTTCTGATCTGTAGCTCCAGAACCACCTGGCAATTGGATAAGAAATCTCACACACATCTGATGCCATTCAAACTCAGAAAACTGCATGGGCAATAGATCAGGTTACAATAAAGACAACAGTGCTCTAGCCAGGACCAGGGACTCTTTTTTTCCACAGGCAACTTGGGCCAGGGTAAGCAAAGGGCCTGAGGAGGATTACCAGAAGGGACCTATGTCTCAATGATCTATCATTCAAAAAATTGTTCTCCCGATCCAAAGTTAAGACATCTAGAAAGGCAGTTGTGAGGTGAGCAGAACATAAACCAAGAGCCAAGGGTCCTGTTAGTCCTTGAGCTATAGCTTCTTGGAAAATGGCTCTGCCATTTCTCAGTATAATGATGACAAAAGAAATCAGCATCTGCTATGTGCTAGGCAACCTGCTAGGGGTTTTCCCATGCTTTATTCTCCCTAAGCATCAGTTTTCCCATGCATAAAATGGAGAGTGTGATGCCGCCCTGCTTATTTCTCAGAGAGCTTTTTTCATTTTAAAGGAGCTTTGTAAACTTGGGGGAAAAAAACATATGTTGTCTTTGTGGGATGTATACCTGGCCTGACAATGAAATCACGTGAGACAAAGAGAGGTTAAGAAACTTGCTTAAGACCACAACGCTACTATATGACAGAGCAGGACTTTGAATCCAGGCCAATGTGAAAGAAAAATTTGTACTGTCTTTCCCCATGCCACACTGCCTCCAGGATTCTTGTTTCACCATCATGTAGCTAAGTTTATGTTTCTATGTTGGTAAAACTGCAACCCAAAATGCCAAGTAACCTACCAGGACAGGCTGTGGCCATATTTAACCTCATTAGCTCTGTGCAATGAGATAAAGGTCTTCCTTCAGAGCTGCCAGAGCTGCTGGTATCTGAGTGGTGACTTCTGCAGTTGCACGTGTGTCCTCTTTGACACAAAAAAATGTGTGCAAAGAGAGGACAAGGAAGGAGCAGACAGCCACCTCTGCATGCATTCTAGTAGCATTTCAGTCTCAACCCTGCACTCTAACTATACCGAGTTTCTTCCTTGAGTCCTCTACACTTTACAGGGATTACATATGAGCTGTTCCTTTCTCCCCTACAATCTCCTTTATGGAAAGACTGAAGAAATGTCTCAAGCCCAAAGGAAAATGGAGAAACACATGAGCAACAAAAATAAGACATACCCTGGAGGCTACAGAGCCTGTTTACAAAAGGGTATGATTCACTTCATCACATGGATGCTGGGCCAATCCATGTTCTGGGCACTGCTCAGTCCATGTTTCAAGTGAGTTTTAGGACTTATATCCCCAGCATTGCCATCCTCCTAAGCCTGTGCCTGGAACAGGTATGCAATAGTTTGCATGGATCTTATATAGGACCCAATTTGTCACCTCCCTCCTCCCAAGCCAACATGATCCCCAGATTCCATATAGTGGGTCCCCAGATTCCATTTTAATGACCATACACCAGAGAAAGAATATGAAGGCCAAGTTTGGCCCCAACCTAACTTTACTATTCTCTTTAGTTCTGTATCATTATCCAAAATCATTTAACCTACCTGAGTCTAGATTTCTTTGTCTGAGGAATGGGTATAATATTACCTGCCATGATTATTTCTCAGGATTATTATGAAAGTTCTTAGTAATATTAAAGGAGTTCTTATATAAAGTATTATTATTATTATTATTTGAAGTAAAGGCAGCTTTCAATAACTTTACAGTTGTCCCAAATTAATCACTTTCATTTCCAGATGTTGTCATTTCAAAAAACAAAAAACAAAAAAAACAACCACACAGGGTTCCCCAATTGATTATATCCAAGCTCATATTATGAATCAACTTGAACAAAAGCCACATGCAACCAAGAGAAGTGTCTACTGGACTGATACAGTGTCCCATAAAGAATTCTTTTGCTTCTATGATATATTGAGCTTACATAATCTTACCCTAAACATGTGACTCTCTAGAAGTGGACAAGAAATTGCAGCTTTTAAATAAAGATTCATGATCAAATACTGTCTTTGAGATATGATATTCAAGTGACATCTTTAAAACCTGAGGTTATTTAAAGGATTTACAATAAGTTGGGTAAAGATTTAGAAAGAAAAAATAAAATGCAGAATCACATGATAATTTTGCGAATATGAACTACATGCATCTAGAATTTATCCCCAAAGGAGTAGATGACCAAAAGTCTTGCCATAAAGGATGAAGCTCACATCCATAAGGCCCAATAGTCACAAATGAACTATAGATTCAAGCCTAATTACTTATTTCTTGAAGTGATATATATGTTATTGGTATGAACTTACCATTTTGATAAAGGAAGTGTCATACTGCTTTATTTTTCTAAATGAGACCTCAAATCTGGCTCTAATTCCCCATCCTCTACAGTAGAGAGAAATACAACCTCAATCATTACTGGTGTTCTTTCTTCAAACCCTCTGTGGGATTAAGAGCATTGTTTTTGTGGCACCAAAAAACAGGTGCAGAGCTTCCAATTCTGGTCTATGATCATCATTACTGAGGTTTCATTGTCCAAGACCATGTAGGACATTTTAAAGGCAGTAAGCTCACCTTCCTCTGTGCCAATGAGGATACCCAGACTGCCCAGCACAAAAAAGCCATAGCTCTTAGAGTTCAAATAATCACCCACATTCTCCCTACCTGCCAACATCAAGGTAGTATGCATGGGAAAGCCTGCCTCACTTGCAATGCTGCATGGAAGTAGGGCATTACTCCTTGCTGCACATGCATGCATGCACACATGTACACACACGAACACACAAACATGTCCTTGTTTAAACCATTTATTTCCCTCCATCTCTTAGAGCTCATCCTTTTCTAGAATGCTCTAACTTCAACAGCAAAAAAGCCTTGACATCTGCAACACAAGACTTGGTTATTTGGCAGGTGGTGGTATCCTTCTTTGAGTCTTCTCCAGCAATGAGAATGAAATAGAATTTAATACTACTATCACCTTCTTGTCATGTATGCAAATCACCTAGTCCAGAGTGTGGTACCTAAAAGAATACTCAAAAAACCCATTCCATTAACCACTACAACTCCAAGTGCTACATGTTTTTGGCACTAGGAATAAGGCTCCCAGTCTAATGGTAGAAACAAATAAAAGAACAAATGCAAGTGAGGTGTTATTAAAATTAATCAACAGTCTATAAGATTCAGGTGCCAACTACTCAGGAGAGGCATGGCTATGAGGGCAGACATTTCCACCTCTGCTCATCAAGTCTTTAATGCTGAGTTGCTAGAACTTGGGGAAGCTTGGGAAAGGTGGTATAGGGCACTGGGGGCCTTCTGGGAGCTTGGGCTATAGATATTTATCAACCAGAATATAAATAGTTGAATATTTTAACAACTGTAGAGCCATACCTATGCCTATCAGCTATCAGTCCTGATTAAATAACAAAAATATCATTGCTATGTCAGAGGATGTTAGGAAT
The DNA here is from genome assembly GCA_028534135.1 of Potos flavus. Lineage (NCBI taxonomy): Eukaryota > Metazoa > Chordata > Mammalia > Carnivora > Procyonidae > Potos > Potos flavus. The sequence continues at coordinate 43,439,685 of CM052896.1, forward strand.
GCTCAGAAACTGTTTAGCATGAAGCTTTGAGTCTGAGACCTTGCCAGCCAGACAAATTCAGAGAGGGTTTTCAAATAAAGGGAATAGCTTGGGCAAAGCCACAGAGACTTAAGAGAGCAAGGCAGAGTTTTAACTAAGAAAGTGAGAGTGATAAGTCTTATAATCATTACCATTGATAGAAAGACATACAAATTACGACCCTTGAATAAGTAAATGGTAAGTAGTTGTGTGGCTTTTCTGAAAGTCCAAACTGGTCATATTGCTGAGGCACTGGGCCTTCCACATCTCTGCTCTTACTCTGGCCTGCATCCTCAGTCTTACCACAAACAACCCCTGCATGAGTTCCCTGTTATCCCCACTCAGGCAGGAACACAGAACCCTCTCCTTCAATTGCCTGCATCAGAGCAGCTTCCAAAAACAAAAAAGTCTTTCCCAGGCAGCTTTATGAACAAGCGCCTATGGATAGCTGGCCTCAAGGAAAAGTGACTCCAGAGGCTGCCAATTCAGAGAAACTGCCCACAAGTGACCCTATGAATGGAGGACCACTTACCAATCAGCGATCAGGCAACTAGCCAGCAGAGATGAAAGAGGGGACAAGAGCACCACCATTTGGATCCGTGTGGCTGCTGATCAATGTGACCAAAAAGTGACAGCCAGAATGGGGGGAAAGTTGCTCAATTTGGACAACTGAATTGCCTTTGAAGAGCGACTAACATCAAATGGGAATTCAGGTTGGTTATGAAGATGCCACACAATTGACCAAATCGACTTTTTGCTGGTTGTGCCAATAGACATCGCCCTCAAAACAAATACACTCTGTTCTTTTGACCAATTTGAGTCTCAAGAGTTCTGTAAAGTGTTAATTTAGTTGGCAAACTTTAAGACAAAAATCTTTAATACTATGGTCAAAGACAGTCTTTATAAGTAGACATAAACATGGAGATTATCTGATCAAATCTTTTCCTTCTATAGAGGAATCAACCTGAAGCTCAGAGAGGTAGAGTGATTTGCACAGTCACAGAACTCCTTAAGCAACAGACCCAGGATTAACTTTGGAACCTTTGGTTTCTAAGTCCAGTGTCATTTTCCTTACTCCCAGGATGAGCTGTGGACCACAGTTTTAAAGAAGCATCCATGACTTTTGCAGGGCAGACAACTTTGCCCACATGAAGTATCCTAAGTGGGATCCTCCTACCTAGATAAAGGCAGGACCAGTGAAATCCCAGAGCACCAAGAAGCACAGGATGAACCACTAAACATGTGCCCAAAGCCTTAGTAGGGACACCAATCTGGACCACTGGAAGCCATTCATTTTAATTTCAACATCATTCTCCACAGCATTTTAGTCCTAAGTACACAAAGAAAGGCACTGAGAGGTCCCTTGATCTGAAGCTTCTAAAGCAAATGGAGACACTTGCAAATCCACCCTTAGACAGGGGGCACGAAGAGCAAGCCTTCTGTGGGTTACTACCCCGCTTTGTGTGTGGATTTGTGCAGAGACACACTTATCCATCTGCCGCGCTTCTTCCCGCCGTGTCACGTGGCAACGCCTAGGGGGCGCTCTCGACGTGCTCCGCAGCCCAGGAGCATCGCAGCTCCAACAGGACAACCTAACAACAGAGCAGAGGTTTTTCTGCTTTTTAATTTACTTTAACGTTTTAGAGTAAAGGAGGGCCACAATCCCAAAGGAGGCATACAAAAACCGCCTTGCTTACTGAGGCGGAGAAATATTTAAAATATATGTATTATTGGATTACTTCCTCTCTGCCTCCCTGCAAAATCAGTTTGTTTTTCCTTTTTTAATCTGCCCTAAAAGTCCAGAGTATGTTTCTGTCCCTTTCCATGGCATATGGCAAGCTTTAACAATAACAGAGTAACGCTGTCTCCTGATTAAAAATGGCTGGTTGAAACGACCTGCTTTTATTCGTGCTACAACTTGCCCTGTAACATAATGACCAGCTCTAAATCCATCAAAGTGGAGTACAGAGTGCGATTGCAAAGATTCAGACACGGAAATCCAGTAAATTTTATCTGCTGTTCAGCTGAGGGACGTTCCGAGTAGAGCTCAGGCCTGCCGAGTTTAGATGATCAATTCAATTCCTAATCATTCATCCCAGGGACATGCATCTACCTTCATCTCCAATTCATTCCCAAAATGCTTTCCTGAGACATGGGCAAGGTATGTGGGGGCTTCGAGAAGCTTAAAGTGAAGGAGAACTTCAATTTTAACATTTAAAACTGCCATTGCCATGTCTAAGAAAAAAAAAAAATCACAATTCAAAAATAAGGCAAGAAACCCAAATAATTGAATTTAATAGATATTATCTAGTGACTTGACAATATCTAGGCAGAATTGATAAATGATTATTATGATTAACATTAAAACGTATATGTGTGTGTATGTGTGTACCCATACATAGATACATATACCTTTCCACATCCAGGCAATCAGGGTTTTGTTTTGTTTTTTATGTGTATGTTTGCATATGTGAACAATTCTAGGGAAGATTATCTTGCACACAAAGCAAACGGCCCTGCCCCCACTGTGAAAGCAGCAGATCCCCTGAGATTAGGGAAGAAGGAATTGCTTATGGTCAGCAGAGGCCTGGAGAACAATGGAGACCCCAGCTAAAGGCACAGCAGCAGCAGCCTGCTAGGATGGGTGGGGGACTGACCACATGGCCATTGCAAACTAGATGGCATTGTCAGTGTCACCAGAAGTGACTAAAAAGAGCTCAAATTAGCAACTGTTATGATTAGCAGGTGGTTTAAGAGATATGAGCCCTTCTGAAGTGACTCAGGTTGTGGGGGAGGCAGGATGGACACCAGAATCCATTTCAATTTTTCCTATAGCAAAAAATAAAGAGGGTTAAAAGCACTTTTTACTTGAATATAAGAATAAGTGCAGATTCATTTAAGGAAAAATGGAGATGCCTAAGATACAAAGTAGTCTCCAAGAGAAGAAAATGAAAATGTCCAGTTTTTAAAAATAATTTTGTTATACTCTTATACAATCATTGTAGATAAATTTTAGTAAATGTAGAAATTTAAATGCTAACAAATTTCAATAGACAGAAAAAAAAATTGATACCTCTTGATTTTGTTAAAAGCCACCTTAACTCAATTTGTCCTTTTATATAGTGCCTAGCTAAAAGATATTTTGGACAATTCAACAAAATTTAATGAATTACCTCTTTTTAACTTAGCAATTATTTACTTCCCAACTTCTCATAGAATTTTTCACAAAACCAATTACTTCTTGCATAGATACAAGTTGGTGGTTTTATGTCTTCCCTCCCTAGTTCATGAATCAGAATATAAGCAAACATTTAACAGGCTACTTTTTTATTCTTTCTTTTTAAAAATATTTGGTAATAAATCTAGATAGTGAGTGACTTCGCCACCACAAAGGTACCTCTAGGAATCTTCAGAGCAGAACTGTCAGGTATGGATGGTCTCTCTGCCTTTTTTCTTATCGCTGCTCTCAGATGTATGCTCTATACTATATTCATGTTCAGGTAAAATTTTTGGCCAAATGGCCAGGATTTCTCTTTTGTAGTTGCCAAAAGCCATGAGGCATGTGTAACAGAGACTTAAGACTGGCTCAGGGACATAAAGTTATTTTCCCTAGGTCATCTTTCTATAGGTTCTGCAGCTTAAAGATGGCACTTGCTTAGTGGATTTGGACAGAGAGACTAATTGCATTAAAACTCATTCCAATATATGCCTGGGAAAAAAACTGGAGGATTGATTTGCGAGAGGGTACTTTGCTGTGCAAGTCCATACAACTTCATGGAACAAAAAAAGACCATTCCAACTAGGGGACCTAGAACTTAGAATCAACTCATATTGGAATCTGTCAGGTTTGGTAGATTTTACTGCACTGAAAACATGAGATCTCCAGGCAGGTAAAGCAAGGAAAGAGGCCATTATCTAGCAAAATCAAGGTATGAAAATATTCTACCAGTTAGGCTGTTACTAAATTATATTTGGCTTTTTTGCCAAATATAAATATACCCACAAAATTATCATGATTCTGTCTCATTTTGTTCCAAGAAAACGTGGCCTGTGTAAGCCTATCTTTGGATTCAAATAGTCAGACATAGTTCTTACCAAGTGAAATCCCAGTAATTCAGTGCCTACAATTTGGGACTCTTTTTTAGGTATCTGAAAAAAGGTTTTTATTCTATGTATGCTGTAATTTCATGCACATGCCTCTAAAACTAAAATAACTCATTATAAATTTACAAATATGTAAGCAAAAAGCTATTTTCACAAACCACAGTGAGAAACCTGCCTCGTTCCTTCACAGCTGCACCTCACCTATCACACAACCAACAGATCCCTGCATATTTCGTAGAAATTTGAGCAGATTTTTTTAAGAATCTAGATCACTTACATAAACACATGTCTCAGCTTGCCTCTTCCAGACAGCTCTTCTGGTCAGCCCAAATTCACTGAGGAATGACTTGGTAACCTCCCAATTGATTCACTTCAATCATGGGTTAAGAAGAGTTAGATAGCCAAAGGTCAGCCAGCTCTTGTTCCTACCCTGAATCATCTTATCAGTAATGGAATGAGACCTGCAGGAGTGAGCTGGCCCATCTAGCTCCTGGTGCTGCCAGACCAAAATGGATTTTATCTCCTGGAGAATTCATGGGCACATGGATCTGGCCTCAGTGGCACACCTGGCATGATCTCTGATGTTCGTCCCCATTCCCTGTTGTATTGATTCCCATCCAAATGGTCAAATCTGAACAAGACTTTTAAAATGTGAAATAATAGGCTGCTTGCATCCTGCAGGAAACTAGACCATTCGGCCACAACTGGAATCATTTTCCAGCAAAGTTGATGCATTTGTACCTCACCTGACTGAACAGAAATTAACCCCCATTCACGACACTGACCCCATACAACCCACTCGACCTGCTGCACTTGAACATATTTATTTTGATATGTTATTCACATATTGTTGCTATGCACTTATGTATTCAGACTCTTGTATGCAGTCAACCAAGAGACCCGGTTATTTGCCCTTTTCGTTAGTACGGTATTGGTGAGAAAAAATGTAATACACTTTTCAAAGAGGTAGAGTCTCTCATTACTAAAATAAAGAGGAACACTGTCTTAGATCTAATTACTCAAACTGTCCAGGTAAATAAGAAAGGGAGAGCCTAATAGGTGATGGGGATTAAGGAGTGTCGTGATAAGCACCAGGTGATGTATGGAAGTGTTGTATTACTGTATTGTATACCTGAAACTAATATAACACTGTATATTAACTAACTGGAATTAAAATTAAAACATTTTAAAAATTTAAAAATAAAAAATAGAAATACCAAGATAGAAAAAGGAAAGCCCAAATGGCTAGTGGTTTGTTTGTTTGTTTGCTCATTTAAATGCACAGAGGTTCAAAACAGATGCAAACATGAGTGCTTCTTTTCAAAGAGGCACCTACAAATGTTTGCACAATATAGTTACAGATTTTAAACATAATCTATGTCCAAGAATTCTCTGTCCGTTTTGCTTTTAGCATCAATTTGCTTAAACAAATGAAAAACTTTCTTGATTTTATATTTATGTAATATTTTATACGTTTATATTACTCCTATAATTAGAGCTTTTAAATAAAATGAGTATGCAGTCCAAAATTAAACAAATAAATACATTGAAAAGAACGATATTGCTGTTACACTGCCGGCCTCCCAAGCCTAACACTCAAGGATATAAGCGTAATTATCCCTAGCTTGGCTTCACTGCAGTATTTGATCAGTGCCACAAGAATCATTCTGTACCATAGACAGAAATGGCACAAAATAAATATCTAAGGAATGAACATGATACTCAACTTCAACTGTACACACATGACGAGAGAAAGCTGAAATTCGTCGTTAAGGAACACAATGAAAAAAAAAATTCTCTGACTCCCAGGGTTAACTGATTGTGTACTACACTAAGGACTTCTGTTTGGGTTATGATTTTAAGTCTATGGAAGCTTTGTTGTATTGTCTTTAAATTGAAAAATGAAAAACATAGCAAATTTAAAATACACCTTATTTTAACTACGGTAAAAACTCTCGTTCCTATATGTAGCCTTCAAAAGAGTTTTGAAAACGATAAAACAAAAAAAAATTAAAATAGATTAAACAAATAAAAGCAAACAATTGATGAACTTCCTAAGAAGTCTTTCCCACTGCTCATGTTACCTGGCATTTGGTCTTCATACATATATAATATATACATAATATAGCTATATACATATGCTAATAATATTCTTAAGAATAAATTTGTGTTTAAGAAAAACTTTATGCCTGATTGCTGATATTTATATATAAAAACATTGACCTAGGTTTCATTCTTTCTATGAAATTAGTAACAAAATAATTTAATAGATTTGTAGAAATTCAAAACTGTTATGATTTATTTCAGATATAAACCAAAAGACAACTTTAATTCATGCTTCAACTGCACAAATATTATTAGATCCCACATATAAAATAATTTCCTAAATGCTGGGAATTAAATATGGCCACTGCTTCCAAGGAACTCCAAATCTAACGAAGAATAGATAAGGAAGGGAAAGGGATAGAAACAAGCATGTATTGAATGCATGGCACTGACAAACATTGAGCTATGAACTTTACATATATTATATTGGTAGATATTATTATGGTAATTTTTAAATACAAGGAAAGTGAGTTTCGCCAAGGTTAAGTACTTTTTCAGATCACGTGGCTAATAAGTTATAGAATCAGAATTCAGGCTCTAATTCCAAAGCCTATCCTCTTATGTCACTACTCAAGCCTGCCCCAGAGGGAGAGGTGAACAATTCTGAAGGGCAAAATGCAGGAAGGTTCCACAAAGCAGTTGACATTTTAGTACAAACAATTTTACTAATCATTTACAGAGAGTGCAAAACTATGCTTATTTCTCAAGATACTTTATATTTACAACATGTCAGTGAGCCCATGTTTATAATGGGTCTCTTGCTTTTTCTTCCTAAAGAAAGGAATTTGTGACAAGGATAATCCAAAATAAAACATAATCTGCAAGTCTTTTATGTTTACATTTTGGGAAACAACTCCAATAGTACATTCCTACTAGTCATGTACCCAAAGCTATCAAAATGAGTTTGCACTCCAGCAGCACAGAATATTGATGATAGAAATTGGCCTAGGGCTACTGAGTCACCTAATGACAGCAGCTTTAATTTAAAATATGCTGTGGGTAATAGACCAAGTGGATAATCCACTTGTGGATAATTGAGAGTATATCTGTGCCCACAGTTTAAGATCTAGGTATTTCATAGAGGTCCTATAACATAACATGTCATAAAATAACCTGTTCCCAATGCACTAGTATCCATAAAATCAATAGGGTTTTGCAAGCCATGCATATGATAGATAGTATGAAATGTAATTAGTATTGGAAAATTGCTGTAAAATCTCAAGCTTTCTACTTAAATGACCAAGATGTGTTCCACTGGGGCTCCTTTTTTAGAGCAACCTAGTGAACAGAGGCTGAAAGATTAAATAATTAGTGTCACACTGGTTTTTAAGCAAATGAAGCCTGTTGTTTCTGTGCACAGAACACAAAATTTTATCACTACAACAAAACACTACTTGGATGGCACTTTCTGAAATGAGGTGAATAGCAGGATTTAACAGCCCCTGGGCAGAAATATTTGTATCCTATATCTGACCTGCCAGGAATAAATTATCTGAGGCTAACATCCCTTAGGCTAAGAGTTTATAAAGGAAAACAGCCCCCTACCCCCTCCAAAGCCTTAAATCTGAAGCAATATCATGAGACACCATAATTTAGGTTCTTTGTTCTAAATAGAAATATTCATAATAAGGCACACAAACACACATACATTGGATCTAAAAGATGCTTGGAGAGAGAGAGAGAGAGAATAAATGCACTTTTTCTTTCTTTCTTTTTAGCCTTATCTGTGCATTCCTGGGTCGCACAAGCATTGTGCTGACTCTGAATGAAAATACCCTTTTGATGGAGGATACATGCTGAAAGGGAGAATTCTGAATTATGTTCTCTAAATTATCCAAGGCTTGGAGAGCAAGTATTGATTTTGAAAATGACTGAGCCAGACCTCGTACTGCAGACTCCCTCCCTCTCTCCCCACGCCCCAAAGCACAACAAGAGATCTTGGGCGCTGTGCAGCCGCCACGAGGCCCTGGGCTGGCATTGTTTCAAAAAATCAGAAAGTCATCCATCAACCATACAGTCATTGGAATAAGTACATGGTGGCTAAAGACACATTTTATCTGCTCACATGCTCCGATTCAATGAGCTACGAGGAGAATTAGAATGATATTGGGCCGATTAACTAATGCACTCTGGGAACCATGAACTGTTAAGGTGTTTATTTTGCTGCCTCACATAAAAGAATGAGAAGTTTATCTGCATAGTTAAGCGTTCTGTTTGCTCCAGCCATAAATAACTTGGAGCGCCTCCGAGCCAGACCTCTCTAAGAGAGGCAGATTGAGAATGGGAATTTGTTCTATAATTGCTTCCATACTTTGCAAACAATTTAGGCACAGCCTGAACTGTACCACTGTGTGCATGAATGTGTGAGGGCACATGTTCACCTGATTGTGTGTGGTTTCCTTGGAACGCTTACTGGACATTAATTTGGGGGGGGGGGTGGAGAATGAAGACTAAAATGATGTGTTTCCATGCACTGAGAACATGACCTAGTTTTATTTACTTAGCAGTGGCTATGAACATATTGAGCACATCACAAATTAAGTCAGATAACACTGGGTTTTCACTTTATATGCTTCTGAAAGTATATTTTACATGGGGGAAGAACAGAGTACAACTGTGTGATATTTATGCTCATTCTTACATGGTTACATCTTCAGAACAGCTTGAGACATAAAATTCCAACTCCCTTATCCTCATACATTTTAAATCAAAACACACTTGTTTTAATTAGCAAGTAAGTTCCCAGGCCTAGTAGATGTTTTAAGATATACCAATTTAAGCAAGACACCATTTAGGGCAGGGTTTCTCAACCTTGGCTCTATTGGCATTTGGGGCCAGATAATTCCTTGTTGTGAGGCTACCCTGCGCATTATAGGATGTTTAGCAGCATCTCTGACTTCTACCCATTGGATGCCAAGTAACACTCTCTTCCCACCAAGTAGTAAAAACGAAAAACGTCTCCAGATATTACCAAATGTCCCTTAGGGAGCAAAACTGATTCCAGTTGAGAACCATCGGTTAAGAATCTTTTTTTTTTAATAAGTTTTTGAGGAAAATTTTGAATGCTTTCCTGAAGGAAAGTTACACAAGCACAAGACCCCCACATTCATTTGCACTGATTCCTGAGTATATTATACAGAAAAACAGTTGATGGCTCAGAGAAGGTCCAGGAACTATTAGGCTTGTTTCCACATATCATGTTCTAATTCCATGATATAATCTTATAAAAGGCTCATTTCATCTTGAAATGGAATTTTCTAAGCTATTTGTAGTATTATTATTAAAATTTGGAGTTAGAAAACTTTCACAGTCTCTTTCGTGTTCATATTGTCTATGATGATTTTTACAAAACGGTCCAATCCCTTGGGTTGCTGTAGCTAAAAATATTACACTGGAATTTCTCATAGAAATTCTCCTATTTTTTTTCCTCTTGGCCTTTTGAAAGATATGCAATTGAGTGATGGCACTGATTTCATTATCAATTCCTCCTGAAAAAGGGCAATTTTACTGGGTCAAGGTTGAAATAAGTCACAGGATAAAAAGAAACCTAATCTACCTCTAAATCGCTCTACAACTGAGAGTTATTATGTTGGAGACCTGTCTACACTGAGCCAAAGTCAAGTCTAGAGTTGGCCTCTATCCAGTGAATTTGGATAGCAGATTTAGCCAAATAGATAATTCACCACTCCCTGTCTCTTGCCAAAGTGGCAGGGATAGTTTGAATGATCTAGTTTAGATAATTTTTTAGGATTTTGTAAATCCACATAACTTAGAAAGGAACTTGGATGATGTTTTATATATATATCCATACCAGCACTTCCTAAAGTGAATACAGCCAAAGAATTTTATTGAAAAGAAGTCTGGCAAGAACTGGTTAAACATAGTGAAATGACCTGAGTAACTACAGATTTTCTCAGAACTTTTAATATGCTAATGTACCTAGTGATCTTTAAGGAATAAGTTTTCCTCATGATGCATTTTGCGAAATAATATGTACATATTAGGTCAAATTTCTGGTTATTTTATAAAGATAATATTTAAAGCTCCTTTTCTCTGTACCACCTTAGGTCTTAGACTTTAATCCTGTCACTTTTGGGAGTGATGGGAATGTAGTCTGTAGGTTTAAGGCCTATACACAGTGACTGATTCAGATACATCCCTCCCTCAGCCAAGTCATGAAGGGAATGGCAGGATACAAGCCTTTCCCAAGGGTCCACCAGCATCTGAACTCTACTCTGTTTCCTCTCCCTCCCAGAGAACCTTCATTTCCTCTAGGCTGGGACAAAATGGGCACTGACTGATCACTTAGTCTCCTAAATCTATTATTTATGCCAGGACCTCAGCTTTTGCAACTCAAAAAACAAGAATTTGGCTTTTATTCAACTGCATCATCCCTCCTGAAGCAATAAGCCCAGGAATACTCTGGCTGCTGCTTAGGTGGGAAGAGGCTCACAAAATAACAGGAATTATCGAGGATAAAAAAATATAAGTTTAATATAGTATGTCAAGTATTATTCTATTGTACCTCTATTACTAAGAATATTTTACATAGTCTGATTTATACCCTGTCTGCTTCCAAAACAAGGATTTGAGATAACTTAATAATATAAAAACATAAATACAATGACAAAAGAATAATTAATTTGAGACCAAAAGAGAAATCAAAGAACAAGTTCTATTATCTAATACTCAGAAGCATAACATTTTAATATTATCATCATCAGTACCATCAACATTTCTTGAGTACTTACTATTTGACAGACTCTGTGCTATATGCTTTGTACTCTAAATTCATTAATGAACAAGAATTAATTACATTCTTATATTATTATCTCCATTTTACTAAAAGCACTCTGAAGTTCCCAGCAGTTTAGTAGCTCAAAGATTCTCCCAACAGAAACACAATGGTTTGTTAGTACTGTGATAAACCACCCAGATCTCCTTTCTGATGATAGCAGGCAGCCTCAGCTGCAGAGAGCAGCCTGCTTCAAGGTCAGACCTCTTCCCAGGACAGTGCTACCCATGAATGATCAATGGAGGGTAAAGGTCTGGCCACCTTGACCCACACATTTCCAGACAATTCTGAAGGGCCATGCTAGTTCTGGCATTCCTCAAGGGTTAACCAAATTTGGCCACAGTGCAACTTCACTCTCTGGCCATTCCTACTTCCCTCCCCTCTCTTCTATGGTGTTGATCTCAAAGGCACTCCCTGTAAACATCTTGCTTGTAAAACTCTGTCTCATAGTCTGTTTCCAGGGGAATGCAACCTATTGCAGGCAGAATGCGGATTAAGCCCCAAATCTGTTTTGCTTCAAAACCCATTCTCTTAATCATTGTGCTACATACGGTGAATGTAATATAGTAAACATATTTCTTAATGTATGAAGATGTAGCTATTTTAACACAATGACAAACTGGTGGTCCTAACAGCTATATATAACTTTGGTAAGCAAATTATATTCCTGTGTCAGAAGTGCATTCTCTTCAGATTCCAACATCTATCTGCTTTCCCTGTGGGACACTACTTCCTGATCAAAAGAAATAAATTTTTCCTCCATCATACCGAAAACATTCCTTGTAAGATAACTTACAAGGAACAGGTGGACCCAATCAAAAGTTAAAGAAACTGATTTTGGATGGAAGCTTGACAGACTGATGAAAAGCTGTAATTCACTCAGGTATGGAATCCAAGGGGTCCATCTACTAGGATCTTCCTTATATTCTTGGCATGACAGGGTTCAGTTAACAACAGAACCTCACACACTTACCAAGGGGTACAGATGTCATAGCGAGGGAGAGTGGCTCTCACTTCGTGTGCTGTGACACCAGGTTAGATAATCAAGAGCACTTGATCTCTCAAAAGCCCTCATGGCCATCTTTCATGAAAAAGGTGTACAGCTTTTTTTAAGTTTGTCTCATTTCAAGTCTCATGTAAGGAGATAAAGCTGAATTCCACTGAATGAGTTGTGAATTACTTTGTGAATTTGGGCTGTGAAGGCAGCCAAAGCAGATAATTCTTGCCTATTAAGTGGATTTATCACATGTTCAATTGTGTAATTACTTTTTTAAAAAAATCCATTTTCCCCATTTTATTGTCATGAAGATACAAAAGGGACATTTTGGATAAAGAAATCATTATCTAGGCGAGGGAATAACAACTGTTCCTCTTGTAAAGTTGAGCTTTTATATCCATTAAGTGGTTCAAAGAAAGGATCGCTAACCGGAGGCTGCTAACTCCCTGCCTCTTCACTTATAGCAAAATAGTGTTGGTCTTATGAAGAGGTGGATAAATAGATGACATAATTGGAGGGACAATAAGAATGCCCAGTGGATCCAGAAAACATTTGTCAAGCACTTGTCACAGTGCCTGAAATCTCACCATTAGCAAATCACTCCTTCAGGTTGGATCTTGAAACATTTCATTTCTGATACTCAGAACTCCACCCAATTACTATGTTATTAATGCAGAAGATGAGGCTAATACCATAAGCCATCTACTTACCTATTAATACCTGAAGAACTGGGATATTAAAATAAGGAAGAACATAGCAAGAAAAAAAAATGGAATGGGCATGGGAAAAGTGACACAGAATAATCAACAGGAACAATATACAGCTCATATAGTCCAATTTTCATAGATGAGAAAAGTGAGTTTGTAAAGTAACAGTTCCTAAAGTTTGTTCCCAGACAACATTTGCCTGGAACATAATATGCTATCCTCAGGTACAGGATTCTGAGGTCAAAAAAATTTAAGAAACCCCAGATCAAACAAGTTCAACAGGTTTCTATTCTCAGAGTACATTAGGGCTGATGTGTATTAACAATCTTGAGGTGGAGGAAAGGAAAGAATACATAGGACCACAGATCCATATGTGTATAGCATCTTCCAAGACTAATTGCTATAGAAATGTTTCTTGAGACAGATGAAGTGGCTTGCCCATAGCACATATGAACTAGAACCTGGCTTTCCTGACTATAGTCTAATTATTGTTCTACTATGCTACACTACAATTCCTTATCTTGCTTTGGTAAGTCTACAGCATAACAGGAGATGCTTAGAGATTCAGAGACTGGCAAAAAACACTCTATTCAAAACAAAACGACAAAAACGACACCTACATGAGCATGAATACACTCACCAGACTGTAGTGATCACCACTAACTCTCTCAGTGCTTTGATGACAAAGTAGATATATCAGCAAGGTCAGCAGGGTAGCTTCCTTCCTCCATTTTCCTATCTCATCCCTTTACAGTGGTCTATTGGTAGACAAGAGAAATGCCTGCAGAAAAAAAAACAAGAGTGGCTGAATCTGGACAGGAACACTTGAATCTCTCCTCCTTAAAGCACTCCTATGACCTTCTAAGTTCACACAAAGGACCACAGCCTAAGGTTTTTGTGCATCTTCCAAGAGGACATTATCAGTCAAGTTAGCTGACATCACAAAAGGATAAAAATAAGATAAAATAAAAACATTACAAAAATATGAGAAACATGAGGACTATGAAAGAGAGGCAACTGATAGATGAAGTAAGCTGTATCAGAAGAAGCAAAGTTCATGGAACAGAAAAAGAGGTTAAAATATACATTATAAAGAAAGATTAAGAAGACTATAAAAAACACAAAAGCAAGAAAAAAAACAGAGAACCAATTTGACTTTTGATATAAACATATACTTTGTAGGATAGAGAACTCAGTGTATGGGTTCATAGCATAATAACCAGCAAACCAGCAACATAAAATTCCACCAATCCAATGAATGAGAAAAAATGGCTATGTGAGGGAAAGTTAAAAAATAAAAATCAAGGGATGCCTGGGTGGCTCAGTCAGTTAAATGTATGCCTTTGACTCAGGTCATGATCCCAGGGTCCTAGGATAGAGCCCCTCATCGGGCTCCTTACTCAGCGGGGAGCCTGCTTCTCCCTCTGCCTGCCGCTCCCCCTGCTTGTGCTCTCTCCTCTCTCTCTCTCTCTCTGATAAATAAATAAATAAATAAAATCTTAAAAAATAAATAAAAATCAAATTAAAAAAGCATAGTAAACAGAAAACATGAAACCACATAAGCAGAATAAAAAAAGGAATGGTTATTATAAATGAAAATGGCTTAGACTCATCAATCAAAAGCCAAAATCTTAAAAATACATATTGTCTATAAAAGGAGTTTCTAAACACGTATGGAAAAAAAGGTTGAAAATAAAGTGAAAAATATATACTAAACAAATATAAACCAAAAGGAAACCAAAAATAGCTATTTTTGATATCAGACAAAATAGGGTTAATATGAAAAAAATCATAAAGAAAAATGATCATTACACAGTGGTAGAAGAATAACATAACAGGAATATGTAACAACCATGTGCAAATAGATATTCATAGCATAGTCTCAAAATAGATAAAACAATTAACAGAATTATAGAAGAAACAGATAAATTGCTCCTGTCAGGAACTACTAGATCAAAGATTAAATAAAATGATAAATAATTTTGATCTAAATATATAAACCTTATAACCAATAGGCATAGAATAAACTTCCATTAAAAGCAAATCTCACAAAAACTGATCATGTAGTAAGTCACGATGAAATAAAACAAAGCATTTATAAAAAAATTATACCTTAAATTTTTTTGTCTAGAAACCTAAATACATATTGTTAAATAATCCATATGCTAAAGAGGAAATGATCAGGGAAATTATGAGGTACATAAAAGCATTAAATACCAAAATGTACTGCTTGCTGTTTAAGCAATTCTATGTGGGAGATTTAGAGTCTTAATTATATTTATATAGAAAGCCAGAAAGAACGAAAATAAATGACAATCATTTAACTTAAAAACCTGAGGAAAACACAGTAACAGAACAAACTCAAAAAGAAGAGAGAGAGAGAGAGGGAGAGAGAATAGTAAAGACAAGACTAAAATCAGTGAAATAAAGAATGAAAACATTAAAGGTCATTAACAAATTCCCCAAAATGGTTCACTGAAAAAACTGATAAGATGGACATGATGATAGCAAGATCGATCAAAAAAAGAAAAAGAGTAAGAAAGAAGCAGCAAATAAACAAATTCAGACATTAAAAAAGGAAATGTTATTAACAAATGCTTGCTCGAAAATTTGACAAACTGGATGAAATAGATAAATTTTTATAAAATTAGAAAATATCAGTGCTAATACAGGAATACATAAAATACATGGAAATGACAATAAAGAACCTAAAATCAGCCATCAGAATCTTTCCTCTACCACCATCTCTCCCCTATACACTAAATGACTTCACTTATGTGTGGAATCTAAAAAACAAAAGAACAAGCAAACAAACAGAAACATACTCATAAAAACAGAGAACAAACTGGTGATTGCCAGAGAAGAGGTGGGTGGGAGGATGGGCAAAATAGGTGAAGAGGATTAAGAGGTACAAACTTCTAGTTAAATAAGTCTCAGTGATAAAAAGTATGGCATAGGGAATATAATTAATAATATTTTAATAACATTTTATAGTGACAGATGGTAATATACTTATCATGGTAAAAATTCTGTGAGTATAGAATTGTCAAATCACTATGTTGTACACCTAAAACTAATATAATATTGTATGTCAACTAAATTTCAGTTAAAATTTTTAAAAATCCACAAAATAGGGTACATGAAAAGAAAAAAAAAACCTGGCATTATTTTACAAATGTGTTGCAACAAAGCAAATAATCTTTATCTTATAAAAATTTTTACAGAAAATAGCAAAAGAAAGTTTATCTAACTCATTTTATAAGTACTGCCTTCATGCTATAACCAAAAGAGGGCTATTAAAAAAAGAGAAAAATTATAGACCAATTATAGATGCTAAAACCTAAATAAAACATTAGCTAACTAAAACCAACATTGTATTATTTGTAACACATCATTACTAAATATAATTTATTCCTGTGTACCTGGGTGGCTCAGTCAGTTAAGAGTCCGACTCTTGATTTTGGATCAGGTCATGATCCCAAAGTCATAAGACTGAGCCTCATGTCAGACTCCACGCTAAGGGTGGAGCCTGCTTAAGATTCTCTCTCTCCCTCTCCCTCTGTCCTTTCCCCCTGTTCGCTCGCCCTCTCTCTCTCTGAAAATACATATAAATATATATAATATTTTATTCCTTCTGAGTTCAATATAAAAAATCATGAGCCAAAAGAGAAAATCAGAGCAATGCCTGCTATTACAGTTACAGCTCAACCAAGTTCTGCTGGTTACTGGACAATTCAATGATAGGAGAAAGAGAGAAAGAGAGGGGGAAAGAGAGAGAGAGGAAGGAAGTATGGGAGGAAGGAGGGAAGGAAGGGACGGAGGGAGGAAGGGAGGACGAGGAAGGAAGGAAGGAAAGAAGAAAGACTTAGGAAGAAAAAGACAGTTTTTATTTGCAGATGATACAATTTTTCACACAGAAAACCCAAGAGAATAAACTACTAAAACTAGTCAGAAAGTTCATCCAGCTTGCTGTATACAAGATAAATACATAAAAATCAGAAACTTCCCTCTATATCACCAAAAGCTAATTAGAAGATGCAAAAGAAAATAAGCTATCAAAATAACCATTACAGTGATGAATCTAGGAATTAACCTAACCAAGAATGCAACAACTTTTGTGATAAAAGAAAATCTCTATAAAGGGTGAAGATATATCATATTAATGGATGGGATAATTTCTCATTGTTAAAATATCAATTCTATCTAGATTCTCTTACAAATTTAATGTAACCCCAGTCAATATTCTGAAAGAATACAGGAAAAAGGTATAAGATTTTTTTAAATCTGAAATTTATATAGACAAAAATCCACAAATCAGAAATTTTTGAAAAAGAAGAGGAAGGGGTGAAACATTACACTATCAGATATTAGAGCAACTGCACAATATTAGTATTATATCAGAGTACTATTATTGCAAAAAGACCAAAAAAAGTGTCTTAAAAAATGGAGAGCTCAGAAATAGAGCAATATCTATTTGGTCTACATGGAAACTTGGCAAATGTTAGGAAAGGCATCAAAAATCAGTGGTAGAACAGATGGACTACTTAGTAAACAGAATTGGAATAATTGGCTCAGCCTTATAAAAAAATATAAAGTTGGATCACTGCTTTAGAGTGCACACAAAAATAAACCCCACATGGAGTGAAGACCTAAATGATAAAGACAAAATGATAAAGTTAGTAGAACATATAGGAGAATAGCCAACAAAACAAGTACACAGCCATGAAGGGAAGAATTGCTGGGCTCACTACATTCAAGATGAGGACTTCTGTTCACACTATTGACATGTTTAACAGAAAACTGACAGAAAAATCTTACAATGTCTACACACGAGGCAGAATTAACATCTGGAATAGATAACAAACAAGAACAAATAAGACTCCCTAACCTCCCGAAAGACAGGGAGCTCCATAGAAAAATGGGCAAAACATATGTTTGTTTCATGAAAGAATGTTCTACTTTACTAATAATCTGAGGAATTCAAATGAAAACAAAAAAGCCATATTTTTACCCAGTAGATTGACAAAAATTAGAAAATAGGAAATGGGAAGCCTTACACATTTCTGCTGGAAGTATAAAATGGTGAAGGCACAACTGGGAAAACAACATTCATTTATTTAATAAAAGTTTTGGTTTAGTGTCTATTAGGAGAATAACCTTATCCTTGGCATTAGGAAGGTAGCACTGGTAAACCAGACAGATGAGAAGCTTATGTTCTGTATCTACACCGTCCAATATGGTAGCCACTAGCCATGTATGTGTCTATGGAGCATGTGAAATATGGCTAGTTTAAATTGAGACAACCTGTAAGCATAAAATATACATGGAAGATCTAGTTAAAAATTAACATGGCAAAAAAAAGCATTTAACTAAATCCAGCATTCATACATAATAAAAACTCTCCATTAACTAGAAATGGAAGGAAACTTTCTTAATTTGATTAAGACTACAGCTAACATACTTAATGATGTGAAACTTGAAGCTTTCCTACTAAGATCAAGTACAAGGTAAAGATGTCCCTTCTCACCACTCCTTTTCAACATCATACTGGAAGTCATTACTAATGCAATAAGATGAGAAAAGGAAATAAAATGTATGCACGTTGGGAAAAAACACACAAAACTATTTGTTAACAGATGACATAATCATCTATGTGGAAAATCCAAAAGTACTGGCAGAAATCTCCTGGAACTAATAAGCAATTATAGCAAAGTTGTAGGATACAAGGTTAATATGGAGAAGTCATTTCCTTTCTGTTTACCAACAGTAAACAAATGGAATAAGATATTAAAAACACAATATCATTTACATTAGCATCCAAAAAATAGTTGGGTATAAATCTAACAAAACATGTACAAGCTACATATGAGGAAAGCTACAAAACTGCAAAAAAATTAATCTAGACACAGATTCTTACATCCTTCACCAATATTAACTCAAAATGGATCATAGACTTAAATGGAAAATATAATCCCCAGAAGACAGGAGAAAACCTAGATGATCTTGGGTATGGCGAGGCCTTTAGATACATCAGCCAAAGAAATAAATAATTGATAAGCTAGGTTTCATTAAAACTGTCTGGAATTAAAATTAAAAATGCCTTCTCTGTGAAAGACAATGTCAAAAAAACAAGAAGGCAAGTCACAAACTGGGAGAAAATATTTGTAAAAAATGCATCTGAAAACAGATCATCATTCAAAATATATATTAAAACCCAACAATAAGAAAAAAAACAGTTCAATTAAACAATGGGCCAAAGACCATAACAAATACCTCACCAAAGAAGATATATAGATGGCAAATAAGCATATGAAAAGATGCTCCTCATAAGTCATCAGGGAAATGAAAATTAAAACAACAATGAGATACCACTGTATACTTATAAGAATGGTCAAAATCCAGAATACTGAAAACACCTAATGCTGATAAAGATGTGGAGCACAGGAACTCTCATACATTGCTGGTGGAGATGCAAAAATGGCACATCCACTTTAGAAGATAGTTTGATGGTTTCTTACAAACTAAACATACTCTTATAAGCAATTACAAATCTTGGTATTTATCCAAAGGAGTTGGAAACATGACCACACACACCTGCACAGAGATGTTTATAGCAGCTTTATTCATAATTGCCAAAACTTGGAAGCAACCAAGATCTCCTTCAGTAGGTAAGTGGATAAACAAAATGTGGTACATTCAGACAATGGAATATTATTCAGTCCTAAAAGGAAATGAGTTATCAAACCATGAAAACACAAGGTCTGGACGACTCCCCCTTCACCTCCAGGCGCCAGGAAACAATCCCCTCCCAGCCCTTGCTTGTTCAATGAGGCACCAAATGCCTTCACCCAGGACTCAGGTGGGGGTTAAGAGTAAAGAAGACAACCGCCCTCCGAAAAGCCAATTTCGCCTCCAAGGGCCCATCAAGTGTTCAAGGGCTCACACCCAGCCCAAAGAACCCAGGGCAGATGGCTCCTTCAGCTGGGGGAGAGGCTGGGACATGAGAAATGGTCCCCTCCTCTTTGGGGGTGGGGGAGCCCGCCCAGGGCCCTGCAGCTGCCTCTCCCTGCAGCGCTCTCTCTGACCATAACCCCGTCGCCGCCCCCAGCGCATTCCCACCCCAGCACAGCCCCCTCCTACTGATTTCCCAGTCTCCTTCTCCATAGCCCCAACCTTCCCCCGCAAGCTTCTGCTCCTCTCCCTCAGGCCCCCCATCTTTCCCGGCTCTCCACCAGCACCGACCCATCTCTGCCCCAAGCATCTTGGCACCTTCCCTGGCCCTGGAGGAAACTTAAATGTATTTCACCAAGTAAAAGAAGACAATCTGAAAAGCCTACATACTATACAATTCCAACTGTATGACGTTCTGAAAAAGGCAAAAAACTACAGAGACAGTAAAAAGATCAGTGGTTGGTGATGGGGCGGTGGAGTGGGAGAAGAAAGGATTTTTAGGGCAGTGAACACAAAGGATTTTTAGGGCAGTGAAAATACTCTGTATGATATTATAATGATGGATGCATGTCATAGTATACTTGTCCAAACCCATAGAATGTACAACAGCAAGAGTGAACTCTAAGGTAAACTATGGACTTTGAGTGATTACGATGTGTCAGTACAGGTTCATCCTTGGTAGAAAATGTACCATTCTGGTGAGTGATGTCAATAAAGAGGGAGGTTTTACATGTATGGGGACATGGAATATATGGAGAATCTATACCTCTCTTTCAATTATGTATAACCTAAAATTGCTCAAAAAATAAAATCCTTAAAAAATTAATGTGAAACATCTCAATAATGTTTTTATATTAACTATTTTTGAAATAATACTTTAGGTATATTGGGTTAAATAGAATATATTATTAAAGTTAATTTCACGTGTTTATGTTTGCTTTCTTAATAAGGCTACTGGAAAATTAAAAATTATATTTGTGGCTTGCATTATTGTCCTCTTAAGATAGTGTTGCTCTAGAAGGGCTCATCTCAGGGCTCTGCAACTTTAGTGTCCATTATGAAGGAAATGAAGAAGAAAGGGGTAAGTATACATAGGACAGAATACTATGCAGAAGAAAGGAGCTGGAGTTACAAAAAAAAAATATGGATAAAACATAAGTTAAAAACAAACAAGAAATAAAATGAACATAAAATCCAAAACTATTATGTAAATTTAAAAAATTCATACACAAAACAGTAATACATATACTACTATATGTAAATAAATATACGAAAGGTGGCTTAGAATGGTAAACATTAATAATTGAAGCGTGGTTGTCTGTGGAATGGTGTGGAATTAATGTTGGAGATAATTGATACAGGAGAAATAAATCATAAAATAAAAAACCAACAGAGCCTTGTATGGGCTAATGCTGATAGCATGCCCTGAACTCCATGTAGTATAATCAACTATATTCCTGGCACCTGAGTTATAAAAAGAAAATCACAAATTACAAATACCAGTTAAATGTCTTTGAAGACAGATGGGATTGTTTGAAAGCAATATTTAACACGTACAAGTTACATTGAGTGCTGTGTGCCCAGAATAAATAAGACACCTCTGGGATGATTCCTAAGCTCAAGATGCTTCCAGTCTGCCTATGTAAAAAACAAATAAACAAAACAAAACAAAACAAAAAAAACCCTGCCCTCATCAAAGGTGGAGGGCAATGTAAAACAGAACTTAGTTACCAAGTGTGTGCTGTGTGGCACAGGGAAAAAGAAAATGTAATATGCAAATGTGTGAATATGAAAACAGAGATGAGCAAAACTAAGATTTGGAAAGGTGGTGGAATTTGAATTTGACTTCAAAGGATAAGAGGTTTAGACTGATGGAAAGAAAGAGGCATTCCCAGTAGATGATTTATCTGCAAACTTGAGGGAAGGGCACCTCAGGGGATGGAAGAGTGCTGCCCTCCACCTAAGAAAGGAAGATCAACATTAGGGTAAATGACTTGACCAAAATATTACTGCCAGTCAACCTAAAAATATGAACATTCCAATACCTTTTCTAACCAATGGATTATGCACCACCCAATAGCATGTACTGTTTCAGTTCACAAATGTGCTGAAAAAGGAAGAGAATGAGATAAAGCAATTTCCATGAGTACTTTGTTTAATGCCAGGATGGAGCTAATGCACTGGAAGAGTCTGGCTTGCTAAGTGATGAGTATATTCAAATTTGCATTTTGAGATATGGTACAGATCTTTACTAAAGATGGAAATTGCAAAGCAGGGGGACTGTACAGTACTTAGTGAGACATTCAAATCCATCCATTTTCTGCCCCTAGTTTACCCTTTAAGAATGGCTCCCCATTCCCTCTCATGGCTAGACTTCTGCCAAACCAAGCACTTTATCACCTCTGTGCATTTTCACACATGGCACTCTCCTACCCCAGGCCCTCAGCCATACTCTTCCTATATTTGAAATATCTTCTGTTCCATCCCCACCTGACAAAATTCAGTGTACATCAGGAGGATGTGTGAATTCCTTTCTTTCCATAAAGACATTATGAGGTCCTAGCAGAAGGAAATGTACCTTTCTCTGAGCTCCCAAAACACCAGACTAGTTCATTCTATGATTACACTGGCCAATAAGAATTATACTGTTCACATGAATTACGACCAAGATGGAAAATATGATAGTTCTTACTAACAGTAAAACAAATTAGCCCATACACTGAGTCCCACTGGCCAAAATGAATCCTGTACCCGTTGTACCTCGCCTTCAATTTACAAATGCACATTCTCCCAAGTATTTTCATATCTGCATATTGCTCCCCAGCATTTGTCCATATACACTTTTACTTTACATATATTTCAGCAGAGAACACATACAATTTGTTCTACTTTTATTCACTATGCATATCATATAAATTTTCCTTATTTCTAAATATTTTCTTAGTTACTATTTTAATACCTCCGTAATCTTCACTATGTTAACATACTATCATCACTTTTTACAAAAATCCCTATTCGTGATCATTTGGTTTAGAAAAGCAGCATTCTTTTCCTCCCTTCTGCCTCAAGCCTTATAACAATATGTCCATATCAGCCCTATATAGACTAAAATAAGTAAGTTTTAAATGATCATGCTAGTCTGCCACTAGCATTCATTATTCAATGTCATAATTACTAAGCAAGAAATCACGGCAATCTATTCTTTGCCATGTTAAAAAACTGCCCCATTTCCCACTTACCAAGATGGCTAAATAAATAACAGACTCTTCACAGAAACTCGGTAACTCATATAGAAACCTGGAAATGAATAAATTGTATGTCTTCACACATCCATATTTTCAGCAAGGATATACTTGGAAAACATTATCCTTGTCCATGGCTCTCTCCTGACTGTTAGATAGATAAATTCAGTTTACTTGGACAAAATTCTACTTATTAATTCACCAAAAGGAGAAGATGGACCATTAGCCCTTCTATACGGGCTGAATTACCAATTATCAGCAGGTAAACAGCCTATCACTGCAGCACTGCCCCAACCTTATTATGAGTGTCATTTGCAAAGGTGGAGCCCTTCAGAGAGAAATCTCTGTTTTATTAGCATAAAGAGGTCTAAAGAGCACTGGCCAGGGCCAGAAGGCCCTCCGTAGTCCCCCGGGATGACTGTTGATTTATGAGCTCCCACACATTCACCTACGACATCACAATTCATTCCTGTGTAAAATACTCTATTATTCCTCCACCCAAGTGTAAGGTCAGAAAATATCAAATGGCATACAATTTCTAAGCAAAGTAGGGAGAAAAGTGGTATTATAAAAAGCCCCAAAGCCAAAATGAATTAGCTGAAAAACTAATCTGAAAGAGGAGAAATAGCCAAATGAACAAAAGTGGGAAATAGTAGGGCATGTTTTTTAAAGTGTCAGTTCCCCCATCCCTGGCGGTCAAGCCAGAAGCATGGAGCAGCACAGGGAGGAGGAAAGAGCATGAACCCTGGGAGCAGAGACCCACCGTGCAAGATCTTGCGCATCCATTTTGAAGCCATATGAGCTCATGGAAGTTACTCAACCGCACTGAATCTTACCTAAAATTTCTGAATGGCTTCAAGGGGTTGTTGTAAGGATTACATCAGAATGTCTAACTCCTCGCACAGAGTAGGCATTTACACTGCCAATTTGATGATCCACCCTACACCCACCCCACCAATACATTTACCCTTTACACTCATTACTGACCTCAATTAGGCACCAGGTAAACCCTGCCAGCTTGGTCTTCTCGTCTGGGAAACTTTTGTCCTTGATGTGCCTGTGTACATATCTACTTCCATCCATTTTATGGAGCCTTTAAAGTCTAGCCATCTGAGTTTTTGTGGAGACGTATGATTAGTCCTTTATACTACCTTTATCTTTATCCTTTGGTATAAACAAAGACGTTGAATCCACCTCAGGATTACTGTGCATATTCGTTTAACTGTTTAGCTTTTTTTGTTTGGCAAAATCACCTGGACTACAGATTGTGTGTGTGTGTGTGTGTGTGTGCGCGTGTAACATAAATATGTGTTTAACCTTTATTGTTACACTTAGAAATACTGTTTGGTGGGAAGCTGATAATTTTCTCTTTTTTGAAAAACAGGGTAAGAGAATTGCTGTTCAAGAAATTGAAAGGTGTTTACAATTAGGATTTCCTTTCAAGTTTCAATTTCAGAATGTGAACGCCTTTGGTTTCTCTGTTGCCGGTAGGCCCACTCTTACGTGTTGCATGATGTTAGAAGTGAATTGGAACAAGTGAAAGTTTGTACATGCCCCATGCCATTCACACTCCTTCTGCGAACGAAGGGAGAGAAAAAAATAATATTTGAGGAGAAAGAGGTAAAACTTCTATCTCTAGTTATAAAGCCCTAATATTCCTCCTCTCTACTTCAAAATAACTTGTCTAGTTGGCTCTCCATTCACCCTCCACTCTTTCTCAGAGAAGCAACTATTCCTTCTCTAGATCACAATGAATGCTGCTCCCTGTTTCCTGACTAAATTCACTCCCTGATCTCATATGACTGTTCTTATGGAATTTTCTACAGATATTTGTGTACAGATAGGAGATCCTGTCCAACTATGACAGTCTGTGACTCCATGGTCTTCTGCCTTCAATTATCCCCTCTCCAGCCAGCATCTTACATATCCTTCACTTCACTAATTCCTTTCTCTCTGGGGCCCCCAAATCTGTGCCTTTAAATTGACAAAACTACTATATAGCTAAACTACTATGACCCAGTTCTTATTGAGGCTCCCCAGCAAAATCCACTTTCTTGCTTTGTTCATCTGACTCCCTCAGACAAAGATGAGCCTAGATGCTTGGTCCCTCACAGAAAGTCAAATTGTTTCCACCTGGCCCTACTCCAAACTCAATCTGGAGTGGTAAGAAATACATTAAATCCGTTACTCCTTAAGACTGGCCAAGATCCACTGCCCAAATACCACCACCCACTACCCCTGCCACCACCTTTCTCTGTGGTCCTTGGGGGGAAGTCGGGTGGCAATTAAATTTTGCTCATATCTTTCCAGTCAGTCTCTCCCCCTCTAAAGTCCTCTCAGTTACAAACTGGGGAATCTGCTTCTAGCTGTACCCCATCTACATGCCAAATCCCTGGTACCAATAAATATGGCCTCAGGTACAGGAGTCCTTTTTCTAACAATGCTCCTGACCACTGATGTCACAAAGTTTAATGCCTGCTGCTTCCTTTGTGCAATGCTCACCCCTGAGACTCAATGAAAAAATTGAGTAAACTTTCCATGGGCAGAGGTGGGCTGAGAGGGACATCATTCTACCTTGAAATAGACATGTGTCTCCCTGGCCTGAAAACCATTCTACATGTTCTCTATCACCCTCCTTACCCTCCAGCCTCTCCTTAATCCTTTCTAGGCTGGCTCTATCCTCATTGAATTCAAACTTCCTAGGTTACCGAAGACCAATTACCATGTTCAACATTTTTTTCTATAGTTCACTTACTCAACTGCATGTGACTTCTGTACTTCTATTAGTCACGCAGACTCAAAAACACAGTAACTTTTTAATTGTCTTCCATCTTTTCCACCTATAATTATGGACCCATAAATAATCATTCTTTATGATTTGTCTCACAGTTGCTCTTTTTCCCTCAATTCCAACTGCCACAAAGTTGTGCTTGGGATTCTCTCTAGCCAACATACCCTCCCAGCCAATGTCCCTACCTCCAGGACTGTTTCTTTCCAAATCATCCTCCACAATCTTGAAACACTGTATTAATCAGGTCATACTTCAGTCTAGATCCTTCAATGGCTTTCCATTGACTATACTATGAGTCCCCAGTCTGTAGTTCATGAAACATATAAAGAAGGATTTTCAGAAGCAATAACTAAATTTTTTTCATCATTTCTTAGGCTAAGTACCCTTGGTGGGTCAGAAAATTCAAAGAAGAGTGGCAGTTATTAAGTTATCAGGATCATAGGTTCAAGCCTAGGCTTTACTACTACGTGAATCCAGGTAAGTTAATTGGCCTGTACGTTCCCCAGTTTCCTCATCTGTACAATGAAGATAATATACCTACCACACAACATACTATTAAAAATTAAAATTAGATCACCTATGTAAAGTGTTTTTCATAGTGCTTGGTACAAAAATAATACTAAAAACCTCACTAATCAAAAATATTTGCAGAAGTTCTGACAATCTTAGGACTAGGGGATTATTGGTGACAGGTGTAAGACAGAGGTGGCAGTACAGTCCAGGTCTGCAAAGAATGTGGTCCGACCTGATGACAATTTTGCAAGGGACCGGGGCCAACTGACCAACCTCACCATACAAGCTGAGAAGCTGCCCCGTCCCTAACCACTCCTCTATACTGCTGGTCACCAACCCATCTCCAAGGAAGGCAGGAGCCATCTTCCAGTCATTCCATCTTACTCTTCCCCTCCTCCTTTCCAAGCAGAGGGAGCTTCATTCCTTTCTCTATGCATCCTTTAATTTTCACATTTTCTTTTCTCTTCTGAAAAATCCATATTCACCCCATTCTTCTTCTAACTACTTCTAAAAAACTAAATTGCAAGTTAGCATACAATAAACTATGTCAGACTTCTGCTCAAAGTTAAGTCTCATTTACATCAAACATTAGAAAATAACCACTATAGGTAATAAGAAGAGTTCTGAGTAGTTAGAAGCAGCTCCTCCTAGGAAAAGAGGAGAAACTGTAACATACAATAATGAAAGGGACCAGGACAATTCAGTCTAATAAATACTGATTTACTTATTTTGTGCCCTTTCTATCTAGCTGTGTCCTAGCATTGTCTCAGGCATTGCAAATGGTTAGTTCACGTCTCTGTCTCCTTTACACTACTCGTTTCTCAAAGGTCCTGACCAAGTCTTGCTTATCTTACTATCTCCAGCCCAAGGCACCGTGCCCAGCATATCACAAAGAAATGAATAAAAGATGGAAGGGGAAGGGAAGTGGGAGGGGGAGAGAAAAAGGAAGGAAGGAGCAAGGAGGAACATAGAGGAGAAAAAGCCAATTTGCAGAGTAGCAAAATCAGGTAAGTGTTCTAATTCTTAGCTGTATAAACATGGACAAGTGACTTAACCTCTCTAAGCCTCACTTGGCTCATCTGTAAAATGGGGATAAGTTAATAATACCCACTTCAAGGGCTATTGTGAAGTTCCAAAAAGATAAATATAGTTAAGTAATAGATGCAAAGCCTGGGGCATAGTAGGTGGTTGATAAATACTAACACTATTATAAGTGAATAAAACTTTTCTGAAAAGAAGAATGAAGTCACCGCTTATATCATAAATGGCAGTGAGAAGGTCTTGGCCTGGGCCTCTCGAGTCTATCCTTTGGTTTGGCCAGCCCTTTCCAGACCTTTGTCATTGGAGAGCCACTTTGCCTACATAGCTTTCACTTAAGTGGGGGCTCTAAATCAAGCTGTCCTCTGCCACCATTTTTCCCTGGGCTTCTGATTATAATCATGCTGCCTGCTATTAGTACAGGGATGTTTAAAACTCCTATAAAACAAGAGCTAATTGCTGATCTGCTTAATTAAAGTGAGCCTTTTGTTGTCACACTTACAAAGATAAATGAAATAATCAGCTCTCGACTAATGAGAGATAATTAGATTATGCGGCCTCAATAAATAAAGACTAGAACGCTCCCGATTGTCCCTGTATGTCACAAAGAAGGACCACGGTGAGTCTTAAAGAAGTGTATGTTAGTGATGTTTTATTTGAACAACAGTCAGTGATTATGGAATCCAGCTCCTCAACTCTATTATATATTCAGATGTGCAACAATCAATAGGGAATATATTGGTGGTTTCCTGACTGGGACCCTACGAATTCTTAACAATTAGTCTTAATTTTTTCTAAATAGAAAATATACAATGTAAAAGTAAATATAATTTAACTCTTGATATACCTGATTTAATTTATTAATAAAGGGCATTTATTAATGGAGCATTATTAGTGCTTTGCAAAATGTAATAGAGACCCTAAACACTGCTTTCTTGTCTCTTAATGATTTATTCAATTACTTTACTAAAAATATTACATTAGGTATAAAAATAAAATTGATCCAATATCACTATAGTTGACAGTAAGCAAATTCATTTATTCCTGTGTCTCAAAAAACCTAAACTGCCCTAAATCAGTTCCAGTGGCCTAGCCTTAAAAGGCCAACTCTGGTTCCCCAAAACATACACAGAGAGAGAGAGAGAGAGAGAAAGAGAGAAAGAGAGAGAGAGAGAGAGCATAGTCTCTGTGGCCAAAGGAGACCAAAGCACTTTCACATACAAATTGATTGATATGAAGATGATGGTAAAATTTTTACTTTGCTCAGATAAAATAAAGACTGATTGCCCAAGACTGATTACATAACAAAGGATACTCCCTCCCCCAAATGACAGAGATTACTATGTGTTAAACAAGTAGTTTCCATACTTTTGATATATGGACCAGTAATTTATATATTACTAGAATATAGGATTTCTAACTGTTTATTTTACCAATTAAAAATTTAAAAAGAAAAATCTATCCTCACAATCTTGCCATCAAAAAATAGGAAAAAAATATAATCTTGTACTAAAATATAGGCCTTTAAATTGAATGAAAATAGCCTTATTAAGAAAACTCACTATTGTCCTTATTTTTCTCATTTTCCCTGCACCAGTAGAAGATCCATCTTAAACAGGCATCTCTCCAAGGATCAAAGTTTAGCAACCACACAGCTAAGCTATTCTGTCCCCGATATCATCATAGCTCCCAAAAGCCTAGGAGCTGATGATTTTTAAAGTCAATATTCTAAGTCATTTCATAGAATTAAAGGTTGATTTGAAGTAAGAATAAAGAAAACAAAGCTTTCCCAGTGCATGAGCCCACAGCAGCCCCTTCTGGTCCAGTCTCGCATGCAGCTGACCAGGGTTGTGACATCTGATGAGCTAGACCTGCAACCAAAGGCAGTACAGGATCTCCCCACCCCCACCCTGAGCAGTGCAGACTGCAGATCCTCCTGGCAGTAAGGCCAAGCTGACTTTCTAAGAAACTGGGAAATTTTAGATCCAGTCTGTTTTCCAAGCATTTCCTAATTTATGCTCTATATAAATGCTGATTTTTAAAGAAATTGTCCTTTATAAAGAGGGAGGCTTGCTGTGATGCAGGGGAAAAAAGCTAGAACACCTGGCCCCATTTCCAATTCTACCCTCATCATGATCAGTCTCTGACTCTTGGTCCCTCCTAACATGGAGATGACACCTACCTCACAGGACCACTGAGATGATGACCAGGCAAGCCAAGATTTAGAGGACAGCAAGCACCATGGGGATCTTCAACTAATTTTTGATTCCAGTCTTAGGTTGCTGGACCTAGAATCTGAGTAATACGTTCAATGCTATGTTGAATTTTAAATCTTAAATGTAATGTCGACCTATGCAAAATTCTACCCATAATTTGCTTGCAGAGCCTAGGTAAGTTGGCCCTGTCCTCACTCACCAAATAATGTATTCCTGCTGTCCCTGGAAACCAAGGCATGGATACAGGGGGGAGGGAAAGAAAGGCAGTCATAGATCAAGTGTCTCAAATGTCAATAAATGGCAAAGGAGAGTTATGGAGCACATAAGAGGAGGAGGAGGTTCAGAATATAGGGCTTGGGATGCCCTTTGACCCCACTCAGAGAGGCCCAGTAATAAATCCAGAGGTGAGGGACATCTTTAGATATTGGAGCCATCCAGGAAAGCCATAGAGAATTTTCCAGCATCATAAACAGTTTGGAAAGAAAAAGATCTAATTTGAGAAGACAGGATAGAATGGTGGAATAGGAAAAAAGCCCTTGGTAAATTTTTTGTTGTTTTGTTGCTATTGGTATTATTGTTTTATCTGAAAAATTTTATACCCTTGGTAGGGCGTTTAGAAAATCCTCAGTTGGACCTCTTCCTTAAGTCAGGAATCTGAGATACTAAGACAGATACTTCTCACAGGGCCATGTTAAGCTGATTACTACTTCAAGAATACTGACACCCAGCCACCCTGACCGTATTTGGGATTTAGGAGGCCTCAGTCAAAATCATAGGACCGACTTGCCTTCCTAAATCCCTGGATTCTGCAGCAGTGTACTAATCAGGATAAGTAATGGTAGGTGCTGTAATAATCCCCATATGTCAATTGTTTAACATACTAAAACATGTCTCTTTCATGCCTAGTCCATTGCAGGTTGGGGGTGGGCTTGAGGGGAGTGGGGCAGCTGTTGCTTCATGCAGTTAGTCAGGGATCCAGGCTCCTTCAGTCTAGACCTCAGGATTCTCTGCTGGATATTCCATATCCAGGAAGAGGGAAAATGGGAGGGATCTGGTGGACTTTCAAAGGCCAGACCTGGAAATGTGGAAATGGTGCACTTCACATCCATCCATATTTGATCAGGTAGAACGCAGTCACACACTCTCACTCAAAGCAAGAGAACATGTAGCTTTCCTGTATGAACATGTGGTATAGTCTCTGCCACACTATGAAAGTCCAAAGAGAAAGATCAGGGGAAGAGACAAGAAACATGGAAAAGCAATCCCTGTGCTTTGGAAGAGTAGGTTTAGCACTCTTATATCCAGTAATATAATATAAGCACACTTATACCCAGTAATTGGTTAATTACCTCTTTTACTCAATCAAAAAAGTATCCGTTGAGGGACGCCTGGGTGGCTCAGTTGGTTAAGCGGCTGCCTTCGGCTCGGGTCATGATCCCAGGGTCCTGGGATCGAGTCCCACATCGGGCTCCTTGCTCGGCGGGGGGCCTGCTTCTCCCTCTGTCTCTGCCTGCCTCTCTGCCTGCTTGTGCTCTCTCTCTCTCTCTGACAAATGGATAAATAAAATCTTTAAAAAAAAAAAAAAGTATCCATTGAGAACCTACTGGATATAAGGCACTGTGAGAGGCACTGAGGGACCCTGAGGTAGACAACCTCTTCACCTTCTTCTGTTTCTCCTTCTTCCTTCTCCTTCTCATCCTCATCACCATCATCATCATCATCACTACTATTATAAGGTAGGATATGGGCAAAGTATCATAGGCATTGAAGAGAAATTGCACACAATTAGATAACGAGGGAAGCTTTAGAAGACATTGCTATATCAGGTGGGGCCTAAAGAATAGATACAATTTTAATAGCTAGTGCTGGAGAAGAAGGGCTTTCTAGGTAAGGAAGCAGTGGGAGTAAGGACCTCTGAGAAGCACAAAGGAAGGCTCTTCCTCAGCACAAAGACAATGAAGGTGAT
This sequence comes from Potos flavus, assembly GCA_028534135.1. Classification (NCBI taxonomy): domain Eukaryota; kingdom Metazoa; phylum Chordata; class Mammalia; order Carnivora; family Procyonidae; genus Potos; species Potos flavus. The sequence continues at coordinate 43,471,129 of CM052896.1, forward strand.
GAGTGGATAAGAGGGAGCATAGGCTTTGATAGGGGAGAAAGGGCAGCCAAAACATTAAAAAACTAACCAACTTGGTGGAAGATAACCTCGTTCATGATCAAAGATGTCTAGGAGTTGTTCGACTCTTTCAAAGTCACCAACCCAGGGCTGAAATAGATTTAGGAAGCAAGAATTCTTCTTAGGATAAAATAATGAGAAAAGAGTAAAGTTTATAATATTTATGAAGAGGAGCAGACACTAAGGGGAGTGGAAAGGAGGGAATAGAGACCTGGTGGTTACCAGAGGCATAAGAGAGAAAGCTAGGACAAGTTAGAGGTGATAAAAAATGAATTGAGAACCTCCTGGGAGAGCTGGTACTGAAGAAAAAAAAAAAGACAAAAGTTTGTGTTTCAAGCCAGGAACATGTGGATGTATATGTGTGGGAATATTGACACATCACGTCACCTCTCTGAGCCTCAGCTTCTTATCTGCAAAGTGGGGATAATAGCAGAAACTCAGAAGGTCATTACGGGGATTAAAGTAGATAATTTGTGTAGAACCCTTAGCACAATGCCAGACACTCAACCAATGGTAGCTATTATCTTTATTATTGTTGTTATTATTGCTAATTCTTATAAGCTCCTACCAACTTATCCATATACACATAATACATATGTGACAAATAAATGGAAGCTTAAAATTTACTCATAATTTTAAGTATGTCAAAATATACTCATGATGATTAAGGTGATGGTTATAGAAATAATTATAATATATTATATATTATAATATATTGAAAACATATAAAGTGAAAACATCACTTACAATCCCTAGGATCATTTCTGATTGAAGCAATCCTGTTTCCCCTTTATCTCCTGGAATTTAAATATGCTGCAGGAAATAACATTGGATTTGGGATTGAAATGACTAAAATGGGGATTAAAATGGATCTGTCTCATTGGGTTATTATAAGGCGTAAACCAGTAATACAAATAAAGCATTTGGCACACTTTCTGGTACAACATAAGTAGTTGTTAAATGTTGGCTATTAGTGTTATTGAAACCACTTTTATATGTGAGGAAACTGAGTTTTCCAGAAGTAAAGTGGTTTTCCCAAGCCCATGAAGCTATCATAGCATAAAAATTTCCACACTACTCATTTTTATCCTATGGCTTTGGCCCAACATTTTGTATCAAAAATTTCTCAGTAAATATTGTGACAATAGTGGAACGAAACTTCCTATCTGTCCTTTAAAAGAGGGTAATATTATCTCCTTCCATAAATCCCTTGTTTGTCCATCCTAACTTCAGTGCAACTATGTCGTGACTTCCAGAAGCTGATTTTCTCTATGGAATTACTCATTCCCCAGTCTCCCACATGGACCAAATTAACATTGCTTAATGCTAGGGAGATCATATTCCCTTATGATATTGAAACCCATAACTTTTGATCAATTAGAGGCTGGTTACAAAAACAATCAATTGATATTTAACTCACTAAGTCAGTAATCACTGCAATTTCACTTTGGAGTCTCCCAGGGCAAATGATTTGCCATATTTTGAAATTCACAAAAGGCCTTCAGAAAAGCAAAACAACTAACAGGCTTTTTTTCTTTCTTTATCAAAGAATGTAGTATGTGTTCCCATTCTTAGCGTTTGAAATTTGAAGTTATTGAATACAAGATACTACAAAGTGCAGCAATTACTACAGCGAGTTCAGTTACAAAGAAGAAATGTTCCAGAGAGTTCTACGGGTTTTATTCTGAACGTTTGCTGTCGTCTGGAACTTGGATGCTGTGGTCACGTCTACGGTAATACAGTAACAATTTGGCTATAAAATAAGAACCTCCACCACCATTGAGAAAACTTTTACTATATAGATTCTCACTACGCTCATTTAATCTATACAGAAACTTTATGATGTAAATCTTTTATTCTTTTTTTCAAGAGGAGTTCCTGGAGGCCAAATGAGGTTAAAGTGCCCAAGGGCAAGTCTTTAGGAAGGGGCAGCTGAGGGACTCATGCTCAGATCATTCTAATTTTAAAGGCTCTGTCATTCATACTAGGCCACCAATCTCTGTAGACAGGGCCACCTGCAGGCCATTCCCTGCCTGAAACTTGGAAATCAGTTCTTTTCCTACTGGAAGTAGCCCACTGTCATAGAAAATCCATCCCAGGCTTGAAGCCGAACTAATAACTTCTCGAAGGTCCACTCGACTTCTTTATCCACTGTGTGACCTAGAATGAAGCATTTTACCTCTGTTTCCTTATTTCCAAAAAAATAATAAGATTTGTTAAAATATTCAAATAATGTTATGAGAGTATTTGGTTGTTTTTTGGCCAAAACACAGGCAGCTTCTTGGAAGGTGGTATGGTATGACGGTAAGACCGCAGATCACCTGAAATCAAATCAGCTGGGTTTGAGTTTTGACTCTACCCTTAGTAGCCCTGTGACCTTAAACAAATCATTTAATCCTTAAATTTCCCCCTGTAAAAATGGAAATATTAATAATACCCACCTCATAGGACTAATGAGTATGAAAGCATTAAAAGATTAAAAGAGTTACTACAGTGCCTGCTACATAATAAGTGCTCAATATGCCATTATTATCAACTTTAGTTTTTCAGAAATGTTTGGTTTTGCCTAATATCAGAGCTTCCTGACACGGCCTAAAATGCCTGCTTGGACTTTCTCCTTAGAACGTCTCCTGGTGAGAAACTACCTGCCCCATTTTGAGTCTGCCCTACTTCCCTATTCTAGTCTGTCTTCTGGCATTTCCCACCACCACTCAACCCCCCAGCCATGACATGTGGTCTTAACCACACCAAGAAGACAGCATCAAGCCAGTAGTGACTTACGCAAGATCCCTATCAGGCCACAAGTTTTATTAAGGCTGTCCATTCACTGCTTAAATATATTTACTTGGAGCGACGAGTACACAAAAATGAGGGAAAATATATCTTTAGGCTTCATCATCTTCCCAGAGGTATTGCTTTTCATAACCAGGAGAGCTGGGGCTGGGTTCCTTTCTTCCCAGACTGATAACAGTTCACATCCTTGTAACTTTCCATTTTCAATATCATGCTTCCTCCTCAGTCTCCATTGTATGGTGCAGCATAAGACACAACTCCTGAACCCCCTCAATGGTGCTCCACAGAGCACTGAGTACACAGTAGATGGCCAATAAATATTTGCTCATGGTATTGCTAAGCATCTTTTCCATGAGAACTACAGCTAGAAGTAACATAGCTGTAGTGCAGATTCATTCAGGGTTTAATAAAATAGTTTTGCCTGACTCTGTTAGCATTAGGCATATTTTCTTTCTACAAGTTTGTCAAAGTCACCAATAACTTCCATGCTGATAAGTCTAGTGGTCACCTTAACCTATCACTGGCATTTGACATAGCTGATTACCTTCTCCTTGATACACTGTACTCACTTGGTTTCCAGAATACCACATTCTCGGTTTTCCTCCTACTCACTGATGGCTCCTTTTCAATTCTCCGTAAATTTTTAATTTTGAAGTGGCTGGTTCTTTTCTATTCTTTAGCTGCCTTCACTTCCCTATTGATTTCATCAGATCCCATGTCTTTTTATACTACCTATTTGCCAATAACTGCCAGACTTTTTCTGAATTCCCAACTCGATCAACTACCTACTTGATCTAACAGATACTTTGACATCAAAGGGTCTAAAGACAAACTCTTGATGGTCCTCTTCTACTTCTTGCAATGTTGACTGTCCTTCCTCCTTGGCACCATTCTTGATGACTCTTCTTCTCTCATACCCTACATTCTCCAGTTTGTCAGGAAATTCTGTTGGCTTTACAGTACATCCAGAATATGGCTACATCTAATTCTCCACCTTGGGGAGAATTCTCCACCTTGGGGGCGGAGAATTACTGAATTACTGTAATAACCCTCTAACTGCTTCTATTCTTGCTCCCGACAGTCTATTCTCAGCACAGCAACCAGAAAGAGATCATGTCACTTTTCTGCTCAAAATCCTCTAATGACTCCCTGTTTCACTCAGAGTAAAAATTGTCCTTAAAATGGTTTACAAGACCCTGAATGATTTGGGTGCAATTATCCGTCTGACCTCATCTCCTACCACTGCCCCACTCATTCACTCTGCTATAGCCACACTGGCCTCCCTGCTGTTTCTCAAACACACCAGGCTTGCTTCCACCTCAAAGCATTTGTACTGGCTGTTCCCTCTACCTGGCATGCTCCTTAGCCAGATACTCACATAACCAACTTATTCTCACCCTCCTTCTAGTCTTCACTCGACTGTCACTTTCTCAATGAGGCCTATGCTGACCACTTCAGTATCCATATCACCTATTTTCTTCTAATATACTATATGTTTTTGCTTTTTGTGTTTGACATTTACTGCCTGTCTCCCTGCAGTTTAAGCTACATGCAGAAAAAGATATTTGTCAGTTTTGTTCACTGCTGCATTCCTGGTGCCTAGAACATTGCCTAGCACATAAAAAGTTCTCAATAAATATTTGCTGAGCCAATTGAATTAATGTGGGAAATGCATCCTTAATGCCTTAACTTATAAACTGATTTTACATTTTATAATGTCTACTATTGTAGACAGCAGCTAGCCAATTTTCTCATTTTTCTGCAAAAGCAGAGCATTCCACTTATGATATATATACTCTAAATATGGCCCTTGGGAGCATTTTACAAAATTGGTATTTGATTAACAGCATCAAGTATACAGAATATGGGGTGGGAATCATAGTATATTTTAAAACTTCTGCTCAAATATATACCTAGATACAGAGTTGCTTTCTATGGTTTTTATTCAATGCCATTAATACTTTTGGATCCTTCTCTTTGATCACCTGAGAGAGCAGCATGCCATAGATATGGTTAAGAGAAAAAAATTACGGAGTCATATTGTGTGGGCTTAAATCTCTACTCAGTTGCTTATGACTTTAGCTGTTACTTAACCTCTCTGTACCTTCCTTGGAAAGCATTCAAGTATAAAGTATAGTATAAAAAATTTATGACATGTGTTCCTCCAATCCAGTTTGCACAGTTCTAATGACAGGTAGTCTGCCTCTTTGCTGAACAGCATCTTGTGTTACAAAGTTCAGAATACAATACCAAGTTAACAATTTAGCTTCCTGTGACTTCCAAGCACTGATCCTAGAACTGCCCATATCAGCATTTCAGAATACAATCTTCCCCTTCTACATAACTTCCCAACAAACTTTTCTTTTTTAACTTCTATTACCTGCCTTCGAGTTTTGACCATAATAATTGTTATGTTCTCCTTGCTTCATAAATGCTTTGGGATTCAGAAGTATGTTGTGTATTAATATACCCTAGGCATTGTACCCATGTTGCACCAGTTGGGACATTTCTAACTTTACCTGTACCCCTCACTGCATGCACTAGAGCAGGAACCAACCAAATGCTCATATTAATGAGCTGGCAATACCTCCTCTCTCTAAATGTAAACTATTTAGACAGGCAGCTCATTTGGGGCTGCTATCCCTCATATAGATACTTTGTAGCATATACTCCCTTTCCATGTCTTCTCTTTCTTAATCACTTGGTAATGTTTCTGTAATAATTAGGAATCTTCCAACTCTAAAATCTCATTATTCTTAATAATATGCAAATAAACTTTATCCTCAGCCTGCTTAATAGTTAAGTCAGTAATTATTGTTTGTCTCACTACATATATTTGCAAAAATAAATTATCATTGCCCCACTCCTGAAGCTTTGACCATTCTCTTTTACGGTTTATATCCGGCGCACTGCAAAAATGTCTTTTGGCAGCATTCACACAAACTTGTCAATGAAACTCAGTCAACAGAATTCCGGTGTGGGCCACAGCAGACTTCCTGACCAGCTAGCTCACTGGTTCTGGGTAGCCAGGGAAGCACCATCTAGAAGAAGCACAAGGATTCTAAAAGTAAGACTGCCTGGCTTCAGATCCAGCTTCAGTTTAGAAGAAATGGGGGACCTCTGACAAACTATTTAAGTTCTCTGGCCTCCATTTCTTTAGTTAAAATAGACATATTAGTAATAATACCTAGCTCAAAGATCTGTTGGGAAGATTAAATGAATTACTACATATAAAGTAGTAATAAAATTACTAATAAAGTAGTAATAAAGCCCTTAAAACTGCTTAGCACACACCAATGGCTCAATAAATGCTTGCAACCATATGTAGAAGCCACTGTCCTGGCTGTTGTTGGGAGAGGGAAAAGAAATTTAAGACATGATCTCCATCTGCATGAAATATGATTGCTTTTGAGGAAAAGATGAAAAAAATGAGGGAAAAAACACACAGGTAATATTTAAAGGATGTACTTATAATAGCAAACTACTATTGGAATCATTGTCATTTATAGTCTACCATCTAGATCTCTCCCCTAGATATCTAGAAGACACCTTCAACTTGGCTGATCTAAAATCATCTCATACTTGTGAATGACATCAATTTCATTTGCTTGTTCAACAAGCACTTATTGAGACCTTATTACAACTCAAATACCTTCAAGGCATATGAGAAACTTGAAGTTATCTTCAATCTTCTCTCTCTTTTACCTTCTATATCTAACCAGATACCAAATTCTGTCATTCTTATCCCAATCATTCATTTAAATCTCTCACCTCTTGACAACCCCATTGCCACAGGATCATTTCTCATCAGGTCTATGTCATCTGCTCCCTGCCACTATCCTCTCCCTGCTCCATCTTGTGCTCCTCATTGTTGCCTGAAGTCTAATCCTAAAAATCACCATCATCATCATCATCATCATCATCATCATCATCTCCTTTTAAAAAGCTTCTAATGACTCTTAAAGATAAATTCTTTAGCTTGGCCTACAAATTATGTGACTATCTGATTCCAACCTGCATCAGTGCTACCTCTTGCCAATCCCCTTACAGCAACCTCTGCACAATTACACTGAACTTCTCCCTGTGCCCGAAGTAGATCAGACCCTTGAGTGACTCCATGCCATTGTGCATGTCATCCCTGTTCCCATCCATGGCAACACTTACTCATCCCTGTAAGCCTCAGCCCAATCAACTTCTTTAAGATAAGGCTTTTCAGATCTGCCATGCGGCTAATAACACTTTCCCGTCTTCTCAAACTTTCGTCTTATTTGTTTGCATAATTAATAAAATATCACATGCAAATTACCTAATATTAGGTTTGTCATAAAACAGATGCAACATAAAAGGTAGAATTTATTATTATTGATTATTCCTATTGTATAGAAACCAACTATGGACCCTGTCCCCAAACCTACCACAGGATCTGGGCTTAGAGATAATAGAAAAAAACATTTGTTGAAGGAAAGAAGGAATGAGGGAAGGAAGAAAGAAAGGAGTAAAGGAAGCTGAGGCATGTCACTATAAAAAATATAAAATAAGAACATTAAATCTTTTTTTAATATCTGCATAGGGGAAAGGAAGAAATACTTACACCAAAAACTGGCAAATATAGCAACTACAGTTAAACATCAAAGTTAGCTCTCAGTTTCTAGAAAGAAAATAAAGGAAAAAGGATAAACCCTTCTCATCTGATTTTAAAAAGTATATACATATATGTGAACATATATATTGCACTTAAGAGAAACAAACATTCCTGGAGGAGTTTTCTATATGAGTATTACATAAATAACACTTAATAATGTGGATATTTTCTTCTGCAGTTTAAAAAAGAAACAAAGAAATGTTCTTCCTTCTGAATTTTCTAAAAATCAGTCTCAACAAAATAAAATCCAAGCGCAATGACCAATTCCAGGCAGTTAGCGAAAGACAGGAGCCTCTATGGGGTTGGAAGGAAGGAATGAGCATGGTTGGCCTGAAGGAAGGACAATCAATGTCCTGCATAAGAGCTGGGTGGTGGAGGCTGAGCTGTGGTGTCAGGCATAAGAAGGTCCGCCCCTCCCCCAAATTGGAATCATGCCAACAGCTAGGAATACAGAGACTGGGGAGGGGAAGCATTTTCAGCAAAGGGCCTTGAAACAATAATGGGAAGTTATATGTAATTCAAAACAGATTTGGGACTCTTTTCAGTGGCATTATTTGGTATTGCAAGAACTAAAGATTAGAATGGCTATAGGCATAGAAATTGGTTAAATACGTGCTTCTGGGTGGCTTCAGTGGTACAATAATCCAGTTCTGTCAAGATAATATCTGGGAAAGTGCACAGGTATTATCAGGCTAGAATCGCTGGATGAGGACTCATTTCTGAATGCTCCCGGCCTCACCTGAGGCTCCAGCAATACAGTCACCATTCTCATCTCTGTGTTTTGTATACACATTTCCTTCTCTTTGAAATGACCCTCCCTTCTCACATTCTTGTTCCTACTCAACTCTTCACCCTCAGCTCAGGGTGTCACCTTCAGGTGGCCTTTCCTGCCTCCTGTCCCCATCTGTACCATCTGTACATTCCTGCTCGGCTTTCTCATGGACTCCTCTAAGGCAGGAGCCAAGACTTACTCAAACTGGTTTCCCTAACACTTTGCTTGACAAAGAATAGTCAACCATTAAATGCCAAAGGGAAGGAAAAAGGGAATTTGAGAATTACCTCAGGTAATTCATTCTTAAAGAGTGTCAGAGCATGGCAAGGCTGCTGAGGATAGTATGACCGTGGAGAAGTAGTTATGAGGAAGAATAACAACAATGCTAGCATTTGACTTGGCAAGTGGGTATCATTAAAACAGCTAGTGAAGGTGAGAGGAAAATGTGGATATTAACAACACAGATCTGAAAATCATCTGCCATAAAGTAGCAGCTGAAGCACTGAAAGAAGATGAATTTTCCTTTCAATTTCACCCTAATAAGTGATTATCCTTTGACTAAGATCTTTCCATGTTCTTTTCCCTCATTTGGGGACCATTACCACAGAATCAGGGTTAAATTCAAGCTTCTCAGCTTCATTTGAGTAAGGCTCAAGGCCCTCGTTGGGATCGTGTTACTCACCAATTCAGTCCCCTCACAGACCATGCTCTGAGTGCATCTTGCAATTGCCCCCTCGGTGGTATTACTCGAGCTCCAGGGGAATCCTTAAAGGATCCTCAACTTCAGTGTCCATCTGCCTTATCCTGGGCTAACTCCTTCAAAACCCAAACTCAAAAGTACAAAAGGCTCCTCGAAACCTAAAAGCCCCACCCTTCGCTGTATGAGTGCATGTCTTTTCTACCCAATCGGAATGCAGAAAGGAGAACAGAAGTTACATTCTTTCTCCTTTTGTATCGCCACTGACTCTAGGCATAATAGTTCTGCACATTCAGACAATTAATGCTTTGAATATTGGTGAGAGGATAACAGCTTGTTACTGAACTCCTGAGGCAGCTTCCAGATCATTGTTTCTCTGCCAAATATCAATAATCTCTCTTCTTCTAAAGCCCACTTCTCTCTCTCCATCTTAAAAGCTTTGGGATGGTGATTGCATCTTCTCCCTTATGATTCTAGATCTGATCTCATAATTCTCTGCATCTTTCTTTTTTATTGAAGTAAAATTAACATACAATGTTATATTAGTTTCAGGTATACAACATACTGATTTGACAATTCTATACATTACTCAGTGCCCACCACAGTAAGTGTAGTTACCTTCTGTCACCATACATCATTACAATGTTATTAACTATATTCCCTGTATTGTACTTTCATTGCCATGACTTATTTATTTTATAACTGGAAGTCTGTACCTCTTAATCCCCTTTATGTATATTGTCCATCCTCCCACCCACTCCCCTCTGGCAATCACCATTTTGTTCTCTGTATTTAAGAGTTTCTTTTCTTTTGTTTATTCATTTGTTTTGTTTTTTAGATTCCACATATAAGTGAAATTGTATGGTATTTGCCTTTTTCTGACTTATTTCACTTAGCATAATACTCTCTAGGTCCATCCATGTTGTAGTAAGTGGCAAAATCTCATTCTTTTTTATGCCTGAGTGATATTCTATTTTATATATATATATATATATATATATATATATATATATATATACCATTTATATCACATCTTTATCCATTCAACTATTGATGGTCATTTGGGCTGCCTCCATATCTAGGCAATTGTAAATAATGCTGCAATGAACATAGGGATGCATATATCTTTTCGAACATAGGGATGCATATATCTTTTCAAAGGAGTGTTTTCATTTTTCTTGGGTAAAAAACCAGTGGTGGAATTACTGGATCATATGATATTTCTATATTTAATTTTTGAGGAAACTCCATATTGTTTTCTACAGTGGCTACACCAGTTTGCGTTCCCACCAATAGTCCACAAGGGTTCCCTCTTCACACCCTCACCAACACTTGTTATTTCTTATCTTTCTCTCTCTCTTTCTTGATGGCTTTACCATCAACATAGATGATCCTGGCTCACAGCTATTTGACCACTCCAGTATGAACAACCTTCAACTCTCCGTCATCTAAGCTGCCAATAGTTAACCTACTGACTGGTCTGTACAATTTAAAAACCTGAAATGCCACATGGTTTCTACCACTTCCTCCATCATCTAGTCACCCCCTCTCTCCCAATGAACCTGCTTATGTCTCTCATCAGTAATCCCTGCTGCAGCTCTTAGAGACTTTTTTCCTTCTGTGAACAATGACAGTGACAACATGAAGTTTGCAGTGGCATTGAGTAGATGAAAAGAAATGATCTAGGAAAGTCTCAGCTCATAGTGTGTTCTTCCTAAAGCAAGCTCCTCTTGATCTTCCTTTTCCCTCTGAGAATGAGGAGCAAATGCTTCCTGAAGCAGCCATTCTGAATATCTTTGACTATTCTAGAAATTTCATTCTCTGTCTGAGTCAAAATCTATCTCCCAGGGCTCCCACCTGGTGGTCCCTGCTCAGCTGGAGCGTTATGAATAAGAGCGAAATTCTTCCCCAGCATAGCCTGTCCACAATCTTCAAACAACTCACATAACCTCTGGAGTTGTTTCTTCTCCAAACTGACCACCTTGACTCCTCTTGCTCTCTCCAACACATGATGTAGTGGCCATCTTAGTCTCCTAACATACTCCAGTGTACTACACAACTTGCAGTAAATTCTGTCAGAATGCCAGCCTGTTCAAAATTCCCCAGACCACAATGAGGACATTTTCTGGGGTTGACAATTTTCCCTGTTTCAGAATGGTTGAAAAATAAGTCCTCCTCATGGCTTTACTTACAAATCGAACTCTACAAGGGAGGGGAAGAAAAAAAAAAAAACAAAAAAAACTAGCTCCCCGGACTGCAAGAAATGGTAATGCCAAGTGAATGGGGATTTTTTTTTAAGAGTCTTGAATCCTGAGGGCTTGTCTTGTTCTTTTAACTAGAAAGTTTGAGTCTTGATCCATTAATCCAGAGCTAATAAATGTCTAGTGGCAATTTGCCAGTTTGAACTCACTAGTGTGAGCTTATTCATTATTAGGAAGTAGCGATCTCTGTGGGGAAATGCTTGCAAACAGGATTAGCAGAGCAAGGGGAGGGCAAAGCCTTTGGTGAAAAATGTGCCCATTGCTAATCAATGGCCAACAGCTTTTTGCTGCAATGAGTTGCAAAAAGCAATCGTAGCTAGTGATCTTTACGTTTATCATTTGCCAGAACAGGGAGTAGACTTTGTTGCACTGGCTGAGTCAGGATTTCCAGAACTTTCCCGCCAAAGTGCCCCTGATAACAGTAGCCAATAGCTCACTTCCCTAAGGGGGTTCAGAAACAGAACCAAAAAGCCCAAAACATACTTGAAGTCTCCTATTTATTCTTTAACATTCATGTAAATTTAGTATCTTATTCTACACTATTCCCACATTGGTTTTAATATAAAAAGAATAGGTTGACCCATATTTCTGCGTTAATCTCTGAGCCTCCAGTGCATACACCATGCCCTCGGGGCTTCCTGTGCTCCTATTTGAGAGCGGAAGCCAGGCCCTGCTTCAAAAAGGAACCACACCCTCCAGCAGCCAGAGCAAGACCGGTTTGGGCAGCTCATGGTAACTTCAGTGGGTCATGCCCCTACCCAGACCCATAGATTTATTCATTCCAGATGGAATTAACCAGAGAGGGTACCACACAGTAAAATCTCAGTATTGAAACAAGCGGCTCCACATTCACATAACAAGTGATGGGAGGTTACTTAACCTCCCCCACTCTACTTTCCTCACCTGTATAATAGTACCTACTGCCCAGGCTGGGCTGGGGACTACATCAGATCACGTGTATAAAGTGCTTACCACTAAATAAATAAATAAACAAACAAACAAACAAATAAATAAATAAATAAATAAATAAAAAATAAAGTGCTTACCACAGTAAGTGCAACAAGAATGTTTGTTATCATTATATTGGTTGGTATTACCAGACACCTAGGCGTTCCACAAAACCCTGCCTGTGTGTGCTAAAGAGAATCCTGGAAGTAGAGTCTGAAGACCGAAAATCAAGTTTTGATTCTGCCATGAGAGCAATGTAGTCGTAAATGAATGATGTGAACTGATCACAGGCTTCCTCATATATGAAAATGGGAACATGATACCTGCTTGTAGGTCATCCAATATCATTGTGAAGTTACATGAAATAGTATGTGCGTGAGGTATCTGAGAGTATTTGGTAAAATTAACACAGACATAAGCTAAAATCCACCTTCCTCTTCTTCAAAGGTACACAGTTTTCCAGTGTTAACTATTTAAGAGTTTTTGGTACTTAGGAGAAACAAGAAAAAGATGTGAATAAAGCTATAATCTGAGCAACGGAGATGACCTCTGCCAACTGTTAGCTTTTTCTCCCTCCAGAGCAATATATAACAATAATAATAAATGACAATGTTGAGCCCACCACATGCCAAACATTATCCTAAATGTTTCACCTAAAATCTCTTCTCTAATCCACATAAACTGTATACAGTTATTATGCTCCATTTACAACTGTAGAACTAAAATACAAAGCAGGTAACATGTCCAGATTGGTAAAACTGGGATTAGAACCAAATCTGGGTAACTCTAAACCAAAGCTGCTAACCATTATGCTCTACTACTCCACCCTTCAAAGGGCCAAACACCTGCTTATTTACTAATCCAGAAGGAAAGGAGTGCATTCTGGAATTGTCTCTTGAGTTCCTTTAAAATCCCTGGCTGATCCTAGGTGCACTTGGCCAGCACAGGCTGAGGCTGTGATTTCAGAGTTACTAACTAGTGATGTCAAAGAAGCGGTGAGACAGAAGTTCCATGCCTTCTCCTTTCTTCTTAGGGACTAGCAGGTCTGAGAGGGTGTTTGGTAAAATTGGGTTGGAGTTACAATGTCCAGGATCTGAATTCCAGCTCTACGGATAACCAGCTCCGTGACCCTGGGCAAGTTACCTTACCTCTCTGAGAGAGCAACAAACTTTTATCATATATAAAATAAAAAATTATAATCTCTACCTTGAAAAGATGACAGGGAGGAATAGCAGAGGTTACATGAAGCAGAGGTTACCTAATACAGAGAAGGTGGTTCATAAACAGTAGCTATTATTATTCATTATTATGTTTATAAGGACGTAAAATCTATAATAAAGAAAACCAACTTAAGGTTTTAGATGTCACATTTTATGAAATTTAAGATTTAATACCCTTTTCTGTCTTCCCAAAGCATTATGCAAATGTGAGCAGTTGTCCAGTAATTTATGTCAGTTCATGATGGTCTTAGTCTGAAAGATTTTACATTTCTTTCCAATCAAAACCTTCCCTGAAGTGGTTAAATTCTGATAGGGAAAAGAAATCCATGTGGGTTAACAGAGTAATCTCCTGGGAGCATTAAAACGATTCTTGAATAATTTTCAAACCTAATTGTATTTGCACTTCCCACTGCTCTAAAACCAAATCAAAATTCATTGGCAAACAACAGAATCTTGCCAGGATCTCATGATTTATCATGTGAAATTTCATCGTGCGCAGCAAGTAGCAAGGAAACATGGGTTCAAAATTCCTGATGATGTGTTTGTTCCCCCAAAGACGGACCAAGGAGAGTCAATCATTGGGCCTCCAAGACTTAAATTGATAAGCCTCTAATAAGAAGGCAGGGATTTTATGAATTGCCACAGAACTCCACAAGACAAAGGAATGTTGTATGCTCTAACGTGAAGTATAGGACAAACTGTCAATTCCTGCCCCACCCCAGGTGAAGGAGAGTAGCAATCATGAATGAATACCTCTTAAAAATGAAGGGAAAAGACTAATTTGAGGAGGAACTGTGAAATAAACCCATAGGTTTCCAAATAGTTCTTTCTATTTACCAACAACTTTGTCATTGTTGCCAATACCTTCCAGGCAGAGCCAGAAGGGTGGGTGAGAGGCAGGCTGGGAAGGCGATGGAGGGGGACTCAGATGGCTACACCAATCTCAACAGCAGATACCATGCCCAGTGATCCCACATGACTGAAACCTGATGCATCCCCTAACAGAAAAGATCTCTCTTAATTGAACCAGTCAGCTAATTTACCTAAAACAAGGACTAGTATGGCACTTTTCAAAGACCCACACCCACTTACCAAAGTCCACTACTCCTAGATAGGCAGAGAAGCTAAGAGTTCAGATTCCAGAGCCCAACTACTTCTCTGCTGGTTTACCTAAGACAAGTTACTTAACCTCTCTGAGCCTTAGTGTTTCCATCTGAAAAGTGGAACAAATAACAATTATACCCATCTCATGGGGGTTACAGCGAAAATCAAATGAGTGACAAGATATAAAATAGAACAATTCCTGACACAGACTAGGTGCTCAATACCTGTTATTATTCTAAACAAGTTACCCCTTTGGCATATAGTTACACAGCTTACTTACAGCTCACGATGTGTTTTTCAGGTTCTCATTCAAATCTCATGACAACCCAGGGAGGTCTGGCAGGTACCATTATCCCCATTTTATAGATGGAGAACCCATGGCTCAGAGAACTGATGAGGTTTATACAAGGTTCATAACCTAATAATTATCAGAGAGGCGACTTGAACCCAAGGGTTTGGGTTTCAAGCTTAGAGAACTTCTGTTTACATATCATATAGCTTACTTACAATTTTGGCTAGAAAATTACACTAAAATGAGCACTTTCATTTTAACCATGTACCACTTCCATATTTTAGCTGGGATTATTCATTCCACAAATGGGCTCCCATATTTGTACTGGAATCTTAGCACTCAGCTGATGGGGGCACCCTGTCAGGGAGCAGGCCATTACAAGAGCCAGATCCCGTCCATCTTCCATTTGTTCTCTTGAGTTTAAGTGCTCCATCATACACGGGATAGGGAGGACCAAAGCCAGCAGGCAAAAAACAGCCCTGTAATAAGCTCTCTCTGGCAAATAAAATTCTATCTGCACCACCAATTAGATTGCACATGCCCAAAAGGCAGACTAATCACAACTTTTTAAAGTGACCAGTGATAGTACAATCTTGCAACTGAAGAATCAGTTAGATACTCTCAGCCAGTTGTGGAATGTTAACCAGAGCAGGTTCGGATTGCTAAGATTTGCAAATAAAACAGGTGAAAATAGAACCGGTAACAGCTGGTGGGTGATTATTCACAGAAACTCCTGATCTAGACAGGAGTAAGTTATATAAAAGGGAAGAATAGAAAAGGAGATCCCAAAAAAGCATTTGGTCCCTGAGTTCTCTGAAGAGGAGCAGATGGGCACAATCAATTACCTAAATAATTCAGAAGAGAGAAAAGACTGCTTTCACCTGAATTAGCCAGAAAAATTTTAAAGATATAGTTTGGGAAGAGTTTTCTTTTCATCTAAATGAACTTCTTATATTTCTCTGGTTCGTCAAATAATTTATTTCTTCTTGAGCAGGACTGCCTTACACAACTACTCTAACCATAGAGATAACTGCTGCTGGTGATATCCTTTCTCTTACATTTGCACTTCTGGAAAGAATTGGTTTCAAGCCGAGTCCTTTTTTCTCCTTTGTGTACTGGTAAGCTTTTCCTCTGGAAATAAACTGGGCTGGCTGTCCCTTTGATCCCATTGTGCGATTCTATCTCGTTCATCAAGCTTTGGCACCTGACCTGTTACAAGGGTATAGAAAATAGTACAATTTGAGCATTTCAAAGTGCCGGTTTTCTATTTTAAAAAAGGGATATTTGACAGCCACCTTTAGATCCACTTGCTTATCTGGGTTACGTCTTAACAAATTTTTGTGAAAGCATACCATTTATTCACCAAAATTGGGAAAAAATGAACAATGGCGAGTTCATATCCCAGTGAATTGGCTTGAAACATCCAAATCTATAGCAAAGACTGACAAGAGGAGTGTCATCATATTGGTGTTACATCAGAAAACGGAGCAGGCCTGAGATTCCACAAAGTGCCAGAAAGAGGACCACAACAGCTGGGGCGAGAGCTCAGTTTTATTTTCAGGAAGACTGTAGCCACTTTGCTTCCAGTCTGTTGTGTGCATAGATTAGAAGCGACACAAACATTTCCCTGGCCAGAAACCTCTTGGCTCCATCTTCATCAGGGACGATTGATCAGCTTTTACTGATTACAGGAAATGGCTGTTAACTGGGTGAATAAATAACACATCTGGAGGCAGAGTTCCTAAGATGATTCAGAACACCCTCCAGTCTGACTCTCCTGTACAATACAGTGGAGTACAAGTGCCTTCTCCCTGCACTAGACACTTACTGTTCAACCTTATCTTTTCATCAGACACAGAGAGCCTTGTAATAAATATCAAACATCAAAAAATGGTCATTCTTGCAGTAAATATTTTCATAAGACAAAGCACAATCAATGAAGCCAAGGTGTTTGTCCCTCCATGCTTTGGACTGAGACAACCAAAAATTTTTCTGTTGCTTCCAATCAAATGCAATCTTAACCATATTGATTCTATTCATTTAAGAACACTGTAATACCTTTTTCTTCATCATTTTTGTTTAACATGTTTGAACCTTCCCTTGTAGATCCCAACCCTGAGAAGAGTCTCCCTAGGTGACATCACTGTAGCTGTTTAAACTTGCACAAAGCACTTGATGGAGACCAGTCTGGCCTTTTGCTGTACTCAGAATTCACGCTGCAACTCACTGTTGATAGTCACACTTTTGCTTCCATTTGCTTGTGCTTCTGATTATAACTCAATATGTTTTCATTCAGTTCGTAGAGTGCCCCTTTTTAGCCTCTAGCTGCTGGATGACACCATCTGTGATTGCCAAGGAAATTAAATTAAATTAAGTTAAAATTCAATCAACAGAAGATTGTTGCTTCTATGACTTTACTAGGAACCTTGAGAGCATAAGTGTCTAAATGCCTCTCTCTTAATACAGAAATAGGCCAGCTCTGCTATAGCAACATTGGCCCGTGGTTTAAGACTCCCCCAGAGCCAGGGGCCAGTGATTGACCCTTTCTATCCCACCTCGCAAGGCCTGCAGCAGCTGGGAGACAGATTGCTTTGCTTCTGCAGTCTTTGCTTGGCTTAGGGAAATCTTTGTTTCTTATCAAAAAGAAAGAAAACAAAACAAAACAAAAAGAAAGGTTTAAGTTTAGGCAAAAAGAAAAGATTGTTAATTTGTACAATATCTTATACTTTAAGCCAAAATAAATTCAAGATGAACTAAGTGGTTTTATTTTACAAATAAAAATAAGCCATAAAAATAATTTTTTAAGAAAAGCGATACATTAATCTCAGAATTTCTAAGCATTAAAAACACCAAGAAAAGTATTGATCAAGTTAAATATACCAAATTTGAAAAGGTCATGTCAAATAATATAAACAAAATACAAATATAAATAAAAAACTAGGGGAAAATGTAATGTTTATGATAGGCAGTATAACCTTAACAGACATACAAACACAAACATACATATGCAAGTGTTTGTATGAACTCATAAGAAAATAAGTGAAAATATTCAATTTATGAGCAAAGTACATTAATAGCAATTAATAAATGAAAGAAATGCAAAAAGACAACAATCCTTTCAAATTCACCTATTTTCAAAACCCAACACATGCATACATTTACACACATTACAAAAACAGTAAGAAACTTCTTATTATGTAGCAAACTAACAAAGTAAAAAAAAAAAAAAATGTTAGTTTGGTGATGGTGGAGTAAAATAAGAACTTTTATATGCTGCTAGCAAACTGTAACATGCCACCATCTTCCTAGAAGTTAACTGGACAACATATAGAGAATCCTAACATATGTGGAGAGAAATTTGTCCCAGTGAAATAACCACAGATATGCATAGGAATTTGGGGGAAAGGGTGATTATTGCAGCTTTATTTATAACACAAAAAAATTGGGAATCGCCTCACTACCAATCTGGCTACACAAATTATATTACAAACACAAAATGAAATATGCATTTAAAAATACATGCAATTCTATGAAGAAATTTTTACCACACAATTACTGTTGAAAGCAGGATGAAAAAATTTATATATGTGCCTTTGGACTCAGGTTTTGTTTAAATATTATATAAAAATGTTTAAAAGCCACATGTTGTATATCTAATATCTGCATAAATAATTATACAATCACAGAGATTGAGAAAAAGGAAAATAAAAAAATGACAAAATGCTAACGGTAATTATTACTGAATAGTGGTCACATTTGTCACTTTAATAATCCTTTCATTTCTGTTTTTTTCAAAAATTTCTAAAATAAGATGATACCTTATAATTTTAAAAGTAACAAATATTACTTTAAGGCGGGGGTGGGGGGGCGGTTTGCTTTTCTAGTCTCTCCCAAATGGCAGAGGTCTTGTTCTCTTGCTGTATAGTGAGGTGTATTTCATTACCATTTCCCATAACCATGGTATAATTATCTTCTTAACCAGTTCATAACAGGAAGTGCAAAGACTCACAGTAAGGCAAAATACCATAAAAATTTCCCAAGGGAAAAAACTAAGTGGTCAAGCCAGGAAATGTGGTTTGCATTATCATATGTGGCTTCCCATTCTGCCTCCCCCACCTCAGTACTCCTCTGGGCTGCCCTTCATTCCCCATCAACACTTCACTTGAGCAAATGTGTTCAGATTTGGAAAAAAGACATTGCCATCCCATTCCATGTTCTTACTTCATCACTTAAAACTTCACTCCCCAAAACCTCAGGTTCTCGAAGGTAAGGTCCAAGCACAGCATTCAGACAGACAAGTGCTCAGAAAGACCAAGAAGAGTTAATTATTTTGAATTCTGATACCTCCAAAATAGAGAACTATCATAACTATTATAGCAGGTATCACTTACTGAGCATTAACAATGTACTGTCACTCTCCTAAGTACTTTACATGTATTAGCTCATTTTTATTCTTAAAACAATCCTGTAAGGTGGGCATAAATATCCCCATTCTACAGATGAGGCATTTGAAACCCAAAGAGGACAAGTAACCTGACTAGTAGCCCACAGTTAGAATCTGAATTCAAGTCAATGCCTGTGCCTACCAACCAAACCACCATACATACCATATTATCTCCAAGTAAGATGGAAAGTTATGCATTTAAAGCCAACCTGGATTCTGGCTCTGCCACTGAATTTTGGTATTTAGAGGGGAGGCTTATTTATTTTAATCTTTTCTCCCTCTTTTTCAGTAGACTGTTACTGTCATGATTTGCAGCCTTATTCTCCCAACTTCTACCATCTGTTAACCAAATCTCAGTTTTAGAAATCCACATACTAGACCCCCCAAAAAACTAAAAACTTTACGTAGTTCAGGAGGATAAGCCTTGTTATTCTTATTTTGTAGATGCATCCACTAAGTCCCCAAGACAAGTAAAAGCATGAAACCTAGGTAACTTGCAACATTTTCCTGATAGCTAGCTGCATATGCAACATTAAAGCTTTCACTACAAACAATGCAGGTTCTTGTTCTATAGCTGATGAGCCTTATATTATGTACATATAATATGGCCTCTTTATGAATAAGACTAGCTTTATTTTGGAAAACTGATATTCTTTCTACATTCTCACTTTTTCCATGACTTACCTCCTATGACAATAGCTACATGGCAGCTGTAGTAGTGAGTTTTTTATGTATATAGACTTATTTAATGCTCTGAATAGCCTATGAGATAGGCACTATTACTAACTATACCCATTTCACAGACAAGGAAACTGGGGCCAGGATTTGACACTTTTGCCAAACTGTTAGACCTGGGATTTGAATCCACTACACTGCTCTCTCTACAATTAAAAAAAAAAAAAAAAGTCGTGGAAACTGTATCTTATGGACAGAGCTGTTATTTGTAGTACTATTTACAACATTATTGCTTAAAGATGTGGAAAATTTGAAGCAAGTCTAGGAATACATAATGAAAATTACTAATATTTGAAAAATGGAATATATGAGGAAAGGTTAAGAGAAGTGGAACTTTTTTTAGCCTTATAAAGAGAAGACTGAAGGGAAAGTTAATAACTCTTCAAAAAGAATGAAGGATTACTATGGAGAGAATGGTAATTACAGTTTATTCCCACTCCATAGACAAGAATATAAGTGAAAACCAGCTTAAATCGCAGCAGGAGGAAATTAAACCAACTATCAGGAAGAACTTCCATCAGTCAGTATTCTCTCAATTATAAATGTCAATTTAACCAGACTTCCTTTATATTGCCAGCTCAAGCATTCCTTCTAATGAGGTCAAGAATTCCTTTTCAAATCTCCAATGATTAAATGGTACTCAGGATAATATTAGTTTCAAATGTTTTATTGCATTTCCCAAATCTTTGACAATCGGGCACCCATACCAGGCTATGATGAAATCCACAAATGTGAATATATGATTAGTCAGACTACAGGACTCCTTAACCTATCTACTTAGAAAGTGATCACATGAATCAACAAGCCAGGGTAGATATGGCATCACTTTCTCGAGATCCCTATGGACAGAAGCAGATACCCATTTGTCTAGGCACTTTTGATGGAGCCAAGCCCAGAAGCTAGGAGGTGAACTGCTTTGACCTCTTGTGGTTCCTTCCTACACAATGATTCTATAACTCCCTACGTTTAGTCATCCATCCCAATAAAGCTTCATTGTAAGAACCCATGGCTTCCTCACAACTGAAAAGAATAAAGTACAGGAATAGTACAGGTAATAATTGTTGATGGGTAAGACAAATTGGACTTCGAGCTAACTTTAAAGGATCTTACTGTGTCTCTAGTTCAGATTTCCTCAATGTGGTCCTTGAACCACCTCCCATTAGAATATCTCTAGAACTAACTTGCTAAGAATTAATCAGAGTCTTTAAAGGAGGCCCCCAAGAATCTGCATTTTAAGCACTCTACTCAAACATTTTTGAAAACGTACGCCAAGCTCTAAGAACCAATGAGATTCATGTCTAACACCTTCATCCTACAAGTGAGGAAACAGAAGCCTAAAGAAACTAATGCTTGCACCCCTTGTTACTAGAAGAATCAGGAATGGAAGCAGATGTTCAGACTACCAAGCTAATAAATTTCCCATCTTCCTGGAAAAATTACAAATAGATTTTTAGAAAATGCCCTGTGGAATAGACACTTCACGTAACAGTAATGATCAAACAAACTTTGTCTCTCTGGATAATTCCATTCTTTGCCATGGAGAAAAATATAAGCGGCCTATGTGTCAGTCAAGTTGCCTGGCACTGCAAATAACTCAATCTCATCTCTAAGTTACTTTAACTATGAAGAAATACATTAGCTCATCAAAGAAGCCATCCAGAGGTAAAGCACACTTTTGGGTCAATTGATCAAATGGTTCAGCTCTGCCATCTGAGACCCCATTTCATCATCTCTCCACTTTGCCATCCAGATCATTAGGCTAACCTGTCAATTCTCTCTGTTAAGGGCAGAACTTCTTTCTACAAAGTCCCAGGAAAGATTTTCTTTGTCTTTCATTGGTTCAAGTAAGTGTAAATTTATCCATTTATCCATTCCTCAACTAATTATTGGCAATGGGACTAAAAATACTATAATTGGCTCTAATAATCAGTTGGAGGTGGGGGAGTCAAGCACAGTATCCATACAGCCTGACAATGAAAATGTCTAGAAAAGCTTTCACTCTGTCCCCCCAACAAGGGTCAACCCCCAAACAGAACCACTCAGGGTCCTTGCTTTTACCAAACACTTTCCCCACACCTAACATGCATGCAGCTATTTTTCATTTTCAGGATATGTTAGTCAATTTCATTTTGGGACAAGTCCTTCCTGTCCCATACCCACAACCTATATTCACGATGATTGACTCAGTGCTGTAGGGAAAGAAAGGCATGTTTCTCACCTATGTATAAGAGGGTCCCAAATGTACTTAAAATATATCCATGTACAAAGAAAAATGTAATTTCTTTGTCTTCACATTTGAACTAATCTTCCTCTCAAGCCCATAGCACCCAGGACAGCAGAGTTAAGGGTGGTTAAATTTGGCCCAATCTAGTGAACTCAGAAGGACCATTATGGTTTAAACAGGTATTTTAAGCAACCATGTCATCTCATGTGATTTAAAGACTCAGTATTTCACATTTCCTCCTACTCTTTTTCAAAATGGTACTTGGGTATATCAGAAGACCTAACTGCAGAGAAGAAACATCAGCCTTCAGTTCACAGGACATGCTCACACCACCCACCTTGGGTGTCTTTCACTTGAGGGCCTCTCAAGAACATACTGACTTCTGGGTGCCTGGGTGACTCAGTTGTTAAACATCTGCTTTTGGCTCAGGTCATGGTCCCAGAGTCCTGGGATCCCAGGGACCCACATCGGGCTCCCTGCTTGGCAGAAGCCTGCTTCTCCCTCTCCCACTCCCCCTGCTTGTGTTCCCTCTTTCTCTGTCAAATAAATAAATAAAATCTTAAAAAAAAAAAAAAAAAAAAAGAACATACTGACTCCTCCACTCTACCTCTGACCCACTCATTCTCTCGATAATCCTTCTGAAGCCAGGAGCAGTGGGCTTCCTCCTTTCTCTTCCTGTTGGGACAGAACTCCCCCATGTCCTGCTCTCCTCCTTCAGAGGTAGCATTTAAATTATACACCCTTACCCTGACCATAATAGTGGTGGAGTGTAGAGAGGAAGAAACCTGATAAAAGAGTATAAAAAGGAGTTGTTTCAAAAGTGTTATACCTATTACACACGATAATGTGCAAAATATTTAGGATAGCCTTCTGGGTAAACCTACTTCACTAACTCATGAGGATACAGAGATGAAAGAGTAGGACAAATACAGCTAACTATAAAAACATAAAACAAAACCTATCATGCCTGTGAAATATCAAAGTTGAAAAGATATGTCTGTCCCCTACAGACTGAGGTTTAAGTGCAAACGGGTAAAGTATCCATGAAATAAAGAAAAGAGACAGGTTTCCAGTAATCCTGACAATGTCTAGACAGGCGACATCTAAAAGCCGTACTAGCCAGAACTGTTTTTGCCATCAAACTGCATGGCGATGGGGCCCAGAAGTATCAGTGACACCAGTGCCACTAACACATAAGCAACAGAAAGACACAGCCAGCCCAAAGCACACAGCTGGAGAGATCCTTCTAGTCCAATTATACACAGGACCTCAGTGTCATCATAGTCCATTTCCTTAATACTTTTCCCTGAAATATTATAAACTGAAACCTAATATAAGGTACTAGATGAAATGTTATTCAGTTGTGTGGAATAATAATTCATACTTGAGACTTAATCATTGGCCTTCGAAATGACCATATTGTTCTTTTTCTTCCTAATATAATTACATGTTTATGTTTCAACTTAAACCCACATCCTATGCTTCTCCTAAAACGCACAGGCATGTAGCTTGCTATTAGGAAAACCATATCTTTTAAAAATCATTCTTTTTGTTAATGAGAAAACCAAAGGCCTTCTTATAAGTCATATTGAAAAAAAAAATTTAAGAATTTAGTTTGAGTTTCAAAACATTATAAATACTTCTGCTAAACCAGCTTCAATGTTAGCAGTCAATGCTAATTAGCCAGTCAATGCTAATTAAAAATGCATTAAAACGGAGGGAAAAGATAAAGAAGATAGAGAGGTAGAGAGAGGAATGACTAGTAACACTATATCAACACTGCTTCCATATGCAAATAGAAAAATACATGTAACAAGGTTTTATTAGATGAAGATGCAAGTTTTCATCTGTTTTTCTGTATCTGCTTTAAAATAGGAGACTGTGCGGTGCCTGGGTAGCACAGTCGGTTAAGCATGACTCTTGGTTTCCATGCAGGTTGTGATCTCAAGGTCGTGAGATCAAGCCCCATGTTGGACTCTGTGCTCAACATGGAGTCCACTTGAGTTTCTCTCTCCCTCTCCCCCTGCTCCTCCTCCCTGCTTGCGTTCTCTCTCTCTCTCTCTCTCTCAAATAAATAAATCTTAAAAAATAATTAAAAATAAAATAGGAGACTTTGTGACTAAAAGATTATTTTTGGAAATGCAATTTGGAGAAAGATGTCTTCAGCTATGTCATACCTAGTATTAAGATGTTCATGCTGAGAAATTAAATCTCCCAAGGCAGCAAAGAGAGGTGATGTCTAAACTGGAATTCGAAGGAGGAATGAGATTTCTCCAGGTAGAGAAGACAGAGGGGAATGGACATAAAGACATCTCAAAAGAAGAGAATGGCATACGCAAGACAAAAATGTGAGCAGTCATTTGGTGTATTCATATACCATGCCACTGATGTGAAGAAGAAGGGGATGTGAGGGAGCCTTAAAAATAGGAGTGGGCTCCCAAATGTCAAGTATAACACAAGGACAGAATATTGCCCAGAGTACCTGGTGATGTGGAAGTCACCAGCAACCCTGGTCTGAACAGCATCAGCAGCCAAAGTCAGCTTGCAGTGGGTTTAGTAAACAGGACATTGAAGCATGATATGAATGAGCTATGATGGGAGGAAGAAAAAGAGATTGTCTAAAAACCTATAAGCATCAGAGAATAAAAGGAAAATTTTGTACTGGTTTTTCCTAGAATGGGAGAACTTGATAATAGTTTAGTCTAAGGGAAGGAGAAGAGAGAAAGAAGCTGAAGATACAGGAAAAAAAGAGATACTGTTGATAGAGCAGGGTTCCAGATGAGATAGGTGGAACAGAACAGGGAGGGTAAGTTTGCAGACAGGGAGGAGACAAGAAATTAAAAAGTTCCCAATTAATCTCAAACTTCTCGTAAGTAGAAACCAAGGCTATCTATTTATATTTAAACAACATTATGTTCCATACATGATTTAAGGTAGCTAAATGGGGTCGTCCATCTACTAAGAGAGAGAGGCCTGGGAGAGGGGACAGAGTTGTTGAGGGAAATGGAAGTACTGACCAGAAAAGAAAGAAAGATAAGTGGTAGGGGATCTTGAAGCCTAAAGGATACTAGAAATCATGAATTTGTACTAACACAAATGTGCACAGTTTCTGACAAACTAAGAAGCTTGAGGAGTGGGTAATGTTGGAGTGACAGAGAGCAGGAAGGACAGGAAGTTGCCATCACAGAGAAGGGTCATGGGGCTTGAGATTTCAGGTATGGCACACTCCACATGATGGCAAGGTGTTGCTGTAGATGAGAATTACTGATGTGGAGTAGTGATGAAGGCCACTGGCATTGAGATCAAGGAATTGGAAAGAAGGTGCTAAATACATTGCCTACGTAATATAAGAATTCACTCAGGTGTTGATAGAAGTGAGGAGAAGAGACTGCATGTCACTCACAAGGGGAGGATCAAAGTGGGAGGAGGTTATAGCAACGGAGCATGGAAAGGTGTGAGCAAGCTCAGTGTGAGCTTCCCAACAGGCAGAATGTAATCCCAACAAGAGAATAGTATTGAAGACACTGTGAAGAGGGAGAGATGCTGTGAACAGGGAGAAGTACACTCACCTAGAGGGCTACAAGGCAAGAAATGTCTATACAAGAGAAGCCAACCTTAGTTGGGCCCAGAAAATAGGAATGCTGTAAGAAGAGTCTGAAGTACAGAGACACAGTGAAAAGATGAATAGGAAGATCTTGAGTGAAGATAGGGGTCAGGGGAGTGGACGCCCTAGGGAAACATGGAAGCAAAAGATTGAAGGAAAATTAGTAATAGAGAGCCAGCATATCTATCATGCCCAAGACCTTGGACTTGGATTGAATTAACCAGACTTCAGTTTTCCAGTTCCTGGGTAAAGCTGTTAGGGCCCAGAAAAGGCCAAGGGCCAGAGGAGTGTAGGGCCCAGTTCTGCAGCAGTTCCCCACTCCAAACCCTGTGCAGAAACTGACCAGTGGCCCCTGGGAATACCCAATCCAGTGGCCTGGGCATCTCAACTGCTATGTCCCATTTTATTAAGGTTAGCTGTCACCAGTTTGTATCATACAACTTTTTTTTTCCTTATTTAACTCTGGCATGTTGGTAAATTTTCTGCTGAGTTGTAGTTTATCTTTCCCAGCTATAGTGTAAACTCTATAAAACTGTGATTGGTTTTATTGACCAATTTAGTTAGCTTACAACCTGGCTAGTAGTTCTTCTATTTTGTAATCTGGAAAGGAAATAAATTTTTGATGCCAATTTCCCTTCTTCCCCCGTCTACTTGTGGTCAAGTGACCTAGATAAATTCGGCCACTAATATTCACATCCCATGTGCAGTGGCATTTAGGTATTTGGTTCACAATTAAATAGAGTTATTAGAACTGGTGCTACAAGTATTTATCATCTTAACTTCCCTGCCTATACCAATGTAAGTTTTAACTATTTTTGCCACTTGAGAACCGAATGTTTTCTATGGGTTTTCTTTCATTGCTTTATGGTTAACCATCTCAATTACAATAAGACCAGATATTTATAGACTTCCTTGTTCTCTTTATTAATTTGATCTTTAATCCTTTAAGCCTATCTGTCACAACTATCTTAGTAACCCAAAGTATATGTAATCTCCATAAAATGCCTAGGTGAAAATTTTCACCATAATCATATTTATTTACATTATTTTCCCTAGCATATCCTCTGTCACATACACATTTTGAAAAAAATAAATCAAGAGAAAGATTTGTCTTTCATGTTTCCCACATAACGCAGCTTTAATGGGTTTTTCTATCTGCTTGTCTGAAACTATAACCACTGCTGCCAGTAGAGGTGGGTCTATGTACACAAACTTTATATTCATTGTGGTAGATGAAAAGTAAAATTAAAGAACCAGCCAGCAACTGAGGACAGAAATAAGAGAGATGGACCCTGCCAGGCCTCCCTCTCCATTCCTTCTAACCTCTGTGTTCGTCATGAATACAGATTCATCTTCATGGAAACTAGGGTTTCTCAACCTCAACACTATTGATATTTGGGACTAGACCACTTTCGTTGGCAGGGGGGAGGAGGGTGTCCTGTGCATTGTAGGATGTTTAGCAGTATCCCTGGCCCCTACCAAGTGTCCTCTACTCGGCGGGGGGGAGGGGTGTCTGAAGAACCATGCCCCATGACCTCTCTGAGTTGTGATAACCAAAAAGGTCTCCAAACTTTGCCAAATGTCCCCTAAGAGGCAAAACTGCCTACATTTTCTGAAATTATTTTCTCACTGATTTAAGAGACCATCCTCCCTCCACCACAACCTTTACTCCCCAGAAGAAATGCCAGGTAAGAACACAAAAAGAAGGAAAGAAAAAAAAAAGAGGGAGAGAGGGAGGGAAAAAAGGCAGGTAGGGGAGGAGGTAGAGGAAGAAAGAGACAGAGAAAAAGATGTAGACAGATAAGACAAAACATGAAAAGAGAAAATAAAAAAAAACAAAACGGGAGATTGTTAGTAGAAATTTAGATCTTAAGTCCAAGTATGAAATGCATTTGTCTACCTTCCTCTAGGCCTCATCCTAATTTCAAAGGTGAAAATTTTATGGCAAAATCCTTAACTCTCCCCGCAAAAAAAGACTTAGATTAACGAATTTGCATACATAAAGGTTTTTAAGAGAGAAATATAAATCATATTCTGATAGGTTTCTCTATTGCAAATCAACCAATCCCCCTAAAAATATTCACTGCAAAGAGCTAGGCTGCAATTGTTGGCAAAAGGCTGGACGTACAGAGGCTTTGCTCACCTGAGTTAACTGTTTGTCATTTGTATGTCTGCTTAGCTTTGTTTCCCAATCATTACTTTAATATTCAATGCTATGAATAAAGAGCATGGAACTTAGTGCCTTGTTCTTAACTGAGGTTAAGGAAGGAGGACAGGATCAGAGAGCTCATGTAAATGGTACTTAGAAGTGTTGGACAATGACTATGGATAGCTGTCAGTGAATCCCTTAAGGAGGTTAAGTAAGTACAGATGAATACTAGCAAAGAAATCTAAACTTTCTATCCATGGCTTTAGCAAGTTCATTAATTAGCTGCATGTATATAGTTTTTATGAGAATGTCATTCTTATGCTTTAACAAAATTGAGCTCCTCCTACAATATTTAAGAATATACAAACTCAGTCAATTCAGGTATGTTATCTGATGGCAAACAGGTAGAAATTATAAAATAAAGTAACTTCATTTGAACCAAAGAAGTCATTTAAATGGTATAAATAATTATAATCTAATTTAACTAAGTTGTCACTGGATATCTCTTCATACACTGCTAGCCTGCTAGCCTATAGATACAAATGGGATCACTTTAATGATAAGGCCCATATGTCACTTGCCCTTGCTTCCAGTGCATCATGAGAACCCCACTTCCTGGCAAGTATCTCCTAAATTTGACTGGAATTCCAGGGATTCTCCTAAGAATAGGTGAAATCAGTTGATCTGTTATCCTAATTAGGCCCCTTCTGCTGTCAATAGCTGATACCCAAGAGGACCGAAGAACGATCATGAAGGGTTACGGGGAGAGAATATCTATCTCCCTTCTACGTATTATATTCTCTTGGAGAGAATTCAAAACACGCATGTTTGTGTTTCAAATAGGCCTTTCAAATCTCACCTCTGTCTTCTTCTCCAATAAGACCCTCATCTGACAATAATCCCGGCTGAAAGAATGAGTAACAGTCACCACACAGTTTGCCCCACCAACAGCCACTACTTGATCAATTGCCACATGCTTGGTTCTCTCTTACCTTGAGATAAGCCCCCTCCCTAATGATCATTCAAGTCCTCATGCCAACAGACCTTTAGTTGCCCTTCCCTACCAGTCTGCCAGCTATATGCAAGGACCAATTCAAGAGCCTTGGAGAGTTTTGTTTTATACCAGACAGGCTTTGATGGACTGACCTATGTTCCTTCTCAGAGACTCTGATGCCACCCACAGCCTTTGTTAAGTGGACAGTAGATCATGCAGCCTCCTTCCCAACTATGACATAGTTGATTGGACCAACGTTGAACACCTGACCTAAAGAGGAGACTTCCCACAGCTGGTTCGCAACCTGTAGCTTGGAACACAAAGGCCATCTGGACCAATTAGATTTTTTTAGTGGCAGAACACAAAACTAAAAAATGCAATGACTTATATCATTGGTGATAAATCCATAGACTTCTGCTGCCCCAGTCTTACCCTCTTGGAGGCCTGGGCATTCAATTAAGCCTTTCAATATCATTATAATCAAATTTCCATTAAGTTTGGGCCAGGTAGAAAGGATTTGTCATCCTTTACACCAAATTCTGATTAAAATAACTATATAGAATTTCTATTCCAGAAGGTTTAACTTTAGCCTCTAGTTAGTCCTACCTGGTTCATCCAGAGAAGAGTAATATACACTCCAAACACTGTAGAAGCTGCCCTATTACATGTCTTCAGGGAAGAAGCAGAAACAATTATAAGTCATTCAAGGTTATTCAGGGTTATAATGTCTGGCAGAGCCTCTGAATTCAGGAGTACAAGGGACAGTCAGAAGTAAAGCAAATGGATTTTCCACATAAAGTATCATATCATCTGCAAAGAGTGAGAGTTTGACTTCTTCACCGATTCAGATGTCTTTTATTTCTTTTTGTTGTCTGATTGATGAGGCTAGGACTTCTAGTACTATGTTGAATAGCAGTAGTGATAATGGACATCCCTGCTGTGTTCCTGACCTTAGGGAAAAATTCTCAGTTTTTTCCCACTGAGAATGATATTCACTGTGGTTTTTCATAGATGGCTTTTATGATATTGAGGTATATACCCTCTATTACTACACTGTGAAGAGTTTTAATCAAGAAAGGATGCTGTACTTTGTTAAATGTTTTTTTCTGCATCTATTGAGAGTATCATATGGTTCTTGTCCTTTCTTTGATTAATGTAGTGTATGATACTGATTGATTTGCAAATGTTGAACAAACCTTGTAGCCCAGGAATGAATCCCACTTTGTCGTGGTGAATAATCCCTTTAATGTACTGTTGGATCCTACTAGCTAGTATTTTGGTGAGAATTTTTGCTTCCATGTTCATCAGGGATATTGGTCTGTAATTCTCCTTTTTGATGGGGTCTTAGTCTGGTTTGGGGATCAAGGTAATGCTGACCTCATAAAATGAGTTTGGAAGTTTCCCTTCCATTTCTATTTTTTGAAACAGATTCAGAAGAGTAAGTATTAATTCTTCTTTAAATGTTTGGTAGAATTCCCCTGGGAAGCCACCGACCCTGGGCTCTTGTTTGTTAGGAGATTTTTGATTACTACTTCAATTTCCTTACTGGTTATGGGTCTGTTCAGGTTTTCTATTTCTTCCTGGTTCAGTTTTGGTAGCTTATACATCTCTAGGAATGCATCCGCTTCTTCCAGATTGTCTAATTTGTTGGCATATAGTTGTTCATAATATGTTCTTATAATGTTTGAATTTCTTTGGTGTTGGTTGTGATCCCTCCTCTTTCATTCATGATTTTATTTTTTTTGGGTCCTTTCTCTTTTCTTTTTGATAAGTCTGGCCAGGGGCTCATCAATCTTATTAATTCTTTTAAAGAACCAGCTCCTAGTTTCTGTTCTACTGTTCTTTTGGTTTCTATTTCATTAATTTCTGCTCTGATCTTTATTATTTCTCTTCTCCTGCTGGGCTTAGGCTTTATTGACTGTTCTTCCTCTAGCTCCTTTAGGTGTAGGGTTAGGTTGTGTATTTGAGACCTTTCTTGTTTCTTGAGAAAGGCTTGTATTGCTATATACTTTCCTTTCAGGACCACCTTTGCTGCATCCCAAAGGTTTTGAACAGTTGTGTTTTCATTTTCATTTGTTTCCATGAATTTTTTTAATTCTTTTTTAATTTCCTGGTTGACCCATTCATTCTTTAGTGGAATGCTCGTTAGCCTCCATGTATCTGAGTTCTCTCCAACTTTCCTCTTGTGATTGAGTTCAAATTTCAAAGCACTGTGGTCTAAAAATATGTAGGGAATGATCCCAAGCTTTTGGTACTGGTTGAGACCTGATTTGTGACCCAGGATGTGATCTATTCTGAAGAATGTTCCATGTGCTCTAGAGAAGAATGTGTATTCTGTTGCTTTGGGATGGAATGTTCTGAATATATCTGTGAAGTCCATCTGGTCCAGTGTGTCCTTTAAAGCCCTTATTTCCTTGTTGATCTTTTGTTTAGCTGATATGTCCATTTCAGCGAGGGGGGTGTGAAAGTCCCCTACTATTGTTGTATTACTGTCAATGTGTTTCTTTGATTTTGTTATTAATTGGTTTATATAATTGGCTGCTCCCATGTTAGGGGCATAAATATTTAAATTTGTTAGATCTTCTTGATCAAACTTTCAAAGATGCAATAGACCCCTCTTATTTGTGGCTGCCAATGATTTTGTTAACCTGTCTCACCATTTTGGTGATTATCCACATTATGGATTATGTTTTTCCCAAGGAGAATCCAAAAACTTCCATTTCAAGTATCTTTTGCATGTGACTACCTTCAACCAAGCAGAGTCACCCTGTGAGACTAGGAAAGCAAGGTAAATTCTGTGAGGCCCCAAGCCTCTTCTGAAAAGCAGAGTTATGAACCTATTGAGTTCATCTGCAGCAGCCATAGCAGAGTTCTGCCATTCCAGATAATGGCTTTACAAATGTTGAGTGGCAAATGGTTCCAGCAAGGTCCTTTCTGTTGGACTACTGTGGAACAGTCCTGTGGAATGATTGAGCATTCCTCCTGGCTACTCACTTCTGTTGTGTGGCAACCAAGCTTGGTTCTCTGACTGTGCCCAAAATCTATAAGCTGTCTGATACCCTGTAACAAATCTTTCTCTGCTTTATCTAACTTGAGTGGGCTCTGTGGATGGCAATTGAACCCTGCTTGACCGAAAGCCAGTGAGGAAATCCTCTTCCATACCAGCAAAGAAAGCTGCTCTAGTAGGGCTGAGCATGACAAGTGATACAGAGAAAAAGCAAATGTGTCTGTGACGACCCACAAAGTCCCAAATGGGTAGTCTAAGAGTGGAAATAGAGAAAAAACACTTTCAATGAAATGCAATAAAGTTTGCCATATGACAGGCACTTGCAGGATCTCATCCTTCCCTCCTCCCTCCCCAAGCACTTATTTTGCTGTTTTCGTGTTCACTGGCAACTAACGTATGTCCCTCCACTAGATTCTGAACTCCTTAAGAATAGAAACTCTATTTGTCTTTTTGCCACTCATGTCAAGGTCTGAGCACCATGCTTTAACTTAGTAGGTGCTCTACCATCCTTAGTGGGTGTGTTATGGTTGTTGGTTGCAAGAAGTTGCCAGTTCCTCCTTTAACGAACAATAGAATAGACAAAAAAGCTTCCCTTGATTCAATTTACATCAGGATATGGCCTCAAAAAGTCTATGTATGAGGTGAGATCGAGTGGATCCCGCCAGGCAGGAGTCTTACTGACAGCTAGCACTAGCTCTGGTGGTTCTCCAATTTGTATTTATATCTATACACGCCTCTTCCATCAAAATATGCCATATGCAACTAAAAGATACTGAATCAAATATTAATGCCCAAGATGCCCACGCACTTTGTAATGCCTTCAAACTTCCTTACAAAGGATTTTAATGCACTCTTGTAATTTTACTTCAGCACAGTGCAATCAGCAAATATCAATTTCTCTCTGGGACCACAAAGACTTGTTAACTGCAGTTCTACTATGCACACCCTAGTAAGGGAGAGAGCTGCTGTGTCAGACTCAGAAATTATTTCATCTCTGCAGATGTTGGCATGAGGAAACAATGGAGCATGAGAAATAAGTTCATTTGTCAGGCTCCTGGTGCCTTGTTTTTAAGAGGTGATTTCAAAGCATTCTGACTTAGGTGCCCACACCTCTTTTCCCTGCTTGTTAAACTCCTACCCATTCTGTGAGGCTAAGCTTAAATGTTACTCCACAAGTCTTAATCATCCGAACCAAACTGCTTCCAGTGTACTTTACTTCCACTTCCTTTGTCTACTGATGTTTATGTCTTATATCACCTTAAGGTAAGCAGCTTGAGGGTAAAAACAAGATATTTTTCATCCTTGCATCCTAGTACATTAGAAGTCATGAAATATTTGTCAACTGGATAAATGGTAAAATTTTGTCATTTCTCCTACCACGGCTAAGTTGGAGGGTCTTGACAGTTTAGAAAAAATATAACTGAAATAGGCTTTTGTAGGCTAGTTTAGAAACAAATCACTTTTAAAAACATTGTTTCATAGAGGGGGGAAAAAAAGGATCTCATTCCCCTAGAGGAAAAGTAAGGCTTTTTTTTTTTTGCCTTTTTCAATGACAAAATAATCAGGTTGCTTGTTTTCCAAAAGCACATCTTATGTCTAGGCAGAGGGAAAATACAGCAGGCTATTAGGTGGGGCTGTTTCCCTTTTCCCTCCTCACACTAGCCTATGCTTCATTGCCTTTAACTTCCTCTGGAAGGATAATTCACTCTCAGCAAATGAGTCACCAATAAGTTAGCAAGTAGCTCTATGGTACTGCCAAATTTCAACTCGTGCACCTAGAAATGTTCATCAGGTGTGAACATTAAAAAATATGTACTGACTAAATGATGCCCTTATTTCTGCTCAATACAAAAAACTGACACAGCATTCCATCAGGGTTATTACCAAAGATTTTCATGGCAATTTAAGGTTGGGGTTTTTAGTTCCAGATCTATAAATGATCAGTATTTCCTCCTGGGTTCTATGCTCACAATGCTAGCACACTCCCCCCAGGAGCAAAGTATTGCCTTAGATCAACTTTTCCTACAGTGCTTCGGTTAACGGGTAACGTGTAGAATGCAGATCCTATGGTCAAAT
Organism: Potos flavus; assembly: GCA_028534135.1. NCBI lineage: Eukaryota > Metazoa > Chordata > Mammalia > Carnivora > Procyonidae > Potos > Potos flavus. The sequence goes on from CM052896.1 coordinate 43,505,148, forward strand.
AAGTTTGGAAACCACTGAGTTTAACAAAATCAAACAAATTAATTTACTTAGGAGTTTTGCAGATAGCATGCACTGTGAATCTCAGAAGGATTTCTCTAAGGTCTTGTGTTTTGAACATACATTTTGGAAAATGTTTGCTTTATAATCTGACTGCCCTTTCCTACTTTTCTACTAAACTACTCCATATCAGTGATGGAGAAAGCAAAAGTGAGTGGTGCTGATGTCCTTTTAATGTCTTTTTTCTACAAATAATAGCATAAAATATAATAAATTGCCCATTGCAAACATTTACAGAAGAAACTCTTCATTACCTTAAAAAGAAACAAACTCGTAGGTACCTCAACAATTCTCTGACAACCAGCAACTTTTGTTCATCAATTTTAACATAACTTTCTCCCCAAATCTTTTCTTATAGTAAAGTAATAGTAATTATTATGACTATCCTATAGGGAGTTTTTAATATGTTGCAGGAGCTATGCTAAATGCAGTTTTTCATTTAATCTTCAAGCCTGACAAGGTGGGAATTACGACTGAGGAAACTGAGACAGAGAATTTAAATAACTCAGTCAGGTAAGTGGCAGAGCCAGGCCCCAGGGTCCATGCCATAGCCACTGGGGGGCACCTCCTCATTGCTATGACTCTAGATTTAATAAGTGCTGCTCTCAGAGGCTCTCATTTCTTGGCTGCCTCTGTGTTCATGTAAACATTTTACCAACCAAAGCCTTCCAACAAGCTAGATTCTAATTCCTTCCTTGACTACCTACTTAGACCTAATGAGAGGGGAAGGTGCTAACTGGCTAATTAACTGTTCACTTCCTTCTGAGTCACTATCTTTTGCTATTTTCGTAGACTCCTTCAAGCATCAGAATCAGAGAGAAGCTTCTTTCATGCTCTTCCCAAGAAAGGCACTCTGAAATTTAATCACCAGTTTTCACTTCGTGTCTTCTGCATTTTTTCTTGCAGACAGCAGAGAGGAGAAAAATTGCAGAAACAAAGTACCGTGTGTCTGAGGTCAGATTCTCCACTTGCACTCACTCAGTTTGGGTTTCTTTCCCTCTCCGGCCTGACAGGTAAGCATTAGTACTTGATACAGGTTCACGTTCAATAGTTGCTCAAGTGCTTTGGCTTCAGCATTTTACCACCTGCTTTCACTAACTCTGTCTGTCTTTTTTTCCTGAACATTCTAAAAAGCATTTGAACACAGGACAATATTTCCCTTCAGACACATGGGCATTTCCTCACTGCTTTGTTTGCAGGTTGTTCTTTAATCAACAAGGTTGTGGGACAGCCATGTCATCATCCAATCTTGCATGTGAAGAAGTGAGGCACAAAGGGACCCACCGGGGATGTGTAATGATGATTTCTCAGGCTTTTCAAGCAGGGTAAGTAAGGAATCAAATGTCCACAGCGATCTCAGATCTGTCTCTTTTGTGTCCTCAAGGTAGAGTCTCATTTTCAACTCCTAGGTAGATTTTTGCAAGAGCCTGAGCCCCATTAAAGGATTACAGTCAGGACTTTGATAGCAACTCTTAAACATTCTAAAAAACAAAGTGAATTTGTTGAATAAGAGCTTTAAGTACGTACATGAGTTAATAGCACACACTTTAAAGAGTGAGTTATTTTACAAGCCTTTGAGATTAAACCACTTCCTTTAGTTATTCTCAATCCTCTCTCCTGATACCAGCATCTTTGTTCCACTAAATCTTTGGAGAATTCCAGACGTGGTAGCCCTCTATGACCCAGAGAGTAATGACATAGGGCTTCAACTCATGGATCCTCAGATCTCTGTCTGTCCAGTACTTTCGGGGTCAAATACCTTGGGTGCTGAGTGCACATGAGACAGTGGTAAGAAAAATAAGTCTGAAGGACAAGATAAAAGACCTAAATATGGGGTTGCCTGGGTGGCTTAGTTGGTTGAGCATCAGACTCTTGATTTCAGCTCAGGTCTTGATCTCAGGGCTGTGAGAATGAGACCGGCTCCAGGCTCAGTGGAGAGTCTGTTTCTCTCCCTCTCTCTCAGCCCCTCTCCCCACTTGCATGTGCTCACACACGCTCTCTCTCTCCCTCAAATAAATTAATAAATCTTTAAAAAAAAAAAAAAAAAAGACCTCGGGGCACCTGGGTGGCTCGGTCAGTTAAGCGGCTGCCTTCAGCTCAGGTCATGATCCCAGGGTCCTGGGATCGAGCCCCACATCAGGCTCCTTGCTCAGTGGGGAGCCTGCTTCTCCCTCTGCCTCTCCCTGCCACTCCCCCTGCTTGTGCTTGTTCTCTGTCTTTCTCTCTCTCGCTCTCTCTGTGTCAAATAAATAAATAAAATCTTACAAAAAAAAAAAAAAGGACCTCAATGTGGATGGTATTTGCTCTTTCTCACAGGCAAGATAGTCAAGTGAAAATAGCATGCACTTAGGAACAATGCAGACCTAGTTACTTTCAACCCAACTCCACCACATGTGAGTTCTGTGACCTTGAGCAACTTATTTAATCTTCCTGAACCTCAGATTCCTCACCTGTATAATTGCAGTTAATATGCACCTAAGAGTTTTAAGCATAAAATTAAATAATATATAAACAATTCCAATCATACTGCCTGACACATGAGAGATAGTCAATAAACATTCACTTCCTTCCTGCCCTTTAGCTTCTTGATTGTAAGGTAACTAGATAATAATAATGTTTTGTCTCAAGGGAACTTTTGAGAAAATATTGTGGGAATATCCAAGACATAGCAATATTCAACAATGATAAAAATAATACTAGCAGCCACTATCACCACCATTACCTATAATTTTTTTTAGGAAGATGTCTTCAAGCCCAAAACCTGACGTTCTGATTCAATTTTGCCATGACACACATGCGTCCCCACATGTCTTTTTGCCCAGTAGAGGGAATGGGCAGGCAGGTGAGGTGACCACATTTATCTCAATATCACTTAAGTCCCAGGAAACTTTCCTTACTAGAGTCTATTCCACTCCCAGCCTAGTTTGAGATCAGGCAAATTGGAAAGTCAGAATAGGAATTTTTTAATCCTGATAGCTCAACACAAAAGAGTAGGGTGCTTGCTTTGCTTTGTTTCTAGAGTTCATTAAGGATAAATACACTTGATCTAGACATGTAGGTTGTGACCCATAGCCCCTCCCCATATTTCCATAGGATAGTTTGGTCTTCTGGGGCTTGCACAACTAAAGGTTCTGGGGTCATGTGGCTTCTCTTAGGTCCCAAGTCACTGTGCTTGATTTAATTCATCTGCTACACACAAGTGAATTAATCTAGTCTCTGTCTCACTCCATGCATATATGTAGTAATAGATAAAAATTCATTTACAATGTTATTTTTAAAATTAATGCCATCTTTCTGTGATATTTTATTTGAAGTTAGCACAATAAATCCATTTGTGTAGCCCAGCCATACAGTGTTTCTTTGTAGATTTAGGCTAAACTGTCACAAAAGAGTAAAATATCTTAAACAGCCGTTCACCTGAAAAATCTACCACGTTACCCCTAGATTCTATCATTGTTAGACAATTACTATCTGTGCTAATGCCATTATGCATCTTTCTGTATGTTCTCTCTGAAACTGAACTACATTCAGGACTTTCTTCTGGAGCTGAGATGAAAATGTAGCATTATTTTATCCAAGATTTTAAATGCCTAGAGATATTGATCCAGCCTGCTAGCCTGCTCAGAAGGATGCCCCACTTGCTGCATTGTGCTTAGAGACAATCTAATAAAAGCTTCCTGAATAATAAACAATGGGAGCCCACCAATTCTAAAAATTTAGATTGACAGGAATAATCCCCTCCCTGGAAAAGACAGACCAGCAGGCGCTTCCCATAAACCCATTACTGCCCACTCACCCATAAGCCTATAGAAGATGTTGGATTATGGGAACTCTAAGCTTTAAGAGAAATTGCTTTCCTAAATTTGACCTCCCACACTAAATATAAAATATGGACCATCTGTAATGAAGGGATTGCAGCCCAAACAGCCATCATCTCTCTAAGGCAGAGGTTAGAAGGTTGATGCACATTGGTTCCAAAGGGATGGGGATGGGGATGACCTTTTGCCTTGAAAATGGTCACTTGGAGCTGTAATGTGAGAGAAAGGGGTCAGGTATTAGCCAGCAAAGATTCTGTGAAGCTTCTGCCTTGTTAGACTCTTACACAGGGTGGGGTGGGGAAAGCCACAAAAGCAATATGAGAAAACAGCATCAATTCTCATAGACGTGAGAATATAATACAGAGACAATGTGAAACTGGATATACTTCACATGGAGAATATGTTTCAAGGCCTTTCAAAATAAGTAGCTGTAGATAAGTGAGGATTTAGAAAGGAAAATATCTTCTATTTACTTGTGACACAGTTTTGACCATTTTTGGCATGCTGGTGTTGCTACTTGCCCCCTACCTGCAGGCAAAGTACAGCTTCTCCCAAGCTAATTCTTTTAAGGAAAAATACTTTATAAAAATAATTTATGGAGTTCAGTGAAATTTCCACTCTCCTTGTCTTGAGTTTTGTTTAATTCTGACAAAAGATTCTGACAGCAATGGAAGGATGCCCCCAAAATACTGGATGCTTTGTCAGCAGTGGCTTTCGGTGGGGGAAAAAAGACTGCAAATCAAAGATTTCATCGGAGAACAGAGTACCCCATTCAAGAGAGGGTAACCCTAAGCAGGAAACTGAATGGCGAGGACTGGGACATACCAAACTGATGGGAAGATCCAAAGCGGCTCAAGATGATCAGGAAGATGGTTCTAATAAATGCATAAGAACACACACAACTCCCTCAGCCTCATGGAGGCAATTAGCAGGTTTTCTTGGGTATGTTTTCAAAATACTACTGAGGGTAAATGGAGGCCACCACACCAGGTTTTGCCATGATTGGTATATTGGAAAGGCAAGATCGACCTGATGAATCATGAATAAAAAACTGAATGTTCTAATGCTCTCTTTCATCTCAAAGAAGTGTTTCCCATTCAGCTATCTCTCTCAAGCCATCTCCTCTAGGCCAGTCTTTAGCAGGACCATTTTCAATGTATGTTAAATACATGGAAAATTAAGCTTCAAAGAAAGAAGAAACAATTAATAGCTGTTCCAGTTAGTAGTATCTTCATCAGCTTGGTGTGAGAAAGAAAAATGACAGAGTAATATTGCCACTAGCAATTCCTAAGTCATGTGATTTTTTTTTTTTTTGGACAGATCAATGTTGGTTGCCAAGCAACATACACACACACAAAAAAAAGACAGAGAAAAGAAAAAGAGAGGAAAGCATCGTTATGTTCTGATAAGCCTTTTTTTTTTTTTAGAAAATTCGTGAATTTCATACCATCGCCATTATAATTATTTTCAAGTTCTATGTTACTTTAAAAGAGGGTCAGCTTCATTAATCAAAAATAACTTTTCTGAACAATGGTAAACATGCAAAATATACTTGGTAAATAAACAGTGAACTTGAGGAACAAGAGCTGAAAATTCATAGTTGTCATCTAGGAATGTTTTATTAATGACATATGGGTGTTTATTAATGAGTTTATTGCCTTTGTGTCACACTTATGTCACCATCAAATATTAATGTTTTCTATATTATAATAATATCTATTGATATAACTGAAATTTGCTTCCCAGTAGGTGTCACCATGAATAATACTTTTGAAATACTAAAATCAATAATAAGAATATTAGGTGGGCATTATAGTATGTCAGTGAAATTAATTCCACCTAAATGCTGCATGTAAGATAAACCAAATATACCAAGAAATAATTTTAAGTATATGAATATACAGGTTACGGATATGGATCTTAGAATAGGCAAGTATACGCTGTCTGAAACAATACAATAAAGACAAAAATAAGGGAAAAGTGGTCCTCTGGATTCTCTGATTTGAAGTCAGGATTATGTTCATTATTGGAATTAATAAGCATAGATTTCTTCCAATGTGACAGAAGATCATGTAGACAAGAGATGGGCTAAGTGGTTCAAATAAACCCTAAATTTATTTACCCTTGGATAAGATGGCTGCTGTTCCTCCCTCGATTCACTCTGTTCACAATTGTAAGGTCTTGTTCGGGAGCCATTTTTTTCATCCCATGTTGCACAGGATTGGACAGTGTCTGTGCAGCAAGAGGCCTTCCCAGTGAATACCAAGGCGGCAGCGTTTGCCGGGCTCCTGGACTCTGAGTGGAAACAACTGTCAGGGCAGCTGGAAGCCTGGCTGCACTATCTGGAGATCAATAGAGGACTTCAGTCTAATGGTTTACAGAGCTACTAATCAAGACAGAGGGACATAGGTTTCCTTAACCAAGAAGGAAAAACTATGAGTATTCAACAGGGACACAAACCCATCTGGATTCTGGTTAAGTGCCAGAATACCTCTGTCATTGTTCTTTGATTTCTCTCATTGGCAAGCCCGGCAGGAGGAGGCAAAATAGAAAGCATGCTCCCCTCCTCACCTCCTGCTTTATGCACCCTTGGGATGCCCACAAAGGACCTCACCTTGTATGTCCTGCCGAACTTTCCTGAGTTGCTCACACTTTTGCTAACTGAGGCCAATTCCCTCTGGGCTTTACTATCTCATCTGATGAAGTCAAAGTGTATCACAGTGTAATGGCTTCACAGACACTCTTCCTGAATCATATTCTACAATTCTAGAATCGCTGCTTTCTTAACCTAGAGTATCAATAGTATTAAGTGCAGGACCCATTGTTACTCAGTAGGACTGAGGCTTGAGGACCCTTCAAGTGCTGTATCACAGGCAGTTATCTTTTTTACTAAGAGCGAAGGAGGGTTAACCATAACAGTGTTGTGACAGGTGGCATTCTAAGCACTTCACATATATTATTCCTCTAATCTTCATAACAACTCTACAAGTTTGATACTATCTTTAGCTCCATTTCACAGGTGGGGAAACTATTCAGGATTCTACAGCTCATTAGTTTGGGGCAAGATCATGAATCCCAGCGTGTCTGGTTCCAAACCTAGACTCTCAATCACTACTATGCAGCCCCTTCTTATAGACTCACAGCTTAAGGGGCCAAAGGTTGATACGTAAGGACAGTTTCCAGGGAGAGGCCAACTGTGAAGCTGTCCCAATTTCGACACTCCTACAGTGACCCTTTTTTTTTTTTTCTTAATTTGAGGACCACCTAGTTCAGAGATTATGGATTTACACTACCTGAAGAATATCTCTCACTCTGTATAAGACACAAAAAATAATTAGTTGGGTAAGTCTAAAACAGTACTTAGGGGCAATTCTGTAAATATAAAGGTGGGAAGAGGAGAGACCAAAGTGCATATAATGTAGACACAAGAGGTCTTGTGCTGAACTCTAAATGCTCCAGCCACGGAGGCTACAGGCAGGATCTCATCTTGGCTGTCTGGCTGCAGGGTCCTTACGACCCTCAGGACTTACTTATAGGACATGAAATGTCAGTTCTAATTGTGGGAAAAAGCTGAAATGCCACTGGCATTACTCTTCCCTTTGTTTTCCATGACCATGACCTAGGGTCTCTCTCCCCCAGCCTCCCATTTGATGCTGGTCCCTGTACTAAATCTCCATGTTAATTCTATATTAAGAAACTATACTGCCTCTTCAAAAACCATCTCCCAGAGCCCGGTCTTAGGCCTACCACCTTCTAAGCAAGCTCTACCTTCTTGATTTTTTTTTTTTTTTTTTTTAATCAGAATCTTCCAGGAACCCTCCTGAGAAGTCTCAAAGGTTCCTGAATCCCTGGTCACACTGGCCAAGCTGGCCTCATGATCTATACTAGGCACCCCTAAACCAGTATCACCCTTTAAGAGCTGGGGATTATGCCCATGTTTTCTGTAAGAAAGACTAATTTTTGAATATGTTTTTTAAAAGTTTGTGTCCAGGGGAACAGAATGTTCATCTCATATGTTATCTTGTGGAAGTGGTTCTTAAATTTCAGTGAACACTGGAATCACCTGCAGTCCTTATTAGAATAACAGACTCACCTCACCTCCAACCCCTTCTAGAAAATTCTGCCTCAAAATGATAAGGCCCAGGGATTTGTATTGTTTTTTAAAAGATAGTCTGTCCACCATACTTCCAGAAAGATTGCTCTGTGATTTTTCCTGGTTTCCACTTCAACACTTGTCCCTGACTAATAAGTCTGTTCCTGGTCCCAGAATAGACTACAAAGACAAAGAAAAACAGTAAATTTTTAACTATTACTTGTGTTTAACACATTACCTAATTCAAGTACCTTGAGGAAACTGAGGCCAGAGAAAGCAAATGATTTTTTCAGGTTTTAAAAGTTAGTGATGGATCTCAGACTAGAACACATATCTCTCATCTTCTAGTTCTGTCCTCTACCACATATCACCTTCCCTCTCTGAGGTAGGAATAATTAAACCTGCATATTTGCATATAAAAAGATGACATGTATTGAAAAATTAGATCATTCTATAAAAGGCTAAGCAGAAATTTTTACATGATTCAAGTAATCACAGCTTTTTTATGAAATTAAAGATGTCTGTTTGGTGGCCTAACACTAACCATTTTCATATTTAATCTAGTTTTACCTTGTGCAGGAGATCATTAAAAACAATTCCATCTGTGCCTCAGTTTCCTTATCTGTCATAAACCCAGATAAATGTGGTAAAACAATTCAAGATTATAATCAGCATGCAAAAGATTCAAAATACAAACATACTCTCACCTTCAATAAATGAAAACTAAAGGTATTCAGAGAGGTAAATTGAAGTGATTCTTTCCAGTACAAAAGACTTGTTACAATGCCTTGAGAAAAAACTCCCCTAAAATATCCCAAACATGATTTATCTTATAGAAATATTTCTTTAGAGCAACTATTCCCAAAATTATATTTTGCATTACGGCAAACTGGAAAGCAAAAGTATTCTTCTGGGTAATCTGAGCAATGAGAAAGGCACGGAGACTGTCCTTATGTAACATCAAACAGCCAGATGAAAACTATAAAGATATGGCCATGTAGCCAAATAACTGGTATATGCTATATCATTATCTAATATTTTAGGAGAATTCAAGAATTCACTTATTTCATTCTGATCGAATTAGAAATAATTGCTAAGTGTTTTCTATGAACAAATCACAGTGCTAGAAAATTTGGTGTTTGGCAGACTCAGTAATTGAAGGCCAACCAGGACTCAAACCTTTTTACATTTTGTGAGTGGTTGAGGAAGGAAGAAAATGGGAGTCAAATTATTTTTATATAGAAAATAATGTGATACCAGACCAAGAAGGAATAACCATTGCTTATGAATTATGTGATGAGAACTATATTTAATTACTGAAGAAAAAGAGAGAACCATGCAGTACTAAATAAAGACCTTTCTAGTTAACATTGTTCTGCAGACAAGATGCAGAAAGGTCCACCCAGAAGATTAGGATCACCCTAGATCTCAAAACCTTCCTTAGATATTGCTCAACAATCTCCTCTTGTCCTAATCCTAAACAGCCTCCTGTCCTAATCCTTTCTCCATGACGTCCCTCAATCATCCTCCTTCCCATTCACTCATTTATTCATTCAGCCCCTGTAGGAACCTTAAAGTTGGGGAGAAGTATCAGCTTTTTATTGGAAAATTGGAAATCCCTGTGTAGGGCAATGTTCCCAATTAAAAACAAAATAGATTTTGTTATTAAAAAGACAATTGGAATTATAAAGTTTCATCAATGTTATAAATCATGACAATTATATGTGCAGGGATTTTTTTTTTTTTTTTTTTGCTGTTTCTTGACCCTAAAAACAAACAAAAAAAAAGTTTTAAGTAAATTAAGATTTATTTTGACAAGACATATGAAATTTACTTCATTACTTAGTGCACTAAATTCTCTCTAAATAAATCCCATACTGATCTTTCACCATGAAAATCTGTACAGTAAACTCCTAGTTTATTATGCCTACTTGAAAAGGGTAATTTAATAAGGCATCAGTACAAATACTTAATTGTGCAATGGCTATCGACAATGCCTTTAAACAGTTGCATATTTGCCAGATTTAGCTAATGGAAGTAGAATTGCCACTTAATGTCTCAGCTTGCACTGGTGGAAAATAAATTGTATCTGACATTCCTTTGGCTTTTAAAGGACATACTTAGATAATATTTACAGTCAAATTGATCTATTGTTGCATTTATGTTTTCTTGGGTTAAAAAAAAGGATCAAATGGGTTCTAAAGGATAATATTTCTTTATATCTGCTCAGTTTGGAATGCTTTTGCACTCGCATGCCTCATTTAGTGGGTGTCTAACCGAAGCCTAAATATCTGAATGGAGAGTTGACATTTCAATCAGGCAAACAGTTATTTTAACTATAGCTCCAAGACCCAGATGCGTGGAAGCTCAGCTGGTCAGTGGGCTAGACTGTTTGTTCATTTTTCACAGAGGTCATGTAGATAGAACTTGATTCATTAAACCAGTTGATACATTAAGTATTGAGGTATCTTATTCAGTTTAACTAGAAGAAAAAGCTAGGAGAAAAGATCTAATATTTCAACATCCATTACTTTCCCAGTACTATGAAATTCAAAAACAGGCAAGTCTTATTATTCACAGTGTTAAAAATCAGAACACTGTTTCCCTTGGGAGGTAGTAACTGGAAATAAGCACAAGGAGCTGCATCAGTTACACTATGATGTTCCACTTCCTGATCAGGGTGCTGGTTACATTGATATGTTTAATCATATACCTGTCTAACAACCACTGTCAAGATAGAGAACATGACCATCATCTCAGAAAGTTACCTGTGCCCCTTGCCAATCAATACGTGATCCTACCCACTCCCAGAGGCAATCATGGTTTTGATTGTTTTGCACTATATGATTAGGCTTAACTCTTGCAGAACTCCCATAAATTAAATCATGCAGTAGACACTCTTTTACATAATAAGATTCTTTCATTCAGTATGTTTTTGAGATTCACTCACATTGCACATATCAATAGTTTGTTTTTAAGCTGAGTAGTATTCCACTGTATACATATACCATGGTTTGTTTATCCATTTTGTAATTAATGGACACATGGGTCATTTCCAATTTCAGGCTATTATAAATAAACTTCCTATTAACACTCTTCTACAGATCTTTTAGTAAACATTTTTTTTTCATTTCTCTCGGATAAATACCTAGGGGTGGAATTGCTGGGCCATCGGGTAGGTATAGAGTACTATTGCCTTGACTTCGGTATGATATATGATGGATTTTCATATATCCTTTTATAAAAACAAAGAAGTTAGGGATTCTGACAGTGTAATCAGGGAAGCATATCTGAATAAACATCTTTTCTGAAAAAGCTGATCAGAATCAAATCAACAAGGAGAGGGATCTTTAACGATATGCCATAGGGCCTAGGACCATGTCCTTGGCTCTACTGTAATCAATATTTTTGTCAGCAATATGGATGAAGAAGACATTTTAGATATATTCAGCAAATATTCATATTAGATATACTCAACACATCTGTAACAGGCTGAAAAGAATTATCAATTCCATCCCTGCACATGCCAAGGACTTTCACCCATAAGCCTGTGCAAAGTCTTCTCTCTGCTTTAAATATCTTTTCTAAGAGCTCAGGTAACTGTAAGTGCAACATGGGCCATCACCTTGGCATGGAAAAAAATTTTAGATGCCTAAAACATATATAGAATTGCAGGAGATACATCAAAGTAGCTAATAATCCCTCTGGTTTCTGTCCCAAGTCACATCTAAGCTATTGTATCCCATATGGAAAAACATTAGCAAGCCATAGTGAATCTGGAGGAGAAAGAGGACACTGGGAATAAAGAGGGCACTGGAAAACTAAAATAAGAAGAAATTAAGAGACCTAGGATATCCATCCCTCCAATTCCAGCCTCACTCCGTGGAACCCAAATCTTGCTCCACCTTATGAAAATCTTTGCAGACACATTACCCTAGAACCCTTACATCCTGCCCTTTTCTCTCCAGCCTTCCTCCATTAATCTTGGAATATACAAATATGGTACAAGGAACAAACCCTGAATAGGAACAGAGGAGAAATGAAGAGAACATTAAATGACTGCATGAATTTATTATACTCATGAGAAAATTTTGTGATTGATTAAATGTGTGTAAATTTTTGTTTGATTTGGAGAAAAATAATTATAATCAAATGTTCTTTATATTTTAATTCTGTAAGATACAAATGAGTTAATATTTATGAAAGCACTTTTAATTGTATGAAGAGGTATCCAAAAGCAAGGGAAAATTTGTGGCACCTGAGTGGCTTACGTGGTTAAGCGTCTGCATTTAGCTTGGGTCATGATCTCAAGGCCCTGGGATGGAGCCCCACATAGGGCTCCCGGCTCAACAGGGAGTCTGCTTCTCCCTCCCCCTCTGCCTCTCCCCATGCTCATGCTCTCTCTCTGTCTCTCTCTGTCCCAAATGAATAAATAAAATCTTTTTAAAAAATTTTGAAGAAGATATTTTAAGAACCTTCCCTGGAAATAATATACACCATGCAGAGTAAAATTTGAGGGGTTTTTGTGGTAAATTCCCTTTACCAGTCCTGACACATATAGTCTAATATGACTCTTTACAAACCATGCACTATTGTGCTCCCAGGTAAAGAGCTGAGTGAGAAGAGAAAAGTTGCTCTTGCTCTGAACCCTCATAACCTCAAATTTTGGTTTTAGACTATTTTTCTTTCAGCCTTATATTTGGGATCATATTTCTCTACAAGTCCAGCCAGCCTTTGTCAAGGCTTTAATGAAGAATTGGAAGCTAGAAAATCTTTCTCCATACCATTGCAGACAGGGACATTTTCTACTCCTCTCACCCTCTCATATACCAGAATAACAAAGGGGAATATGTGAAATATAAAAAGTCAAAGTCTGTTCCTTTCAGGTAACTGTAAGAATATGTAACATGCATACCTAGAAGTAGATATGTTACTTATGTGGGTTCACATTCTGCATCCTTAATTAAGCAATAAAATTTCACATAAAAAGAAAAGAAAACTGATCACACTGGAGTTAAAAAGCCATCTCAACAGAAGACTTTGATAAGACATCTCAAACTTCATAATATTCTAGATAAAGCCTCTAGAAGCAGTTAGCCCAACTATTGCAAGTAATGTGGTAATGAAACTACTGCCTTACACAAAGTTAATTACTGTTCCTGACAAATCAACTCACAGCACCCACTTAGCTTGATGGAGAGTATGAAGCATTAGGTTCTCATACACAGCTTTATTGATTGGTATACAAAAATTGGCAGAACAACCCATGGCTTATATTCATTCATTCATTCGTTCGTTCGTTCATTCATTCTACAAATACTTTTTGATTACTAACCATATGCCAAATATGCTCTGTTAGACCCTGAGTATATACTTTCTAGTCAATTTGGGCAAATCTTTGAGAAGCTAATTGGATACACTTTACTGCTTATCCAACTTTATTTTGGAGACAAGTTTTAGATAAATAGACTCCTTTGTTTGAAAGATAATGCACTCAAATACTTCAGAAAATGGGAAATTAACTCTAAGGATATACAGGGTCTGAAATTGACAAGCCATTGAGAACCAAGGTAGCTCTGAGGACTAGCCATTCTTGCCATCTCTTGCTGAGAACATGGTCTTCTGCTTCTTCATTCTGCTCTCTCTGCTGGCACAGTTCCTCTCCATATTCATAGTTCTTGTTCCTCCACAACTTTGATGTGTGACCACTGTGATACATTGCATAATAACTTTGCTAGAAGCTACATTTCTCAGAACCCCCTCCTTTGTGTGAGTGCAAGTTAAGACTTGGTCAAAAGAAGAATGTGCATAAGATTTGGAAGGAAAAAGTAGAAGCCAGAAGTAGAAGCCATTATCTTGGAGAGCCATCAAAGTCAGACATCGAGCAGAACTGCCTGGTGGGATCCAGCATGTTTTTGCTCTCTTTTGCAACTCATCTTCCCAATTTCTGGTCCTGCTGACCAAGAGCAATCCCTGTGACCCACTACTAGGAACTTGGCTGAGGACCCACAGCTTCCCCACAGTGACCTTTCCATAGACGTCTCCACAAACTTCCCCTACATAGCCCACCATACAGACAGATGTGCTTATTCTCTTTGACTTCTCTGCAAGTCCTGGCTTGTTGACCCACACTAGTGCTTCAAATGGACTACTTAGTGACTGTTTCTCTGACTCTCCAATTTTTGCTTTTTAGACTTCACTTTCCCAGTTCCTCTCACACTTTTGTAAGGTCCAATTCCTAAAATAAATCTCTTATATCAATAGTACTTATGGTAGCTTTGCCTCAGTGCCCATGTTTTCTAAATCATATTCCCAAGAGCAAGAATTTTATTAGTCCAACTCATTTGTCACATTGAGGCTGTATCCTTAAGTCTCACCCCAGAGTTTCTGATTCAGTAAATATAAGGGAAAGTTTTACTACTTGTATTTTTGAAAATCTGCACACATGATTCTGTTATGCAATCCTGTTGGAAACCATGAATTTAAAAGTCACGAGAAAGAAACAAGAGTTAAACCCAAAAGGATTTCAAAATTTAACATATGTCCTCATGGCTTAGAATATCTGCAAAGTAAAAAACAAAAGCAAAAACAAAAATAAAACAAAACAAAAAAGGGGTGCCTGGGTGGCTCAGTCATTAAGCATCTGCCTTCGGCTCGGTCATGGTCCCACGGTCTTGAAATCAAGCCCCGATTCGGGCTCCCTGCTCAGCGGGAAGCCTACTTCTCCCTCTCCCACTCCCCCTGCTTGTGTTCCCTCTCTCATTGTCTCTCTTTCTGTCAAATAAATAAATATCTATATAAAAAATAAATAAATAAATAAAACCGCATAGCCAGACTGCAAACTTACATTGTGACCTTATATATTCCAACAACAATAATAATAATAATGTCCACACTCCTTTAAAAATTCAGGTTGTAATACAGAGAAATCAAGCATCAGGAAACAAAAGTGGATAAATTCAGACCCAGGCAGCAAAAGAAAAAGCCAAGCCAGTGTAAGACAGGTATGTTTCGAGAAAAGCAATTCACAGTCACTGAAAAAAGAGATAACATAAACTGCTCTTAATTTCTTTTCCCCAAGACTGCCCTAATGCCAAGGCTCATTGAAAAAGAATTAAGACAGCTTTAGTCCTCAAGAACAAGGAGGAGGAATGGAAAACATTCCTGGCCACTGGGAACAAACTGGATGGCCATTCTTCAGAAATGGAGGAAAACTACCTAAGACAATCTTGGCTCTTTACAGTGAACAAATGATCAAAGATAAATTTATACAGGGGTGCCTGGGTGGCTCAGTTGGTTAAGCGTCTGCCTTCAGCTCAGGTCATGATCCCAGGGTCCTGGGATCAAGCCCCGCATTGGGCTCTTGGCTCAGCGGGGAGCCTGTTTCTCCCTCTCCCTCTTCCTGCTGCTCCCCCTGCTTGTGCGCTCTCTCTCTCTCTCTCTCTCTCTGTCAAATAAATAAATAAAAATCTTTTTTAAAAAAGATAAATTTATACAAAGGAGTTTGTATTTTTGGAACTCTTGTTATGTAGCAACTGTAAGCATATAAATGTATCTCTTTCCATTTAAAAATATTTTTTAGAAAAAAATACGGATGAGTGGACCATGTGCCTGGCCTTCCTACTCCTTGTCTAGACAAAAAAAATGTCAGTATCTTTTATCTCAAGAAAAGATGCCACACAATTCATCTTGTGTCAGGTAACCACAGTGAGTATTTAATTTACTCCTGTAGAGTGAGATCCTTGTCCATTAAAACAACATATAGCAAATTTTACAAATACCAGTACTATCACCAAAGTATGCAATAGCAGACTTGATTTTGGCTAAATTCATTATTTTACACAATACATGCAGTTGATAACTGAAGGTTAAAAAAAATAGATTCTTACATATCTCAGAGAAAAATATTTTTCTAACATTTTTTTACCTCCATATTACAATATTCTTCTAAATAGGTAGGCAGAATAAATTTTATCCTCAGTATGCTAAAGGGCATTTTTAAAATTCATTAGTACTCCAGAAGAATCAAAAGTGTCAAGTGTTTACATAATTGAGTTGAACAAATGTTATTAAATTAGTAGCAAAGGTTACCTTTTTCGATAGGAGATAGTTTGGATAAACAGTGGAACTATTTCAAATTCCCATGGATTCTCCACCAATAGTTAAACTTCCATTCCCATAACTAAGAAATGCCCGAGGGGATGATAACAATTTTCTCTTCCTCCTTCTGTTTTGTTAAAAACTAATAATAAAAAAATCACAACAAGGAGTAATGAAAATCTACAGAATGAGGTCCCATGTATACACTGTAAGAAGGCAGAGTTTATAGGGATCTTCTTATTCCAATCGGGGATTGTTCAATATGGTGGATTCTGTTTTAAATCATATTGGAAAGAGACAGGTTTAGAGTAACAAAATTTCTTACTAATTCAGAAGACCAGAACATGAAATGAACAAATCAGAAAAATACGATGGTGGCGAAGGAAGGATAAAAAGAATAGAGGAAAAAAAATACATGTTTCTAGGCCAAGTTTGTGCTGTCAAAAAAAATAAGGGAGACCAATTATTCAGGGGCATCCATTATTGTGGGCAATAAACACAATCGAGATAATTTAAATCAATCGTTTTTCAAACTGAATTTCTTCTAATCAGCTAACTAGACTAACTATCCTGATCATAAATTCAGAGTGACTGATTTAGGAAGGCCCTTTGGGATCATTTACTCCATTCTTTTCATTTTAGAAGATGGAACTACAAAAAAAAAAAAAAGAGAGAGAAACGGTTTCCCCAAGGTTGCCCAGATACTGTCTTGCATGGCTGGGTCTAGAACACAGACCTCCAGATTCATGCTCCTTTATACTCCAATTCCTCTTCCACAAAGAAAAACAACTAGCAGTTTCTGAGGACACATTATGTAGCAACAACTACTCCAAGGCTTTCTGGAGATCCACACATTTAATCCCCACAATAGTAAGAGTTAGGGCCTGTTATTGTCTCTCTTTCTACAAATGGAGAAACTGAGGCTTTGGTTAAGTAATTTACCCAAAGTTACATGGCTATAGTGGCAGAGGTAAAACAAATATTGCTTGTATACTCTAAAAATAAGTTGTAAACCCTAAATTATGAGTTATATACAGCTGGGCAATGCTAACAAGATTGCTGACCTTGAGGGTTATTGAAGAATCAGCTTAATTTCCAAAAGACGCTGTCAGTTAAATGTGATGTCTAATGTGTTAACCATAATTGTCAAAGCACAGGAATAATCAACACAAGAAGTGTACCTACCATTTGTATGAATTAGGACCCCCTGTGTCCTATAAACAAGGTGTAGCTACTTCTCAAAGAGCTCAAGATCTAACAGTAGAAATTAAAAGCTTCTGCACAACAAAGGAAACAGTCAACAAAACAAAGAGGCAACCCACAGAATGGGAGAAGATATTCGCAAATAACATTACAGACAAAGCGCTGATATCCAAGATCTATAAAGAACTCCTCAAACTCAACACTCAAAAAACATATAATCACGTCAAAAAATGGGCAGAAGACGTGAACAGACACTTCTCCAAAGAAGACATACAAATGGCTAACAGACACATGAAAAAATGTTCATCATCATCAGCCATCAGGGAGATTCAAATCAAAACCATATTGAGATAGCACCTTACACCAGTTAGAATGGCAAAAAAAAA